>CM064488.1:28030998-28649748 GCA_032716605.1 Paralithodes platypus
CCTCTTTTCGGGAACTCCAGTCCCTTGATATCACCGGTGCTGAATGAGTTAAGCACATGCAGGAATCCATGTTAGGTTGATCTTAAAGTGTACCAGTTATTTGTGTCTGCAATTGTACAGTTCTCAGCATAGAAAAGGTTACACCAATTCGAATATATGAATCTTTAAATCTATGTTCTGCAGCATTTGGGCTATAATATAGTATTGTATAGTCTCATTTGCGTCCAATACGGATTCAAATGAGAGCGTTGCGATTGTACTGCATTCATACTAAAACTAAACTTCTTGATTTGGAAGAGTCATGTTTAACCCTTTTGCGAAGACTCTTACTTTATATTCTAGCTAATAATAAGTTCACTTAGATTTCGAAATAATCTGAGAGTATAAAGGGCATTTGCAATAGATTTTACCCTTTTCATTGCAAGAGGTCCTTCCTAAGCTGCAGATAGTGTTAGTCAGAATATAGTGGAAAAGGGGCGCCTTAATACTGAGAGGGTTAAAAGTCTGGCCATCTTGTTCTGTTTGTGTTGGGTATATTGTGGCCATCTTGTATGGTTAGTGTTAGGCTTATAACGCAGGCCATGGTATATTTGACTGAGATTGTGATTATCGTTATGTTTATCAGCAGGATTTCTTAAAAAAAAAATATATATATATATGCAGTATATATAATATTTATACAGTATATATATATATACCGATATATATATATATATATACTGTATATATACCGATATATAAATATATACTGTATATACCGATATATATACTGTATATATATATATATATATATATATATATATATATATATATATATATATATATATATATATATATACCGGTATATACCGATATATACAGTAAATATATATATATATATATATATATATATATATATATAAATATATATATATATATTCTCTTTTAAACAGACGAGGTTAAAAGCAATAACAGTTTGAAACTGCTATTGCTTTTAACCTCGTCTGTTTAAAAGAGAATCTATTACCTGGCTATACTAATATATATATATATATATATATATATATATATATATATACCTTATATATATATATATACCTGATATATATATATGTATACCTTATATATATATATATATATATATATATATATATATATAATTATATATTATCAATTACCATAATGTGGTACCAAAATAAACTATATTGAAGTTTAGCCCAAATAAAAGAACTCTTATTACTCACCCCCACCACCTTTGCTAAAAGACAGCCCCCCTCCCTTCCCTGATTTTAATTATGCAAACAAATAAAATTACTAGGTATTGATTATCAAACACGATCCCGTAGTGGTCCATTAACACCGATTACATTAAAATGGTAATACAAATAATATATGAATATAACTTACAAATTAAATTTGCGGAATTAAAAAGCTAAATATGTTTTTTTGAGGAACATAATGGGCAATATACAGTATATATATATATTGAATATGCAAAGTTTCTGATATCTTTACTACCCATGTTGTGTACTTATCCCTTACCTTTAATGGCAGCTGTGGGTTTTATTACCAGGACCCCAAGGCTATTATGTACTGTGGTGGGAAAGGTTTTGTTTATATACTCTATCCCTGTTTCCATCCGTCTGTGTGTCTCTCTCTCTATCTCTGTCTCTCTCTCACACACAGTTCACTAATAAAAGGAAAGGTTCCTATCCCGTATGGAACATTTGCAGACAGTTAAACCTTAGATGGTGAGTCTCGAATATTTCACAATACACACGATTTCACCACGACCAACACCACAAAGTCTTTCCCTTATATTTTAAGTTAAAGTATAATTCCCACTATGTAAGGGGCAGGTGGTTGCTTTTTCTGGACCCCTTCTCCCTCATGTTTAGCCCCATTAGATTGCGGTTTTAAGAAGTTTGCTCAATCAGTTTGGCGATTTTAAGACCTTTCGTGCCATTTAGGTGTGTGTTTTCCTGGCGAGCGATAGTCTGTAATTTTAGGAGGAAACGGCCTTCGGCCGGGAAATATTTCTATCGAAAAATTTACACATTTATCTTGAAAGGGGGGCAAGGAAGTGTCTTTAAGTTTAATGGAGGTCTAGCGAGGAAACTAAAAACAAAAATTAATACATTAATAGACCTAAAAATCGGTCACTATCCCCTTAAGCAGAGTCTTGTTTTAGAATGTAGACACGATATAAGCAGTCTGGTGAGAAGGGGGACGGGGGGGGTTGGGTTGGGGGAGGGTTGCCCAATGTTATGTTCGGCAGCCGGTTTTGTCTTGGGTGTAAATCAATAAACCTGTTGAAATTGGAGACTCGGGTGAATGGCAGAGTAGAATAGTAAGGATCACGTCTACTCACCTATATACACACACCTACACACACACACACCTACACACACCTACACACACCTACACACACACACACACCTACACACACGTACACACCTACACACACGTACACACCTACACACACGTACACACCTACACAAGCAGACACACCTACACACACTCACACACCTACACACACATACCTACACAAGCAGACACACCTACACACACTCACACACCTACACACACACACACACACCTACACACACCCACACACCTACACACACACACACACACCTACACACACACACACACACTTACACACACACACACACACACACCTACACACCTACACACACACACCTACACACCTACACACACACACCTACACACACACACACACACTTACACACACACACACACTTACACACAGCCGCGCGGCTGTCTCGTGGTACCGTCCCTGCCTGCAACCCAGCAGACCGGGGTTCAAATCTCGCTCAGGTTGATGAAGGTTTTCTGAGACATAGCCGGAGGTTACCATCTCCCTTGAGCAAGCGGTTACCATCTCCCTTGGGCAAGGTGGGTAATTGTCATTGATTATGTCTAGGACATGAGCCAAAAACTCAATTCCTGTCAAAGTATAATTATGAATACAATTATGAACACACACACCAACACACCTACACCTACACACACACCTACACCTACACACACACCTACACCTACACACACACCTACACACACACACACACCTACACACACACCTACACCTAAACACTTACACACACCTACACACACACACACACACCTACACACACACCTACACACACACTTACACACACACACACACACCTACACACAGCCGCGCGGCTGTCTCAGTGGTACCGTCTCTGCCTGCAACCCAGCAGACCGGGGTCCAAATCTCGCTCAGGTTGATGAAGGTTTTCTGAGACATAGCCGGAGGTTACCATCTCCCTTGAGCAAGCGGTTACCATCTCCCTTGGGCAAGGTGGGTAATTGTCATTGATTATGTCTAGGACATGAGCCAAAAACTCAATTCCTGTCAAAGTATAATTATGAATACAATTATGAATACACACACCAACACACACACACACACACCTACAAACACACCTACACACGCACCAACACACACACCTACACCTACACCTACACCTACACCTACACCTACACACACACCTACACCTACACACACACCTACACCTACACACACACACCTACACACACACACCTACACACACACCTACACACACACCTACACACACACACACACACACACCTACACACACACCTACACACACCTACACACACACAACTACACACCTACACACCTACACACACACACACACACACCTACACACACACCTACACCTACACACCTACACATACACACACACACCTACACACACACACACACTTACTTTCAAATAGCAACACATAATAGATGATCGCAAAGAAGATACACGTAAATCTGGATTACATTATTTTATCTGAAGCATTAGAGTTAAATTTGGCATATCAAAGTTAATGTTACACGATATACAGTAATTAAGATGGTAATTGATATGAACAATTATTGCTAGTGCATTCTCATTATGTAAAGGAACATAATCTATAATTTGAAATAGATATACTACTGTACAATAGTCTTTACAACGGCAAATCTAGTATTGGGGAAAGAACAAAGAAATAGACGTAATGTAAGATAAAAGTTATACAATATAAGGTATAAGATAGGTGTAAGATTGGGAAAAAAGGCAGAGGATAGAAGGCAGAAGACCAAAGCTAAACGGCTGGGAAGGAAAGGGAAAGGTCTGGAACTGGAAATGAACCTGGACAGTTATGGTTAGGAGGGAGAGGGCAGATTGAAGAGGGGAAGGAGAAAGGCAATCCTAAAAGGAACGAAATATAAATTGTCTGATTAACTACTTTTGAAATGCCAGTAAATTGCTATTTTATTATGCTTGATAGATAATAATAATGTATTATTATAATAATTATAAAACGATGCTATAATAATACTATAATAATATGTGAGATTGAGAGGGAGAGATCAGATTAAAGAGTTAGGCGAAGATCTACTATGAAAGTTAAAGGGACTTTAAAGACCGCTAAATCAGATTAATTCAAAACTTGTAAATTCCGTTCACATTATGATCGGTAAAAAAGTTCATTATAATTATTTTGAGACTAAGTTGAACGGTGAAATTTGAAAAAAATATACTGTATAGGAGCACAATAATATTAATACTATAAACGGACGGAAACAAAACTAAATATACTGTATAGGAGCACAATAATATTAATACTATAAACGGACGGAAACAAAACTAAATATACTGTATAGGAGCACAATAATATTAATACTATAAACGGACGGAAACAAAACTAAATATACTGTATAGGAGCACAATAATATTAATACTATAAACGGACGGAAACAAAACTAAATATACTGTATAGGAGCACAATAATATTAATACTATAAACGGACGGAAACAAAACTAAATATACTGTATAGGAGCACAATAATATTAATACTATAAACGGACGGAAACAAAACTAAATATACTGTATAGGAGCACAATAATATTAATACTATAAACGGACGGAAACAAAACTAAATATACTGTATAGGAGCACAATAATATTAATACTATAAACGGACGGAAACAAAACTAAATATACTGTATAGGAGCACAATAATATTAATACTATAAACGGACGGAAACAAAACTAAATATACTGTATAGAAGCACAATAATATTAATACTATAAACGGACGGAAACAAAACTAAATATACTGTATAGGAGCACAATAATATTAATACTATAAACGGACGGAAACAAAACTAAATATACTGTATAGGAGCACAATAATATTAATACTATAAACGGACGGAAACAAAACTAAATATACTGTATAGGAGCACAATAATATTAATACTATAAACGGACGGAAACAAAACTAAATATACTGTATAGGAGCACAATAATATTAATACTATAAACGGACGGAAACAAAACTAAATATACTGTATAGGAGCACAATAATATTAATACTATAAACGGACGGAAACAAAACTTAAAAACATCGATGGCAAACCATTTAAACTAAATTACTTTTAGGAAAAAAAATCCTGAAAACTCTGCCGTAAAACATACAAACCTACTGTTAGGAGCAAAATAGCAGACACAAAGGAATGAATATAATGATGCAAAAAAAACAGTGGGAAAGAGAAAGGGAATGTTCAAACAAGACAAAGGGAACACTTGTGAAGCCTAGTCCTAGGGCCTGTTTTGTTTTGGGGATATATCCTAAACGACAATACATTAGTATTGCATATACAGTATTTCCATTCCCATATTTATTACTTTGTTCTCGCCTTGGTATTTTTGAATAAACAAATGCATTTAAGATTTCTAAGCTGCCCAAACTAAGAAAACTCCTGATATATTTTGAGTTATGGAACATACCAGAACAAAGTATTACACCAAATAACCCTGAAAGTAGGAAAGAGAGGAAGTAAGGAAGGATTCCCTCTCTGATTACAGCCCCATTAAGCTTATTAAGGTAACCATCAAGGGAAAGTCCGCCTCTAGGATGATGGCGAGCTAACAAAGGACTGGCTAAATTGTGTGGGAAAACTTAGTGGAGGAGCCGTATGAAGGACAAGGTACCATAACTGACATGCTGTGTATCTGGTGTAACTGTATCTTAGGCTGCGGGTCATTGTATATGTTCACTTATGGAGGGCGTTTTTTTCTCAGCCCCACTAGTTTTGAGATTTTAAGACATTGGCCCCATTAGTCTGGCTATTTTAAGAAGCTTCGATCCATTTTGTTGTCAATTTTAAGACTTTTCATGCCATTTAGGCGTTTTTCTTCCTGGCGAGCGATAGCGAGCCTACACTAAAAGAAGAATCGGCATTAGGCCGGGACATTTTTCTACAGATAAATATACAAATTTATTTCGAAGGAGGCGGTGGGGGGGGGGGGGGGGTCCCCCTCTGGAGGTATTTTAAACTTGATGGAGGTCTAAGGAGCAAAGTAAAAACAACTCTCCTTGAATAGAATATTACGTAATTGCGCACAAACGTAATTATAGTTTTGGGGCATAAATGTTGCAGCATTAAATAATCGAATAGGAGACTTATATCGCCTATGAAAAAAAGTCCAATATTACTAGACACCTAAAGTTATCTAGGAAAAACAATATGAACAACAAAATAAACTGGTTCTAGATACAGTATAACAGTATGCTAACCACAACATACGTTGATCATGTAAACAGAAGTAAGACATATTCTTGAGGTAGCATGCATTAGTCCAGACATCGTGGATTCTAATCCCCAAAAGGGCTAGAACAAATAGGCTGTACATCTATTTACTGGTTGACTTCCTAAATCGTAGAAATAAGAGCTTGAATACTCTAGTCGTTTTTGGGTGTCTCTTTCCTTATATCTTCCCTCTTCATCTCTCCTCTTTCCTGTCCTCTATTTGTGTCCTCTCTATTTCTGTCTTTTCTTTTCTCTCTCCCTCGCTCCCTACCTCCCCCTCTCCCTCTGACCTTGGGAAGTCCCTCTACACCCCTTTGTCTCTCTTATTTGTTATTCTTATCTATTCACTCCTCTTTCATTTTCCATGTTAAGTTCACCTCGCCAAACACTCCTTTGTGTATAACCTGTTATTCTTTATCTTTTATTTCCCATATTTAGTTCTCACCTAATAAAACTCTCTTCCTGTTTGCTTATGTATTTTTCTAATCGCTTCAGTCCCTATCTTCTATAATTAGTGTTCATCTCATTCGCCTTCTGTTTAGATGTGTCCATATGAAACTCTGGTCTCATATTTAGTCTCATATTTAGTTATTCTTAGCGCTTCACTCTTTATCTTTCATATTTAGTTATCCTCGCCTCATTGAACTCTCTTCTTCTCCATATTTAGTTGTCCTTTTCATATATTGTCATTTCCTTAGTCTTCAATATTTTGTTATCCTCACCTCTTCAAATCCTCTTCTCTCTCCTATTCAGTTATTGCTTCTTTATATTTTAGTCGTAAATCTACTTCGCCATTGAAAACCTTTTTGACTTTAAAGCCTTTATGGCTATATATTAATCTTAACCATTTGAGTTATCAAACTTTTTTCAATATAGTTTTAGAAATCGCTTCTATGAATTTACTTAATTCCTAATTTCTTTAGTAGATTTACAACCAGATTTAATGTATTAATATATTAGATCCTAATTATCTATTTTCTCATGATGCATATTCATACTTTAACATTTTACATATATATATTCTTGCCTCTCTCAAAGTGCAATACCTACCAAACCTCTTGTTCCTCTCTCATACACAACTTTCTGAACCTGTCGTGTCTGTCCTTGGCTTTCCTCCCCCCCCCCCCCCATCTCTACATGCCACTTTGCTGACTCATGGTACACTTGTCGTATTGGCACAGATGATGCGAGGATTGGCTGTCTAGTATCTGCTCTGTGTAACAATCGACGTGCCATCCGGTTTTTGTCTTGTCAGGAACAGACTAGATATTTAACAACGCTACTCTCATTCTGTTGTTGGCCTTCATTAGCAAAGAGTTTTCAGGGAAGAGGGAAAGACTGGGAAGAAGGTTTAGGAGCGACTGGTGATTGACGCTTGTTCGCATTGTCCTCCATTCTGCTTTGTTTCTTTTCTGCCTTCTCCTTTCTCTCTTCCATCTTCCACCTCCTTCTCCGTTCCCTTCCTATATGTCCTATCTCTACATTATATCTCTACTTTCCTCCTTCTCTTCCTCCTCCTATTGTCCATGTTGCAAATTGTTATTGTAATCTTTTGCTACAGGCTTCTTTATTATATATATATATATATATATATATATAACTGGTTGTTCCTTATGTGTATTTTGTGTAGGCTATACAATTATGAGCTTGTTTGGTGCATAGTGCTAATAGTATTATTGTTGCAGCTAGGTATATATATCTTTATTTCAGTTAGGTTGATAGGCTTTGATAGTAGGCCAGAATCATAACTCTAACCTCTTGTAACTCGAGAAGGGACGGAGCAAATAGGGTACAATTGTTCACCTATTTACTGGTAGACTCTTCTCAAATGGTAGACATAACCGCTCAATTTCTGAAGTCTTCTTTGAGTTTTGGGCGGTTGGGTTCAGGTTTTATGGCGTGCCTATAATGAACAGTGTATATATCTATAAGTATAAATAGATATTTATCTATTTATATTTATATATCATAGAATTGTTTTCCCTCTTTTGGTACTGATAATTCCCAATGAGTGTAGAGCTCATATTCCCATTGTACATTTATCCTGTTTTTATTTATTCAAACAATTATCTTGGAGTGACGATTTTAGGCGAGATGTTTGTATTTTTTATTGTTGATATTTACTTTATATTAGTTTCTTTCCTAGACTTCCAAGCTTTTAAAATGTACCCCCCAAACCCTCCTTCGAAATAAATGTGTACATTTTAGTCTCGCTCGAAGGCAGACTCTTCCTAAATTGCAAGATTGTTATCGCTTGCCAGGCAAAAATAAGACGCCTAAATGGTACGAAAGGTCTGTAAATCGCCAAAATAATGGGGCAAATGTCTTAAAAGTTCAAAACTAATGGGGCTGAACATGAGGGATAAACGGGTGCAGAATATTCCCTCGAAATTCATTATCCCCTCTTCCGGGTACGCATTTACTCTGTATTTTCAAGGTCCTAATTTGTACCCAATTTAAGTCAGACGAGGGTATATGGCAATTTGCTATCGGAAAGTATTTTCTGGCCATTTACGGAGATATTTTTCATTGATATCAGCGACTAGATTGAAACTATAGTCTAATTTATTATAGATAGGCCAACAATCTTCACCAGCCTCTATAACTCTAATATGACTAGAGTAATAGAGATAACATTGTTACCACTTGGGAAGAGTCGGCCAGGGCTTAGGTGTGGGAATTTACAGCCCATTTGCTCTTGCCCTCTTTTGAGTCAAGATAAGAGTTACGATTTATGGCTTACCTATAATAAACATGATATAGATTGCTGTAAGTAAATTAATATATTGTTGAAATTCTTTAGATGAAGGAATTTTTCAGACTAAAAGTAGTGTCATGCGAGCAGATTTTCCAGCAATTTCCCATGAGCAAGTTTATCATACTATTTTGAGGTTCTTTCACATTGGAATCGGAAACTAGAATCGAAAGTAGAATATGTAAGGAAGTTTAACCCATTTGCTACCAGGGAAATCCTTCTCGTCGTATTCTGGCAACTATTAGATTATATTAAGCTTAGGAAGGACCTCTAGCAATAATAAGGCTTCAGACTATCTCAACCAACCCTTTAAAGCTACCACAGATCCTTCCCAAGCTGCATAATATCTTCTAAATATAGCTATAATAAATCACACGTCGGTGATACTAAAGGGGTTAATACTTATGAAGCTTACATTTTGAAGCTACCAGACAACAATTGCCCGTAGAGATTGACGGGAAAAGCGCTCGTGTGGGAAAAAAAAGGAAAAAAAAAATCGAAACTCTAATAATAAAATAAGTAAACGGAAAAACAAAATATAAATACAAAAAGCGGCCATGTTGACTTTTTGTCACTGTCCTGAAGGGTCTCTGAGGGACCTTGGGATCCTAGAGAGGTTTACCTTTAGCGTCCGTACCCATTGTAAGGGTAGCGAAGCCAGGGCTGGTTTTGTTTAGTTTGTATTTGTTTTATATTAGTTTCTTTTTTATTGCCTTATCTAATTATTTTATTATAATTGTATTTACTTATATATTTATTATATATTTGTAATCTCTCCTTTCACCTTGGCCCTTTAGTTTGATGATAATTTAAAGCTTCTCCCCATTTAGTTGGCATTATGCTGGCGAGCGATAGCGAACCTGATTTTGTTGAAGCCAGCCTTTGACCGGGACATTTTTTTACCAATTTTTTTTAGAAATTTAGCTTGAAGTGTGGTTGGATGGGCTTTTATCAGTTTGAATGGGGGGGGGGGCGTAAATTTGTTAAAGCTTGGTGGAGGCCTAGGGGGGATCTTTAAAACTTATACAAATATGTAGAAATTAACAAATACGCCAATCTCCCATTATTTAGCCTTGAGACGTAACACTGAGTATACCTTAAGCGTCCGTACCCATCCTAAGGTACAGACTGATTAGTTAGTTCAGGCTTGGCGCCTTTGGAATGTTGACAAACGACCACTTGCGAGTTTCAGGCTATAAGGAAGTTAGTCGTAAACATCGCGATCAAACTAATTAAATAATAATTTAAGTTTCTGATGGATAGAAAGTATGATTAATGTGGTTTTATGTATACAGTATATAAATGTACTACAACCGTAGTATAGCTGGTAATTCTGCTAAATATCTGTATACTACTATACTTTCCTTATAGCTAGAAACTCACAAATGGAAATTTATAAGCAGATTGTTTAAACAAGTACAGTTACGCCCATTAGTTCTTTAATATGATCCCTACATAATCGAAGTTGTCTCTGGCTAAATGGAATCTATTAATTCTTTAACTGATATTTGTATTTCGGTGGTTCCATTTGTATTTCGGTGGTTCCATTTGTATTTCGGTGGTTCCATTTGTATTTCGGTGGTTCCATTTGTATTTCGGTGGTTCCATTTGTATTTCGGTGGTTCCATTTGTATTTCGGTGGTTCAGTTTGTATTTCGGTGGTTCCATTTGTATTTCGGTGGTTCCATTTGTATTTCGGTGGTTCAGTTTATTTGTTAGAGGCTTCTAAATGTATCCACATTAAATATATCTGTATATATTTTGTTTCTCAATAGCCCTCTATCAAGCTAAATAAAACTAGCAGGACCCAACTTAGAGATAAAGTTTTAGATTTTTCGGTAAAATAATTTCCTGGCTGATTTTCGGATACTCTTTAATTACAGGCTCGCTATCGCTCGGCATTAAAACTACACTTAAATAGTACGAGAAGTGTTTATATTGACAAAGAAATGGGGCGAACGTGTTAAAATTTCAAATCTAAATAAGCCAAACCTAAGAAGGGAGGCCAGAAAAATAAGTCTCTCCTTAAATGACCGCGACTGTCCCCCTTTTCGTATCTAAAAGTGAATGGTTATTAAAAGGTGACTGGTTATTAAGGGTACAAAGGAGTACAAAGGAAATCAAGCAACAACAGATAAAGTGACTTCTAGGTTGCTTGTCCTCCAAAACACTGAGGATCAAGTGTCCAAACTGGTTTAGAGTGGGTAAGGGAACATTGGAAAGGGAATTACTGCCCTGGAACTAATGTCCGTGGCAGGATTAGGAAGTTAGTAGGGGACAGATGGGTTAGTAACTGAGGGGGGGATAAAATAAAGTTATTCATTTACAAACGCAGTCAGTCGCGGGTTTGATGCAAGATATTTGTCTAGGCGGAGTTTAAATGAATCAACGGTGATGCAGTCTATAACGTTTCGGGGAAGCCCATTCCACAAGTTGACAACTCGATTGAAGAAGAAATTCTTAGATTCGTGTGAGTTAAAAGATTTACCAATAATTTTGCAACCGTTTCCCCGCGTGTAATTAGATTGGTCGATAGTGAAGTACTTACTACAGTTCATATTGTCGATGCCTTTGATGATTTTGAACACTTGAATTAAGTCACCTCTTAATCTGCGCTGGGTTAAAGGAAATAGATTTAATTCTCTAAGACGCTCTTCGTATGGTTTGTTCTTTAGGCTAGGTATCATTTTGGTAACTCTACGTTGAACTCGTTCTAGCTTGTTTATATCTTTTTGGTAATAAGGGCACCAGGATTGAACGCAGTATTCCAGAAGAGGGCGGACTAAGGAATTGTAAAGGGTTAGGATAACTTCTTTGGATTTCTGCTCAAATGACCTGCCTATAAAGCCAATTATTTTGTTTGCCTTCTTAACAACTTCTGAACATTGTTGACTCGGTTTTAGGTTACTCGATATTGTTACTCCCAGATCGGTTTCTCTGTTTACATTCTTAAGCTGAGTACCATTCATCGAATAGTTTGCTTTCTCATTTAGGTATCCGATATGTAGTCCTTTACATTTATCCGCATTGGAACTCATTTGCCAAATTTGGGCCCAACATGACAATTTATCTAGATTGTGTTGCATATCGTCAACTTGTTCTTTTGAGAGTACGCTATTTGCAATTTTTGTATCGTCAGCAAATTTTGAGATTGTACAGGCGAGACCCTCATCTATGTCGTTGATGTAAATTAGAAAGAGAATTGGTCCTAGTACCGATCCCTGGGGTACCCCGCTACTTACATTGGTCCATTTAGATGCCTTACCGTTTATGACTACTCTTTGCTTTCTGTCGCTGAGCCAATTTTCTATCCATTTCAACACACCATCTTGTATTCCATGCGCTTTTAGTTTTAGCAGTAAACGTTTGTGGGGAACTTTGTCAAAGGCCTTTTGAAAATCAAGGTATATAATATCTACAGCTTTACTCTCATCGTAGAGGTTGAGGATATCGTGGAAGAAGTCGAAGAGGTTTGTTAAACAGGAACGTTTTTTACGAAAGCTGTGTTGAGTATCTTTAAGTATGTTATTTTCCTCTAAGTGATTTACGAGTCTGTCTCGTATGACCGTTTCTAGCATTTTACATACAACTGAGGTTAAGCTAATTGGACGATAGTTACTGGGTAGGGATTTGCTGCCTTTTTTTAATATCGGTGTTACGTTGGCTAGCTTCCACTGATCGGGCATAGTTCCAGACTGCAAGGATTTATTGAATAGTAATGTCAGTGGTTTGGAGAGCTCATCCTTAGCTTCCTTTAGAACTCTAGGCGAGATTGTATCAGGTCCAGGCGTTTTATTTACCTTGAGTTTATCTAAACAATTCAATACTTCTCTCTCTGTAACGGTGATATTGCTTAGAACATCTGAATTATCAATCTGAATCGGCGATGGTGTAGGGATATCACTGAGGTCTTCTGTTGTAAAAACTGATGCAAAGAAATTATTGAGGGCATTCCTCATTTGTACTTCGTCTTTGGTGTATTCTCCATTTCCATCGACTAACGGTCCAACAGTTGAAGTAACTACTTTTTTCTTTCTGATATAACTATAGAATTATTTCGGGTTTGTTTTACTTTGATTCGCAATATGTAACTCTAAGGTCTTTTTACTTTGCTTAATTAACTTTTTGGCTTTGCGTCGTAGCTCTACAAATTTCAGCCGTTCTTCGTCATTTTGTGAGGATTTTAATCTATCATTAGCAAAAATTTTAGCAAGCAGGCAGTTTGAAATATCTTTATTCCACCATTTGGGCTTATTATTATGGCCTGGACGCCGTATTTTCGATGGTATGCAGTCCTGCACTGCTTTTAGGTAAGTGGCTTCGAATAACTTCCAAGATGTATTTATGTCGTTATTGTGAATTAAAAAGCTCCAGTCAGTTTCTTTAAACATAGCTCTAAGTTTATGGAAGTTTGCTTTCTTGAAATTAGGGACTTTTTCGATGCTACTATTTGGTTCGTTACTAGTAAACTTTAAAGTGAAAGTTATCGTACGATGGTCGCTGTTACTAAATTAATCACCAACATTCAAATTCTCTATTAATTCTTCTTTTGTTGCAAGTACAATGTCAAGAACGTTATTACCACGGGTTGGCGTTCGAACAAATTGATAAAGCGAACTCTCTTGCAAGTTCGTATACAAGTCATGTCCGGAGTGTGAAGTAAGAGTATCGCCCCACTTGGTCACAGGTAAATTATGGGTAAAAATTATATGGGTAAAAACAGGGTATGGGATAGGTGGTCTTGTGTATTCCACCCTCCCCTTGCCATAACTCAAGTTGCTAAAATATGAAACAGCCCAGTGCATTTCTTCGTATAACTAGTTTTGTTCTGGGATCAAGGAGGGTGAGGTTCTGGGTAATCAGATCATACCTTTAATAACTAATGAAAATACAGTTTTCTTTAGAAATGCAGCCATGAGATGAAAATATACAAATTATAATTTCATAGCTTGCCAGAAATGAAAAGTTCCAAATGTTGTGTTCATACTTATGTTTTTGAGACATTATTTATAGTTAGGAAAGTCATAAGTGGGGTAAAAATTGTATAGGTAGCATACTTCAAATTTAAATAAATTATATATTCAACAGACTATAGTTTAGAAGTTAATTGATCATACGAATTAACTACCGCATCTCTAATCTTCCAAATTATACTTCCATCCATTTGTGCCAGACTGTAAGTCTTTGAGTCGGTTTGTTGTTGGGCGCGAAGGTATTTATCCTGCCAATATGTTGCGGTGTGTACAGACGTGACCTAGAGTTTCTGTACGTCCTGAAGAATAAAGTTTTTAGTTTTCTCCATAGTTATTTTTTGTTTATTTGTTAGGTGCCATATGACCTTGTTGTTGCGGAGCCATGTTTTATATCAATCAATCCATCTGTACTTTTTTGAAGGGGTTACTATCATACACTGGCGAACATACTTTTTGATCGGTTTTAATTAACCACAAAGCTTAAATTACTAGATTGCAAAGTTCATTTTAATTTTCTTTATTTTTTTATTATTGATGTTAAAGATTCCTGAACCAGGATTGGACACAGAACACAGCAGTTATTTTAATCATCCTCTTCTGCACATAGTATCTATGAATTGGTGTGCATAGATTTAATATACGTAAATAGGCATTTAATAGGCTGGATTATATTTATTAAGGGGGGAGGGGGATGTTCAGGCTCCCCTTCTCCCTCATATTTGTTGAGCCCCGTTAGTTCGGCGATGTTATGACTTTTTGCCCCATTTAGGCATCGGTTATTTCCTGGAGAGCAATAATGATCCTGCGATTTAAGAGTATTTTTTCAACCGGGAAAAAAATATATATATATATATATTTTTTTTTTTTATATATAAATAATTAAAAAATAATTATCTCTTAGAGGGTATTGGGAGTATTTTTTAAAGCTTGATAGAGGTCTAGGGAACCAACTAATATATATTGGACTCTACATTTTATCTATAAAAGTATATCTTGGCAACTGTAAATGAAGGTAATTTGCGAATCTTGCCTGGATTGTAAAGTTATGTGAACACAAATACTTAGTTATTGATTATAGAACCATGCTTATAATTTATGGAAATATAAAAGTCCACACACTTTTCGGGTTGACTGTTCAAAATGCCCTAATCAGGTTGTAAATACAAATAAACTCTCCTAACCCACCAAAGAGTCTCACAAACTTTTATGAGTGACTGTAGAAAATTTCCTAATTAAGTTGTTACAAAAAATCGCCCCATCCCACCAAAAAGGCCCACAAACATTTAGGAGTTACTGTACAATGTCCTAATCAGGTTGTAAAATACACACACGCACACCTCCCCAACCCATCAAAGACGCAACCAAACTATTAAGTGACTACAAAATACCCTAATCGGATTGTAAAAAAAAACTCTCCCCAACCCACCATTAGTATCAAACTACACGCAAAGTACACACTACCTGCCATTGTGATCTCACCCCTTTGCATAGCCTTTGTGTACCTTTGTTCCTCGCTTGTCTTCCTTCATCCTTCTTCTTTTGTCTTCTATTTGATTGCATATTCTGTTTGAGTCTCTGTTCTCGTTCCTTTAGTCTCCTTACTGTCCTTTTGCTACTGTCCTCCTTCCTCAGTCCTAGTTAAGTGTTCTTCTTTGTCTTTAGATACTATCCTCTTTTGTTCTCGCCATACTGTCTTCTTGCTACAGTCCCCCCCCCCTGTTTTCCTCCCTACTGTCCTCCTTGTTATCCTCTCCTGGTTCTCTTCTTCCTGTCCTCTCCGTATTGTTCTCACTTCTCTCCTATACTTTGTATTTTCCTTATTGTCCTTAGTCTTCATTGCTATTCTCTTTCCTCCCTCCTGTATTATCCCTACTGCCCTACTTGCATTGTACTCTCCCTATTATGTCCCCATGCTTGTCCTCTCTCATGTCTCCCTATTGTAATACCTGTTGTCCCTGTTTTCCCCCTTACGGGCACTTACAAAAGTTCGTGGAGCTCGGCTTTTTCTAATTATCGATGTATATCTCTGGAAACTAATTAATGAATATAATTTTATATGTATCCACTACACAACTATACATCTACAATTCATTATAAAGCAAGTTCCATAAAAAATATCCAGTTATAATTGCATAAAGAAGAGCAGAGGCGGTCCCCGAATTTGTTTAAGAGACTGTATATTGTCCTTCCCTCTTGCCTAGTTTCTCATTTTTCTGTTCTGATTTCTCTTCCCCCCCCCCTTGTTCTCTCTCCTATCCTTTTCATTTGCTTACTTCCTTTAGTCCTTGATCCTGTTTGCAATAAACTCCAGTATCCTCTTTAGTTTATTCTCCCCACTGTCCTACAACCATCCTACTATTCCCTCGACTGTTCTCTCCAGCGTCCTCGTAACTCTGTGCTAAGTTTCCAGTCTTCCTTCATGTCTATACTCCTCCTGTCTGTCCTTCTTATATCCTAACGTCCTCCCTTCTTTGCTCTCCTGTCTCCCCTCCCTCCCCTGTCCTGTCCTCCCCTCTCTCCACTCTCCAGGTTGTCCTCCCTTTCCTGTCCTGCCCTTCTTCTGTCCTCTTCTCTCTTCACCCCTAGGTCGTCCTCCTTCCCCGGTCTTGTTTTCTTGTCCTCCGTTCTCCCATTCCCCAGGTCGTTCTCCCTTCCCTCTTATTCTCTCCCTACCCTTCAGCACTTTCACAATATAACCTGGTTCCCAACCCCTACAGTGAGTGTTCCATTTCATTTGATCACATTTTTCTTCCCATTTATCATTCTTAAATTTTCAAATCCTCCCATTTAGCGTTCTTAGGTAATCAAATCCTAAGTGCACATTATTTCACTACTATCCAATATCATGTAGTCGATAAGAAATGCTATCCTATTTTCGTTATCAGTGTTAGGGTAGCACGTCTGCTTGTTAAGCTAAGGGTCTAGGGTTCAATCCCGGTGGGTTGTGTGCGATGTTTCTATTTTGTTTTCCTCATTCAGGATTATTACGCATTTTAAGAATATTCTGGCTATCCGTACCGATTTTATTATGCTTGGGAAGGAATTGTGGGAATCGGATGGATAATAGAGATAATTACTCCTTTGAATAATAGAGGGCCATCCAAAATTGAGCAAAATCGCCTATTGATAACTAGAATAAATTCTCAAAATGCACCATTATCCTCAAGGGGTATTAAGGAGTTAGAATCACACTTCACTGTAAAATCCTATTATTGTGCGATGAGGCTAAATCTGGGTAACTTTCACTCTCGACCCTCCAACCTTTGTTTTGACTTTCACCCACACTAGTTTTTCACCCACCCAGCTCACGCCTCTCACAAACATTCCTGCCTGAGCTTTTGTTCTTATGGAGTTTATTATGGTGTCTTCTTTTTAATTATTTAATCATTGTTTCTGCCATTGTTGACCAATTAATGATTTGTTTATCCCATAAACTAAACTCTTCCCTAGTCCCCCTTCAAACTAAAAGAAAACGCTCCTCAGATTCCCTCCAAGTTTTGCTTGTATATTTTGTGGCATAAAAAGTATCCTGGCTGAAAGGCCGGTTTCCCCCGAGTTGCAAGCTCACTATCCCTCGCAAAGAAAAAACCACTCCATAGGGGTGAAATGTCTTCTCGCCATAATAATGATTACAAATCTTCAACCGCCTATATAATGTGATGAATCTTCTTCATACCGCCATTCACCCACACCAGTTTTTTCACCCACCCTGCTGCCTCTCCAAGCATTCCTGGCTGGGCCTTTGTTCTGTTGTCTGTCTGTCTGGAGCTATCCCGTCTGCTCTGCTTTCACCCCTGCATAAGGGGAGATTTCCACTTGAGGGATTTTTTTTCTTGACACATTTCTCCCTCATGTTTAACCCAATTGTTTTTTATATTTTAAAATTTTCGCCCCATTAGTTTGGCGATTTTAAGAACGTTCGCCCCCATTTCTGTCAATTCTAAGACCTTTCTGCCACTTAGGTGTCTGAACCGGCATTCGGCCAGGAAATTTTTCTACCGAAAAATTTACAATTTTATCTTGAAAGGGTTTAAGGGAGTGTAATTTTAAGCTTGGTGGAGGTCTAGCCCACTGAGTCCCAGGCAATATAATATAAATGTACACTCCAGGCCCAGCAAGTTGTCAAAAAAAAAAAAAAAAAATCAGAAAACACTTGGAATTGGTTAGAAATGAAGGAAAAACCACAAACAAACGATCCCCTAGGTCATCAAGGGGTCCTAAGGGGTGCCCGAAAGTCGGAATTAACATTGGGAAATGGGTAGGCAAAAACTTGCAAAAACTGGTTTTTGTGCACTCACGCGCACACTTGGATTTTGAGTTTTCAACCATCGGCATTGTTGCGTGGAATACTTACAGTTCCCATACAAATCTGAGCCCTCTAGTTGCCATAGGACCGGAGACGCACCTTATGCGATGCTGGGGTTTAGCCTTACATACATTGCCGACGTATACGCTGCGGCTGCGGCGCTGGGGTTCTGTGGGCTAGGGATCACACTAAAAATGTCTTAACCCTTCCAGTACATAAGACAATTTGTCAATCTTAGAAAGGACCTTTATCAGAAATATAAAATCTTAATTAAATAAGTGAAAATAATGGGTCTCTGTATATTGAAAGGATTAACCCTTTAAGTACCGGGGCCGACCTTTTAACTTTATTCTAGCTATCAGATTATTTTAGTAAGCTTGAAAAGGACCTCAGCCAATAAGAGGCTTTGAACGATCTCGCTTAACCTTTGTTTACTACCACAGGCCTTTCTTAAACTGCGCAACATTTCTTTAATATACCTAAAATATAATTCCAAAGACGTCGCCGGTACAGAAGGGATTATTAACCGGTCTACTCCTACCGCTTAGTATTGATATTCTATTGCATTTAGCTGTACTTGGTCCATCTCTAAACTACTGTATGTCTCTCTGTATTATTCTATTGTTTGTATGTGTCTGTATTTTTCTATTGGTATCTATAATTGTGTTTGTGTCTGTCGGTTATGGTAATGGTGTGTCTGCCTGGCTATTTATCTTCCAGGGTGATCTATCACTATACCATTATTATTCTGCTCCCTTCCCCATACTATCTTGGACATCCACCCCGTCTATATATATCTATATCCGGTTCCTTGCCCTGCTGTCTGGCTGTCCATGGCCTTAAAGGGGGTCACTGGCTTTTTTATCTTTCTTTTTCCCTGGCTTGTATCCATTGGGCTCCATTCAGCCAACTGTTTGAAGACTTTTATCCTCATCCAAGTCTCAATTTCTTCCTGGCGAGCGTAAACGAGCCAGCATTGTACGGAGAAATCCGGCTTCGCCAGAGACATTTTTCTATCTAAAAAATTACAAATTTAGCTTGCTGTCAAAAAAAAAAAAAAAATATATATATATATATATATATACTGGCTCGCTACCTCTCGCCAGGAAAATATTGACACCTGGATGGGGGTAAAAGTCTTAAAACAGTAGGCTGAATGGGGCCGAATGGATAAAAGCCAAAGAGAGGGGGAGAGAAAGAGAAAAAAAAAACGAGGTGGGCTCCCTTAAGATATACCACGGCTGGCTGTCATTTTGTGTCCCTAACCGGTCTCTGTCTCTGCCTGAAGCTACTCCCTCCCCCTCCCCCCCCCTTACCTCCCCCCCCCTTACCCCCTCCCCAAGCGCGCGCGCGCGCGCACACACACACACACACACACACACACACACACACACACACACACACACACACACACACACACACACACACACACACACACACACACACACACACACACACACACACACACACACACACTTCGGTTGTGTATACTAATCTCCTTTAATACTAGACACTGGAGAGAACTCTAGCAATTACTTGCTGATTTATACTTTTGCGAAGAACTTATTCGAAGAGTTTATTTTGGATTCGAAAAAAAAGGAAATCTGGTAATGAGTCTTGCTGGCTATTTATATGTAGCCAGTCGGAATGTAAGTTAATTTATATGCAAGTTAATTTATATTTATATGTAGCCAGTCGGAATGTAAGTTAATTTATATGTAAGTTAATTTATATTTATATGTAGCCAGTCGGAATGTAAGTTAATTTTATAATTGGGTTAACCCGAGATGCCCTTTAAATTTATGTAATGGTTTAATTACATTTATTTCACTTTTTCCCTCTGCTTTAGAATTTTGAAGTTTTCCTGAGCAGAACATACACGATCAATGTTATTGTATTACTACCACTATAACCTGTTCATTATAGGTAGGCCAGAAATCCAGACTTCAACCTCTTATAACTCAAGAACGACTTGAGTAATAGAACTAATATTTCTACCATTTGGGAACAGTCGGTGAGGAAAGAGGTGTGGAAATATACAGCCCATTTGCTCTAGCCCTTTTTTGGATAGAGGTTATGGTTTGCGATTTGTGGCCTACCGTTAAGGGTGGTGACCTGCTATTTTCTTTTGTTGTATCCGTTCGGCCCCATTCAGCCTACTGTTTTAAGACTTTTTTTTTTTTCCCCCATCCAAGTTTACTTTTTTGTTGGCGAGCGATAGCAAGCCAGCATTTTATGAAGAAATCCGGCTTCGCCGGAGACTTTTTTTCAATCGAAAAGTTTACAAATTTATCCAGCTATCGAACTCCTTATCCAAAATATGAAGGCTCGCTATCGCTCGCTAGGCTTATCGACACCTGGATGGGGATAAACTTCGTAAAACCGTAAGCTGAATGGTCCCGAATGTATAGAACTAAGAGAAAAAAAGCAAGTCATCCCCCCCCATAATGAATGACTAAAAATACTGTATACCAAGGGTTGCATGGTCTTGGTGCGAGAGTCACGCTCGACTGGTCAAGGTGTGGCCTTAGAATCGGCTCTCTCCTAGGGTAAAATTATATACTATAATGGAAACGGACAGGTTGAGAGTAAAAGAAGATTGTTCCCTGTGGGCATTCTCACCCCATTGCCTACTGTGAGGCTGATATTTTCCTCCACACTCCCTCTAGGAAGTCTTTAACACTCCGTGCAGTATGCACTCTCGTTCCACATGTTTAGGTCGCTCAGGCCAAGCAGGTAGATCACTATTCTGTCGATCACCCATTCATACCTTCGTACCACTTCATTCCATTCGTCGTTGCCAATTTCTTGCACTATGGATCTAGGCATTACCTGCCTTTCTCCTTCATATTTTCCGCACTTTAGGAGGATATGCTCCACAGTCTCATCCTCCCCGCTCTCACACATCTTGCATGCCTTGTTGCCTTCATTTGACCATCTATACATTCTGCTGTTCAGCTCAAGCGATTTAGTTCGGGCCTTGAAGAGTTCACCTCCGATGCTCCCATCGTAGAAGGGCTCCCTTCTTGGCTGTTGCTTACCATTGCTGTACCATTCTAGCGAACTCGTATTCCTCATATTCCCTACCCATTCATCCCTGGCTAAACTTTGTACCCGCCTGCCGATCTCTTTCTTCCATCTCTCACGACTCCACATTTCCATACTTTCCCCCATCATGATACCACGCATTCCGTACTTCTATCTTTTGTCGCACATTTTGTTCCACTTGCTGCTCTCCTTAGTCCACTCAAACACCTTTCGTGCCCATCTATCACCATTAATTTTTTCCAGCCTGACCCGGTACCATAGGGCTTCCTTGTCTATTCTTTCTTCAAAGAAGCTCTACCCCGCATCACCTCTCAAGGCTTCCACTGCAGTGTACTTGTTAGCACCCAGTGCGAGCCTTCCGACCCTATTCTGGGCAACTTCCAGCTTTGCCATGTCATTCGCCATCCACGGGATGGTTTCCAGACCATACATCAAGCCCGGCACAGCCATACCCTTCTACAATCCTCGCACCACTTCATACTTGTTCGCTCTACACCTTGCAGCGCTACTAAGTCTTCCCACCCACTGGCTCGCTCTTGTTAGTCTCTCATCCTTTGTTTTCTCGCATCCTCTTGCATCCACAGTCATCCCCAGATACTTATATTTATTTGTTTGGGTAATAATATTATTCCCAAGCAGCCACGTTGCACCCACATCCGTTTCATCCCCATTTACTACTAGCACTTTACTTTTCTCCCTGCTAAAACTCTCATTCAGATCATTCCCATATTCGGACACCACATCTAACATCCTCTGCAGATCCTCTCGGTTGTCACTCATGATCACCACATCATCTGCATATAGCAAGATACTCAGACGTTCATTCCCAATTAGTGTTCCCCTGCCAGCTTCTTTCATTCTTGAAGCTAGTTCCTCTGTGTACATTCCAAACAGAAGAGGGGATAGCCCACAGCCCTGTCTAACTCCCAGTTTGTTTTCAACCCAGTCAGTCTCTATATCACCCATACTGTATCTAGCTCTGGTATTCTCATACATACTTATGAATTTTATTACCTTCTCACTCACACCTACTGTTTCAAGCAACCTACACAACTTGTACCTGTTCACTCTGTCATATGCTTTCTCTATGTCTAGAAAGGCAAAATATCCCTTCCGTCCGGACTTTTTCGTATTTCCTATCACTTCTCTCACTACAAACATGTTATCTTCTCCTCTTCTGTCCACTCGGAAACCATTCTGTTCTTCACCCATTACTCTGTTCCTTTCAAAGATCCCTTTCAGCCTTTCATTCAGCACCCCACAGAACACCTTGGCAATTGTGTCTGTTAGCATTGTTGGTCGATAGTTTTTCAGCTCTTTCTTACTCTTGTGACCCCCGTTTTGTAGGAGGGTCACCCGGCTCTCGTTCCATTTATTCGGTACTCTCTCTCCTGACCACACTTTCTTAAATAGCCCATACATGCCTTCAATTACTCCATTCCCACCCTCTTTATAAAATTTATATGGGATCTCATCATTTCCTGCGGCTTTACCAGTCTTCATTTTCTTAACACATTTCATTATCTCTTCCCTACTGATCTCTTAATCCATATTTTCATCTACTAGTATCTTTCTTCCTATTATCAGGTTGGGTTCACCCCTATCCTCCACTTCATTAGCACCACCTATGTTTTCCCAGAACTCTTTTACTGCCCTAGCTTTCTCTGGTTTACCTCTAACCTCTCTTCCGTTCACCATTATCACTTCCACATTCACTCTTTCACTCTCTTGCTCTCCCCTTAAAAAGTTATACCATTCTCTACTGACCTCACCGCCCTTTGCCTTCAGCTCATCTACTACATCCTAATCAGCCTTTACTCTCGCTTTCCTTGTTAAGCACCCTGTTATACTTTTGTGCTTCTTGTATTCCTCCCATGCTTTCTCATATGCAACCTATTCATTCTCACTATTGTCCTTGGCCCTCCTCAGTCTTCTACACCTTCGATTGCTTTCTTTTCTTTTTTTCATGGCGGATTCGATGTCTTTGTTCCACCATCTCCTATGGAGTCTCCTATTATTTCCTTTCTTTTTCCTCCCAACTCTTCTTTCAGCTACTTCTTTCACTGTCTTGGTGAACTCTTCATTCTGTCTACCCATCTGTCATCCATCCAGTTCACACGCTCTAAATCTTCCCCGAATTTTACCCAGTCCGCTTGCTTCAGTTTCCATTTCTTACCCTTTGGTTTCCTAGCTTCCTTTCTCTCCCTCCCACAGGCATACTGCATCCACAACATATTGTGGTTACATCCATCTCTCGTTCTTCGTCTATCCTCGTGTATTCCACTTTCTTCCTTGCATTCTCATTCACCAAGATATAATCAATCGCAGATTCATTATTTCTTCCGGCCCATGTCACTCGTCCCTCTGCAATGGTTTCATTTAAGATTTCCAGTTCATGCTCCTCAGTGAAATCCCTTAACAATTGTCCATTCGTGTTCACTTCCTCACCCAGGATTCCGATGTGTCCATTCATATCACCCATTACGATCACATGTTCTCGTCTATGGTAATTTACCAGTCTCTTCATTAGGTCATGCTTCCTTTCATTATCACGTCTGGCATCCGGTCCCTGTACCGTCATGTAGCATACAATCAGGAAGATCCTTTCAGTCTTTCCTTTTGCCTTGTAGTTCAGGTAAGCTGAAATCATATCTTCACTCATCTCGCATTCACAGACTTATATCTCTTCAACATCCACATCCATATTCTTTCTCACTATTAGGCGTATACCTCCACCCTTTTTCTTCCATTTACTGCGCCCCTTCCCAATCATTCTGTAGTTCTCTGTGTACAGTTCCACTCTTTCACATAACTTTGTCTCTGTTATACCTATCACATCCATGCCCCCCTCATACAGTTCTTTACTCATGTCCTCCATTTTTCCCACTCTCCATCCATTCACATTTAGGCACTCTAATCTAATGCAGTTCCTATCCTGCTGATTCCCCGGTCACTTTTCCCGGGGTCCCCACTCTCATGGCCGGAGTCCGGGGTCTCTCCGTCCTCTCTCACGACTGGGGTCTCGGTTGGGTTAGCTACCCCGTTCCCGGGGACTGTGTCCTCTTGGCCTTCCCTAGGGGCAGATTCTTCCCTGGTTCCGACCCTGGGCGTTGGCTCGCTCTCCTCTCCCTCTACAGGTACCGCTTCTTCGGCTGTTTGCCGTATAGCTCATCTCCGTGTCTTAACTGGGTATCCTGTGGCCAGGGTGGGATACATGGCCTCTAACAGGATATATGAAGGCGACCGTCACAGTTGTTGTTGTTCCCCAAGCTGCCTGGCCGAAGAGCCCCAAGGCCCCGAGCAAGGCCAAGGCCATAACCTAGCGCCCCTACAGAACCCTCCCTGCCGACCAAAATATAGCCTGGGTGACCGAAGCCACTCCATGGCGGGGAGCTGAGGAGGGTGCGGAAACGCCCGGGAAACCAAAGCCCCACCCAGGGCCCTGTGCCCCTCAGCAATTATGAAGAGAAAGTTGAGGGGCAAAGGAAAAATGTGACTCTTTGGCTTCCAATCTTGGTAAATTGGGAGGTCAATCCACGGAAGAGACCGCAGTCACTTGAGATCTAGAAAATATATAAGTAAAAGGAACAGTCAGAGTAAGCTATGGGTATGGCAGAGATCGCTCAGTTCTCAATCGATAAACCAGCCCATCACCACATGACCGTCACAGTTGTAACTCTTTATTGCACCTGCATGGTCTAACTTTATCTCCTAGTAAGCCTTGAATTATCAAAACTACGAATACTTCTTGCCATAAGTAAAACTTCCACCCTTCTATATTTACTCTTAGTTAACTAGAGGGACCCTCAGGAGCGCGTATACCTCCACCTACGCTGGCAGAGGAAAGCGCTCTACCCGATCACCTAAATGGAATAACTTTTTCCTTTGTACATAATTTTATCTGTCTACCAAATTTCGTTAACAAGACTACATAACTTTGAGAGCCGCTTACGCTGGCGAAGGTATAGGCGCTCTACCGATCACTTCATAAATTGAATCGCTTTTTGGCGCAAATCCTATTTACCCACCACACTGTGAAAATCGGTTCATAACTTGATGTCTTGTTCAGACAAACCGAGGCAAAATAATAAGCACCGTCCAACTTTGTTTGACGGAGGTTATTTAAAGTTCTTGGCACCACGAATAAGAGCCATCGCACATTCTCCTATTTCTTGAGATGGGTTACTATGTTATAATATTTTATTTGTATTGAAAACATTGTTTGCTGTTGCAATTTTCTAGCAACGTATTTTAGTTTGTCCCCTGTGCTAACATAAACGCTTGCCAAGATTTACTTCAAACTAAAAACAAAAATATGCTAACTCAGGTCTCCTAAGCTAAACTTCCTGGCCGAAGGCAGATTTTAAGCTACAGGCTCGTTATCGCTTGCCAAGGAAAAATTTGACACCTGAATGGGGTGAAGTCATTTTATCTCCAAACTAATAGTGAGAATTCCTGTCTCCAAACTATTGTGATGAAAAGTCATATCAAATCCAAACTAATGGAGAGTCCAGTGTACAGTTGGCCAAAAGTGATATCGCGGCACCAAGTATATTTCGATCAATAATTTATATCAACAATAAACATTAATTCACAGTTTCGAGTGAGATATACAAACCTGTTCCTATTTATACCCACCATAGTCAACATCTGACAGACATTAATACAGCACATAGAGCAACACTTAATGACAGCGGAGACGCTACTTATTTAGCCAACTGTACTAGCCACTGAGTGAGTGAGGTATCCCGCGGCAAAGATGGTATCACGTCCTAAAAATTATGCTCACTCTCATCCCCCGAAGGTGTATTTTGTTTTTATCTGGGAGTGAAGGTCGCGATGTCTTGGTCTAGCCGGCTTGTTGTTGCTGGTCCGTCCCAAGCTCACGTGAACCAGGCGGGGAAGGTATAGTCATGAGCCATAATACCTGCACACCTATCTCAATCAGTATCGAACACAAACGAGACAATACTATGCACTATGCTTCAAAACTTGCCTTTAAATGTTCAAAGATTCTATTTGATGAAACTTTATTTATGCTCACAAATGTACAGCTACTGACAAATGTTGGTCAATTCTTGCAATTTTCTTTATGCAAATATATCTATTCAAACTGATATTCAGATCAAATTCCCTATACATTAATACATATTCAGATCAAATCTGCCATCTATCTATCTATTGCCAGACGCCTTACTCCCCTTAATGGGGGTTGCCATACACAAAATGCCCCCAAGGAACCTATCTCCTGTAAGAGGTACAAACCATGCCAGTTTACTGAAAGACTTACAGGATTGACCACTCAAATTAAGGATCCGTCTGACTCTGTGGCATTTTATGTATATCGGCTATATATTAATAAATACATATGTACTTCTAAATATATATCTGATTTGATCTGAACCTCAATCTAAATGGATATATTTGCATTACAATAATCGGAAGAGCTCACGAATATTTCTCTGTAGCTGTACAGCCACTCATAAACATTCGTAGACCTCGCATTATTTCTAATTATGGAAGCATGTCTATGGAAACTATCTTATTAATACTATATGCTGTATATCGACTACATAACTTTACTATTTATTATACTATTATACTTTATTATACTATTTACTATACTATTTATTGAAAAGAAAGATCCCTCCATAAATCAATACAGATCGTTATAATTGCATAAAGAAACGCATGAGGGGTCCACGAATTTTTATAAGTGACTGTACAGTTGCCCACATAAGTTTTCTCGTCGTGATCTTACGTATGAAAGTGAAATTAGTATGAATGAATTGAGAGCGATTTCTGTTAATCGTCGGTTGATTAGTCAACGGAGTTAACCACTGCATATAAAAAAAAATATGCTCGTAATTTAATCATGCGCATTAAATTTCAATGTAAGAGACACGGAGAGGCTAACAACTTGGCTCGGCTTTAACCCCTTCTGTACCGGCGACGTCTTACAAATTTCGTTCTAGCTACATTTAGAGTTTATGAAGCTTGGGAAGGATTATGTTGTAGCGAAAAGAATTAACTGAGATAGTATGTTGCCTTTCAATTGGTAGAACTCGTTCCTAAGCAGAATAAAAGCTTCTAATAGTTGCCAGAACAGAATGAAAAGGAAATTACCGGTACAGAATGGGTTGAAGATTGAAATGGGTGTGCAGGTATTATGGCTTGGGACTGTACACTCTAGGTCCGACAAAAATATACTTTCAAACTTTTTCCGAACTGAATTGAATCTCCTCTGATATTGACTAAAATAATAATCGATGCTGACCAAATTTAAACTAAATTCGTACATTTTCTGAGAACCTGCATTCGAAGAGATGTAATGGATAAAAGAGCACACCATGGAGAAAAAAAAGCAGTAACCACCAGGGTGCAGCAATAAAGAAGTGAATGAACCCCGCTAAACTTTAATAAATAAAGTGTTGCTTAACTTTTATCTTGCATCAGCCCCTTGACGTTTATCCATAGGTATCAGCAAGTAGACATAAAGCAGATAATTGTAGTTGACTGGATTTGCATAAATGTACAATAAAAGTAAATAACTACCAGTTTAGAGTTTAACTAATGTTGCTTTGAAAAAATAGTTTGCCTTACCTCCATTATATATATATATATATATATATATATATATATATATATATATATATATATATATATATATATATATTATACAAAATCCAAAATAAATAATCTTAGAGTAAAAAAAAAAACAGTTGCTTGGAAAATTATAGTAAAAAAAAAATAACAAATAAATAAATAAGCTAACCAGTTCCTCGACGACCCAACTTGATAGCCACCGCACATCTCATTTGGCAAAGTACAAGATGCGAGATTTAAGACTAGAATATATTTGCGTTAAGATGCCCAAGGAATGCTGTTGGAAATGTCTTGGTTGCTATGCGAGTTTAGTTTGGATGTATTATTGTGAAGACTGGCGAGGGTGAAAATAATCTATTAGCTTTTGAAGGAGACATTTATTTATTTATATTATTTTGTTATTCATGGTTACTTATATATTTTATGTATGTATAAATATGTAAAAATAAAGAATAGCTTACTAATACTGAGAGGGTTAAGGTTGTATGAAAGGGAATTGTGATTGGCGGATCTATATCAAGACTATGTTCTACAATATTTACACATATAACTATCAAATTTAAGACAAAGCAATTTGTCTACTAATAACTCAGAGTATAATTAGGCTAATCTAACTTCGACATTGCTCTGAACTATTCCATTCCCTTGTGTAATGCAGTGAGAAGCACCCAAGCATATTAACTGTCAGACAACTTTAATATGAGGACTACGAAAACACACCTAAGCAAAGCAATCGGTCAAGTTATAGTCAGGTTGTTGGTCATTAATTTTGTCAGATTCGCGAGGGTGCTGGCCAGAAATGGGGCATCCTGACCTTCCAATATCTTCAGGGGAGATTTTCACTTAAGGGATGTTTTTCGAACCTCCTTCTCCCTCGTGTTTAGCCCTATTGCTTTTGAGATTTAAATATGTTCACCCATTAGTTTCGCCCCATTGTTATCTATGTTAAGTCCTTTCGTGCCATTTAGGTGTTTGTTTTTCTGGCGAGTGATAGCGAGCCTGTAATTTAGGAGGAATTAGCCTTCGGCCGGGACATTTCTCTACCGAAAAATGTACAAATTTATCTTGAAAGGGGGTCTAGGGGGTGTAATGTTAAGCTTGGAGGTCTAGGGAACAAACTAAAAATCTCTCCTTAAATGGGAGTATCTTGACCTTCCAATATCTTAAATGGAGCATCTTGACCTTCCAAACCAAGAGGGAGACTGTATAATCTGCAGAAGGGGTGAAGGGCCCCGTACATCACCATGTACCCCGCCCACGTCCTCCAGCCGCCCCTCATCACTTACATTACCTGTGGCCCTCAGGAGGTGGTAGAGGTGTAGGGTGGGTAGGTGTTGTGCTGGTAGGGTGGGTCTGATGCTGGTAGGTGGGTGGTGGGTGCGGTGGTGGTAGGGGAGGGGGTAATGCTGGTAGGGTGGTGGTGTGGTTATGGTGTTGGTAGGGGAGGGGGTGATACTGGTAAGGTAGTGGTGTGGTTGAGGGTGTGATGGTGAGGTAGTGTTCGTGTGATGAGTGATGGTCTAGGGAAGGTGGTGATAGCAGGGGGAATATCTATGTGAAGAGGGTTTGTAAGGCAAGGAGAGTGGTGGTGATGCTCCTCATGATATCAAGAGATTGTAAGTAGTGATGGCGGGGATGTGAACAGCTGATGGTGTGAGGCGGGTATTGGTGAAGAGGGTAGATGATTGTGAGGAAGGTGCAGGTTATACAGTTGTGGTGCTGAGGGTAGTAATGGTGAGATTGTGATGGTGTGAGGATTTAGTAATAGTTTGAAGAGGATGTAAGATCTATAATGGTGTGAGGAGGAAGTAAGATGCATCCTCCTCACACCATTACTACGTAAGATATGTAGTGATGGTGTGAAGCGGATGTAATATATGTAGTGATGGTGTGAGGAGGATGTAATATATGTAGTGATGGTGTGAGGAGGATGTAATATACTGTATGTAGTGATGGTGTGAGGAGGATGTAATATATGTAGTGATGGTGTGAGGAGGATGTAATATATGTAGTGATGGTGTGAGGAGGATGTAGTGATGGTGTGAGGAGGATGTAATATATGTAGTGATGGTGTGAAGAGGATGTAATATATGTAGTGATGGTGTGAGGAGGATGTAATATATGTAGTGATGGTGTGAGGAGGATGTAGTGATGGTGTGAGGAGGATGTAATATATGTAGTGATGGTGTGAAGAGGATGTAATATATGTAGTGATGGTGTGAGGAGGATGTAATATATGTAGTGATGGTGTGAGAAGGATGTAATATATGTAGTGATGGTGTGAGGAGGATGTAATATACTGTATGTAGTGATGGTGTGAGGAGGATGTAATATATGTAGTGATGGTGTGAGGAGGATGTAATATATGTAGTGATGGTGTGAGGAGGATGTAATATATGTAGTGATGGTGTGAGGAGGATGTAATCTATGTAGTGATGGTGTGAGGAGGATGTAATATACTGTATGTAGTGATGGTGTGAGGAGGATGTAATATATGTAGGGGTGGAGTGAGGAGGATGCAAGATATGTAGTGATGGTGTGAGGAGGATGTAATATGTAGGTATGGAGTGAGGAGGATGTAGGATATCTAACTGAGGAGGATGCAAGATATGTAGTGATGGTGTGAGGAGGATGTAAGATATGTAGTGGTGTAAAGATGTAGTGATGGTGTGAGGATGATGTAGTGATGGTGTGAGGAGGATGTAGGATATGTAATGGTGGTGTAAGAAGGAAATAGGATGTGTAGTGGTGGTGTGAGGATGATATAGGTATTGGGGTGTGAGGTGGTGGTGGTGGTGGCTTGGGGCTTGACCTCACCTTCGATGTTTTCAAGGGCACAGCCGCCGGCTCGGACGGACCACTGATAACTAGTTTTTTGTCTTCAGCTTTCAGTTGTGTTGTTTATTTTTCCATTGTAGTATTGTTTGCTAAATCTTCAATGTATTATTTCCACATGGTGATTTTGATGTAACAAGTTCGTTTATTGTGCGGTTTCAGCTTTTGTTTGTTTGTTTTGCTAGTTTTAAATTTAAATATAAATTTAGTTTTTAGTTTTCTATTCTCTACAGACTCTGATCATAAAGTATTGACTACATATTTGGCTAGCGTAATCATGGGTAACCTTATGAGTTTCATATTTGTTTAATTATATTTTTTCAAGACTTAATTCTATGAATTCATCAGTAATTTTGGCGATACATGGTCACTTTGTAGAATATACAGTATATATAATATATTAGATGTATGGATTATTATACATGGTCACTTTGTAGAATATACAGTATATATAATATATTAGATGTATGGATTATTATACATGGTCACTTTGTAGAATATACAGTATATATAATATATTAGATGTATGGATTATTATACATGGTCACTTTGTAGAATATACAGTATATATAATATATTAGATTTATACATGGTCACTTTGTAGAATATACAGTAATATAATATATTAGATGTATGGATTATTATACATGGTCACTTTGTAGAATATACAGTATATATAATATATTAGATGTATGGATTATTATACATGGTCACTTTGTAGAATATACAGTATATATAATATATTAGATGTATGGATTATTATACATGGTCACTTTGTAGAATATACAGTATATATAATATATTAGATGTATGGATTTTATACATGGTCACTTTGTAGAATATACAGTATATATAATATATTAGATGTATGGATTATTATACATGGTCACTTTGTAGAATATACAGTATATATAATATATTAGATGTATGGATTATTATACATGGTCACTTTGTAGAATATACAGTATATATAATATATTAGATGTATGGATTATTATACAGTTCTAGTTTTTGGTGTTCAGACAGCAAAATATTTACTGAAACCCATGCATTACGTGGAACTTAATTAATGGGGATAGTTATTTTTTCTTGACCCCTTTCTCCCTCACGTTTAGCCCCATCAGATTTGAAGACGTTCGGCCTATTAGTTTGGCGATTTTAAGACATTTCGCCCCATTTATTTGTCAATATTAAAGTTTCTTACAATTTAGGTGTCATTTTTTAAACTGGCGAGCGGTAGCGCGCCTGTAATATAGTAGTAACCGGCCTTCGGCCGTAACAAATTTCTGATCGAAAATTGTACACATTTATCTTGATGGCTTAAAATATACACAGCTTCGATTATAAATGCATTATCTTAATATAATGTTAAAATAAGTTTAAAAATTTGACAGAATGAATATAAACTCTATTATGGTGTTTCTATTAATGTTCAATGCAAGCCAAATGGTTACCTTTAAAGTTATGAACTTGCATAGTGGTACCTAGTATACAGTTATGAACTTGCATAGTGGTACCTAGTATACAGTTATGAACTTGCATAGTGGTACCTAGTATACAGTTATGAACTTGCATAGTGGTACCTAGTATACAGTTATGAACTTGCATAGTGGTACCTAGTATACAGTTATGAACTTGCATAGTGGTACCTAGTATACAGTTATGAACTTGCATAGTGGTACCTAGTATACAGTTATGAACTTGCATAGTGGTACCTAGTATACAGTTGCAAGCTAGTACTATGGGATTTTTGAGGAAAATTGGCCACCTGAATTTCAGGCTATACTAAGGTTAAAGTTATAGGCATCTATATTAAGCAGAATGAAAAACTAATATGCGTTCGTAGTACATTTATAAATACATAAAACCAAATAAATCATGCTTTCTATCCATCAAAAACTTACATTATTTGTAGTTTGTTTAACATCCTCGTTTACATCTCCAAACTCCTTATAACCTGAAACTTTATTGTTGCGTGTGTTTAATATAGTAGTTTACAGCTACAACTTCCTTACAGCCTGAAACTCGCAAATGGTCAATCACGCATACCGAAAATACAGAAAATCCCAACTCTACATCAATCTAATATAATGCACCACTATAAAGATGATGGTGGCCGCGAGGTTAGGGTCCGCTGCCGCCCCGCCCCCATGTCAGGACTACAATAAGCTCTTCTCACGATTACCTTTTGCTCGCCCACAATTTGCCTTTACACGTTTTCGTAGATTTAGAGTAGAGTTGAACATTCTATTAGTTTGTTGCTAAAATGATACATTTACACTGAATTCCAGGGAGGCAGGGAGGAGGGGGGGGGGGGGGGGAGAGAGAGATCCAGTCAAACTAAGTGGAAATTAATGTTAATCTTAAAAGTATTTGCCTGAATGCAAGAATACCAATACTGACTTTTTTCAATTAATTTTCTAATGATATAAGTTTTAGTGAAAAGACTCTATACTCTTCCTAAAAGTAGAGGGACTGCTACTAGAGGAGGCGGAGAAAGAACATAGACGGTTTTATCAGCTTAACTCTTTCAAGGTCCGAATACGCATTTTTGTGTTATGGCTATTATGAGACTTATTTTATTCAGATTAGGAAGGGTATATGGAAGTCAGAGATATTTGGGATAATATTTACCCTTACAATTCCCACCGATCCTTCCCAAACCGTATATAATATTTTAATAATAACCAAAATAAAACTCAATTAGTTATAATCTGCAAAGGGTTAAGTCTTTATTGGCATTTCTAGACATTGGGCTTTCTTGCACTCTGCCAGATAATTGACCACTTACGAGTTTCAGGCTATAAGGAAGTTGGAGTTGTAGACTTCCATATTTAGCAGAATTAACTAAAATACGGTTTTAGTACATTTGCAAACTCATAAAACCAAACTTATCTTACTTTCCACCCATCAGAAACTCGCATTATTAGTGCATTTTTGTTTTATATCAATGTTTACGGCTCCAACTTCTTTATATTTCGAAACTAGCAAGTGAAACATTGGAGTGTTAACCCTTTCACCACCAATACGTAATTTTCAGCATTCAGTTACCATTAGAAGATTGTCTTTAATTTGTAATCTACCTGTAAGACTCAAATGTGTAAATAATATCTCGGTCTACCCTCTTAGTAACATTGGTCCTTCTTGAGCTGCATAAAATTATATATTATTAGCCAGAATCCAAGGTCAAAATGAGTCTTGGTGCTGAAGGGGTTAAGGGAACCCAGACGGTATTGTGCAGCATAATTTACTGGTTCGGCTCAATGGTTTAAGTTGGTTTGTTCTAAGCTTCTATCAAACTTTTAAAAACTCACAAGACTCGCCTTCGATATGAATTTGTACATTTTTCGGAATAAAAATGTCCCGGCCGATTCCACTTCAAATACAGGCTCGCTATCGCTCGCCAGGAAACAAAATAGGCACCTAAATTGCACTAAAGGTCTTAATATTGGCAAAGAAATTGGGCAAAAGTTCTGAAAATCGCCAAACTAATGGGGCTAATCTTGAAATCTCATAACTAATAGGGCTAAACATGAGGGAGGAGGAAGACTGAAAAACCAACTGCCTCCCCTTAAGTGTTCCTTGTTGCCCCCCAGAGTAACCTTGGTTGCCCGGGCATGTCATTCACCTGCACATTCGCCTACCCCAGACACCCTGTAGTAACACGGAACGGCGTACCTCCGCAGTCACTCCTTACACTCAGTATTTTTTGTTTATCGGTATTTATCTATATATTTTAAGTTTCCTCCCTATGAACCTCGGACACCACTCTCCCTTCCCCATTCTAGATAAATTTGTACATTTTCGGAAGAATGTCCCGGCCAAAGGCCGGTTCTTCCTAAATTACAGGCTCGCCATCGCTCACCAGCAAAACAATGGTACGAAAGCTCTTAATATTGACAAAGAAATGGGGCGAAAGGTCTTAAAATAGCTAAAAAGTAGAGCGAACTTAATCTCTTAACAAATTGGGCTAAACATGAGAGGGAAGGGGGTCCAGAAGAAAAACTCAAACCTTCAGTCACATAACTATATTAAACTACGGCAATGGTGATACAGGATATAGAATCTAGAGTCTCTATGTAACTCGGATCGGCCTACCTCACCCATATTGGTGCCGGTGTCATTAGCCTCTTTTGACACACCAATATATATTTTGTATCTATTACCAGACTTCTTTATCCTCCATGAATGAATCTCCTGCATACTCAAATATAACCATATCGATATCAATCTTGCGGCAATACTGGTATAGGATATTTAAGAACATAAGAAGGATGGGAATCTGCAGAAGCCCTATTGGCCCATACGTGACCGACTCCTTCTTGCCTACATCCCTATTAGTTTTGTCCCTACACAAAAAAAATCTCTCTCTACAAACTATATCCTATACTCTTCATCAATATTAGTTAAGACACGCACACATACTTTATGTAAACAATACAATATCACTCCGTTGCATCAAAACCAAGGTACCAAAATGACCTCCAAATTAAGAGTTGGGCGGTGTCTCTGAGTACTGCAGAATCTCTTGCATAACTTGCTATATTTGGAGGTTGGGTAATACGGCGCGGGTTATCGCACCACTTGTTGGGGCCCGGCCAAAATTTAGTTATTGTTCATTCTAGTATACGAGGAAGCAATTTTCAAATTTTTCTGGCTATCATTAGATGATTTTCTACAGCTTAGGCACTCGATTCCCGGTTAACCCTTGCCACCATATTACAAAACATAAACCTTCATACACGAAATATGCAGATACAGAGTGATCTCTCTGAAATTGAATGGGATTTAGTTCTTTATCACAAATTAACGCTGTTATTTTATCGTTCTTCGATATTGGGTTTGGAGCATCCTTCTCACATATTAATCCTTTGAGTACCAGCCTCGTGTGCTATACTGTATTCTAGCTATATTTAGAAGATATTGTGCAGCTTAGGAAGGATCTGTGGTAGTAAAAAAGGTTGGTTGAGAGAGGCTGAAGCCTTATTAATGCTAGAGGTTCTTCCTAAGCTGAATAAAATAGTCTAATAGTTGCTAGAATATGATAAAAGGGACGTCCCTGGTACCGAATGCGTTAAAATAAAATACGGGGGTTAGACTTTCAAATTTGTTTCCAGCTGTATAAAATCACCGAACGATAGCCAGAATAACGGATGTAACGCGTGCTAATAGGAGGGGTATCCAATCGAGGTGAGACGGTTATTACCAAAGTATATAGACTATTTGGATATTAAAGCTGCCAAAACCCTCTAACCTCTGACATAATTATGCTGTGAACGAGTAGTCCCCCTATTTGGTCTCTGGGGAGTAGGGTATATTTGGACCTCTCCTGTTTTGCTCCATTAGTTTGGAGATTTTGAGACCGATCAACCCTATTATTTTGGGGATAATAAGACGCTTCACGCCATGCATTTGACGATAATAAGACGCTTCACCACATTTATGTGTATTTTTTTCTGGGCAAGCGACAACGGTTTTGAAACTTAGAAATATGCCTTCGACCAGCACATTCTATTTTATCGAATAATGTATAAACTTAAGTTAAAGGGGTTGTGGGTGGGCATTTTGTTAGTTACAGTAGGTCTGGGAAGTTTTTTTTACTAATGGGACAAACTAAAATTCGTTGCTCGAAAACGGCATAAGCAAGCAAAATCCTCAATAGCAATAAAACTAAGTATCATAATAAGCCACAACGCGTTGGCTCAGTGTTAATGCCTTCTGTCCCGGCAATGTAAGTTATATTTTATTGTAGCTATATTTAGAGATTTTGTGCAGCCTAAGAAGGATCTGTGGTAGTAAAGAATTACGTGAGCTCGTTCGAAGTCTGTTCATTGCTGGAGGCCCTTTTTGAGCTGAATATAATTAAAAATAAGTCACCGGTACAGAATGTGTTAAAGGGGGAATAACAAGAGCGCCTTTTCCCGCAACTTCTATCCACAACCACCATCTGGCCGCTTCTGGAATATAGTTTAAGAGGACTTGGGTTACTCCTGAAAAGTTATCTTCTGTACAGTACATAGTTTATTAATTATAATTAGGCCAGAAATCTTTACCACTAACCTAATTATAGTACTTTGCAGTATGTTTTATTTATTTTTGCAGCTTAACCCCTTCTGTACCGTCGACATCCTTTTCAGTTAATGTTTGCTACTAGGAATTTATTTTATTCAGTTTAGGAAGGGTTTCTAGCAATGATAAGGCTTCGAACCCTCAATTTTTTTTTTTTTTTTTTACCACTGATCCTTAAGCTGCATAAATGTTTTTATAAATAGCTAGAATAATAGACAACAGACGTTTCTGGTACATAAAGGGTTAAATATGTTATTTGGACACAATACCAACAGCCAGTCAGCTCAAAGTAGAATTCTCAAGCGAAAAGTGATTAAGTACAAATTCGACAGGTACCATTGTCAGCTGCAATCAAGCTGTCAATAATGGCTTAGTTGCTTTAAGATAATTATTAAATGATATTCAGAATATTTAATATGCTTAGAGGCAAACTAATAAATGGCCATAACTATTCTGAGACCTTCAAAACTTTAGAAAAACTCTTTAACCGGCGAGAAAAAATCATAATTGGCCTACAGTACTTACTATGCATGAGATGCAGACGATGGGTGCTTATTAGTGTTGTGCTGGAGGCAGTAGATGGCAAGACAGAAGTAAAATCTTTCAGTATACCATGAGGCACTCTATCTTCTGAATCTTATTATATTTGATTTAGCTTAGAAAGTACCAATACTAAAAGGGTTAAAGAACAGGGGTATCATAATTAGAACAATAAGAGTCTGGGTGGGGATGGGGAGGAGGTACCACGTTAAATAATGGGGATGCGGGTGTAGCGTGGTATAACAGTGTTTGTAAACAATAAGAACCCTATTGTTAGTGAAAGACTCGCTCTACACACACACACACACACACACACACACACACACACACACACACACACACACACACACACACACACACACACACACACACATTTCCCACCTTATTGGCCGACAAATAAGGAGCGGATTTTTTTTTTTTTTTTTTTTTTTTTTTTAAAGGTAGAGTTAAGAATTATATCGTGAAAGCGGTGTAGGGTGGGAGGAGGGGCGTCGACTGACTGGGGACAGAGGTGCATGAGGGCAATACATTAGTGGCCTCCCTTTCTGGGATAATGACATCTGGCAATAGATAGATAAAATACACCCAGTTTTTAAAGTAGGTAATTTATTCACATGTATTGCGCCCAAGGCAAATCGTAGGTATTAAAGCAGTAGTAGGAAGGGAGGGAGGGGGATAGAGTTAGGAAGATGGAAAGAGGAGTTAAGGGAAGCGAGATAAGGAAGGGGAGGGAGAGAGTGTTAGAGGTAGTGGAGCTCAGGTGTTCAGTGGTATCTTCAGGTTAGGTGGTTCAGGTAATCAGATGGACTGGAACCTGACTAACCCCTTCAGGCACTACCAAGACTTGTTATTCTGTTTTCTTTTCACCTTGGAGATAACTACATTTTGAACAATTTTATCTAATTAATTTAGATAATAGGCAAGGACGTTTTTTTCAATAATCTAAAATCTAGTAACAAAGCAAAACTCACAGGCATACTTAACCTTCAATTCCATCAGTTGTTTACATTCTCATTGTTGCAATTTGAAATTATGATACATGTAACAAACTGTAATATTTAATGACTTCCGAGGGTCATAGTTTACCATCATTTACGGTTAATTATACGGATTTGTATTACAGTGCATATACCCAACCTTCACCTACCTACATAAAATTATATAAATATTCGTCTAAATAATCACACACACACCAAACTTCTACCCAACCTCTCCCTACCTACCCACCCACTTGGCTACCACCCAACCATCTTACCAGTCTACCTTCAGCCACCCACAACTATACCACCACCCAAGCACCTATCACCCATCCTCCATCTACCTACATACTGTATACCACTCCATAACCATAAATCACTCGCCCACCTACCACTTCTACCACCTACCACTTCTACCTCCACCCACCCATCCTCCCTCCACCCACTCCTTACGCCCTCCACCCACCCACCCACCCTCCCTCCATCTCCACCCACTCTTCATCTCCTCCACCCTCTACCATTTCTTCCGTTCCTAATAGGGGACGTCACGAGCACGTTTTCCGGTAATTTTCGATGAAAAAGTATTTTTCTCTTACTATTTTGAGAGTCTGGCATTGGCATCGGAAACTAGATCGAAGGTAGAATATATTAGGTAGTTTAATTTGTATGGAACTTCTATCTTGAAGCTACCAGACAATAATTACCAGTACAAAATGCCGGAATAATCGCTCTTGTAACTCCAGCACCGCGCCTCCTGAGTTTCCAAGGACACCCAGAATCTTAGAAATTCCCGAAAGATTGACTTAATTTATTTATTGTTTTCTTGGCTAGTATTCTGGAAACTGGTAGCGCGAATATTAGTGAGTGAAAATAGCAACCTTCCCAGGTATTTTTATTTTTTATAAGAATGCCAGAATAATTTATTGGAGCCTTCCGAGATATTATTAATGCGCCTTGTTTATTCACCTAGCCTGTCCGATATTCCTTAGGGATCGTTGTATACTTATATTAATTTATTATTGCTTTTATATATATTTACTTGTTGTCTTCCACTTCGTATATCGTTGAGCAATGAGCATATCTATAACCTACTTAACTGGTAGCTTTATTCTGGGGCCCCTTCTCCCTCAAGTTTAGCCCCATTTGTTTGGCTATTTTAAGACTTCGCCCCATATCTGTTAATTTAAAGACTTTCCGTAACCATTTAGTTGTCGATTTTTTCTTGGCAACCGATAGCAAGCCTGCAATTTAGGAAGAATTATTTACTGAAAAATGCACACATTTATCATTAAGAGGGGTCTTTGGGGGTATTTTTTAAAGCTTGATGGAAGTCTAGGGAGAAAAACTCATAATAATGATAGTAATACTAATCAAGTTAAATGTAAACTAATATAAAAATTAAAATATATATTTTTTTCTTTTAAAGCGCCCAGTTATATTTATTCGCGTATGTTTGTTTTATATGTTTGTTCTTTTCTCTCACTCTCTTCCACCTTCCTTCCTCCTACTTCTGCTATTTGTTTCTCCTTCCTATCTCTTCTAGTCCTACTTCGCCTATCCAATGTTATCCCTCTTCCTCCTCCTCCTCCTTCACTCCTTCTATCCAATGTTCTCTTCCATCTAACTCTTTCTTCTATCTGATGTTTTCCTCCATCTCCACCTCCTCACTCATATTTCTGCTATCCAATGATTTCCTCTTCCACCCAACTCCTATTTCTTATATCCAATGTTCTCCTCTTCCACCCAACTTTTCCTTTTTCCAATGATTTCCTCCTTCAACAACTGAAATTTCTTCTAGCCAATATTGTCCTCTTCCTCCTCCTTCTCTACCTCACTCAGCCTCTTCTTCTTCACCACCCTCCTCCTCGTGCATGTCTATTATTGCTTGCTGCGAGTTGCTAGGCTGGTCCGGAACTAATTATTATTGCTTGCTGCGGGTTGCTAGGCTGGTCCGGAACTAATTATTATTGCTTGCTGCGGGTTGCTAGGCTGGTCCGGAACTAATTATTATTGCTTGCTGCGGGTTGCTAGGCTGGTCCGGAACTAATTATTATTGCTTGCTGCGGGTTGCTAGGCTGGTCCGGAACTAATTATTATGGCTTGCTGCGGGTTGCTAGGCTGGTCCGGAACTAATTATTATTGCTTGCTGCGAGTTGCTAGGCTGGTCCGGAACTAATTATTATTGCTTGCTGCGGGTTGCTAGGCTGGTCCGGAACTAATTATTATTGCTTGCTGCGGGTTGCTAGGCTGGTCCGGAACTAATTATTATTGCTTGCTGCGAGTTGCTAGGCTGGTCCGGAACTAATTATTATTGCTTGCTGCGGATTGCTAGGCTGGTCCGGAACTAATTATTATTGCTTGCTGCGGGTTGCTAGGCTGGGCCGGAACTAATTATTATTGCTTGCTGCGGGTTGCTAGGCTGGTCCGGAATTAATCTACGTGGGAATCCTGGGCTCTCGTTTTGTAAAGGCAGTCTCGGGAGCAGTTTCGTATGGTATTTTTTCTACTTGGCAATATTTGGGTGGGTAGGTGTTGAAGGGAGGGGAGGTGGGTGAGTGGGTGGGTATAGAGAAGGTGGTTCGAGGTAGGGTGGGTGGGGAGGTATTGTAGGCGAGTGGGTATATACAGTATAGGGTGGTTCGAGGAAGGGTAGGTGGATGGCTGAGGAGGTAGGTGGATGGGTATGGATAAGGTGGTTAGAGGTAAGGTGGGTGAGTTAGTATACCATTGTTCTGGCCTTATTTCTTCGTAGTTATAATCTTAGCCCCAGTGACTAGGATGAAGGTAGATTATTATAGAACACTCGATACTAATTAAAGATCGGTGTTTTGATATATAACTTCTGTTTCCTCTTGCATAATAACTTACGAATATAATGAAGTACGTATTATTGTAGGTGTCTCAAGACTAATACAATATATCTTTAAAAAAGACCTGTTTGGAAGTTTCGAGAGACCGAAAATGCGCTCGTGTGACTTTGCCTTGAACTTGGGGATTTACATTTATCCTTATCATTATTATTTTGTCTCTACTTGTAAACTAGACTTGTTTGGTTGTTGCACGGTAATTTGTACTGTAAGTGGCACGTAGATGGCTAAAACCAGTGTTATTCTTGTGGTACTGCCGGAGCTTCATTCTGGATATTTTGTTATTTTAAGGGGAGATGAGGGGAAGTGTGTTTTGTCTATTTGTTTTCCCTCAAGTTTAGTCCCAATCATTTTGAAATTTTAGGAAGTTGGCCCCATTAGTTTTGCGAATGTAAGACTATTCGCCCAATTTGTCAATTTTAAGGACTTTCGTGACATTTAAGTGTCAATTTGTTTCCTGGTAAGCGATAGCGTGCTTTTAGTTTAGGAAGAATTGGCCTTGTTGAGACCTTGTTCTACCGAAAATGTACACATTTAACTTGAAGGGGGGGGGGTCTTGGGGATATTTTTTTAAAGTTTGGTGGAGGTCTAGGAAGTGTCTTGACTCGTACATACCCCTTGTAGAGAACCTTACTATTGTTCAGTAAGGAATCGGTCTACCAAATATTCTCCAGATCATTAAAATTTGCTTATTATATACCACTTTCTTTTTAATAATGCATAAACACAATCCTGCCTGTGCCGTTCACTTATCAAATTCATAACTTGAAAGGCATCGGAGGAAATCATATTGAATGCTAAACAATATTTTAGATAATGTACGTGCTAATGTAAGATAGAAAAATATATATGGGTTAGGAATGTACTGTACTATCCTATGCAGTAGTTGAATAATATTTATAAGGCAATCTCATATTAAATTCCTTCTATAAAATCAGTGGGTTCAGATTAACCTGTGCATTAATTTGTACACCATGTTTTTATGTATGGAAATACATAGTATGGTTGAATTAAAAGAATAATTTACTATACAACTGTTAATTAGCCCTATGTTTTCAACTATTGAATAAAAAAATACCCTTTATATTCTATCCTATACGAATTTACCTTTCATACATAAAACCTGAAGCGTATACAAATAATGTGGCTAACTGTACAATAGTCTTCATCTAATGTTTTAGTAAAGTGCCTGAATCTAGGACACGCTAGTAAAACGTGTACATAATCTAGCGAGTAATTGCATGCTTGCTAGAGGGTTGCATGACAGAAGGCAATAGTGTGTGAGGCTTGCATATTTTGGGGGGTAAGGGTGGGAGTGGGGATTAGGAGGGTGCAGGGGCTTTAGTATCTTTAAAAGTATGCCAAAACCTGTGAATCCTAACCTGTGGTTACAGCAAATAGGTTGTAAGTCTCCACATCTATTCATTGGCTGACTCTTCCCAAATGGTAGTAATATTTTCTACAAATTTATCTTTAAGGGGGGTCTTGGCATTTTTAAAAGTTTGGAAGTCTAGGGAGAAAACTTAATATATAAATAATATATACACAAACAATATCCCCTTAATCCACATGAGAATTATGGCGCGTATTCACTTTAGTTTGGCCGTCGTAAGACTATTTGTTCAGTTTCAGAAGGATCTGTCTAAACTATAAAATCTTCTAATGATGGCCAGAATAATAGGAATAACTGAGTCCTCCAAATACTGAAGGGTTGAATCAGTCGGTCTATGAGGAGGGATGTCCGGTATCTATAGCTATACCCTATGGAGGGATGTCCGGTATCTATAGCTATACCCTATGTATTATCGGTCTATGAGGAGGGATGTCCGGTATCTATAGCTATACCCTATGGAGGGATGTCCGGTATCTATAGCTATACCCTATGTATTATCGGTCTATGAGGAGGGATGTCCGGTATCTATAGCTATACCCTATGTATTATCGGTCTATGAGGAGGGATGTCCGGTATCTATAGCTATACCCTATGGAGGGATGTCCGGTATCTATAGCTATACCCTATGTATTATCGGTCTATGAGGAGGGATGTCCGGTATCTATAGCTATACCCTATGTATTATCGGTCTATGAGGAGGGATGTCCGGTATCTATAGCTATACCCTATGTATTATCGGTCTATGAGGAGGGATGTCCTGTATCTATAGCTATACCCTATGTATTATCGGTCTATGAGGAGGGATGTCCGGTATCTATAGCTATACCCTATGTATTATCGGTAGGCCAGAAATCCAGACTTCAATCACTTATAATAAACTTATAACACTAATAAGGCGTACGGTCCGGACGGTGTTCCTCCTGTTGTTCTCAAAAACTGTGCTTCCGTGCTGACTCCCTGCCTAGGCAAACTCTTTCGTCTCTGTCTATCCTCTAACGTCTTCCCTTCATGCTGGAAGTTTGCTCACATTCAACCTGTCCCAAAGAAGGGTGACCGCTCTCAACCCTCCAACTATCGTCCAATTGCTCTTATCTCTTGTCTTTCTAAAGTTTTTGAAACTATTCTTGCTTCCAAATTTCTTAAGCATTTCTCTTCTCATAATCTGCTCTCAGATCGCCAGTATGGCTTCCTTAAGGGTCGCTCTACTGGTGATCTTCTTTCATATCTTACTAACTCTTGGTCATCCTCCTTTCGGGACTTCGGTGAGACTTTTTCTATTGCACTAGACATATCGAAAGCCTTCGATAGAGTCTGGCATAAATCTTTAATTTCTAAACTACCCTCCTTCGGTTTCTATCCCTCCATCTGTGCCTTTGTCTCTAATTTCCTTTCCGGCCGTTCCATAGCCGCGGTTGTGGACGGCCATTGTTCACTTCCTCACTCTATAAACTCCGGTGTTCCTCAGGGCTCTGTCCTATCTCCTATTCTCTTTCTAATTTTTATAAATGATCTCCTTAACTGTACCTTAATTCCCATCCATTCATACGCAGACGACTCAACCTTGCACTACTCCATTAGTTTTTCAGAACGCCCCAGCCAGCAATCCCTCAACGACAAACGTAATGAAGCCATAGAACTCTTAAATTCTGATCTAAATACTATTTCCAATTGGGGCAGAGAAAACCTTGTTAACTTTAATGCTTCCAAAACCCAATTTCTCCATCTATCTACCCGTCAGGATCTCCCAGCGGACTATCCCTTATTCTTCAACAATACAAAAATCAACCCTTCATCTTCTCTCAATATTCTTGGTGTCTCTTTTTCTTCTGCTCTCATTTGGAAGGACCATATTACCAGTCTTGCTAAGGCAGCCTCCCAGAAGCTGGGTGTGCTCAACCGCCTTAGGGGGTTCTTTTCCCCTGTACAGCTTCTTGCTCTGTACAGGGGCATAGTGCGCCCTTGTATTGAGTATTGTTCACATGTGTGGGGAGGTTCCTCTCACACTGCTCTCCTAGACAAAGTTGAAAGGAAGGCCTTTCGTATCATTAACTCCCGTCCACTCACCAACTCTCTGCAATCTCTCTCTCTCCGCCGCAATGTTGCATCTCTCTCGCTATTCTATCGCTACTATAATAATCAGTGTTCCTCAGAGCTATCCCAGTGCATACCACCTCCTTTACGTAGGGCACGTGGTACCCGTCTTGCAACTCAATCCCACCCCTACTCTGTGCAACTCTCCAACCCAAGAGTGAAACGTTACTCTCAAACTTTCTTCTACTCAACAGCTGAGCTCTGGAACTCTCTCCCAGAATCAGTCTTTCCCTCTTCCTATGACTTAAATTGCTTCAAACTCCGTGTGTCCAGGCATTTTGGCTCGAACGTCCCTTGATTTTGGCCCTGTCACTCTTTCAACTATGGGGGAGGCACTCGCTATAGGCAGTTATGCCTTTTGCCTCCCTCAATCACATAGAAAAAAAAAAAAAAAAAAAAAAAAAATGAAGAGTAATCGAGCTATTATTTCTACCATTTGGGAAGAGTCCGTAAGGTATGAGGTGGGGATATTTACAGCCCATTTGTTCTAGCCCTTTTTGAGTTAATGGCATTGGTTTTCAATTTCTGGCCTACCTATAAATAATTGACTATAGGTTGTTCAGTTAGAACGTAGGTGTTGAACGGAAACGGAACCCCTGTACAATAATTCAATGTCATATGGGAAGAGTGTTAATGCTACCCAAACGGAAACGGAACCCCTGTACAATAATTCAATGTCATATGGTAAGAGTGTTAATGCTACCCAAGCGGAAACGGAACCCCTGTACAATAATTCAATGTCATATGGTAAGAGTGTTAATGCTACCCAAGCGGAAAATCAGGTTACGCTTTTCTTATTTTTTTAATCCTAATTTCATAATTATACGGTATATAAATTTCGCACCATTTCTTTGGCAATTTTAAGACCTTTCGTGCCATTTAAGTGTCTTATTTTTTCCTGGCAAGCAGGAACGAGCTTGAAATGTAGGAGAAATTGGCCTAAGGCCGGGGATTTTTGTTTACCGAAAAATGCACAAATTCATCTAAGGGGTGTCTTGGTAGCATTTGTTTAAGCTTGTTGTAGGAAACTTAAAACTATAATTACTATAATAATAATTTATCTTTCTCCCTTTAACCCTCTCTTCCCTTAACCCTCTCTTCCGCCCACGCATGCGCACTGGACCCTGACCGGATGTCCGCTTCCCGTGATGAGTAAGTCTGGTGTCACACTAGCTTGTTAGTTCGGGAAGTCTGACACACCAGCTTCAACACTATAGATATGCACGAGGGATAAAGATGAGGGAGAAGGGGTCCAGAAAACAACTTCCCCTTAATCCATTTAATCTCTGCATTAGAGTGAAGATATTAGACTAGAATTTACTGTATGTACCGATCAACAATTGCCGGAAGTATCGCCCGTGTGACTGGTCTGTAAATGACTATCGGTAACGCTACGTAGTCAAACTCACGCAGGTCTTTATATTGAATTATATATATCCTCTGCTACCTTGACACACTATTACATTTGTACTGGAGCCTTGCGTTTAGGGAGTTTTATTTTTATTTATTTTTATAGACCTCCACGTTAGTAAAAATAAAGTAAAAACTCACACACACACACACACACACTAACCTAATTCTTTATTTTTGTTTCGGTAAGAAACAATTCTTCAGCAGAGTGCCGATCCTTCCTAAATTACAGGTTCGCTAACGCTCGCCAAGAAAATTAGACTCCTAAATGGCACGAATCGTCATAAGATTTACAGAAATGAAGGCATAAGGTCAATGGGACGTTTATCTTAAAATCTCAAAACTAATAAGGCTAAACATGAGAGAAGGGGGTTCAGAAAGAAATCCGCTTTAACTTGAGTAGGTTTGTGGGTCCTCTAGGAAGAATGATATGCGGGAGTTGTGTGCTTTGGATCCTGGAAATAATTCAAGTGTTATGCCATACACTATTTAATATTGTAACTAAAATTTTAATATTGTCTGTAATGGGCTTGAAATCCTAACCTTCCTAATATTCCTATGCCCTGTTCCAAATAGGTATGCCAGAAATCATTAACCCTAAACTTTGTAACTCAAACAAAAGGATAGAACACTGGGGCTGTAAATTCACAAATGCACGATATATTAGCTCGATTACTTTAGTCGTTTGTGAGTTCTAGAAATTAATCTTGAAGAGTTTTGACGTACAGTACTTGGTTGGAACAGGGTAGTGGTATATGAAGCATCTTAACACCAAAATGCATTGCTTGATATTGAATTATTTAATAATTCGGTATGATAAACTTGATGGCTGCCAATTGATACACTCCTTGGCATATTTAATACTGATGCATTACAATGATTTTTAACTGCCGCTTAAAGCGCCATATATTACAGTAAATTTTATATTTTAACTTTACTTGCACAGACACTTTGAAATCTATACAGATATTCCTAAATACTAGTATTAAACTTATATTTTAAGAATTCAAAGTATAACAAATCTATTTCTAAAAGCATGAATGCTTAGCTACATACTGGATAAATCCAGTGTTGCCAGCCACAAAACGATATCGAGTAGCGCAATACTTGCAAAGTTTAGATCTAACGAAGCATCCAAAATCTAATGTAACCAAATATGCAATTGAGAAATGCGTGTGTAATGTTATATCTTTCATCTATTTCATGTGTTTTTGGTGTCGAGTTGTAACACTACGTATTGAGGTTGGCAACACACGCCATAGACTATCATGTATACACAACCTTGAACATATAATACATGCCTCCGTAGTTGTACAATATTCACATATACTCACACGCCCCTCCTCTCTCTCTTCTCTCTCTCTCTCTCTGCAGCGCGAAGATTATAAAGCAATATCACACGCCGCAATATTAAATGTATTTCGAAATATTTATTAATTTGTTGCACAAGATATGAAGATGAAAAGATAAACTTACCGTATGTCTGCCAATTATATATTTCCTTAATTATAGTTTATTCCTTATAGATCAGCCATGAATCGTTAACCTAAATCTCTAATTATAAAAGGGCTAGAACAAATGTGTTGTAAATTTCCACACATCCCCTTTTTTACTCTTCCAAATGGTAGAAATACGAGCTCGATTCCTCTAGTAATGTTTTTAAGTTATATAGGTTGAAATGTCAACTGGATTGTTCTAGTAGTTTTTCTAAGTTATAAAGGCAAATATATTAACTGTTACTAAAGTAGTGTTTTAAGTTAGAGGTAGAATATTTACTCTATTACGCTAGTGTTTTTTTAAGAAATAGAGGTAGAAATATTAACTGGATTACTCTAATTATAAAAATAGAAATGGTAACTCGATTACTCTAGTGGTTTCTTAAGGGGGGATGGGGTTTTTTTCTAGATTCCCTTCTCCCTCATGTTTAGCCCCATTTAGTTTTCAGATTTTAAGAAGTTTGCCCCATTAGTTGGTCGATTTTAAGACCTTCCGCCCCATATCTTTGTCAATATTAAGGTTGTTCGTGCTATTTAGGTGTCGTTTTCTTTCCTGGAGAATGATAGTTAGCCTGTAATTTTGGAAGATATTTTTACCGAAATATTTAATAAGTAATCTAGAAGGGGGATCTATTGGATTTTGTTTGAAGTTTGATGGAGGGCTAAGGAGGAAACTAGAACCATTATTAATACATAAAAAATCTACCAAAAAGTTAAGGTATAGAAGTTAGTTAGTGGTCAAGCTTTTTGGCCTACCCAATTGAACGGTATACAGTATAGTAAGTCTGATGTCGACCCTTTGTATTATTAGTATTCCCTGTTGGCTGACTATTGAACGGTATACAGTATAGTAAGTGTGGTGTCGAGCCTTTGTATTATTATTATTATTCCCTGTTGGCTGACTATTGAACGGTATACAGTATAGGAAGTCTGATGTCGAGCCTTTGTATTATTATTATTCCCTGTTGGCTGACTATTGAACGGTATACAGTATAGGAAGTGTGGTGTCGACCCTTTGTATTATTATTATTATTCCCTGTTGGCTGACTATTGAACGGTATACAGTATAGGAAGTCTGATGTCGAGCCTTTGTATTATTATTATTCCCTGTTGGCTGACTATTGAACGGTATACAGTATAGCAAGTGTGGGGTCGCGCCTTTGTATTATTATTATTATTCCCTGTTGGCTGACTATTGAACGGTATACAGTATAGTAAGTGTGGTGTCGAGCCTTTGTATTCCCTGTTGGCTGACTATTGAACGGTATACAGTATAGTAAGTGAGGTGTCGCGCCTTTGTATTATTATTATTATTCCCTGTTGGCTGACTATTGAACGGTATACAGTATAGTAAGTGTGGTGTCGCGCCTTTGTATTCCCTGCTGGCTGACTATTGAACGGTATACAGTATAGTAAGTATGGTGTCGAGCCTTTGTATTCCCTGCTGGCTGACTATTGAACGGTATACAGTATAGTAAGTATGGTGTCGAGCCTTTGTATTCCCTGCTGGCTGACTATTGAACGGTATACAGTATAGTAAGTATGGTGTCGAGCCTTTGTATTCCCTGCTGGCTGACTATTGAACGGTATACAGTATAGTAAGTATGGTGTAGAGCCTTTGTATTCCCTGCTGGCTGACTATTGAACGGTATACAGTATAGTAAGTATGGTGTCGAGCCTTTGTATTCCCTGCTGGCTGACTATTGAACAGTATACAGTATAGTAAGTGTGGTGTCGAGCCTTTGTATTCCCTGTTGGCTGACTATTGAACGGTATACAGTATAGTAAGTGTGGTGTCGAGCCTTTGTATTCCCTGCTGGCTGACTATTGAACGGTATACAGTATAGTAAGTGTGGTGTCGCGCCTTTGTATTCCCTGTTGGCTGACTATTGAACGGTATACAGTATAGTAAGTGTGGTGTCGCGCCTTTGTATTCCCTGTTGGCTGACTATTGAACGGTATACAGTATAGTAAGTGTGGTGTCGCGCCTTTGTATTATTATTATTATTCCCTGTTGGCTGACTATTGAACGGTATACAGTATAGTAAGTGTGGTGTCGAGCCTTTGTATTCCCTGCTGGCTGACTATTGAACGGTATACAGTATAGTAAGTGTGGTGTCGCGCCTTTGTATTCCCTGTTGGCTGACTATTGAACGGTATACAGTATAGTAAGTGTGGTGTCGAGCCTTTGTATTATTATTCCCTGCTGGCGGACTATTTTAAGAAGACATAGAGATAACCAACACGCGCCGGCCGCCACATTGACCATTTATAGTTCACCACACTGCTTTAACCCGTACAGCCCCAGCGACGCGCCTGACGCGTCGGCGATGTATGTAACGCACAGCCCCAGAGACGCGCCTGGCGCGTCACCCTAATTGCGCCGACCGTAACCTCAGGTGTAGCCACTCAAGAGGGCTCAGATTTGTATGGGAACTGTGTACGTATCCCACGCAACCGTGCCGATGGTTGAAAACTCTCAAAGTACACGTGCGTGCGAGCGCGCAAAAACCAGTTTTTTGGGATAATTGCCTTCAATTTTTTACTCTTATAAAATCCGTTTTCGGGGGCTCTGTAGGACCATTTTTTAAGCTTTTTAAGCGGTTTTTCGTGGTTTTTCCTTCATTCCTAACCCATTCGCTATTGTTTCTGGAATAAAACCATTTTTTGAAAACCGGACGGGTTCTGGTGCGCAAACATTACAAAACTAGCCGGGGCTCCACGGGTTAAGGGACTCTCTCTCTCTCTCTCTCTCTCTCTCTCTCTCTCTCTCTCTCTCTCTCTCTCTCTCTCTCTCTCTCTCTCTCTCTCTCTCTCTCTCTCTCTCTCTCTCTCTCTCTCTCTCTCTCTCTCTCTCTCTCTCTCTCCTCTCTCTCTCTCTCTCTCTCTCTCTCTCTCTCCTCTCTCTCTCTCTCTCTCTCTCTCTCTCTCTCTCTCTCTCTCTCTCTCTCTCTCTCTCTCTCTCTCTCTCTCTCTCTTTAAGATGCGAACATTACGCCGATATACAAGAAGGGTAGCAAGGCCAAAGCGAGTAATTACAGACCAATTAGTCCAACTTCAATTGTAGGAAAAATCATGGAAAAAATCCTTAGAGATAAGATAGTAGATTACCTCGAATCAAACAACCTAATCAAAAATAGTCAACACGGCTTTAGATCAAATAAGTCATGCCTAACAAATTTGATTGAATTTTATAACAAACTATTCACATATAACGACATGACGAAATCACTAGATATAATCTTCTTGGACTTTCAAAAAGCTTTCGACAAGGTGCCTCACCGAAAACTATTGGCTAAACTGGAGAAGATGGGTATCAAAGGTGAAATTCATTCTTGGATAAAAAATTGGCTTACAGGCAGAAGATAAATGGAGTGGAATCGGAGTGGGAGCCTGTCACTAGTGGAGTTCCACAGGGTTCAGTCCTTGGACCGGTCCTGTTTCTCATTTACATTAACGATATTGATGTAGGGGTAAACAACACTATTTCCAAATTTGCCGACGATACAAAAATAGGAAATACAGTCCTGAACGAAGATGATAGAAATGCGTTGCAATCTGATTTAAACAAAATATCAGAGTGGTCGAAAAAATGGCAGATGCCCTTCAATGTCGATAAATGTCAGGTGCTGCAGGTTGGTAGCAGAAATATGAAATACAAATACGAAATGAATGGCAAACAAATAAAAACCGCAACGGTAGTAAAAGACCTAGGGGTACTAATATCTGAAAACCTAAAAACTTCCGACCAATGTATAGCAGCTGCAAATAAGGCAAACATAGCATTGGGCTTTATTAAACGAAAATTTACATATAAACATGAAAACGTAATAGTGCCACTGTTCAAAAGTATGGTGAGGCCCCACCTTGAATATGGTGTGCAGTTCTGGTCACCTTATCTGATCAAGGACATTGTAAGACTCTAGTCAGTACAGCGTAGAGCGACGAAGATGATACCCTCATTAAGAAATAAACCATATGAAGAAAGACTTAAACGATTGAACCTGTTCTCATTAAAAAAGAGGAGGTTGAGGGGTCAGCTTATTGAGTGCTTTAAGATACTAAAAGGTTTCGACAAAGTCGATGTAAATGCACTATTCACATTAAACAATACTAATCAAACTCCCGGAAATGGAATGAAATTAAAAACCAAAAAGGCAAACCTAGATGTCACAAAGAGTTTCTTCACCTACAGTGTGGCGACAGAGTGGAATAAACTACCAGCGAGAGTGGTGGAGAGCGACACAATAAACGCTTTCAAGGGAAGGCTTGACCTCTATCTGCAGAGGGCTGGGGTGATATGAAATATTTTTTTTTTATGTAAGTGTATGTGTGTGCACTGTACAGTATGTGTATATATACTGTATATATATATGTATGTATGTGTATGTGTGTATATGTGTGTACCGGTGTATATATGTATATATGTATATATATGTATATATATATGTATATATGCATATATGCATATATAGTTTGTAAGGCCAGACTGCCTAGTAAGGACCTTGAGGTCTGTGTAGCTCTCTCTCTCTCTCTCTCTCTCTCTCTCTCTCTCTCTCTCTCTCTCTCTCTCTCTCTCTCTCTCTCTCTCTCTCTCTCTCTCTCTCTCTCTCTCTCTCTCTCTCTCTCTCTCTCTCTCTCTCTCTCTCTCTCTCTCGTATCCATTCAGCCTATTTAAGACTTTTACCCCCATCCAGGTGTCAATATTTTCCTGGCGAGCGGTAGCGAGCCAGCATATACTTTTGTTTTGACAGTAAGCTAAATTTGTACATTTTTCGATAGAAAAATGTCTCCGGCGAAGCCCGATTTCTCCATACAATGCTGGCTCACTATCGCTCGCCATGAAGAAATCGACACCTGGATGGGGATAAGTCTTAAAACAGTTGGTCGAATGGATAAAAGCCAAGGAGAGGGAGAGAAAGAGAAAAAAGCGAGGTGGGCTCCCTTAAAGGGGGGTAGGGTTTATTTATTTATATATACAGTATATATATATATATATATATAATTTCTTTCTGCATCCCCTTCTCCCTCATGTTTAGTCCCTTTAGCTTTGTTATTTAGACATTCGCTCCCTCTAGTTTGGCGATTTTAAGAGCTTTCGCCCTATTTTTCGCAATATATAGACATTTTGTGCCATGTTGGTGTCTATTTTTCCCTGGCGAGCGATAGTGAGCCTATAAATTTAAGAAACCGTTCTTCGGCCTGGACATTATTTTACCGAAAAATTTACAAAATTATCTAGAAAGGTGGTTTATGGGGTGTAATTTTAAGTTTAGTCGAGGTCTAGCGAGGTTACTACAAAATAATTAAATAAATAAATATATTGATAGACCAAAAAAAAAAAAAACGCTACCCCTTAACGATTTATAGTACAGCACACTGCTTTAGAAGGGGGAGGGTTTTATAGTACAGCACACTGCTTTAGAAGGGGGAGGGTTTTATAGTACAGCACACTGCTTTAGAAGGGGGAGGGTTTTATAGTACAGCACACTGCTTTAGAAGGGGGAGGGTTTTATAGTACAGCACACTGCTTTAGAAGGGGGAGGGATTTATAGTACAGCACACTGCTTTAGAAGGGGGAGGGTTTTATAGTACAGCACTGCTTTAGAAGGGGGAGGGATTTATAGTACAGCACACTGCTTTAGAAGGGGGAGGGTTTTATAGTACAGCACTGCTTTAGAAGCGGGGGGGATTTGTTGTACAGCACATGCTTTAGAAGGGGGAGGGTTTTATAGTACAGCACTGCTTTAGAAGGGGGAGGGATTTATAGTACAGCACACTGCTTTAGAAAGGGGAGGGGTTTTATAGTACAGCACTGCTTTAGAAGGGGTAGGGATTTATAGTACAGCTCACTGCTTTAGAAGGGGGAGGGTTTTATAGTACAGCACACTGCTTTAGAAGAGGGAGGGTTTTATAGTACAGCACACTGCTTTAGAAGGGGGAGGGTTTTATAGTACAGCACACTGCTTTAGAAGGGGGAGGGTTTTATAGTACAGCACACTGCTTTAGAAGGGGAGGGATTTATAGTACAGCACACTGCTTTAGAAGGGGGAGGGTTTTATAGTACAGCACTGCTTTAGAAGGGGGAGGGATTTATAGTACAGCACACTGCTTTAGAAGGGGGAGGGTTTTATAGTACAGCACTGCTTTAGAAGGGGGAGGGTTTTATAGTACAGCACTGCTTTAGAAGGGGGAGGGTTTTATAGTACAGCACACTGCTTTAGAAGGGGGAGGGTTTTATAGTACAGCACACTGCTTTAGAAGGGGGAGGGTTTTATAGTACAGCACACTGCTTTAGAAGGGGGAGGGTTTTATAGTACAGCACTGCTTTAGAAGGGGGAGGGTTTTATAGTACAGCACACTGCTTTAGAAGGGGGAGGGTTTTATAGTACAGCACACTGCTTTAGAAGGGGGAGGGTTTTATAGTACAGCACACTGCTTTAGAAGGGGGAGGGTTTTATAGTACAGCACACTGCTTTAGAAGGGGGAGGGTTTTATAGTACAGCACTGCTTTAGAAGGGGGAGGGATTTATAGTACAGCACACTGCTTTAGAAGGGGGAGGGTTTTATAGTACAGCACACTGCTTTAGAAGGGGGAGGGATTTATAGTACAGCACACTGCTTTAGAAGGGGGAGGGTTTTTCTTGTTCTGGGCCCCCGTCTCCCTCCTGTTTAGCCCCATTAGTTTTGAGATTTCAAGACATTCGCCCGACTAGTTTGGCAATTATAATTCCTTTCGCCTCATTTATTTGTCAATATAAAGATCTTTCGTGCCATTTAAGTGTTCATTCATTCCTAGCGAGCCTTCAATTTTGGAAGAATCTGCCTTCTACCGGGACATTTTTTTTATCGGAAAATTTACAAATTTCTCTAAAAAAAAATCAAATTGCTACACTGCATAATATTTGTTTTCGCTAAATATTTATATTTCAATTAGGCTACTGTAAGTTTAATACAATATGGATTAACTAATTTACTTTATTGTATTTATTTATTTGTTTATTTATTTATTTTTGTCTGCAGCGGGTACCTGATCACCACGCCCCGACGGTGGGTGGCTGATGCTCCCTCCCAGGTGTGTGTTACGGTGAAGAACGCCACCGCCCTTGCTGGCTACCTCAACATTACCCTCACCACCCAAGACCGGCTGGGTCTAGAGACTATCCAAAGCTCACCGCCCATAGAGTACACCACATTTGCTAGTAAAGTCATCGATGTTCCGGCAGGTGAGTCTGGAGCTTCCTTAACCCTTCCTGTACCAGTGATGGCTCACATCCGTTGGTAAAAAGGTGACGTGACTAAATCATCAACAGCTCTCAACCGTCGGTAATGTACGATCCTTGTTCTGCAAATATCTAGCGGAAGCTGCTAACATGACTTGGAGGCACTGCTGTGAGGAGTTGGCAACAATTTTAATTGTCCCTCTCAGCTTCAGGGCAGGGCTGCCAGAATGCGGAAATACGTCACCAAATGCGGAATTTAAAGTGTGGGAAGACGAAGTGCGGAAATTTTATTCCGCATTATCCAAATAATTCGGAATATTAATTTCCGCGCTGAGTGAAATTAATATATAATGTTTAATACGGTTCTAAGTACCATTTATGTGTTCAATACAACATTACATAATGTACAGTACCCTATATAGTTTCCATGCCACTCAAAACAAATATAAAATATACCTGTAACTATATTGACATACAAGTATTTATAATACAGACACCGAAACATTCGCGGTCTCCTTACATTGTAGGCTACAGTTCCCTGCACAAGTTCCGTTTATCTCTGAGATTGTATTTATGGATGACAAAAATAATAGTATAATTGAAATTTGAGTGTAGTATCTAATAGTTTCATAAGAAGGTGAATTAACTACTGCATAACAAGGAACTCTCCTAATTCAATAATACTATTTTTGCTGTCATAAATACAATCTCCGAGAGAGACGGAACATGTGCAATGTAGAATGTACTAGATTTATAGTTAATAGTACATATAATATATATATATATATACATACATAATTATAGACTATTGTTTTGCTCGAGTATACAGTATAGTATATATTTGCAAGCCTTACCCTATTCTGTATTCATTACTCCTAAATGGTAGAACTTGTACTGTATATACGTAAATATTAATAAACACAGATAGCCTATATTTCATCATTTGGGTTTTGTTATACCAGGCTTTTTGCTGGGTTTACTGGATAAAAGGTTGATCCTAACTTAACTGGTGTGGCAGAGAAGGAATTCACACACAGACACACACACATACATGCAGAGGTGTAAGGACAACACAGGAGTACATACTGTATATAGTTATTATATTCAATATAGATAACAACATGATTATGATGGCTTACTTGGCTAATGGTTCACACATATAATGGCATAAACTACCATACACAAAATCATGGATATGGAATATAATATGATATACACCGGAGCTAAGATGAATTGCAAGTATTAAGACTGGAGGTTTACTGCTTGAATTAGCAATAGAAATTACTCACAAAATATATGTGAATTATTCATATTGACAGGTAGATGGATTGGGTGGAGGAAAAATACAGGGAAGAGTTATGCTTCTTTATTCGCTAACGTTTTGGGCTATGTATTACCCATCTTCAGAGAGACTTTGTCAGTCTCTCTGAAGATGGGTAATACATAGCTGGAAAGATTAGAGAATAAAGAATCATATCTCTTTCCTGTGTTTTTCCTCCACCCAATCCATCTACAAAATATATGTAAATAATTCACTGAGTGTCTCTCATATATCAGAGTTTATCACAGATATATTGGTATCCTAAAAAGCGCACTTAGAAGTCTTCGCACATAGATTTAGACATGTCACGGAAGCATTTCTCGAATGAATTTAGCATGAAATGAAAGTATAAACACAATGAAATAATCACAAGTCATTTGGTCACGGGCGTGGAAAGATAGTGTCACTGGGGTTGATTTTATGTGTATCACTGTATGGGTGTGTGCGACTATAAAGTGAAATATTACCATATGTGATCTCACAAAGAGTTCATTTACAAAATATTCTACTTTATAATGATAAGTATGTGTGGTTTGTATCCTCGTCTATAGAGGCCTAACAAGTGATAAGGGATGTTTGTTATACACTTATACAGCCTTCAGCAAGCTAAGTTCTTCGTTCTGGTGCCGTGGTCCAACATCTACGGATCTTCCTCGTGCTCGTCCTTGTAGTGGCTTCAACGTCAGGGTTGGTGGTGGGTGGTCCTCTAACAACGTCCTCTAACAGGTCTTGACACGGCTGTGAGTTGGCTCCTTACCATCCAGGTGTTGAGAGGTAAGGGAGAGGGATCAGAGAAATTACTAGGGAACACGGATCAGTGTACTGGTAATCTAGCAACTCCTACACTCAAGTCTCAGGCTACATACGGACCAGTGTACTGGTGATACCAAGCCTGGAGGGTTAGACCGTTAGAGAACTTACTAGGCAGCGCGGACCAGTGTAGCCTACTGTCCACCGCGCAATTTCTCTCTCGAGTAAGGGAGAAGTCATTATGGCCTGGACAACTATCGATACCCAAGTTGGGTATGGCAAGAGAATCTATTAGGCGGCTCGGACCAGTGTACTGTCCACCTAACAATTTCTTGGTAGGGTTTGGATCACTACCCAGGGACTGAGTTATAGCAGGCTACACGGACCAGTAGACTGGTAGCAAGCTAAAGCTCAATAACCGGGCTCGACAGACTACTCGGACCAGTATAATGGCAGTAAGTCATTACCCAGGATCTGCACAATAACTAGAGTCGTATGGACAAGTGTACTAAGAACTCGTCGTTATTATACAATTCCTCCTTTACTATCTTTAGGCAAGTGGGACAGTTTCGGAAGCTCCAAGTCTATGTATCTTCTTGCACGGACAGGCAATTGGAATTAGACCAGGAGATTGGATAGGGCTAGATGATGTTTGACTGCACTGACCAGTGTATGGGCAGATCACGTTGCACCTAGGAATCGGCAGCTACTCTGACTTCACCCTGTCTGCCCTCTGCTGGTTTCACCGGGCACGTCATACATTCAGCAACGTAGTCCAAGGCGAGGTATCTGCGTGTAATGGGGTTATGGGGTTAAGGTGTCAACTTTAAAGGGCTTTGCTCGACTTCCCTGATGGCATTGGTTCTGATTTCTCGGGGCTCTAGTTTTGCTTCTCGTTCTTGTGGACCTCTCATTTTCTGTCTTTCTGTCCTTCCTTCTTTCCTACTGGCTTCTTCCCGTTCTTGTTGGTCTTTCCGTTTTCTTTTTTCTTGCTCTGGTCGTTACTATATCCTGAGTCTCATGTTTTCTCTCGTATTTTAGGTATTGATCATATTTGTTAAAAATGGCAATTTATTTGGCTTTAACCCGTCCAGCCCCAGCGACGCGTCTGACGCGTCGGCGATGTATGTAACGCACAGCCCCAGAGACGCGCCTGACGCGTCGCCCTAATTGCGCCGACCGTAACCTCAGGTGTAGCCACTCAAGAGGGCTCAGATTTGTATGGGAACTGTATACGTATCCCACGCAACCGTGCCGATGGTTGAAAACTCTCAAAGTCCACGTGCGTGCGTGCGAGCGCGCAATAACTTGGTTTTTTGGGATAATTGCCTTCAATTTTTTACTCTTGTAAAATCCGTTTTCGGGGGCTCTGTAGGACCATTTTTTAAGCTTTTTGAGCGGTTTTTCGTGGTTTTTCCTTCATTCCTAACCCAGTCGCTATTGTTTCTGGAATAAAACAATTTTTTGAAAACCGGCCGGGTTCTGGTGCGCAAACATTACAAAACTAGCCGGGGCTCCACGGGTTAACTAATATCAACATAAAAAACTTAAAACGTACAGTATGTTTACTACTACTACCTTAATAATAATAATCATGTTATATCAGGTTTTTACTGGGGTTGTATTGACTAATTAGATATATTCTTACTTGACTGGAGAAAAGGAGACCAACACAAGCACGAAGACAATAGAGGATAATATAACGCAGAGTACAAACATAGATTATTCTTATTTCACAGTAACATATGATTATAAGTAATGTTACATCAGATATGGATAGGTAATAATATAACAGCACGATCGAGGATCCACTAGCCGTCTCAAAGGGAAGATCTTTGGCAGGTTCAGACAGTCTTTGGAGATGCGGCTGCGTTGTATTCCTGATGACGACCTGGTCCGTGGTGGTGGTCCTGCCGTGTGACGGTTGCAGAGTTGGCGAAGACTTCCTTGGGGTCCTCTGAAGATCTACAGGGTTGAGGTCTTTTACGAATACGAGCCATTTCACCAGTGTAGTACACTCGTGTATCGTATGACTTGAGTAGGGAGTCGTTTCACCAGTGTCTTACGCCCTCCACTACGATTCCTTGACCTTGACTTCCTACAGGAATCTCTGAAAGAACTTCGATGTTAGATGTTGTGGTTATACGAGTAAGAGCCGTTTTACCAGTGTCTTACGCTCTCGTATTGCAGGACTTATGTAGGGAGTTGTTTCACGTGTCGTTACACCCTCCACTTGACTGAGAAGGAAGCAGTTTCACCAGTGTCTTGCGCTCTTCCAACCACCCTTACTATTTTTGTAGGTTTACTAGAACTAGAGCGCTTGTCGGTATTGCATACTCTAATTACAGTAAATCCTGTACCAAGGTAATGTAAAGATGTTGGGTGGTCACCAGTGTGGTCCAACAAGAATACTAGCAAATCCAAGGTACCTTTGAGAAATGCATCGAGTAGTTCCACCAGTGTCTTACTCCCTCAAGGCACTTTCTCAGTTAAGAGTCCCAAGTCTTTTGATACTATCCCTACCGGTGTGGTAATCGTATCTGTTCAACTCTACTGATGATGAGGTAGGCTGAGATGGTCTTACCACTTTCGTCATTCTCCTCGGTGGGGCATTTCAGGGCTAGAGGGGCGGCTGTGCCTGGAGGAGGGTCTCGGCTGGCTGTGGTGGTGTGTTGATCTTTATGCACGGTTTGTTTATTACGACGTCGTGAGGGATTATCTTTGTTAGGTATATCATCAGTAGGTGCCGTCCTCACAGGTATGTTCTTTCCTGGGGTCGGGGAAAGTGCCTGAGTGATGCAGGTGACCCGAGCGAAGCATGGTGAGGACTCGCTTGTGCCCTCTTGTCTTGGTGTCGCGGTGGCAGTGGTTGTTGGTGCATGCAGGGCCTCATCTCTGTGGTTTGTTTCCTAGGCGCTTTTCTTCCCTATCTCAAATAATAATAACGTATTGCATAAAACTGTTCCAATATTTTTAAAAGGTTGGTCTATAATTACCTCTCAGGACAATCCCCAACACTTTAGGGAGCATTATCGGTGTCGGACATGCAACTTATAAAACATATCACAGAGTACATGAAATGTCAATGAAAGCTAGTAACACATAATACAGTTGCAATCTGAATATTTGATGCCAAAATTCAAGACAAATCCACTATATTAATCGCAAAAACACACACATTCCGTCGATTACAACATGATGAGATAACTTTAGTAAAATAAGTTAACATAATTTGAATCGTGATTAAGAGCAAGAAATCATTAGGCCTACCTATAGTACCAAGGTCTAGGTTGAGTGGTCAAACAGGGAGCATATATTTATAAACACATATACAGTATATACATGTGTAGTCCCGGATATATGTTCTTAACCATACTAGGATTGGCATTATGTAATTAAATGTTATGATATACAGTATATACAAAACAAAACAAAAAAATACTTTTCCATAAATTTACAAACTGATAATTGCATAAAATATTGATTATACATAAACTGGTGTATTCAAAATTTAATACTTGCGTAATTTATTCACAGGATGATTAAAATCATGTGTCCATGAGTGTACATACATACTATAGATGTACACTCAGGGACAAATTTAGTGTTTGCCGCTCCAAAATCTCTACCTTAGGGTTCTCTTTTGTTTTATAAGATAACATTATTTCCTAACACATCTGAACAAAGCTTCTATATCCAAGCTCTGTTCAGGTGTGCGAGGAGTACATTTGTCTTATTCTAATAGACAAAATTAAAGTAGACATTTTGGAGCGGCGACACAAATTTTGTTTGTTGGTGTATACAACCTACACAGTTATATACCCAAATATTGGCTATAGTTTACAGAGTTCCAACAATCTTAATTAGATTTATTAGAAGCTCAACAGTTAATGTATAAACTACATTTACAGAACGGTATATATAATGTAAAAAGAGGATGAATCAAGACATATATAAGTGATAATGTTTCCTACAGCAATCTTAAAATATATGTAATTGACCACATGAGAGTTTCGTTCTACAAGGAAGTTAGAGTTGTAGACATCGATAGTAAACATAAATGCAAATAATAATGTAGGTTTCGGATGGCTAAAGAGTATGTTGAATTGGATTTGATGTATCTATAAATGTACTATAACTGTATTTTAGCTGGTATAATTATGTTAAATATCGATGTCTACAACTCCAACTTGCTTATAGAATGAAACTCGCAAGTGGTCAATTGCATAATTTAATAATTATATTTTCTGAGACTACGAACTTCATAGGGCTACTGTACATAAAATTATGCATACATAAAATGCATACATGCCTAGACATATACGTACATACAGACTGACAGACATGCATACAAAAAGGTGCACACCTAATTCTTACCAAGTTACTCCATCAATATATCCGTTTTCTTAAAACAAATTGTAAACGGCGGATCAAATAACTGCGGAAAAACGGCAGCACTGCTTCAGGCTGGCTGAATCAGTCCTCTACCAACTCTTGAGCCGAGAGGATGTTGTCTTATTGCTTTTGGCAACAACTCTGGTATTGGAGGGTACTTTTAATCTACTATACCATGGTACAGTAGGGGTTAACTCCTTTGTCCTTCACCCTTTGCAGATTAGGACTCATTCAGACCGTTTTTCTGGCTATCTTTACATGATTTTATACAGCTTAGGAAGGATCTGTGGGAATTAGAAGTGTAAAGACTTTCTCGGTTAACCCTTCGACTTCCAAAGTGAATAAAGTCTAATAGCCAGAAAACCGATCAGAAATGCGTTAACGGATTTTGGAATGTTTAATCAGGATGACTGCTCCGACTGTTACTTTAAGGGGATATTTCCACTTATGGCATTTTTTCTGGTCCCCTTTCTCAATGTTTAGCCCCATATATTTTGAGATATTAAGCTTGGCGATTTTAAGAACTTTCATCCAATTTGTCCATCTCAAGACCTTTTGTGCCATTTTAGTTTATTTTTTCATGACGAACGATAGCGAGCCTGTAATTTAAGAGGAACCAGCCGATTTTTCTACCGAAATGTTTTAATTTATCTTGAAAGGGGGTCTAGGGGGTGTAATTTTTAGCTTGATGGAAGTTTAGAGAACCAACTAAAAACCTCTCTTTAATCAGTAATAAAACTAGTGATAAACTTTATTTATTCAGCAGAAATAACTTGGCTATAAGCATCCTCAATCCTTAGTAGCCTACAGTGTATATTTATATTACATATCTTTCAGTCTACTTGGTGTTGTACTGAAGCATTTAGCGTACTTGTTTTTAACATTGATTTTAGTGGAAAACTATTAAATCAGCAAGATGCTTCTACATCTGTCTGCCAGTTCTGACCAATCGAAATGAGTCTTACGGAAACTACCACCGCTGGCTGTGGGCGTTCCGATATTGAGTGTTCCATTGAGTAGGCCTACATATTCCCAACGGACACGGTGTGACCAGGGTTGCATGTAGCCTACTTCTCCCTTCTATCAACATGTCCAGGGTTATTAACCCATTCAGTACCAGTAACATCCTTTAATTGTATTCTGGCTTCTATTAGAATATTTTTTAAATTTGTATAAATGCCTCTAGCAATGAACAGGCTTTGCACTATCTCTTAACCCTTTATACTACTATAGGTCCTTAAGCTGCACAAAAACTTCTAAATATAGTTGAATAAAATTTAAGACAATGCTGGTACAGTAGAACAGGGAGATAGTCAAAACCAATAAAAAAACATTCCAGGTAATTTTTTGTTTTATTTCCGAGGAGAACCGGATGAGGGTAGTAGCTAACTACATAATAGTTAATCGTTTGTTGCAAATTAATTCTCAAAGAGTGGGGGGGGGGGGCGTGTGAGGGTAATTTTTGGTAAATATAGCCGCCTGGCGCTACGCCAGGCGGCTATATTTACCAAAAATTACCCTCATTCCATGCTCCTTTTCATGAATAAGCCAGAGCGTAATACAATTGTATATCCGTGAAAGGATTATGACGGCACTTCCAAATAAAACCTGTATCATCCTTTTAAAACCTCTGGTTATCTTGCAACGATCGTGCAACCGAAGGGAAAAATTGGTAAATTATTGGCAATTTTACTGTTTTTGGTGTGGGAGAGCCCATGAGTGAGAGGTGTGTGTGTGTGTGTGTGTGTAGGACTTCAGTCTACGCCACGTGGCCGTGGCGAGCGGTTGAAGCATATAGTCTCTCAAACAGGGGAGGTGTGGTGGAGTGGTCTTGCCACTGGCCTGGTAATTCAAAGGTCCCGGGTTCAAATCCCGATGTATCAATGGGAAGATATTATTGGGATGGAATTTGTGCTGTACCTAGTATCAGTGCATTACCAACAAGCCCACCGAAACGTCAATAAAATACCCTCATTGTTCCCTGATTAAATAGCACTGTATGAATATTTCCATATTCAAAATATGCTATAGGGGTGCAATGCCTGGTGAGTTATCTGTTCAACAGGTGGTGTGTGTGTGTAAGTGTGAGTCCAAGTGTAGGGGGTGAGACAGTGAAGCACTGGAACGAGGTGGCTTCAGAGATGGGGTCGTTTCGGGCCATGAGTGAGCACCGTGCCTCATGTGAAGGCAAGATGGCAGGTGCTCGTTGTACTCTACGTGCTTCACATGTCTCACTCCCTAGACTGGAACAAGACCTCACAGGCTTCACTGTTCATTGTAAAGCGGTGAATGTTAAGGCTCTCAGCCTATGCCCGAGAGGAAGTAAGTTGGAATATAGAAAAAAAAAAAAAAAAAAAAAACGCCTAGTCTCTCTCTCATCACTCATAATAGCTTCAAAATGGCGCCAGTCATATGACGGGTGCAGCAGGATAGGCCAACTTTCTCTCTCCTGTCGTATGACGGTCGCCGCAAATTGTGGGTTAAGGGGGATGGGCGTATTTATTTGCTAATATACTGTACTTATATTTTATTTTTATTTTTTAGTTTCCTCTAGACTTTAAAGTTTAAAAACATAAAGATAAAGGTGTACATTTTTCGATATAAACATTTCCTGCCTTCGGCTGGGAGTGTCTTGATATTGGCAACAAAAAATAAGCGAAATATCTTAAACGCCAAACTAATGGGGCAAACTTCTTAACCCATGGACGGCGAGCGTCCTCATGAGTCCATACTGGGCGACGGCGAGCGTCCTCATATTAGCCAAGGCCTAAAAAAAACTTAAAAGGCCCCAGTAGCACTTTTAAAAAAAAAAAAAAAAAAAAAAAAAAAAAAAAAATTTAAATGAGCTAATTCCCCTCCATACCTCCTGTCACTCTTCCCCTCTTTCCCCGCCCCCTTCAATTATCACCTATTTGTCCTCTTATTCCCATATTTATTGGTGTATTTTATTATGCCAATATCTCCAAACCGGTTCTAACGCGTGGTCATGTGACTAGCGAGTGTGTGGTGTAACAAAAGTGTGAGGGGGGGAGTGAGTCAGTCAGTCTGACTTCAGGCCTTGCGAGGGGAGGGTGTGCCTCGCTTCTGCTCCACACTTCATGAATGACCGGTCGGCAATAATTCGCGATTTTGACCAGCCAAACCCTATTCCCATTTGTTTTATTGTTGCTACATGTTATTATCTTCATATTAAACGTAAAATAGGCGCATATGAATAAGTAATAACGATATTAATGGTAAAATGACTATTATAGTCGGGAATTAACCAAATTACTTTCGCCTGGTGGTAAGTTTCAAATGCCATACCTACGCACTTCTTAAGTTAATACCTCTGAGCTAATTGGGCTAAACATGAGGAAGAGGGGGGACTAGCATAACGACCCATATCCCCTTAGTCACTTGTTGCAATTTTAGGAAGATACTAGATAAGATAGGTACTAGCTGAAGCCATACAAGTAACTTACAGGGGCATGCCCTAGCCCTGTCAATCAAGGGAGTACACAGCCTTAAAAACTGCAAACTGCTTACGGATATTAATGAAAATGGTTTGACAGATACTCTATTTATGGTAAAAGTTCATTCACGTCCCACAGAGGGCTGTTCTGTCGGCAAGATGTACGTTTTTATTTTTATTTAAGAACTTTGACAGGATTAGAAAATTTAGAATAAGTATTATGTTGAAGTCCTGGCTAAAGGAGCTCTGCTATCATATTGTCTAATTAACAGGTACGAGTCACCAATGCCACGAGGTGAAGGTACCCGCCACTGATGAGCGCCGTGCGTACCTGCACTTGGACGGACCAGTGGGGGGCAGCACGGTAAAAAACACTCAACAACTGAACATCAAGTCGGGCAACCTCAAGTCCTTCCTGCAGACTGACAAGTATGTGTACAAGCCGAGCCAGCTGGTGCAGTTGAGAATCCTGACGGTGAAGGGCCCAGATCTGCAGATCTCAAAAGAATCGGTCAGTAAGTGGTGGACGTGGCTATGAGGGTGGTTTATGGTTAATGGTATTGAGTTAGGTGGTTGAGGGCTAGACTGGATATCAAATTTGTACATTATACGTAGCACATATTGCACTTTATGAATTGCTGCTCTGATAAGCGCATCTCTGCACGAGTTAAAGTTCCAGCAGAGTCCATTACTCCTGGAAACTGATTGGCAATATTTGGATAGCTAACTATACAGCCAGTGGAATATGGAGCTCTTACCCTAGTCAACAGGGCATCATTCCCATGAAGAATTTCTGCATGCACATCAACTAAAGGAAAGTCGTCCAGCAATTGCTATCATTAATTCATAACAACCCACCAATTAACTTGCAAATAAACCTAATTCATGCAATTAATGAAACTATGAACACGTGGTACTCCATGGATTCGAACCTAGGATACTCTCGCCAAAATTCTGCGCACTAAGCATTATGCTATAAAGACAGTTTATGGCAACTTGAGGCCACTAGTAAGCTACTGATTGGCGACTTGCCACATAAAAATTGTTACGGGCCATTCATAGTCCGGCACCTGCTTCTTTGGCTCTACGCCTCTTTCTGACAAATAACCACCTGTTTTGTTGGTAGAGACTTCAAATACTTCAGTTGAAAGTTACTTTGGCAATGAGTCATTGGAGATGGAAAAGTTTTGCTATCTCTTCCGGTGGTGGGGCTGAGGCTGCCACTATTGCCAAAATTAGTTGCGGCTGGGGAAAGTTGAGAACTTATGCTAATACTAGTCATGAGAACACTCCCTCTCCCCTTCAGAGGAAACTTGTATGCTTAGTGTTAAAAGCGGAATGACATATGCTTCACAAACGTGGCCTGTCAAAGTGGATCATGTATACAGAATGAAAGGTAACCAGATGAGAATGGCGAGATGGAGGTGTGGGACCAGACTGCATGACGGATATCTAGTGAAGAGCTGAGGAGATGGGTTAGATATCCAGAGTATCTGTGATGAAATTTGTAAAAGCAGGCTTGGATGGTTTGGAAATTTGGAGAGGATGGATGAGCTAAGTTGGATGAAAAGATGCAAATCCGTGAACGTGGAGGTGGCTGCACCAAGGGGCAAGCCAAGAGAGACTTGGGATCAGACCTTCCGGTCTGATCTAGAATTAAAGAAACTGACAAGTGAGGCAGCTCTGAACAATGCTGCCTGGAGCTTTCACCAACAGGATGAGAGACTGGAACTGCACTTTGTGTGGAGCACTCTTTCAATTTATGTATGTATTTATAATTATAGAACAAGACTTTTATATACAGTAGATCTTCAATGTTTATAAGTAATTCTAGAATACATGATGCTTTCCATATGATTCTTACATTATAGTATCCTTCCAGTATCCGGAGGTTTGGGTGACTAACCCATCACGGACCAGGATCGCTCAGTGGAAGAATGTCAACAACACTGCCGGCTTGGTCCACCTTGATTTTAGACTTGCAGAGGAACCAGAAGAGGTGAGAGTCGGCGAGTATAGAAAGAATAGTACAGTCATGAGCATTAATGGAGGCTTACCCATTTAAACATGAATCAATCCTACCAAATAAATGAGACTATTCTATCTTACTGTATTCCAAATGCTTCAAACCTTGGCTTTTAAAGTTCAAATAGGTATATCCTCTGGTAATGGCTGTACATTGGTACTCAGTGTATTGGCAGTATGTTACATTGTTTAAATAAAAAAAAATTATTCAAGGATTTCTACATATGCTGAACATTCTTTAATTTACCATGTCTATTCTGTATGCTATCAGTGCATCGTGTTAAAGATGTATAGTTTGATATTGATTGGGGTGCTAATCCGTAACTATTCTTGTAGGGCATCTATGTTATCCGAGCCCGCAGAGCAGACGGCCGCGACATGAGAGCTAACTTTAAGGTGGAGGAGTTTGTGCTGCCCCGCTTCGAGGTGAAAATAAAGGCCCCGCCTTTCATCCTGGCCATTGACCACGCCTTCACCTTCTCAGTCTGTGCCAAGTGAGTATCCAGTGGACCCACCTCGATATTTTTCTCTCCCCCTCTCTTGGTTTTATCCATTTGGCCCCATTCAGCCTACTGTATTTAGACATTTATCCCCATCCAGGTGTCAATGTTTTTTCTGGTGAGAGGTAGTGAGCCTGCATATTTATTTAAAAAAAAATTTACAGCAGGCTAAATGTGTAAATTTTTCGATAGAAAAATGTCTTGGCGAAGCCGGATTTCTCCATACAATGATGGCTTGCTACCACTCACCAGGACGAAATAGACACCTGGATGGGGATAATTCTTAAACCAGTTGGCTGAATGGGGCCGAATGGATACAACCAAGAGAAAGAGAAAGAAAAGCAGGTCCCCCCCCCCCCCCCTTAAACCCATATTACCTTTAAACTCATTCAGTATCGGTGACTTTTTCATAATATTCTGGCAACTATTAGACTATTTTATTTAGATTAGGAAGGGTTTGTGGCAGCTAAAAAGATTGAGATAGTCTGCAGCCTTTTAACTGATAGTGGTCCTTCCTAAGCTGACTAAATATCATCTAATATGTGCCTGAATATATTGAAGAGGACGTCACCGGTACTGCATGGCTTAACTCCTTCAGTATTTGAAGATATGTTTGTACTCTTTATTCTGGTTATCATTAGACGAATATATTCAATTTTGGAAAAGCTTTCTAGGAACAAACGGATAAAATCTAATCTCTTTAGATCTTATAAGTTCTTCCTAAGCTGAATATAATAGTCTACTAACAGTCAAAGTAAATTGTAAAAATTTGTAATATCCTCAAGGGGTTAATGGTTACTGATATGCTCAAAATCACCACATAAACGACTGCAAGAGTTCTATATTCAATGGGGAACAACAGACAGATGTATTTATATTTTAAAATTTGTTATTCTGTGATTGGTTTGCAATCTATAAATCACAAACACCCCTACTGTCATAATTATACTGTATTTTTGGAAGGAAGAAGTTCTAGACTAAGGTACCCAATCAGTTTAAAGAGATTTGTATTTGTATATTATATTTATAAAGAATTTATAGTTCTCCCTAGACTTAAATCAAGCTTATATATACTCCCAAGAGCCAACTTTAGAGTTAAATTTTTGCATTTTTCAGTAGAAAGATTCTCCAGCCAAAGGCCAGTACCTCCTAAATTGCATGTCACTTTCGCTCGTGAGGAAAAAAAATACTCTTAAATGGCACGAAAGATCTTATAATCGCCAAACTGATGTGAATGTCTTCGTCGCAAAATTAATGGGGCTAAATATGAGGGAGAAAGGGTCCCCCCCCCCCCCTCCTTAACGCTGACAAAGCCAGGGAGGAGGTTGTAGGCACCAGTCGTTCAGGGAAGAACTCGCGGAGAGAGCCTTCGGTGGAATATAAGGATTGCAAGACATCCTGTTCCACTGCCTGGTATCCTTTGCTGTTTGTATTTGTTTTGCCTCCTTACATAAAGAGCAATTCTAGCTTGACCTTTAAAATAAACTGTTGCTTTCTTAAAAGCACAAGCGCTGCACTCTCTACATTAACCATTAGCGTAGGGATGCAGAGACTCCACCGCCCGCCACTTTGGTGGAGCAATCGGCTTCTGTAGCAATGGACTAACCACTGGTTCCTATCTTCAGAATATTCCTGTGCTTGGTATGCTTCCCCACTGGGATAAATAGAATAGGAAAACTGTGGTGGAACTGCCAACCAAGTGAGGGACCACTCTGGGTCTGCTCCTTCAGTGCTAAGGCTCTTAATTCTCTTAATGGATTGGGTCAATGGGGGCATGTCTGAGAGCCTGAAGGCAGTGTCTGCCATGGTCATCCCTATTCGGGTGCTTCCTCTGGAACCGGCGTGTCAGATTGATAAAGATTTTAAAGTATGTGTTGTAGGCCTCTAATGCGCATGTGAATTTTACAGGGTAGACCACCAGACGAAAGTAGACTACTGGTAATTTAACCCCTTCTGTACTGGCGACTTCCTTTTTTCATATTCTAGCTACATTTAGACGAATTTGGGCAGTTTAAGAAGGTTCTGTGGTAATACAAAGGGTTAAGAGAGACTATTCCAAGCCTTTTAATTGCTGGAGGTCCTTTTTAAGCTTAATAAAGTCATCTAATGGTAGCCAGAAATAAGGTAAAAGGACGGCACCGGTACTAGTTCGAAGCCTGATTATTGCTACAGGCCCTTTTTGAGCTGAATATAATAGTCTAATTGTTATGCCCTGATTTTATGCAGGATTAACAATTGGATACAGGTTAGTTCTACTCCACTGGGACTTCCAAGTTCAAATAAGTACATATAAAATGAAAGGAAAACAGAGGATAAGTATATGACAAAATATGGTTTAAGAATACAGCTTTATTTCTCCTGCACTATATATGAGAAATAATCTGAAACTGCGAACATGGGACACGTATCACTGCCAGTGAATAGTACCTAAGGTTATCACTGACTCCTAGCACCGTCGCGGAGCTAGATAGAGAGCAAGTATTGTTGTCCAACTTCACTTAGTAATCGAGATAGTTTTTAAGACACTGGGAGTGGATTTGTAGAGAAGTATTTCTAGGAGTGGGGTGACCACTGTCTCTTTCCTTCAGGAATGTCACTGTGTTTCAAGGTAAAGTACCCCCAATAGGTATGCGGCCGTGTTGTATAGAAAACTGAGAGCCGATGGTGGACTCTGAAATATTTTCAAACACTTTGGTAAATTTTGGCAGTCGCGGACTTCTCAAAAGTAGGTTAAAAATGCATTAATTCGAAATTGATTCACTGTTGGTTGGCGAATTATTATTCCGGATCACTTGTATTGTATGTGAGTAAGACTCGTAGCTTTATAACCTAATTATTAACACTTGTATAGATTTATAAGTAGTTAAGACACTTTTGGAGGAACTCTGTTTATTTCGTCCACTCGACACTTTTCCTACTTGTTGTCACTCTATCTTCTTTTGGTCTCCCGGCGTGGTAACTTCTCTAGTGATTTCTCCTGTGAACACTTCAGGAGGTGGTTGGTTCTTGTCGTTTGCTTCCCCGTAGGCCGTCTAGGTGGGCCGGCTGTGTGGAGTAGTTACAGATGGGTTGATTGGGCTTGAGATCTTAAGTATGGCTCTGTAACATATAGTAACCGTCTGACGAATTACTGTTGGGCACCATACCGAACTAATGCGAGTATTTCAGGGGTAGGAGAAACTACTCTACTGTTCTGATCTGTATATCAACCGTTGAAGTCCTGTTAAGGTACTCTCGGACTAGGATCTTAAATATCTAATCTTATGTGGTCGATATCGGATGAACGCAGTAATTTCAGTGTGAGTGATATTACTGTCTGCCCTATCTTTACGAGAGGTTCGGGGGACCCGGGGCGGTGTTTAAACCTTTAAGATACACAGTCGTTTGGGATGCCACAGACTCAGTGCACCAAGGACTTGTCTCTGCAGAGTGCCCGTGAGGGTATCTCGCCAAGCCCTGTCTCTAACACAGCGGTCTCAAAGTGGCAGTGTCCACTTTCAATAATGAAGAATAGAGAGGGCGGCAGGCCGGAGTGTCTACTTTTCACTAGAGAAAATGTAACCTCGCGGTGGAGCCAATGTCACATCGGCAGGCCGAACGACGACAAAGTTCCTCGACAAGGACACTTTCGTAAGAGTGTTCACTTGGACTCTGTTGCGTTGTTTGAGGGTTAATTTTTGGAATGGCAGGAAGCAATGGGGGCATAGTGACTAGCGGAAGGTTAGGAGACACCGTGTCGTCCTTAGCATGGGGTGTAGTGGTTGTTTCTGGGGGTTCCGGAGTCTGGTTTTTCTCTGCTGGTGGCGGTGGTATGGTATCACTATGAAGGGGTGAGTATCTCCTCACGAATCTGTTTCTGTAGGTTCTGAACTCCCCGTGGTAATTGATGATGACTTAAAAGGGGTTGGGTATCTTTTTGATTGAATGTGGGCCCACTTATCGTGGGCCAAGTTTGTTAATGACCGGTAACTTGGCGACCATGACTGTGTCACCAATAGCAAAGGGGTTTTGGGGGGTGGAGGCATCGGTGGTGACGTCTTGACAGGCTTGTGCAGTGTGGAGGGTATTTTTCAATTGCTGGAGGGGGTCTAAGGTATACTGGGTGGTCGGGGAAGTTGCAAGATGTCGGAATGGCAGCAGTAATGGCGCCACTCCGTAGACGCGTTCGTGGGGAGAGATTCCATCGTCTCGGAGGCAAGAGTTTAGGCCCCACTGAATCATTTTTACTTGGCTGGGCCAGTCAGTTGTTTTTAATTCTAGCATTTTTGTTCTGAGCTGGTTGTTAATAGATTGGATGGCTCCGTTCACAGATGGCGTTCCTTTGGGGCCAATAAGGGAAAGCGTGTTTCACCTTAATTCCACATTTGGAGGTGAATGCCTCTCATATTTGTCCTGTGAATTCTGGGGCGTTGTCGGACAGCAGTGCTAAGGGCAGCCCGAACACAGGAAAAATTTTGGTGGCTAGTAACTCGGCCACTGTTATTGCAGAATGGTCTTTGCTCGGGCAGGCGATCAAGAACTTAAAGTAAACTTCCACGAAAGTAACGATGAAACTTTTTCCGTGACTGGGTGGAAAAGGTCCCATGACGTCTAACGAAAGTACTTGCCATGGTTTATGGCAGTGATATTCACTAATGTTTTAGGAGAGCCAAAAGTTATGGACATATTCAGAGTGAGAGCCGCATAAGCCATAAGCCGGATAATTCACTGCCTGGAATACGACAAGTTGGTGAAAAATAACCAAATGGGGAAAATATAGCGTTTGAAATTGTAAGAATATGAGTTTAGGTCCATACATTTCATGCATACAATGAAACAGTATTTTTCTCATAAAATAACACTAATTTACGAGGCACCATAACCCACTTTTCTTATGTGGTGTTAATAATTATGAGTGAATGGACAAGACTGGGTGAGTATGGGCCGCCGAGCGCTGGACTTACCTAAACCACATGTACAGTTCCTGTACAGAAGGCTCGTTCTTCTCTCTCTCTCTCTCCTCATTCCTGTATAATGGATGCTCTCTTTTATCTCAGTTTCTCTTTATGTTGAATAATTATGAAAAGTAAATAATTGCCAGGGCCACTAGGCCTATTCCCATTAGCAAGTTTATTAAGTGATAAGTCTGATACAGCATAATGATGCAATTTATATTTAATACTTTGGACTTTTCTCTGATTACTGATTAATTCTCTCTCTCTCTCTCTCTCACTCTTGCGAGCCGCCAATCAGGTCATTGCGAGCCGCCACTGGCTCGCGAGCCGCGCAATGAAGATCACTGGTTTATGGGCAGAGATGGTTCCGGCAGGTCTGGGGGTTTTGCATCTATCTTTTCCCATGGCATGGGTGGAAAAGGTCCCATGACTTCTAACGAAAGTACTTGCCATGGTTTATGGGCAGAGATGGTTCCGGCGGGTCCGGGGGTTTTGCATCTATCTTTTCCCATGGCACAGGATTTGCAGGCCTCGGTTACCCTTTTTGCAATACCTGAAGGATTGACCGTCTATTATTGATTTTGGAACACCTGGAGTATCTTTTGTCCCAAGTGGATACCGTTTCCCTCATGGATGGAGATCATGTATTCTTGGGCAATGGCGGGTTCTACAATAATATGTCCGGACTCTGTGGTTAATTGATCTCCCCATCGGCAAATATGTTGGAATATGTGACTAGGGATCCACTTCGGTTTTATTCTCTTCTCCCAGAGTTTTAACAGGGTGGGCTCCGGTGATGAGGGTTTTTCCGTCTGTGCAGATGAGTCATGGTTAGTGGGTTGTAGTGCGGCTAGATTAGTGGGTGGCGACTCTGGGACAGGTAAACGTGACAAGGCGTCCGCGTTGGTATGTAGCTTCCCGGGCCTATAATGTATTTCAAAGTCATTCTCCTCTAGGGTTTTCCTCCAGCATACCAAGAGAGCAGAGCTGGTTTCGCAACGTCTAAGCCATTGCAGGGACTGATGGTCTGTGATGACGTCTAATTTGGCTACCAACACAAAAGATCGAAAGTGGTTCAGGGCCCAGATGACGCCTAAACATTCGCGCTTGGTGGCTGCGTAGTTTTGTTGCGCAGCATTCAAGGTCGAACTGGCGTATGCAATGACTTGTTCCTTTCCGTCGTGTACCTGGGCTAGCACTGCGCCAATGGCATACAAAGAAACATCGGTATATAAGCGGAAAGGTTGTTGGTAATCTGGAAAAGCTACGGTCGGGGCTTGCACTAACTTCTCCTTTAAGGTCTCAAATGCTAAGTTGCGCTCGGCTGTCCATTCAAATGGGGTGTCTTTATGGGTCAATTGATGGAGGGGACGAGCAATTTCGGCGAATTTTGGAACAAATCGTCTGTAGTAGGTGGATAATCCTAGAAAAGACCTCCTCCCTTTCACTGTGGTGGGTGGCTGTTGATTAGCGATAGCTGAGAGTTTCTTAGGGTCAGGGGCCTTGTGCTGAAATGACATGTCCTAAGAATCCTACGGTGTTTTTGGCAATTTCGTACTTCGAGGGTTTTAATTTCAGCCCAGCGTCTCGGATGCGTTGTAACAACTGACGAAGTCGATGGAGATGTTCTGGCCAGGTTTTAGAATAGACTATGACATCGTCGAGGTAAGCCAGACAGGTTTCCCAAGTAAGTCCTTTGAGTACGGACTCCATTAACCGGGAAAAAGTGGCGGGACCGTTGCATAGTCCGAAAGGCAGCACGTTAAATTCGTAGAGATATCCTCCACTGGTCGAAAATGCGGTCTTCTGCTGGTGTTGGGGGGTTATGGGAACTTGCCAATATCCGGCCTGTAAGTCGAGCGTGGTAAACCATTTGGAACCATGTAGAGAATAGAGTGAATCATCGATCCTAGGCAATGTTGTTGCATCCTTGATTGTGGCGTCAAAACCTGGTGGAGCCGTCTTTCTTCTTCACCAGAACGACTGGGGATGACCACGGGCTGATGGAGGGAGTGGCGATACCGGCATCCAGCATGCCTTGTACTTGTTGTTCTTCCTCCTTTCGTTCAACAGGATTTTTCCAGCGGGAAGGCTGCCGCAGAGGGGGTCCTGTGCTATGAATGGAGTGCTCTTCTATGGTGGTCTTGCCAATTTTGGTCGAAGTTTGTGCGAATACGTCTTGGAACTCCAGGAGGAGTTGTCTCATTTGCTGTTGTTGGGTTTTAGTCAATTTCTCGGGAACGTTTGGTAATATGGGATAATGGTGAGTTTCCTCTGGAATTGGGGCGATATCATCGAATGTTTCGAGGTCGCCTATGATGAGGCCTTGAGGTAAGGTGAGCTTCTCATCCGAAATGTTGCCAATGAGGATGGCATTGTTTCGGGAGGACAGGATGGCAGGCTGGATCCTACACTGGTCGGGTCCATCGGAAATACCGGTGGGGGTCAAGATCATGACAGGCTGCGGCATGGGTCGGATTTTAACCCATTTTTCATGTTGCGGGAGAATCTCCGCTTTTTCTTGGGTCATGGCGGGACTGATTATGGTGAGGGGGGTGGCGAAGACTGAAAATATTTTGTCTGGCATGATATTTTACTGGGCCAGCAAGGAGGGGGATGATGTGGGTTTCTCTGTTCTTTAGTGGCTGGCTGGTGGGTGACATTTCGGAATAATATGTTGTTGCCCTGCCTGTTGGGCATCGTAATTATTGGCTTCAGTAGCAATGAGAGAGGTTTGGGAAAGCATCACTAAGATAATTTTGGGCTTCAGTAGCAATGTTCACTACAGGGGAAATGATATCTGGGTCAGGAAAGTGAAGAGACAGAGCTTCAGTAGCATGGTTGTAACTGTATCCTCTACTGGGCGCACGGTCAGATTCGTCTGGTCTTGTTTCATTCCGTTCGTGGGCAGGGGTGACATTTGGGCGGTCGTAGGTGGTTAAGGGCTTCTTGCGACTGTGGTGGTGACAAATGGGGTTAGTAAATGCAGGCTTGGCATCCGTGCAAGCTTGGGGTTTTACTTTCTTCTTCTGTTGTTTACTCTGATCTGTGAGACTCCGTTTTTGTTTTAAAAGGGGTTTTGAGGGGCGTTGTTTCTTCTGAAGTTTTCTTTCTTTGAAATGGATCAGTCGTTGCCTGCAGTCCACTTGGGCTTGGAGTTTCTGGAGCAGATCCAATCCCAAATATCCGTCGTAGTGTCTGCATTCCGAATGGAACACCACAAAAGAATGGTAACAGTTTGCATGTTCGAAAAGAGTGGTTACATGGATAGGGAGGGTTTCTCCTCTGATGTGAAAAGGGGTATCACCTGCACTAATTAGGCTCGTGGTGGTAAGTTGAAGGTTGCCAATTTTTTTCTTGTGCTTTACATAGTATGAATTAAACAAACCTGATCAAGCAGCGCCAATGTTGATCAGTAAGCGTACTGGAATGCCTTTTTTTCTTGGCTAGGTGATATATGGGAGGTGGGCGCTCGCTTTTTGACTCCCCCGCCGAAGCCATGGTGGGCGGGGGAGAACTAAAAAAATCCGGAAATGTTGTCTCTTCCTCATCCTCTACTAGGTCGAGGTGATCTTCCTCCGGGTAGGTCTGAAGGACGTCCTCTGTTTCCATGGCCTCCTTTATCTCCTCCTCGTCAGTTCTTCTTCATTTGCGGAGATTCTGGGCTGGATGGCTCTGTTAGATTTTGAGGAGTCACGGATGAAATGGAGAGGGCACCGGGAATTACAAGCAGAAAAATCATATGAGTTAATGATAACTAGAGGGTGTGGTTTATCTGGGCGTTTATGTTGATTTCGGGGAAACACTCTCTTCAGCTGGTGTGGTTTGAAGGCTGGCCTGCTTGGTTGGTAGTACCCAGGACGGTGGTGGATGGTGGTTGATGGAGCAGTTTGTCGGTTGTACTGGGCCTGTTCGCCAGCTCGGTGGGGTAATTGTGGGTGCGTGGTGAACCTTTTTATGGCTGCGATCATAGGTTTCTTTGGTTGGGAGGCTAATATTCTCCGTATGGTCACGATATCCCGCTGGAAACCTACAGGATCGCGTACGGAGAAATATTCCTGTACTGCTGAGGGTAGTACTTGCACTAAAATGTGCTGCTCTTGCATATTTCGAGTCAACATAGGGAATGCGGCCCTGACTTGTTGTTTGTTGTTCGTGATGGCTGCATCAAGGTCACCATCATACTTAATGTCCTTGATTTTATTGTGGGCTACGAACACACCCTGAGAAGGCTTGATTGCCTCAATCACCATGGGCTTGAATGCATCCCAGGTGAGTGCAGGGGTTACCTGCGGGGCTACAAGGGAAACGGCTTTTCCCAAGTGCGTAAGAAGGACGGCTATTTTCTCGCGGTCGGTCCGTTGTATAAGCTAAGTCTAGCACTGGTTTCACTATGTCCATGTATACTTCAATTTCATAAGTCATCATATTTGGGGATGGGAATGTGGGAGCGTGGAGCGGCCATATTTATATAGTATCTTTATCTCTGTTTCTTTCCAAATATGTTAAATATATTTAACCCTCTCACGACCATATGACGCAGAGGTTGCCAGATTAACAATAAGAAATAGAGTTCTCTCACTCTTATAATTACCTCTCTAAAATTAGTTTTCTGCCCACAGCTAACTTAAAGACAACTGCAGAGGTTAAAGTAACTAAACTAAAGGTTTCTAAATACCCCTGATGGTAACAAAGGCTTTAAAGTATCCCTAATAGGCTCAAAATATCATCAAGAACGTGAGAGGGTTAATTCTTCCGTCCGAATAGAGAACCACCGCTAGCCACCAATGTTATGCCCTGATTATATGCAGGATTAACAATTGGATACAGGTGAGTTCTACTCCACTGGGACTTCTAAGTTCAAATAAGTACATATAAAATGAAAGGAAAACAGGATAAGTAAATCACAAAATATGGTTTAAGAATACAGCTTTATTTCTCCTGCACTATATATGAGAAATAATCTGAAACTGAGAACATGGGACACGTATCACTGCCAGTGAATAGTACCTAAGGTTATCACTGACTCCTAGCACCGTCGCGGAGCTAGATAGGGAGCAAGTATTGTTGTCCAACTTCACTTAGTAATCGAGATAGTTTTTAAGACACTGGGAGTGGATTTGTAAAGAAGTATTTCTAGGAGTGGGGTGACCACTGTCTCTTTCCTTCAGGAATGTCACTGTGTTTCAAGTTCAAGGTCAAGTATCCCCAATAGGTATGCGGCCGTGTTGTATAGAAAACAGAGCCGATGGTGGACTCTGCCAAAATTTACCAAAGTGTTTGAAAATATTTCAGAGTTGCTGACTTCTCAAAAGTAGGTTAAAAGTGCATTAATTCGAAATTGATTCACTGTTGGTTGGCAAATTATTATTCCGTATCACTCGTACTGTATGTGAGTATGACTCGTAACTTTATAACCTAATTATTAACACTTGTATAGATTTATAAGTAGTTAAGACACTTTTGAAGGAACTCTCTTTATTTCGTCCACTCGACACTTTTCCTACTTGTTGTCACTATCTTCTTCTCTTGGTCTCCCGGCATGGTAACTGCTCTAGTGATGTCTCCTGTTAACACTTCAGGAGGTGGTTGGTTCTTGTTATTTGCTTCCCTGTAGGCCGTCTAGGTGGGCCGGCTGTGTAGAGTAGTTAGAGATTGGTAGATTGGGCTTGAGATCTTAAGTATGGCTCCGTAACATATAGTAACCATCTGGCGAATTACTGTTGGGCACCATACCGAACTAACGCAAGTATTTCAGGGGTAGGAGAAACTACTCGACTGTTCTGATCCGTATATCAACCGTTGATGAAGTCCTGTTAACCTAAGAAGTGCGCATGGGGGTAATTAGAAACGTCCCCCTGTGCGGACGTATTTGAGCTGTTTCCATCACTAAAATATTCATTTTACCATAAATAGCATTAATACTTATCCATACGCACCTATTATGGGTTGATTATAAAGGTATTAACCTGAAACCACAATACAACGAGTGAAAACCGCGTTTGGATGGTCAAAATCGGAGATATAGGCCACGAGTTATATAATGTATGGGTGAGGCAACCTGCTTTCCCGCCAATTTCCCCCAAGGCCACTGAGACAGTCGATCGATATTCTCTTTCTCTCTCTCTTGCACTCGCTTGCACTCGCTTGCTAACACTGATGACAATGCCCTGCTTGCAACTCGCTAATGTTAGCACGAAAATATACCTCAGAATAAGGGAATAACAGGGAAAATAGGTGATAACTGAAGGAGGGGAGGAAAGTGGGGAAGGAGGGGAGGTAGAGGAGTGATATTTTGCATGGCCCAGGGGCCCCCAAAAAATAAAAAATTTGATGTTTAAAGTTGATTTTTTTTTTCTCTGACTCTTAAGAGTCTTCCCGCAGTCCGCCGGGGGAACTCTTAAGAGTCTTCCCGCAGTTCCCGGGTTAAGGTACTCTCGGACTAGGATCTTAAATATCAAATCTTATGTGGTCGATATCGGACGAACGCAATAATTTCAGTGCGAGTGATATTACTGTCTGCCCTGATCTTTATGAGAAGTTCGGGGGACCTGGGGCGGTGTTTAAACCTTTTAGTTACAGTCCTGTGGGATGCCACAGACTCAGTGCACCAAGGACTTGTCTCTGCAAGCCCTGTCTCTAACACAGCAGTCTCAGAGGCTTGAGACTACCTGGGCTAAGTGGCAGTGTCCACTTTCAATAATGAAGAATAGAGAGGGCGGCAGGCCGGAGTCTCTACTTTTCACTAGAAAAATTTAACCTCGCGGTGGAGCCAATGTCACGTCGGCAGGCCGAACGACGACAAAGTTCCTCGACACGGACACTTTCGTAAGAGTGTTCACTTGGACTCTGTAAAACCAGAGAGTGCGGTAGGCCGGAGTCTCTCTACTTTTAAGAGGTAAAGTGAAACCTGACAATCTGGACTATGTTCACTTTGGCATGCCAGACGTCAACAGAATTCCTCTATCAGGACACTGGTACCTTCCCACTCTAGAGAATATTGAGGACGGCAGGCAGGCTCCTCGACTTCTTTTAGAGATGGTGCTGTTGTGGGTTTTCCTTAGCAAGATTGACAAGCAGGAGCGGCAGGCCGGTATCCTCCTTCCCAACCTCTGAAAGAGAAATCGGCAGGCCGTTAACTCTCTTCCTAACCCTGTAGGAAAGTTGTTCCTATCGCCATCTGTCTCTCTCTAGCATGCCAGATGGAGACAGAGTTACTGTGATAGGCCACAGCTGTCGATAACTTCTAGTCTGAGGAGAAAGTTTCGGCAGGCCGTACACTTATCCCCACTAGACTAGCTAGTCACCGCCTAAGTAGGATATCTACGATAGCTAGGCAGGCCTTTCTCTAACGAGATCCCTAGTATAGGGTTTTAGGGGTCACTGTCTCAGTATATATGTGTCTCTCTAGCATGCCAGATGGAGACAGAGTAACTGGGACAGAACTCCGTTAACGGGGACTTGTAGTCTAAGAAGAAAGTTTCGGCAGGCCGTACACTTTCCCACTAGACTAGCTAGTAACCGCCTAAGTAGGATATCTACGTTAGCTAGGCAGGCCTTTGTCTAACGAGATCCCTAGTATAGGGTTTGTGGGTTACTGTCTCTGTATAGGTGTGTCTTTCTAGCATGCCAGATGGAGACAGAGTAACTGGGACAGAACTCCGTTAACGGGGACTTGTAGTCTAAGAAGAAAGTTTCGGCAGGCCGTACACTTTCCCACTAGAGTAGCTAGTAACCGCCTAAGTAGGATATCTAAGTTAGCTAGGCAGGCCTTTCTCTAACTAGGATCCCTAGTATAGGGTTTTACTCACAGACTGTATACTTGGGCTTTCGGCAGGCCGGTCAGTCCAACTGAATGGAGGGTAATCCTAAGACTTCAATAGTTGGCATGCCAGTACTTTTGAAGCCTCAAAATTGCTTGACTTTCCTCAGAAATCCTGAACTGGTATTGCGGATTACTGAATGCACTCCTCCGGTACCTCTAGGATGGTAAGGGCATGAAGAGGTATCCAAGATGGGGTCCTTGAACCCTTCTTGTTCTGCTGGTCAAGGTCTCCTTCAATACAATTCTATTACTCGGTAATGGGGTGATGAGTAAGGTCAATTATAGCTCCTAGAGTAAGGTACTTTATCAAAGGTTAATTATAAATTCATAGGTGGTCTATATAAACTCAATAGAACTCTGGAAAACTATAATAGTGAGTCAAGTCAATTAAATATGAAATCGGTACTCTCGGGAAGGACTTTGAGGTGTCGTGTGTACCAAAGGGTGTCGTGTCCACCTGACAGGTGAGGGCTATGATGCGTGCGAGACAGTGTTTATCCTTTTCTCTTTCTCGTCGTGGTGGTGGGTGGATTTTTCTACGGATCTTGGTTGGTAGTAATTTTAGGCATAAGAATATGTAAATCTCCCTTGGCATGGTGTTGTCTACAGGGGTGTGTACGTATCTACTTTTCCCGGTTCGTGTTGGTAGGCATGGATGTACACACGGTATTTAAACGTACGGAGCGCCCTCTCACGGGGCGCGGGAGCGGCAGATGTCCCGCGTTATATTTACTTGGAGACGATTATTTACAGGGTATTCTTATATAGAAAGAAGCATGTGTGGTTTGTGTAACTAGTAAACTAGTTGAAGAGTGTCAAAAAAATGCATGTGTATATATGTGTGGAAAAACAGTGTTCCAGGATCTATCGAAGTATAGGTTCACATCTTATTGCAAAACATTGTTTTCATACAGGCATATAATGGTTTCATCTGGCATTGATTTCTTCGTTAGCGAAGATACGCGTTTCTTCTTAACTACTACTTCTCCATTCTCCCCAAGTTATATGGTGAGGGGGGAGAATAGGAAACTCAAGAATACATGGATCATGGTTGATCATAATGTTGGTTTATTACAATGTACAGGGTCATGATGACATTGATTATATATCATATCAATAAATACGTATGGAAAAAAATAGGAAAGAAGTATAGGTGGTTCAGAAATGGACACTGAACCTCAGCTTCCTCTTAATCGTGGTGGTAGTAAGAGTCAGCGTCCGCTTTGATGTGGTGGGGCGTTCTTCTTCCGGAGTGGCTTCTCGCGCCTTGTCCGGGGTGACTCGGAATGCGCCTGCTTCCGGTTGTTCCTCGGTCTTCTCTCTCGTCTTCTTCGGCCTCTGCGATGGTCTCTTGGGCTCTTTCTCTTCCGGGGATTCTTCCTCTCGATCTCTTTTTAGAGGTATTTTACTAATAGTAGCCAGAATATAGGTATAAGAGGACAGCACCAGTTCTGAATGGGTTAATGAGTTTCGTCTTTGTCCCTCAGTTACACCTTCGGGCAGCCAGTGAAGGGTAACCTGTCCCTATCCATCCACAATGGGGAGAGGAAGAAGTGTCGAGTAGAGATCACCAGAAATATCACGGTAGGTATATTCCCTCACCAGCCAGTCAGTTGTTCATAAGCTAAAAAGTTTTGTTATCCACACCGTCAGACATCTTGTGAGTTATAATATTTTTTTGAAGGCTTTGCTTGTTTTCGTAATTTTCGAGCATGTATTTTTAGCTTTTTCCCCTTGGCTAACTGAAATGTCATTCCACACTTCATTCATACACAAAAATGCCCACCTAGACCCCCTTCAATATAAATGTGTAAACAAAAGTATAGACAAATCTCTGCCAAAAAAACTATTTATTCTAAGTTACAGGCCCGATTTCATTCTCCTAGAAAAAAATACTCTTGAATGGTGTGAAGCGTCTGATCACCAAATTAACAGTGAAACTTCGTAGTCTCAAAACTAATAGAGCGAAACCGTGAAAGTCTCTCGGACCAAAATGGTTTAATCTTCAACCTTTTTAATGTTTGTTTTATGATTATTGTATATTGTACACCATATTTTTATAAACGGTGAAAGACTACCCAATAGCTTGATTATTTACGGTAGGTGTTCAGTTATAGTTTCAAGGTCAGGCCTACTGCCTTTCCTATTTTTTATAACTTGCCACAAACCGCTCAGTAATGATCAATAAATATGGTGTTTCTTCTTGTAATGCGTAGGCAAGGGACTGGAGATTTCGAAAAGGGGCTCCAATCCTGGTGTTATTCTTGACTTAGTATGTTGGCTTAATAATCCAAAATAGTTGATAGACTCGAAAGTTCTATTTTAGCTATACCCTTTTCAAAGTAAGTGTGCCAAGACTTGAACATTAACATCTATAACTCCCAAACGACTATAGTACTTGGGTAAATATTTTGACCATTTGGGAGGGGTCTGCCAGGGAATAGGTGTGGACATTTACAGCCCATTTGTTCTAGCCGTTTTGGAGTTAGAGGCTATGGTTCAAGAGTTCTGGCCTATCTATTTGGAACAGGGTACAGTAATGTGCAATAAAGCCGACTCGTTCACCCTATAGATCTCCGGATGTGCTGATGTAGACCTGACGGCTGGCGATTTTCATATAGTGGACTGCGAAGTGTACTCTCTGCAAGCCCGGGCCACCGTGACTGAGGAAGGTACGGGGGTTGAACTGGGGGATTCGGCCACCACTTCCATCGAGCGTAATGCAGTCTCCTTCAAGACCATTTACAAGGACGAGTACATGAAGCCCAACCTTCCCTTTACATTGAAGGTAAGATACGTTTAGGCCATAATCTTGAAGATTGGAAAGGAGCTCAAATTCCATCAGTTATATTTGTAGTACATTAAAAAAAAAAAAAAAAAAAAAAATATGCTAATAGGATAGGAATTATCAGACAGTTGATCAGGAACTTATACTTTATTCAATCAACTTCAAAAAAGGCAGGCAATATTTCGCATTAGTTTTGTTTTGGTCCGGGTCAAGATCAGTTGAATCTAGAAGCGTTTGGATACTCTAAAACTGTACGGCATAAACTTGTTCTTTGGAAGGAAATGTTACAACTTCTCTGTACAATCGTTATTCAAAGGTTGACTTTATTTGACTTTGGTTTCAAGACTCACTAACCATGAACATAAAGGACCACTTTTGCATGCGGTATGGTAATACCTTCCTCCTTCTTTGATAGATAGCCTATATATGTTGGGTCGATAGCATGCTATTGCCGAGGTATGTATATTTATAAACTATTCAATAATGCAGTTTCCTTTTAACAGATGTCTTCCAAATAGCAGGCCTTAATGGCTTCGTCCTGACTAAAACTCAAACTAACTCAAATCTATTCAGCTAACCTGTATAACTGTGCAGGTAATATTATCTGTACTTGTTTATCCCTTTCCTTGGTGACAGACTTGCATTAGGTTCCACCTTTGTATCTGCTCCTTTGATATACATAGTCTCTTTTGGCAGTCTTATGATTGAACCTTTACCTCCAGTTATAAGCTCAAATATATCTCTAAAACCTAATAATTGTATAGCTTTAAAGGTTTCTGTTCGGGCTCTGTCTCGAGTTTGCCACCCCCAGCAATAGGGTATGTGCCTGAGTATATACATACATGCATACATACAATTCTCTGGAACTTAGTTAGACTTCACATTTAACTTAATCTTTGTCTAGCAATACCTAAACTATCATTAGCTAATAGCTCTCGCTACCCTAACCAGATAAAGCTAAGTCAACTCCAGGTATATTTATTTATTTCATCAATTCTGTAGTCATTGTCTAAATATTTTTTGAGTGTCCAAGAAGGCAACATCTAATTAATTATGCAGGACACCATCAGTCAAACTTCTGTCTCTTGTTAATGTCTGGGGCCAATATGGTCCCTTAACCCGGCAGCTGCCGGGAGACTCTTTAAGAGGTTTTACTGGGCGACTGCGGGGAGACTTAAGATCCTAGGCCTAATTTTTTTTTAAAAGGCCCTAGTAGCACTTGAAACAATTGTTTTTTTCCCCCCCTCCATACCTCGTATCACTCCTCCACATCCCCTCCTTCCCCCCCCCCCCCCCCCTTCAATTATCACCTATTTTCCCTGTTATTCCCTTATTCATTGGTATATTTTCGTGTAAACATCTCCAAACCGATCCTAGGCTGTGGTCATGTGTGTGTGTATGCGTGGGAAAGAGAGAGAAAGAGGGATACTGGCCTCAGTCACTCTCCAGGCTTAGAGAGAAGAGGGTGTGAGGCCGGCTGGCTCACAATTGTTGAATGAACCACTTGCTAACAATTCGCGATTTTGACTATACAAATGATATTCCCACTTGTTTTATTGTTGTAACATGTTACGATCTTCATATTAAACTTAAAATAGGAGCATATGGATAAGCATTAATTATATTTATGGTAAATTAACAATTTTTGTGAGGAATGCATCTAAATACCTACGCACAGGGGTATGGTGTATACTACAGGGGCTGTGCAGCCGAGAGGTTAATAAAAGTAGCAGCTTCTTTAATCTCTTTCCTTAGTCACCATCTCAGGGCTGGCAAGTACACTTTGCTGTAGTAGTCTGCTTTTTTTTTTTTTTTTTTTTTTTTTTTTTTTTTTTTTTTTAAAAAGAGACTATGAACGGAGGAAGGAAAAACACAGATAAAACAAAAAGGTCCATGTGCCTAAAGGCATCCTCCATTCATAAAATGTTTGTAACAACTGGATTTAAACATTTGTAGATTGTAAGTTTGTGGAAAGCAATTCGAGGGAAGTGAATTCCAAAGAGTAGTAGCTCTGGGGATAAATGAATTCTGATAAGCAGAAGTTCTGCATTGTGGAGGAGAAAGTGTAAATTCATGGGCGCTCTCAGCTGCCCTAGTTCTACGGGGAAAGATGTGGAGAGGCGGCACAATTGAAGCAAGTTCCTCGGAACAATTGCTGTGAAAATATCTGTAGAATAATGCAAGGGAGGCAACGTTTCTTCGTATGGATAATGTAGGAAGGTCCTGTGTGATTGCAGGGTTATTGATTAATCTAATAGCTTTATTTTGAATTTTGTCCAACTGCCTCAATGCAACCACTCCACTTCCACCCCACAGAGGTGAACAGTAATCCATCTGAGAACGCACATGACTTTTATATATCACGGCCAACTGCTCCTCAGTGAAGAATTCTCGAACTCTGTACAGGAGTCCCAGTTTTTTAGAGGCATTCTTAGCAATGCTTCTAACATAATGTGTCCAGCTCAAGTTAGTAGTTAATGTTACACCGAGAATGTCAATACTAGGGGAAGTGGGAATATTTACATCATTAAAAAATATATGGGAGTCAGTGAGATTCTGTCGGTTAGAAAATTGAATGCTTACCCACACCTTTGGTCTAGCTATAGCTTGAGAGGTGGTATGTAGACGGGGTAAGTGAGAGTAGGCCTCCGGGAACTGCAGGTGAATCTGAGCGTAGGCGGATGCTTCTGTACTATTTTTGGATGCTTGGTATTGCTCTTGTATGTGGCTCAGGTAAGCGGCCAGGCTCACTCTATTTGTTTCCCTATTGTGGATGGGAAGAACAAAAGGTAGGGTGGGAGAGCCTCTGCTGATGTTCCCTTGACTATATTATGTCACAGAATAACTCTTTTTTTTTTTTTTTTTTTTTTTACCCTAGGTGGGTCTAAGGGGGGAAAGTAGAGGAGGGGGAGAGGGAAGAGAAAAGGAGGAAAGTTTGAAGGAAAGTAGGAGAGTAACAGTTGGTGGGCAGACCACCTTGCTATGTTGTGTGTTTGAAACGTATGTTTTTGTGTTGGGGCAAGTGGTGTATTTTATTTATGTTTGCTGTTTGGTAACTAGCTAAGAAACAAGGTGTGATTGTTATTATTATTATATATATATATATATATATATATATATATATATATATATATATATATATATATTGTATATATATATATATTTTTTTTTTTTTTTTTTTTTTTAATAAATTGGCTGTGGTTCTTCTGTGTTTATTTTATTTAGACTGCTTTTAAACCAGTTGTTGAATCTTAAATTTGGTTGTTGTGCATAATTTTCCTTAATTTTCTCTAGAGTTGGGTCTTGTGATAGTTCTAGTTTGTGCCATATTTGTGTTGCTTGTCTATGGAGTCGGACATTTAATGGTAGTGTGTTTGTGTATTTGTGTAGTTGTTTGTGTCGTCATTGTATAGGGGTATCTTTGATTTGTGGCGAATCTTAGGGCTTTGTTTTGTATTTTTTGTAAGCGTGTGATTTGGTTTTTGCTCATGGTGTGTGTGGGAATAGGGGGGTATTCTAATATTGGGATTACATAAGCTTTTACAAGGGGTGAGTTTTTATTTGTGTGTTCATATCTCTGAATCTGAATAGTTTGCCCAGAGCTGCTATGGTTAGGCCTTTTTGTTCTGTGATGTTTTGAATATAGCCTTGAGTAGTTATGTGTAACCCGAGTATTTTTCCTTTCTGTGCATCTTCGATTCTGTTGTTATTCACATATATAGGGGTTTTGTTTTTTGCTCCTAGTTGTAGTATTGTGAATTTGTTTATGTTGGTTTTTATTTTCAATTCTTCTTCATATGTATTGATTGCTTCTGCTTCTCTTCCTGTTTTTCTGGCTATGATTCCCTTTGAGGGGCCTTCATAACCAATGATTTGTGTGATGTCGTCTGCATATGTGATGTTTGTGCCTGTTTGTGATGATGGTATATCATGTGTGTATATTGTGAATAGGCTTGGGGAGAGGACTGATCCTTGCGGGACACCGCAGCTTATTGTGATGTTGTTACTCAAGACTGTCTTTATTTTTATTTTTGCTGTTCTGTTATCCAGGAAATTGCATAACAGTGTTTCTGTGAGAGGGGGTAAGCCTATATTGAGTAGTTTGTATTTCAGTCCCGAGTGCCATACCTTATCAAAGGCCTTGGATATATCCCTCAGGACTATGTGGCATTGTCCTTTGTTGGCTTTGTTTTTGGCTATTATTTCTGTTGTCAGAGCTAGTGCCTCCCTTGTTCCTCTCCCTTCCCTGAACCCGTATTGTGTTGTGTTGTATATGTTTTTTGTTTTAGGAATAGTCTTAATCTTTCGTTTATTATTCTTTCGTATATCTTTCCTGGCACTTCTAATAATGATATTGGTCTTTGATTCTCGGTGTAGTGTGGGTTTTTATTGGGTTTAGGAATCAGTCTGATGATGGCTTCTTTAAATTTATTTGGAAAGTGTCTTGTACAGAGTGAGGCATTTAATATGTTTGTTAATTTAGTTACTGCAGAGTCGGGGAGATTTGTCATGATGGTTTTATTTATTCCGCTTTTTCCTGGACTTGTTTTCTTTAGCTTCTTTATTTTTGTGTTGTTATTTTCCTTATTAGGGGAGTGTCATTGTTTAGTCTGTTTATGTCTATGTTCTGGTGAGGTGTTAACCTGTGTCTGTTTTCTAGCAAAAAGTTTCTTATGTGATCGTGTCTGGGTAGGTCTGGGTCATTATCGTTAAGAATATTTTCCCAGTGTTGTTTGTGTATGTTGGCTTGCTCTTGTATGTTGTGTATTTTGTTGCCTTGTGCGTCGAATGTGTATGTGGGTTCGTTTGTGTCCTGTCCTTGCATGAGCTTGATTTTTCTCCAGAATACTTCTGGGTCTTTATATGTGTTTGAGGTTTCTATTAATTTATTTGTCCATGTTTCTGTGTTGTCTTCATTTAGTATTATTCTGAGTCTATGTTGTAGTTGTTTATATAGTCTGTAATGATTATAGTCCCAGCCATGTGTTGTTGCATGCTGTCTTAATCTGTTGTGTTGTACTATAATTTATTTTGCTTGTTGGCTTAATTTTAAGTTATCTATTTGTATGTGTTGTGTGGTGGGTATGTGTTTTCTTGTGTTGTTTAAAATTATGTCATACCATTTTTCTAGTGTGGTTTCTATGTTACCTTCAGTTAGATTGTTTATTTCTGACATTTGTGTGTCTATATCTGTTTTGAATTGATCCCAGTTGGCGGCTTGGAATTTTAGTCTTGGTGGGGATGGTATAAGTATGGGTTGTGTGGATATTGTGGCTATTATTGGGATATGGTCACTTGTGGTGATGGGTCCGGGGGTTAAGTGTATGTTGTGATATGCTTTGTTAGTTAATGCTATGTCGGGTGTTGTGGCTGAGTTGTGACTATAATAAGTCGGGAAGTAAGGGCCTGTGTCTTATTAGTCCGTCTACTATGAGTCGTCCTAATTGTCTTCCAACAATGTTTTGTGTTTTAGTGTTTATAGTTTGGTGTTTTGCATTCAGGTCCCCTATTAAGTACACAGGAATATTGTGTCTGAAGAGTCTATAAAAGTCGGGTGTGGGTAGATATGGTCTGCTGGGGGGTAAGTATACTGTAGCTATTATTATTGGGCCTGTATCCGTTTGTATCTCTACTGCAAGTAGGTCTGATATGAAATCATCATCTAGTTTATGTGTGATGTTGTTTTTTATTGCTATGGCTGTTCCGTCTACGTGCCTGTTGTTGTTGTTTTTCTTGTGTGTTCTGTATCCTGTTATTTTTAAGGATTCATTTTCTGGTATGCCATGGCTGTTAATTAGTATTATATGTGGGTTTATGCTTGAGTATGTGTTGCTTAGGGAGTAATTTCGACCGCTCCAGTTAAGTATATTTTGTAATATTTTAAGTCATTTTGTTTCATTGAGTTTCTGTTTCTGAGAGTGTGGTGTGAGTGGGGAGCTGTTTGGTTATTTTGTTTCTTTGTTTTGTCTTTGATTTGCAGAAATATATAGTTGTTGTTGTCGTTCCTTGCATATTTTGAAAATAGCTTTTCTGCTATCCTAGGGTCTAGAGGGGTTTCATTAGTGCTGGCTTTAATTTTATTGATGCGGATGTTGTCTCTGAGTTCCTCAGTTTTACTACTACTATAATATAATAATAATAATATAATAATACTTTATTTCAGACTCACACAGTACAGAGGGGACCATACTGGGGTCCATATATACCTTACAGTAACATAAATATATATAAATATATATAAGCTACTGTACATAGGCTACATAAAATAAAAAGAAATTAAATAATACCCAGCTTGCTATCATGTAGTTCACAGCACTGCCTCAACCAAAAACAGTGGTCATCAAACTACTGTGTTACCAAAACCACTGTCCTAATTGTGTACAGTACCATGCCTCACATCATTTAGCTTCCGGTACAGTATGTTGCTACAGTACAGTATAGGAATATCGGTACTGTACTGCACTATGAGGATCAGTACCGGTATGCTAATTCTGTAGAGTAGCAGACCTGAAATCATTACTTAAGGTTAAATATAGAGCAACTTCCTCCAGTGTGCCTGGATCCTGGAGGTGTACACTGCTTGGAGTTTGTAGCATTTTAATGATCCTGTTCTCAGAAGTGTTAAGGCGCTGAATGAATTTATATGTTAGCTTTCTAATGAGTGATTTGTAACAGTGTAAGTTCATATAGGCACATAGCGTACTTGTACTCTCATATTTTGAGAGCCCCAGAAACATTTTCATGATATTGTGATATGAGATACTTAGTCTATTCACTGTCATTTTCTTATAGTTCCACCATAGTTGAAGATAGTTGAAGAACTATAGATGAAGGGGTTATAGTATTTCAATTGGCTCTCATTGTCGAACGTGATTGTGAGGGGGGCCAGGGGTATAGTTTCTTTTTCTTCTAGGGTTTGGTAAGATGTTGCTGATTCTTCTGTTTCGTCTGTTGTGTCTGTGTCGTTCCCATCATCTGAGATTGCTGTTGTTTCAGTTGTGTTTGGGGGAGTTTGATTGTGTTCTAGTTGGCTTTCTTCTGTATATGTGTCTTCATTTTGGTTTCCTTGGATCTGGTTGTGGGTGGGGTTTAGGTTATTGAACAGTTTCAGTATTTTTGCTGAATCCTCTTTGGAGTACTGGCAAGGTTTGTATGTGGGAAGGTTGTTGTTGGTGATACATTGCTCAAAGGTTGTTGAAAAATCTCTAATATTTGCTGGATTGTTTGTGTGTGCTTCAAAGAGAGCGGTAATGTATAGCGAGCTGTTGATTGGGTTTTGGGGTGGGGGAGGTGGGTTCTGGGGGGAGTGGTGGTTGGTGTTGGTTGCTGAGACATTGGCATCTGTTTGGTATTTTGCTTCTTTGTTTTTTTTTCCTTTTTTCCTTTACTATTTCTTTCCTCTTGTCACATTTCATGGCAATAGTGCTATGGTTGCCTGTGCAATTGATGCATGTTTTGGTGTTGCTAGAGTTTTCGCATTTCTTCCAGTTATGACCCTGGGTCCCACATTCCGAGCAGATTAGGTAGTGTTCATCTTTGGGGCATTTTGAGGGGACATGTTCTTCTATGGCATAGCACCTCATGCATGTGATGATTGGGATATATTCATCAGCCTCTATATTCCATTTAGGAATGGATAAGTTGAATAGCCTCAGGCCTTCTAAGGCCTTTTTTGCCATGGACACATCTAAGAATTCAACCTTCACAAAGTGAGTTCCGAATTTGAAAACCTGATTTATTTTGGCAAATCTGTTCTTTTCTTCTATTTCTTCCTTTATTTTTTCAGGTGAGTATTCCAGTATTAATGGGTCCACCTTTGAGCATATTATACTCCTTTTTGATCTGATGTTGGGGGGGGGGGGGGGGGAGGATTGGGGTGAAGCCTTCTTTCTCGAGAGTTTCAACTGTGGGGTTTGTGAGGAGTTTGTCAGAGCCATTGTCGCTTTGAGTATTAACTATTAGGAAGCCATTGATTTTCTTTACTGCACATATTAGTACCTCAGCAGAAGCAACAGCATTGAGAAATCTCTCTTTTGGCTGAGCTTTTTCAGGTTCCTTGAGTTTTATCTTTATCCTAGTCATTTTGATGTCATATTGGCTCTCTACCTTCCTAGAAACCTGGAGTTGTTATCCTATGGCCTCAGGTTGCCTTCCTCACCGTCAGAATAACTCTCCCGGCAACACCCCTTCATTTTATACCCGCGCGCGGCTCGCTGCTTAGTCGAGGCGGCTGGCCGAGGCAGCAGGTAGGCAGGTGGCACGTTTGATCGATTTCTCTCTTCTCTTCCTTCCTTCTCCAAAATAATACCCCGGCAAGGTATATCCCACATTTCTAAGTCGCTGATGGGAGTATGGGCCTTGCACGGTGAGATTAGTGGTTTTTGCCAAGATATGTTTTGCGGAATGAGGATAATTGCAAGTTAGACTGAGTTAGCCAATCTCCATGCAGCTTGCTTTGATATTCGGCATCTTCAAAGGCTGGCTGCTGATTGGTAGGTGTCAAAGATCTGCTTTTGTAATCAGCTTTGCAATCTCTTCCAGCACTTTCTTGCCCAAATGGCAGCCGGTGATTGGATCGCACCATTTTTACCACAATATCCATAAGGAATGGGAGAGCAGGCAGATTTTAACAATGGACGGTAGACTTTAGTGTCTTATATATTTCTTTCCTTAACCCGGGAATGAGAAAATGCCCTAGGGGCTAGGGTACTTATTTGTGAATTTCTAGCCTTAAATTCTCACAGAATTAGTTTTATTTATGATATAAAGCATTATTTTTTTCAATGTGCTTTTATTTTACATATATGTTGAATATATGAACCTTGAAGAGCGATAAAATAAGTGAGAAAAGCATTTGGTTGAAAATCTTAAATATTCGCCACCCGGTCGTATTCTCGGGCGGTTGGAAGAGACATACACCCTCTCTCTCTCTCTCTCTCTCTCTCTCTCTCTCTCTCTCTCTCTCTCTCTCTCTCTCTCTCTCTCTCTCTCTCTCTCTCTCTCTCTCTCTCTCTCTCTCTCTTTGCGAATCAAAGTAAAACAAACCCGAAAGAATTCTATAGTTATATCAGAAAGAAAAAAGTCGTTACTTCAACTGTTGGACCGTTAGTCGATGAAAATGGAGAATACACCAAAGACGAAGAAGAAATGAGTAATGCCCTCAATACCTTCTTTGCATCAGTTTTTACAACAGAAGACCTCAGTGATATCCCTACACCATCGCCGATTCAGATTGATAATTCAGATGTTCTAAGCAATATCACCGTTACAGAGAGAGAAGTATTGAATTGTTTAGATAAACTCAAGGTAAATAAAACGCCTGGACCTGATACAATCTCGCCTAGAGTTCTAAAGGAAGCTAAGGATGAGCTCTCTAAACCACTGACATTACTATTCAATAAATCCTTGCAGTCTGGAACTATGCCCGATCAGTGGAAGCTAGCCAACGTAACACCGATATTCAAAAAAGGCAGCAAATCCCTACCCAGTAACTATCGTCCAATTAGCTTAACCTCAGTTGTATGTAAAATGCTAGAAACGGTCATACGAGACAGACTCGTAAATCACTTAGAGGAAAATAACATACTTAAAGATACTCAACACGGCTTTCGTAAAAAAGTTCATGTTTAACAAACCTCTTAGACTTCTTCCACGATATCCTCAACCTCTACGATGAGAGTAAAGCTGTAGATATTATATACCTTGATTTTCAAAAGGCCTTTGACAAAGTTCCCCACAAACGTTTACTGCTAAAACTAAAAGCGCATGGAATACAAGACGGTGTGTTGAAATGGATAGAAAATTGGCTCAGCGACAGAAAGCAAAGAGTAGTCATAAACGGTAAGGCATCAAAATGGACCAATGTAAGTAGCGGGGTACCCCAGGGATCGGTACTAGGACCAATTCTCTTTCTAATTTACATCAACGACATAGATGAGGGTCTCACCTGTACAATCTCAAAATTTGCTGACGATACAAAAAATTGCAAATAGCGTACTCTCAAAAGAACAAGTTGACGATATGCAACACAATCTAGATAAATTGTCATGTTGGGCCCAAATTTGGCAAATGAGTTTCAATGCGGATAAATGTAAAGTACTACATATCGGATACCTAAATGAGAAAGCAAACTATTCGATGAATGGCACTCAGCTTAAGAATGTAAACAGAGAAACCGATCTGGGAGTAACAATATCGAGTAACCTAAAACCGAGTCAACAATGTTCAGAAGTTGTTAAGAAGGCAAACAAAATAATTGGCTTTATAGGCAGGTCATTTGAGCATAAATCCAAAGAAGTTATCCTAACCCTTTACAATTCATTAGTCCGCCCTCTTCTGGAATACTGCGTTCAATCCTGGTGCCCTTATTACCAAAAAGATATAAACAAGCTAGAACGAGTTCAACGTAGAGTTACCAAAATGATACCTAGCCTAAAGAACAAACCATACGAAGAGCGTCTTAGAGAATTAAATCTATTTCCTTTAACCCAGCGCAGATTAAGAGGTGACTTAATTCAAGTGTTCAAAATCATCAAAGGCATCGACAATATGAACTGTAGTAAGTACTTCACTATCGACCAATCTAATTACACGCGGGGAAACGGTTGCAAAATTATTGGTAAATCTTTTAACTCACACGAATCTAAGAATTTCTTCTTCAATCGAGTTGTCAACTTGTGGAATGGGCTTCCCCGAAACGTTATAGACTGCATCACCGTTGATTCATTTAAACTCCGCCTAGACAAATATCTCGCATCAAACCCGCGGACTGACTGCGTTTGTAAATGAATAACTTTATTTTATCCCCCCCTCAGTTACTAAACCCATCTGTCCCCTACTAACTTCCTAATCCTGCCACGGACATTAGTTCCAGGGCAGTAATTCCCTTTCCAATGTTCCCTTACCCACTCTAAACCACTGTTTGGACACTTGATCCTCAGTGTTTTGGAGGACAAGCAACCTAGAAGGGTCACTAGATCTGTTGTTGCTTGATTTCCTTTGTACTCCTTTGTTCTCTCTCTCTCTCTCTCTCTCTCTCTCTCTCTCTTCTCTCTCTCTCTCTCTCTCTCTCTCTCTCTCTCTCTCTCTCTCTCTCTCTCTCTCTCTCTCTCTCTCTCTCTCTCTCTCTCTCTCTCGACTGAGCCAAGCAGGTGTCTCAGTGCTATATAACTACTCTTATGCAACCCACTTGTGCTACATTACCGAGGGAGAGAAAAATAACCGTTTTTTTTTTTTTTTTTTTTTGGTAATGGTCTTGCTTCCCTGAGGCCTATCGCATTTGCTATGGTGACCCTTCCATGAGGCCTATTACGGTTCTTGTGTTAACCATGGTTATAGCGGTTTGAGCTTTGAGCGAACTATAGTAAAATTATCAACTTCATAATTAATCTGAATTAAAGGTAGTTCTTCCTATAGGGGACCTCTAAACACTTCAAAATCCGCAGTGGCCATACCCATCAAAGTATGGTGCTAACCGGTATGGGAGATTATATGAATTATATTATATGAATTAGGATTCCACATGTTTAAATTCCACTGCAGTTAGAGAGGTAGGGGTAGACTGAGAACCAGACTGAGGGATGAGCTTCAAAGGTTTACAGAGATGGGATGGAACCGGCTGATATTTAACCAGTGAAGAGTGGAAACTTTGTTCTGCAGTGGACTAACTTAGGCTGATTATGATGAAGCCGTTATAATGTGTATAAGGACGACTGAGTGAAGATTTGTCCCTATTATCCCCAAAGCTACATACGGACCACTGCAAATATATGAAGTTGTTGCCCTTAAAACTGGTTAACCTCTTGAGGATCATGATGCATTGTAACCTTTTAATCTGGTTATTATCAGATGATTTGCTACAGCTTAGGAAGTATCTGTGGGAATTATAAGGGTTAAGACTATCTCGACTAACCCTGTCTTCCATATATCCTTCGTAATCTGAATAAAACTGTCTAATAAAATCCAGAAAACAGAAAATAAATGTGTATCGGATCTTGAAAGGGTTAATGTCTAGCGAGCTCTTGCAATAACAGTTTTGTCCATGGCAGGTGAGAGCTGAGCGCCCCGACGGTTCTGTAGCAGCCGGTGTGCCCATGGAGGTGTGTTCCGCCGGCCGCTGTACCAACACTACCACCGCCGCTGATGGCATCTTCACCACCGTCCTGCCTTCCTACGACTCGTTTGGCGTCAAGGTAGATCGTCATCGATTACTTTTAAACCTAATTCCGCTTCTACGTGTAGGAATAGATGCACTGAAAGTAGTAGATTATGGCAGAAACTTAAATGTATTTATGCAAAGCTTATAAACCTTAAAAGATGAATGTAGCTATGGCCTCCTCCACCACCATATCCTGCCTTCCTATGACTTGTTTGGCGTCAAGGTGGGCTATTATCTATTGCTTATTAGTATTTGTATTATTGACGAACCGCCCCCATGCACCTCTGTCCCGAGTCCGTCAATAATCTCGATCTATTGCCTTCGGGGATCACGGCGGCAGGCAATAGATAGATAGATAGATTATTGGTATTCTAGTTTTTGTAGTTTTTATTTTTTTCATATTGTTATTATTAATGTATGTATTTATTTAAATATTGTGGCAAGTGTGGTGCTGGTCAAAGTGAACAAATACTTTATACAATATCACTATCTAAAGACCAACCTTTTATTATACATTGTAATGCATAGAATTTTGGCCAAAGTGAATTTTTGTTTATACAATATCACTATCTAAATATCGGCTTATTCCGCCTACCCTCAGTGGGACAGAATATCCTTAGATATTTTGTAGCATTAACTTGGGTAGTTTTCTTATGATTCCATAACCATTAACTAGATTCACTCGGTCTAGTATCATTCTGGCCCATAAAGCGACAGGATGGGTAATTTGATGTAAATTTTGATTATGGTATATTTATGGATAACTATATACTGTATATGACCACTTGCGAGTTTCGTTCTCTTAGGAAGTTGGAGGCATAGATATCGATATTTAGCAGAATTATTAGCTAAAATACGGTCGTAGTACAGTTATAGGTACATAAAACCTAATTCAACATGCTTTTTATCCATCAGAAACTCGCATTATTATTGTACTTCTGTTAAATAGCTAAGGTTACAGCTCCAACTTCCTTATAGCCACTCGCAATTGGTTAATTATCAGGGTTATGTGATGCATTAGCGTAACTAGCTTGTTCAGTTCACAATAAGAACACACAGAGCAGGAATAGTCATAAAGTAATCCTCTCACCCCCACCCCTTGCCCCTTTTCCCTTTTCAACTCTAGAAAATATGATTCTTTTATAAGTTATATTTTGTTTTAGGTCTCATCCGAAGTTACCTGGATGTTATGCTGCAGCCCTTGTGTATGATCTTGGGTTAAGTGTGCATCACGTTCCCCAAAAGACAAACACATGTACATGGGCTCCAAAGCACAGGCTAGCGTACTTATATATATATAATTCTTCTTGAGTACATAATTACACCCATAGGCCGTAGCGCGGTTGGTAGAGCACTCGCCTGCAAACTGTGAGGTTGATGGTTTGAGTCTCGGGCTAGCCAGTGTGTTATAGGCAGGCGCCATTGCTGTTGGTGAACAGCGCGGTCTAGCAATCTGTGGCAACTGTTCACTGAAGTCTCTGATCATCAGGGCACCCACTCTAGCCCAGCTGTTGAGCAGAGAGTTCATGGTGGTAAAAACTGCATCATAATTACACCCAAAGTGCATAAGTACACTCAAAATGTATATGATGGTTATCCTTTCAAAATATTAACTGGAATCTTCTATAATGCTTGGTCTTTACAATTGCACTTTATCTACAGATGAAGGCCCTCAACTGCCGTGCCATCATGCATTCCTCGGAGTTCTCTCAGGAACTGACCCACTACTTTTCCCCCTCCAACTCGTCTCTGCTGATCCACGCCCCCGAGGACGAGGTGAAGTGCATCTCCGGCCAGAACACCAGTCACGTCTTTCCCGTCCTCTTCTCAGCTCGTGATCAACCCTCGGCCCAAATCACCGTCCAGGTCAGTCTATACCCTGTTCCAAATTAGTAGTCTAGAAATCTTTAACCCTAACCTCTATAACTCAAAAAGGACTAGAGCAAATGTGCTGTAAATTTCCATATCCATAGTCTCCGTCCAGGTCAGTCTATACCCTGTTCCAAATTAGTAGTCCAGAAATTGTGAACCCTAACCTCTGTAACTCAAAAGGGGCTAGAACAAATGGGGTGTAAATTTCCACATCCATTCCCTGGTTGACCATTCCAATATGATTGAAATATTAGCTAGAGTAGTAGTTTGAGTTGTAGAGGTACACATAAAGGGCTAGAACAAACTAGATTAGTCGTTTGAGTTGCATAGGTTCATACTACAGTACAGAGTTTTGGACTACCTTCTTGGAATAGGGTATTGCCAACCTCATATTCGCCTCTAGAAATAATTTACAGTAAACTTTGTTAGTAATTTTGTTAATGGCATTATGTTAAGCCAAATTCTACACATTATTAAAAGTTATGCCATACTGGGAAAATAAGTCATCCATGAAATGAGCTTTCAATAATGCCTGCCCTTGGTGTCACAGCTAAAGAGGAAGCTTTAGGAAATCAAAATAAGGATATCTTTGAAAACAAAGCCCTTCCTAACCTACTCCTGTATTGGGCTTCTATTCCTAAGCCGAGAACAAAGGATATCTTGATCTATGGTAGTGTCCAAGAAATCTTGCCTTGAACAAACTGTGACAAAGCATTCGATGATGCCTGCAAGGGTTCCCATAGTTTTCTTTATAATTTTTATTTTTTTATTTTGTATTTTACAAATTTCAAAGATCGGTTGGTCGCAATTGGAAGAGCTTATTGAAGTGTAATTTCAGGTGATCTCGCGTGGCCGCATCCAATACTCCAGTAGCCAACAGTACCAGCTGGTTGAGGGGCCACTTCCAATCAGCCCCGAACACCTGGTGGAGCCTCTGCCGCCAACCATCCCTGGCACCGTGAGGGGAGTCTTCAACGTCAAAATAAACATCCCAAATACAGCATCGCCTACTGCTAGGGTTAGTTAGCATGATCTTTTAGGTAGAAAATTAATACTGCACCTGTACATTACTTCAATAACAAAACTGTATTTTTGTTTTCCAAGCTCCCAGTCAAGTATTGAATAGTGTAAACAAAATTTGTCTTGATCATATCACTACAGATATGAATTATTGCTTTCTAGCTACTAATGTATATTAAAATGTTACTTTTAATTTTGATTTCCTTCTGAAACTAAAGCATTTCTGTAATAGACATGAACATAGTTCTAAAGGAATGGTGCTAGTGTCAAGACTTAAATATTATTACAAATATTATTTATCGGAGTGCATTAGGTAGAGCTGGAAAAGTGCAGGCACTAGAAGTTGCTGTATAGGCAAACTCAGGACACCTATAACGCTGACGGAGAGAAACTTGGAACAACATAGACCAGAGAAAAGAAGTCTTATGCAAATGAGGTGGCAAGGCAAATAATGCAGAGTAAATTTCTTCATATTAATCTATTGATGCTTGACTTTAATAAAACTGCTACTAGGGTTCAAATATGCCTTTTTCCAGATATCATTTATGTATTATAACTAGAACTTTATCTCGGTTATCGTCATATAGAATAATCACTAAAGGCTATACAGCATCAACAGCAAATGTTCAAAGGCCATTCTGAGAACATTAACACTGAGTGCATTACCGCTAATGTGTGTATTAAAGATTAGGCTTTCTCTGCGATTTGTTATTCTATTTGCCCACATAATAGATAATTGCTTCAACAAAACAAAATATAATTCTTGAAGATTTTCCTAAAAGATAGTGAATTGAAAGATAACCTTAGGTTCTTTTATTTAAAGTAAACCGTTGCATGTAAAAAGATAGAATTCAATCAAAATAATGTGGTGTTGATGAGGCATTGCAAATTATATTATAATTTTTTAGGTTACATTATTCCCATGTGAGCCACTCCTGTTTATTTGTTTGTGCTTTTCATTAGATGTATCCCATATGAATAATTGTGTAAGCGAATAAAACCTAGCAAAATTTCAATGCCATACTTAGTCATTGATAATAAACTATTGCTTCAAACCACAACTACAGTATTTTGAAATTGCACTCCTTTCAGTCCAGAGTAAGATATTATGTTGCACAGCATTTTGTTTTGTAGTGTGTGTGTGTGTTTATCTATTTATTTATTCATTTATTTAAATGAATCTTGGTTATACTTTTCAGGTCCTGGTGTGGTACACCCGGAATAATGGTGAGGTTGTGTCAGACACCCGAGAACTGAAAGTGGAGAAGTGCCTCCCTAACGACGTATCTCTCTCCTGGTCCACGAAGAAGGCCCAGCCGGGAGACACCGCCTCCATCACACTCACGTCAGAGCCAGAATCCGTCTGCAGTCTGGGTAAGTCATCAGTTCAATACTACTACTACTACGATTATTTATAATAATAATAACTATAATAATATTAATTTAATTAATTATTTCTTTGTCCCAAACATGTATTATTTTTTAAGAAATTCACTAACACTTGCAGAAAAATCCACGTCAAAGAATCAGTTTAAATGGTAAAGCTGCTAGTAAACTGCATGGAAGAAAGACTTTCTTTAAACAAGAACTCTCTTTTGGGGAGCTCAGTGGTCTGGTTAAACTTCTCACAAAAACAAAACAAAATAAACAAGAACTGAAAGTATGTAAAAATACACACAGAACCTAGTGTAGGCCTTTATGCAATACGGAATATAGCCTACAGTAGGCTATGGTATGGTTATGTTTTATCAATGAAATTAAGTGATTGTTTTAGACAAGGTAGCCAACAGACAGGCACTAATGCCTTAGTAATTGTACTGCTAACCATTAAAAACAATTCAATATATAAACAAACTTTCTTTGAAGCTCAAAAAAAAAAAAAAAAACATAATTATTATACAGTAATTCTAATATTTTAAGCATATTGTGAATTTAAAAGCTTGTTCTTTAGATGAACGATGACGGAAAAAGTGCTTGTGTGATACCGGCTAGATTCAAAATGGTTATCGCTTTCCCCTTTAGGTGTTGTTGACAAGAGCTCGGAGTTACTGAACAGCAACCCCGACCCCATCAATCTGAACGAACTGTTTACCTTCGCTGACGGCTTCAAGGTCCACCCGTGGGAGAGAAACCAGGTCAGCGACTATAGCTACTGCCAGGACAAGCACAGGCCCATCTTACTTCCAGGAGGTAAAATGCTACTGCTAATAACAGGGCCTACAATTATTTCTCAAAGCACCATATCCTACAGAGGAATTTACTAATCCAAAGATCACTTTGCAATTCAAAGAACAGACACCATTCATGCTCAAACTGCAACTACAGAAGTAGCACCAACATACATAAAAGTGTAAAGACCGTTTTGTCCACAGAGAATGTAGTCTCACGTCTTAAACGGCGGCTTTCCAGATGGCCCTGTCAAGTCTTTCATTTTGAGATCGGACCGGAGTACCCGAGTTCACGTCATTCTAGGTTTACCTCTACCCGCAGCTCTCCCCACATTTACAGTCTAGCATTTTTTCACCCAGTTCTGAGCATCCATTCTCTCGAAGTGTCTAAACCAACCAAGCCGGCTAGTGCGCATCGCTTCACTGACGCTCCTAATGCCCAGACTCCTTCTCAATTCCTCGCTGGGTACCCCGTCCCAGAGATTAACCCCACACTTCTCCTTTCTCTTCTCATTCCGTTCCATTCTATTGATATCCTCCGCTTTAACCGGCCACGCCTTTTAGGCATAGGTCATCACGCTCCCGACACATGAGGTATACACCTTCCCTTTAAGGTGGTGTGGGAACCCACTCATGGTCAGGAGTGGCAACAGCTCTCAAAACTTTCCCCAGCCACTTCTGACTCTAGCAATAAAGCCAGTTTCTGCGCCACCTCCGGCAGAGACCAACTAAAGTCTATTAGTTTCAAATGTTAGTGTTTTTTTTTAAGTTTGAAACCTAAATACATTATCCTTTTCACTTTCAAATCGACGATTATTTGTTTGTGTCAATTAACCCGGCAACTGCAACATGCCTTAGGGAAGGTTTTGAAGGGGCACTGAGACATGCCTTCAGGACGCACAATATTTAAGCACGTACAAAAAACGCCTAGGTGGCTGAAAATTGGATCAGGAATAGGCCTGCGCAAATTTAGATAAACCTCACTACACACACCTCAGACACAAACTCACACCTTTAATATTGTGGAGACAGTGGCAGGGCTCTGGGACCGTCCTTCAACCCCAGACCTATCCCATTTACTATATATGTATACAAGCTAGTGAAAGAAAGGGCCCTGGAACAAGCATAACTCACTACAAGCACAATTTAAAGCAAGGAGAGGAGGGAGGAGAAATTCCTCCTGACTTGTTCATACCTTATTTTACAGCCTTGTGCTTTATTCTTTCACTACAGCTAATTTTTGGGCACTATGTCTTCACAAATGTGCCTCGTGGTGCAATAATTATACTTCATATGGGATATATAAGGGATAGTGCATAATCACTCTCCACCCTCCTCCCGTCTGACTATAGGCCAGGAAAACCGTAGACGGGCGTGCCATTCGCACCAACCGTGCAACTCCTGACCACAACACACACACACACACACACACACACACACACACACTTTCCCTGACCATAAAGGCAAGGTCTGGATGGACCGCCTCGGGGGACCCACAGTCTCCTGCCCATGTCCTACTCCCTCGGGAGTATGTAGGCGCTCTCGTTAGCAGCCAAGGATCAGTCTGTTGATCCCTTAGGATAAGATCTAGGTTAAGTCTGTATTTTCAGCCCCATTGGCTGCTGGCTTGAAATAAACCGATTATTTATTTACACACACACATATGTGTGCAATAAACATTTCAGTTGGATGTGAGAGTGTGATACCAACACATGTACATTTTGTGAGGGTTGGATTATTGGTAGATTCTTCGTACCACAGTGGGCTGTTCAAATCATGTGTGCAGCTGGTATGTTAACTTTTCTCTGCTGCTGAACATTTTCTTGAAAGAAAATAGATTGTGATATGTGATATAAAAAGTGCCATTACATAATTATTCTAAAGCTCTTTTAGTTTGCACAAGATTATATTGTGCCTTCTAATGAAACTAATAACCAATCACTTATTTTTGGGTATATATGACTAATGACCGTTTTACTTAATTACTAGCATCCTGAAACACAATTAGCATTTAACATTGTTGTCATACTAATTAAATCTTGTTCTTTTGTTCTGACAAATTTACAGTACTGTACTGTATCTTCCGTTAAAGCAAGTGCAAAAAGACGATAAAGTTTTTATAGAAAATCTTTTAGAATTGTGTTTTAAAAAAATAAGAGCATTGTAGGCTAATGTAAAGTTCCTACAGTATATTTTTATAAACGATGCACTTGTAAAAAATATGTTTATGCCCCTTTCAGTGTCTACACCACCAATCTTTAAATTTTTATTTTCAGAGAGCCTAGTGCCAAGGCGTCACTACAACTATTACACTGATTATGTGGACGCCTTGAAGATGTTTGATGTGAGTCCAGATTCATATCCTGTTTTATAATTATCAAATTGTTACCTGAAATTTTGCTGTAGTTACAATGGTTATTTTCATAAGCTTGCATTATGCTCAGTTGCTGATTAGCATATTTCACTTTGTGAAATTACTTCTTTGTATTCATTATAATCTTTATGAAGAGATGGTGTCTAACTATACCCTCAGATCAGCTAGGCTATGTACTTTAGAACCAGAGTAGTTTTTTGGTAATCTGATTACATTCAATGCTATTGTAAATGTATACTTAATTATGACCTGCACCAATATGCATCAAACATATTGAACTACCAAGATCCTATCCTTGTACTTAATCCAGTAATTTAAACTTTTCAGGATGCCGGTGTATTTGTCATCTCTGATTATACTCTTGAGACAAGGCCGTGTGAGAAGGACGGTGAGTAGCCTATACGGCAAAAAGAGTTTACCTGTTCTACACTTTTTTTTACCTATACATGGTGAATAGACTTGTGATCCAATATTGCATATTAGTATAACTAGTGTTTTAACTCGTCCAGTACCAGGGATGTCTTTCATCATATTCTGGCAACTATTAGACAATTTTATTCAGCTTACGAAGGATCTCTAGCAATAAAAAGGCTTCAAACTATCTCGACCCTTTTAACTACCACATATTCTTCCTGAACTGCATAATATAGTCTCAATATAGCTAGAATAAAATATAACGCACGTCACTGGTACTCAAAGGGTTAAGTGAATGTTTATGCTACAACTGAAAACTTTATTAAATTAAATAAATTGTGTAGCATAAATTACTAAAATCTCTATGGCACTATATTCTATCACCCATTTGGTGTCCTATATATATTTGTTTTCTATGTGGATGAGGAAGGCAAAACTGCCTGTGACGAGTGCCTCCCCCAGAGTTGAAAGGGTGACAGGGCCAAAATCAAGGAATGTTGCAGACAAAATGTCTGGACACAGAGTTTGAAGCAATTAAAGTCATAAGATGAGGGAAAGCTGGATTCAGGGAGAGTTCCAGAGTTCAGCTGTTGACTAGAAGAAAAATTCACTCTGAGTTGGAGAGTTTCACAAAATGTATATGTATTCCTAATATTTTCCTCTTGCTTTTATATATCTATTTTATTTTAAATAATTTAAGTGTTTTTACCAACATTAAATCACTCTTAAAGACGTTCCCTCTTTAATCTAACGCCCCCTCATTATGCGGACTTTCTCTAACTATGGTAACACTGCAGACAAGCCAGGCGCGCAGATATCAAGGCATATTTAATAAGGAATATCCACTGTGGCCTTTTGCTCATAATATTATGCCCCATGATAGTGCAGACACTTAGTTCGCGCGGCGAAATAACCTTCTTTCGCCTCTATCCTTCTTTACTCTATGCATCCACCTTTGCCTTTGAAACTAGGATAAAGTAGGAGGGTACAGAGAAGGGGCTGCTGGCAATTTATTTAATATATTTGATAGTAGTCTTTTGATGTAGTTTTATTGTTTTGTATTAGAATGTTTTGTATGTATTCAAAACTTTTAGCAAGTAATACTAGAAGCGAGACTATCTTGCATCAGAGGAAAATTACTATCTCTACAATTTATATAAGCCCATTATACTTAATTTTCTGAATATTTCTGACCCTGCACTTGTAGATTTCCAAGGTTTCGGCAGTGGAAGTTTCGGTGGCGGAGAAAGACCTTTCCTTCAAAATGAAGTCGCCTTTGCTGCCCCGGCTCCTCAGGCTTCCCCAGGAATAACAGGAGGGTTTGGAGTGAGTAATTTTGATTCAACTACTGACCGGGAGGGAGCTGGTGGCGGGGCTACTCCGGAGGCACCCAGGACCGATTTCCCAGAGACGTGGCTCTGGGATCTTGTGGTTGTTCCGTAAGACATAATTGTAGCTTTTGTTTATTTTTTTTTTACTGTATTTTATTTGATTTGTTCTTATCTCTTTCCTCCAGCTCACTATTATTTATGGCTTAGTCCATAAGGTTTAATTTTTTCTTTACTAGTATTTACAAATGTTAAGAACACTTCATTGCTTAGAAATTTCCCAGGTCAAATATTTTTTTATATTCTGTACCGTTTTCAATGATATATAAGTTACTTATTATACTGTGTGGTAGGGTTTGCAACTCCCCATTCAATCTTTCAAATGCTGTGTAACCCTGTAAGCCTGTGCAGCACTACATAGGTTGGCAGCACAAACCTGGTTACTTTGACAATGCTGGGTAGTTATCCATATAACTATTTTCTTAAAGGGGAGGTAGTTGCTCTTTCTTGACCACCTTCTCATTCATGTATAGCCCCATTAGTTTTGTAATTTTAAGACCTGCCCCATTAGTTTGGCAATTTTAAAACATTTTGTGCAATTTAGGTGTTGATCTATTTACTGGCGAGCGAAAGCGAGCCTGTAATATAGTGGCAACCGGCTTCTGGCCGCAACGTTTTTAGATAGAAAAATTTACAAATATCTCTTGAAGGGGGTTACTTTGTATACACAAACTCTTCTTCAACCAATATAAGGTGACAAGCTTAGAACCTCCTAGAAGCGTCGAGCAACAAGCGGGCCAGGTTGATGCAACAAACTCTGCTAGTACTACTAGAAAGCATGTGCAAGTCACCCGCAGTGATCGGGTTCATGAAAAGAAGTTGGTTTGGAAGACCAGAATAATTAAGATGTAATAAGAATTTACATGTAGGATAAGCAGAATACCGAGTAATGAGTTTTAGAATTAAGCATACTCTTGCGGCTTTGCAATTACTTTTATAGTTGCATATGCCCCACAGGCTGGCCTACAGACAGAGATAAAAGAGGACTTCTGGAATTACACTGTCAGTGTCATTTCAGGCCTCTCCTGGGAGGAGACCTGAATGGTCACGTGGGAGCATCTGCAGTCTATGCAGATGGATACGAGGGAGTACATGGAGGAAATGGTTACGCAAGGGGGAATCTGGAAGGCGAATATATACAAGTCCTGCGTTGCACTCCACATGGTCGTCTGTAACATGAAGTTCAAGAAAAGAGAGCCATCTGGTCGCATGTAACGTTGGGGTATCCAGTAGCCAGATAGATTACTTCTTGGTTAACAGGAAAGACTGGAAACTGATTCGGGATGTAAAGGTCGTCCCGAGCGAAGAATGTATCCCCCAGCATAAGCTACTGTTAGACATGAGCATATACAGTACAGAGATCCTGAGCGCAAGAAGGTATACATGCCCAAAAGGAGAGAGTGGCTGCTGAAGAAAAAGGAAGTTAGGGATAGGTGTCTTGGTAAATTGGAGGAAATTAATAGAAATGAGGAAGCTAGGCCTAGCGATGTAAATGGTCAATGGAATTTCCTTAAGCATAGCCTTCTTGCTGCCACTGACAAAGTCTGGGAAAACAAAGGGTCATCCCAGGAATAAGACCTCCTGGTGGTGGAACGATGAGGTAGAACATGCTGTGAAAGAGAAGAGATGCTTTAAAGCATGGAAGAAGGGAGGCAGTAAGGAGGAATACCAGGCAGCTAAACGAGCTGCCAGAAGAGTTATTTACAATGCTAAAAAAGGCATTAAGGACCTGGTCTCCGAACAAGTGTGTAACACTGACAATCCCAATGGGATCTTCAACCTTGCTAGGCGAGTTAAAATTGACAGTAGGGATATTATAGGTGAACAGTGTGTTGGAAACGATAATGGGACGATTGTGTATGAAGATGAAATCCGAGAAGCATGGAAGGCACACTATGAAAGATTGCTAAATGTAGTTTGAATGAAATAAGGAACAGCTTAGTATCGAAAAAACTATCTGGACCCTATTCCTTTGATAGCAGTGTAGCACCAGCAGATGTAGTGAGCGGCGCAATCAACAAAATGAAAGACTGTAAAGCTCCAGGGTGCTGTGACATTGTCGCTGAGATGATAAAAGCCTCAGGGGAGACGGGGGTCAGCTTAATCACAGAGATGATAAACGCCATCATTAAAGAGGAGAAAATCTCTGAGGATTGGCACAAAAGTGTAATAGTAAATGTATACGAAGGAAAAGGGGATGTGCTAGAGGTAATTATAGGGGCCTGAAAATGCTTGACCATATCATGGTCTGTGAGAGTTTCATCAGGCAAAGCATCTCTATTGATGATATGCAGTTTGGTTTTATGCCAGGATGTGGTACAACCGATGTTATCTTCATAGTCGTGCAGATACAGGAAAAATTCTCACTAAAGGGCAGGGATCTTTACTTTGTGTTTGTAGACCTGGAGAAGGCCTTTGACAGGGTGCCTAGAGATGTTGTGTAGTGGGCTATGAGGAAACTTGGTGTGGAAGAGTAGCTGGTGTGTGTGATAATGAAGATTTATGAGGATTCACAAACTGTGGTGAGGGTGAAAGGTGTACTGAGTAAGGAGTTAACAGTCAGTGTTGGAGTTCAACAGGGTTCAGTGTTAAGCCTTTTCCTCTATATGGTCCTGGAGGCACTGTCTAGAGATTTTAGATCCGGACTCCCGTGGGAACTGCTTTATGCAGACGATTTAGTCCTAATAGCTGACAATGTGAAAGATGCTGAGGCCATATTCAGAAGATGGAGAAAGGGCATGGTGAGCATGGGTTTAAGAGTCTATATTAACAAAACCAAGGTTATACATTGTAGATAGAGACGAGGCAATGTGGAAAAGAGCGGTGCATACCTATGTGCAGTGTGTGGAAAGGGTGTGGGCGCTAACTCGATTCGGTGTAGCGTCTTGTCTATGTTGGGTGCACCATGTGAGTAAGGGCTGCAGTAGAATAAAAGGACCCCTGCCGAAGGATGAGTCGGAAATGGAGAAATTTGAGTGCGTAGTGTGCAAGGGCGAGCTTGTGTTAAATGATGATCCTGTGGCTGTGAATTTTGGAAAAGTCATTGGAGCTGGTAGACAAGTTTTGTTACCTAGATGCCATCTCTGCCGGTGGTGGGGCAGAGTCTGCCACTGTCGCTAGAATTAGATGTGGCTGGGGGAAGTTCAGAGAACTGCTGACAATTCAGACCATGAAAAGAGTGCCTGTCCCCCTGAAGGGGAAGGTGTATGCCTCATTGTTAGAAGTACAATGGCGTATGCCTCCAAAACATGGGCCGCTAAAGTAGAGGATGTCAACAGAATGGAACTTAATGAGAAGAGAAAGGCGAGATGGATGTGTGGGTCCAAACTGCAGGATAGAATAACTAATGATGAGCCGAGACTCTTGGGTATAAAGAGTATTAGTGAGGAATTGCGTAAAATTAGACTGGGATGGTATGTGCATGTGGAGAGAATGGATGAACAAAATTGGGTGAAAAGATTAAAGTCTGTGATTGTGGAGGGAGCTGCACCAAGGGGTGGACCGAGGAATACCTGGGATCAGACTATACGTGCCGATCTTTAATAAAAAAACTTGACAAGTGAAACGGCCCTTAACAGGGTTTCCTGGAATGCCGCCAATAGGACAAGAGACTGAAACTGCACAGTGTGGAGCACTATCTTAAAATGTTATTGTTATGCCCGGTCCAAATTGGAACGCGAGATATTCTTTGTACAATGAGCAGCTCTCTAACTGGATAGGTATACCTTAAACTTTAAATAAAGAGACAACACGGCAGGATAGTAAGCACACAGGTAACAAGTTAACATGGGTTTTATTCAGTTTAACACCTGGTTCATGGAGGAGCAAGACATATATTTTATACCTGTAACCTGGAGATCATCAACAACAATGAGAATAATTAAGACATACAATAATAAGGTTATCAAGTAAGCAATAGGAGTCGGACAATGGGTCCGGACTCAAGGTAATAATAATACTCCTAGGATACAATTATAAGGTATCCAAAATGGTGGAGGTATACCTCCTACCCAAATAGATCTCCGAGAGGATCTCAACAAAAGACGAGAGTGCAGTAATGGCAAATGCCGTCTGGATCATGCAATGATGTCCCCGGCATTTAGTGACGTTAACTGACTCTAAAGCAATAATGGCCAAGTGGTCATCAACAATGAAGTGGGCTCGGAAAGGCTCACAAATGATATTAATACTATAGGTGTGCTAGATCTCACCTGGTAAAGATTAATCCTTAACTCTAATTGTGTACTAGCAAGGTGCTGAAGGCTGAGGCAACAATAGTCGGGAGCTGAGATAGAGTGAAATCTATTAGAGTTATGAACCTGACAGAATGTTAAATGAATTAGGCTAGAAGTTATACAAAGGGACTAGATTACGTGTAAATATGTGTTTGTGTTTGATGCTATGGGTCTTATATAGGCACGCCCCCTCTGTCGGGCTATGGGAGACCAATAACCCGGGAAGGTGCATATATAAGGATCCCTTGATAGGTATGTATAATGGGTCCCGGCAAGTGGGCTAATTAACGTCAATTTAAGTAGGGAGAAGAAAGACCTCTCGCAAGACGTAATGTTAATGAGAACCCCTGAAGATAACTTCTACCACAACCCTGAGTTAACTCTATACCCAGAAACGGTACAAAAGCACTTAAAGGAGAGCTGTAGTGAAGAGGAGGGCCCGTAGATCGAGGGAAGATCCAGTAGTCCGGAGGGCGGCTGGGCGTGATGACTCCGGAAGTTGGTCCGGGGGGGCCTCCAGCTACTGGTCCAGGGTGAGTCACAAGATGGTTCCTTAGATCTTGGCGCCTACCACGGGACAACCGGGTTCCTCTTGCACTCCCACAGTGCAGTGATCCCCAAAGGATATGCTGGAGTTCTGCTACAAGGTTTGGGGGTTTTGGGTGACTAGCATTATGATCTACCTAGAGTGGCAAGCAGTCTAGATAGTGACATTATAGGTAGTCTAAGGGGGGTCAAGGTAAGTGTCTTCCTTCCTTGCTAGTTCGTGGAACTATCAGAACCATGTAGCCAAAAGAGAATCCAGAAAGGGGAGCCCAAAGTGGGTTGCCCAAAATTAGTCCTCTTCCTGATGGGGGGAACCCGATCTGGTAGATCTCAAGTTACTACACTATCCTCATAATCCCTTGAACAAAACAAGGTAGGAATCCTTTGGTACTTGGTTTGTGCACTGTATCGAAGGCCAGAAAGGGGGAGCCCAAAGTGGGTTGCCCAAGCTAGTCCTCTTCCTGATGGGGGGAACCCAACCTGGTAGATCTTCGATCACAGCACACAACTGACAAGTTGAACACCAGCTATCTCTGGCTGTTCTTACCCTGAACTAAATAATACCAAATGGCAAGCTTAGTTACTGATGTCCAGGCTGGGTGAGTATAAGGCAATCTTCTTGCCCCTACTTAAGGCGCCCGGCTTGAGAGGATCAAGGGCGTTTGGCGCGTGGTGGTTATGTCCTTGTAGCTCTGGGGGTGGCACGCCTGGACTCTGGCTGTACCTTGTAGCTAGATGCCCCTGGGAAGATTCTGTTATAAGATGGGGGATCACTTCCTGGTGGGGGAGTAAGTGGATGAAAAATGGCATGTGCAGGATGATTCATATAAGAAAAGGTTTTAGAACTGCTGCATGGGTTGAACTGCTGGTTTAGTGGCAGCTAGAGATGCGGTCTTATCATCCTGAGACCGCATCTCACTACCGTCTGGTAGAGAAAAGTCCCGACCCCGGGACTGGAGCTGGTAATGTCTTGAAGTATTATCTTCATAGACAGGGGTCAGGTGCTGGAGGAAGTGGTAATAAATGACTCCCTGGTTGTTAGGGGTGGCCATCTTGTCTCCGGTGAGGGTGAGGAGAGAAGAGGAGTCATAGTACCTCAAATGGTAGAGGAGTTGGTGAGGTGACTTGATTACTTTGGTGGAGTCTTTCCGCGTCAGGGTTATCATGTCAATCCTCATCTTGGTGGTGGTCGTCAGCGAGGGCGTTGTCGTGGCTGGAGGTGGTTGGAGAGTGATGACAGAGAGCCTGGCTTGGCCCAGGTCATGAGGTTGTGCGGACGCCGAAGTACCAGGCTGGGGGGAGGAGCTTGGTGCGGACGCCAAAGTACCAGGCTGGGGGGAGGAGCTTGAAGACGCTTGATCCTTAACCTTTCTCGCTTTAGGCTGGGACAGGGCTGGTTCCCATCTGGTGGGTGGCTTCACAGATCTTCCACAGCGGGTATGAGAAGGCAGTCTGGGAAATGGGGGAGATGGAGTTAGAGGTGACATTGAGCGAAATTTGGATATTGTTTTTCGCCTGGGAAGTTGAGGAGGGGAAATAGATTGAGGAGAAGAAGGTAGGGTTTTAGAGATAGGAGGAGTAGGTGAGGGGTTTTTAGGATGGAAGCTGGGGGTTATAGGCAAAGTGGGGGGTATGTTGGTGAGTTGTGGTGGCGAGGGGGGAAGACTAGACGTGGCAAGGTTAATTAAAGGCGATGGTTGAGAAGGAGGTTGCGGAGGTGAAACGAGAGGAGAGGAGATGTGAGAAGATTTGGGCTTAGGAATGTGGGAAGGGGTGAAGGGGTGAAGGTGACAGGAGGTGAAAGAGAAGAGGGGGAAGTTTGGGTTTGAGTAGCGAGAACAGGAGGAGGTCGATGTTTAGGAAGGTGAGAAGGGTGACAGGAGGTTGCAGTACAGGAAAGTGAAGGGCAGGCAAAGGAGAACTGAGAGGGGAAGTGGAAAGAGGTGGACGGAGAGGGACAGCATGGTTGAGAGGGACAGGTCCGGAAAGACAGGAAGTTTGAGGGTGAAGATTTGAAACGGGTACAGTCAACATCCTGATCAGGCTCAGCTACAACAGTAATATTCTTATTAATAGGTTGAAACCTTCTGACAAACCTATTCCTATAAGTGCGAGATTCCCCATGATAGTTAATTATGACTTGGAAACAGTTTGGGATCCTAAGGACCTCAAATGGACCCTTGTACCGTGGCTTCAGTTTGGAGGGTACAGGTAAGATGGCGACCATGACTAGGTCACCTACTTGGTGAGGGTTGTTCTTGGGGGCTTCATCAGGCTGGAGATCTTGGGTAAACTGGAGCTGACGTAGGTGGTTCCTGAGGTGGACGAGGTTGGTATTTAGACCTGGTGAGGCCTCAGTAGGGGCAGCTAGGTGATGTAGTGGTATGAGGAGAGGTGGGCTCCCAAAAACCATCTCATGAGGGGTGATCCCGTTGTCTCTGGGGCAGGTGTTTATTCCCCATTGTATGATGCGAATTTGGCTGGTCCAGTCCGATGAGTTCATCTGTTGGAGGCGGGTCCGGATTTGATTGGCGATGGTTCTATGAGATCGCTCGCAGATGGAGTTTCCTTTTGGCCAGTAGGGTGAAGAGTGGCTGATGTGAAATCCAAACATTTTGGAGATCTACGTCCAAATTTGTCCGGTGAATTCAGGGGCATTGTCGGAGTGGATTGCCTGTGGCAATCCAAAATAGGGAAAGACATGTTGTAATAATGCCTCGGTGACGGCCATAGCAGTGTGTTCTCTGGCAGGGCAGGCGATCACGTATTTTGAGTAAGTGTCCACGAAGGTGATGATGTAGCGGTATCCCCTGTCGTTTTGTAGAGGTCCCATGACATCCACTGCCAAAAGTTGCCAGGGTTTAGAAGCGATGAGTTTGCCGGAAGGTCCTGGGGTGCGTGTTTGGTCTTTTCCCAGGGTGCAGGCACGGCAAGCTTCAGTAATTTTCTTGGCCGTGGTGTAGGGGCGAGGAGTCCAGTAGATGTCTTTGAACGTGTTCACCAACTTCTTTTGGCCTAGATGGATCCCGTTGTTGGTGTGCAAGGAAGACCTCATTTGTTCAGCATCCTCAGGCCCTAGTACGATCTGACCTTCTGGGGTAAAGAGGGCGTCGCCCCTTCTTTGTAAGAGGCCAAAAAGTCGGGTGGAGATCCAAGTTGGTTTGTCATTCCGGAGGTAGGCCTGGATGAGAGGGGGAGTGGTAGTAGGTGATGGTCGAGGTTCTTGGATGGCGTTGAGTTGTTCTGGTGCCAGTGGGAGCCGGGATAAGGCGTCTGGATTGGTATGGAGTTTTCCCGGCCTGTAGGAAATCTCAAAATCAAACTCCTCCAGTGATTCTCGCCAACGGACTGTTAGGGCATTCTTAGAGTCAGATTTCCTGAGCCATTGTAAGGCTTGGTGGTCAGTGATGATGGTGATCTTGACGCCAGCTAGGTAGGCCCGGATGTGTTGGAGGGCCCAAACGATGCCTAAGCATTCTCTTTTAGTTACCGGGTAGTTGGTTTTTGCCGGGGTTAAGGTCCGGCTGGCACAAGCAATGATGTGCTCTCGTCCTTCTCGATTTTGGGAGAGGACTGCACCGACGCCAAGAAGGGACACGTCGGTGTAGAGTCTAAAGGGTAGTTGGTAGTCCGGAAAAGAGATGACGGGGGAAGACACGAGTAGGTCCTTGAGGGAGGTGAAGGCTTGGAGACGGTCGGGGGTCCACACAAAAGGTTCTTCCTTCCTAGTTAAGTCGTGTAGAGGTCTGACAATGGTGGCGAAATTCTTCACAAACCTCCGATAGTAGGAGGCAAGGCCTAGGAAAGCTCTTACTCCTTTTACTGACTGGGGTTGGATCTCCTAGATGGCTTGGAGTTTCTTGGGGTCAGGTGCAAGTCCTTCTTCTGACACCAGATGTCCTAAGAATTGGACCTGATGTCGAGCCATGGTGCATTTAGTAGGCTTCAGCTTTAATCCGGCTTGTCGGATCCTCTGGAAAACTTGGCGGAGGCGTTGGAGGTGTTCTGCCCAGGTACGACCAAATACTATGATGTCGTCCAAGTACGCCAGACATGTTTCCCAAGTTAATCCCTGAAGTACGGATTCCATCAGTCGGGAGAAGGTGGCGGGACCGTTACATAATCCGAATGGCAGCACTGAGAACTCGTAAAGCTTCCCTTGGCTGGTGGAGAAAGCTGTTTTTTCTTGGTCGGTGGGGGCAACGGGGACCTGCCAGTATCCGGATTGCAGGTCTAGTGTGGAGAACCATCTGGCCCCTAAGAGGGAGTCTAGGGAGTCGTCGATGCATGGTAGTGGGGTGGCATCTTTGATGGTGACATCGTTGAGTTGTCGGTAGTCGATGCAGAATTGAGATGACCCATCCTTCTTCTTGACCAGTACCACTGGAGAGGACCAAGGGCTAGTTGAGGGGTTGACGATGCCAGCTTCTAATATCTCTGCAACCTGCTTCTGTTCTTCTTGGCGCTGAAGGGGGTTCTTTCTTCGTATAGCCTGTCTGACTGGGGGTCCAACAGTGTGATGTGGTGTTCTAGGACATGGGTGTGGCCTACATCTTGGGAGTTGGTGGCAAAGATATCCTGGTATTCGGCCATTAACTGGCACAGATCGTCCTTTTGTTGAGGGGTGAGGTGAGTAGGAACGTCTGGGAGTGATGGAGTTGATGCAGGAATGGAGGTGGTGGTGTCGGTTGAAGGCTGGTCATCATAAGTCTCTAGTTCTCCGATGGTGAGACCCCTGGGTAGGGTGAAAGGGTGGTCGGAGATGTTGGCTATTCTTACTGCATTTTGGTGATAGGGTGGTCGGAGATGTTGGCTATTCTTACTGCATTTTGTTTTAAAATGGCAGGAGCAGTAAGACAATCCCTGTCAAAAGGGCTCTGAAGAGAGGGAGTGTGAATGAGTTCTCCGTTGAGGGCTGGATGGATGGGTACCCAATGTTCATGATGTGGCAGCAAGGTGATGGGTTGAATGGTGATGGCCGATGCAACACGGATGGCTTTCAAGGTTTGAGGAGGGTCATGGAGCGGTGTGGCAATCTTCGGAGTGGTGAGTCCTGGGGGTTTGGTGGAAAATAACAATCTTCTTTCAACACACTGGATAGTAGTGCGGAGGGCCGTGAGAAGGTCGAATCCCAGGTATCCGTCGTAGGTGGTTTCTTGGGAGGGAAATACCATGAAAGCGTGGTGATGGCCGTGGTTAGGTTGAGGGGTGGCCACATACAGTGGGGCCGTGATGCCAGTACTAGAAATAAGGTTGTCGTTGGCATCAATGAGGGTGGTGGACGAGAGTTGAATCGGTCCAAAAGTGTTGTGATGTCTCTGGTGGTAAGAGGAAAAAATACAGGATCTTGAAGCTCCGGTGTCGACAAGGAGTCGAGAGTTGACTCCCTGGATGGTCAGGTGGGTGTAAATGGGAGGCTTTATCATATCATAGCTGCCCCTATCTCGAGCCCCCCCCAGTTTGCAAGTTGGTGGGCGGGGGCGGTCTAAAAACCCGGTTTGATGACTTCCGGCTCGACTGTACTGTGGTCGTCCGGGTCACCAACCTCGTCGTAGTCCTCAGCTCCTGCGGTGCCGTCTTCTAGGATGGTGGCAACTCTTCTGGAGGGCTTCAGCCAGGGAATCTGTCCCCAGAACAGTGGAACCCTCGAGCGTTTGGCCAGCAACTCGGCAAAAGACCTCTTCAACCCATTAATAGGGCACTGGGACCCGCAGGGCTTCCAGTCTCCAGGCTTGACTCTGACCCATTCTTCCGGCTTGTCCTGGTTGCGGCTAGGGTGGTAGGTTGGTCCGGAATGAGCTCCTTGTGGCTTAGTGGGAGCTCGTTGGATAACCGCGATCTTTCCTTGCTCCTGGGATTTTTGCAGAGCCAGAATACGGCGTATGATAGGGAGGTCTGTATCATATCCGGCCAGTTCTGTGATGGCAAAGTGGTCCCGGACTGCACGCGGAAGGATCCTCATCAGGGTCCGGCGGAAGTTCTCCTTCCTCTCTGCAGCTGTAGCCGTTGTGAATGCGGTGGAAGCCAGCCTGGTAAGCTTGCTGATGGTGGCGTCGAGGTCCCCGTCGTAGGTGATGGCATGAAATTGCTGGTCGGCTATTACAGTACCTAAGACGGGGTTAATGGCAGTTTTAGTGTATGTTTCAAACTGTTCCCAGGTCATTCCGGGGTTCTCTTTTACATAACTGGAAACTAGGGCCATAGACCGCCCTAGCTTCATGACTACAGTATGTATTTTAGGGGCAACTTCATCTTTAAATATGATGTCAAGCATCTGTCAAATATGATGTCAAGCTTGACAACCTCTAAATAGGTGGCAATGTCCGTTTCCTCTGGTCTGAAAGGAATAATATCCAGTGCTTTCCCTGCCATCCTGACTACTTATCCCTGTCGTGATACTCTCAAAATATTTAAAGCAGGAAAAACCTGAAAGGCTACCTTCGAGAAAGAGACACCGCTGCCACCAGTGTTATGCCCGGTCCAAATTGGAACGAGAGATATTCTTTGTACAATGAGCAGCTCTCTAACTGGATAGGTATACCTTAAACTTTAAATAAAGAGACAACACGGCAGGATAGTAAGCACACAGGTAACAAGTTAACATGGGTTTTATTCAGTTTAACACCTGGTTCATGGAGGAACAAGACATATATTTTATACCTGTAACCTGGAGATCATCAACAACAATGAGAATAATTAAGACATACAATAATCAGGTTATCAAGTAAGCAATAGGAGTCGGACAATGGGTCCGGACTCAAGGTAATAATAATACTCCTAGGATACAATTATAAGGTATCCAAAATGGTGGAGGTACACCTCCTACCCAAATAGATCTCAGAGAGGATCTCAACAAAAGACAAGAGTGCAGTAATGGCAAATGCCGTCTGGATCATGCAATGATTTCCCCGGCATATAGTGACGTTAACTGACTCTAAAGCAATAATGGCCAAGTGGTCATCAACAATAAAGTGGGCTCGGAAAGGCTCACAAATTATATTAATACTATAGGTGTGCTAGATCTCACCTGGCAAAGATTAATCCTTAACTCTAATTGTGTACTAGCAAGGTGCTGAAGGCTGAGGCAACAATCGTCGGGAGCTGAGATAGAGTGAAATCTATTAGAGTTATGAACCTGACAGAATGTTAAATGAATTAGGCTAGAAGTTATACAAAGGGACTAGATTACGTGTAAATATGTGTTTGTGTTTGATGCTATGGGTCTTATATAGGCACGCCCCCTCTGTCGGGCTATGGGAGACCAATAACCCGGGAAGGTGCATATATAAGGATCCCTTGATAGGTATGTATAATGGGTCCCGGCAAGTGGGCTAATTAACGTCAATTTAAGTAGGGAGAAGAAAGACCTCTCGCAAGACGTAATGTTAATGAGAACCCCTGAAGATAACTTCTACCACAACCCTGAGTCAACTCTATACCCAGAAACGGTACAAAAGTACTTAAAGGAGAGCTGTAGTGAAGAGGAGGGCCCGTAGATCGAGGGAAGATCCAGTAGTCCGGAGGGCGGCTGGGCGTGATGACTCCGGAAGTTGGTCCAGGGGGGGGGGAGGCGGCTGGGTGTGATGACTCCAGCTACTGGTCCAGGGTGAGTCACAAGATGGTTCCTTAGACCTTGGCGCCTATCACGGGACAACCGGGTTCCTCTTGCACTCCCACAGTGCAGTGATCCCCAAAGGATATGCTGGAGTTCTACTACAAGGTTTGGGGGGTTAGGGTGACTAGCATAATGATCTACCTAGAGTGGCAAGCAGTCTAGATAGTGACATTATAGGTAGTCTAAGGGGGGTCAAGGTAAGTGTCTTCCTTCCTTGCTAGTTCGTGGAACTATCAGAACCATGTAGCCAAAAGAGAATCCAGAAAGGGGAGCCCAAAGTGGGTTGCCCAAAATTAGTCCTCTTCCTGATGGGGGGAACCCGATCTGGTAGATCTCAAGTTACTACACTATCCTCATAATCCCTTGAACAAAACAAGGTAGGAATCCTTTGGTACTTGGTTTGTGCACCGCATCAAAGGCCAGAAAGGGGGAGCCCAAAGTGGGTTGCCCAAGCTAGTCCTCTTCCTGATGGGGGGAACCCAACCTGGTAGATCTTCGATCACAGCACACAACTGACAAGTTGAACACCAGCTATCTCTGGCTGTTCTTACCCTGAACTAAATAATACCAAATGGCAAGCCTAGTTACTGATGTCCAGGCTGGGTGAGTATAAGGCAATCTTCTTGCCCCTACTTAAGGCGCCCGGCTTGAGAGGATCAAGGGCATTTGGCGCGTGGTGGTTATGTCCTTGTAGCTCTGGGGGTGGCGCGCCTGGACTCTGGCTGTACCATGTAGCTAGATGCCCCCGGGCAGATTCTGTTATAAGATGGGGGATCACTTCCTGGTGGGGGAGGAAGTGCATGAGAAATGGCATGTGCAGGATGATTCATATAAGAAAAGGTTTTAGAACTGCTGCATGGGTTGAACTGCTGGTTTAGTGGCACCTAGAGATGCGGTCTTATCTTCCTGAGACCGCATCTCAGTTATGTATGTTACAACTCTCATGATCGTATATCTCTATTGAAATCCCCCCAGGATTGAGTTCCAAAAAAGAAAAGCGAGAAATGGATGGTGTCTTCACCGGATTCCAAAGTGTAAGATCAGAGTAAGCGCTACATCAAAGCTCATATATTCTATATGACCTTGCATCGGTTGATGTAAGTATAGGGTGTATTATTACTAGTCACTATGATTCACTACTTCATATATCTTACAAAAACTCTATTCCTTCCAGAGCTTCTGGTATTAGTGAGCAACCAGTGACAGTGCCAGACACCATCACTCAATGGATGGGCAAGGCCGTGTGTGTTCACCCCCAGAAGGGTGTTGGTCTCTCAAAGAGGGTGCCTTTGATCACCTTCACTCCCTTCTTCATCGACCTCACTCTGCCCCCCACCGTCAAGCGAGGGGAGGTCCTGCCAGTCAAGATGTCTGTCTTCAACTACCTCGATCAGCCATTACCGGTCAGTTGAGGGTAGAATTTAAAGATATGTTTAATGAAGAATCATGTGTATAATCTGTAACTGCGTAATAGGTATATGTAAATTTGGATGTTGCTTAACACTTTACGTTCCCCACATTCTATTCGCAGGTGAGTTTGACACTGGGAGACAGTACTGAATACGAGATTCTGGAAGAGCCTGGATCAGTGCTTCAACGAGGCAAGAGGAGTGCCTGCATTCCTCCCCAGGATAAATCTGTTCTCACAATTAAGATAAAGCCCATGGAGATCGCTGATGTCAACATTTCAGTTGCAGCTATTGTGGATCAACAGAGTATGCCAGATTGTGGTGCTGGCTTGACTGCTCCACAGAGAAGGTAATGGAGAATGCAGCTTTGAAAATATTCTGGTTACTAATTTTCTACTGAAATTAATGAATTGTTTTTTTTAATTTCATCAAATATTATCCTATACCTTTCATGACTTGTTTAGTTTTCAAGGGGTCCAAATAATTCTCAATTAACAATAATTATGAATATCCATAATTAAGTATACTTCTAAATCACTATCTTTCAGCGATGCTTTGATCAAGCCAATAAAGGTGGAGGCAGAGGGCTTCCTTAGAGAAAACACCTGGACTAAGTATATCTGTGCTGAAGGTGAGATTCTCTTAAATGTTTCCAAACTTTGAATTACCATTACCTATTATTTGTTTTAAGAAATGCCTAAACAAAATAAAACTTAGTGTTCTGTAACTAAAATGGAAGGCAAATAATAAGGCTCTCTCCAAATTGAAGGCTTTGAAGATAATCTACTTCAGAATGGCATCTGTTGAGATTCTGAGAATAGACACGAGAGATAAAATATTACTGCAAATTATGGTGAGCCAGAGCGTAATATAATTATATATCCGTGAAAGTGCAAAGATAGTTTTCCAATGAGACTGGAATCATCCCTGTACAATATCTGGTTATCTTGTAACGATCGTTGAACAGAAGGGCAAAATCGGGAAAATGGTGGTATTTTAGCAGTTTATGGCGTGAGAGGGCACAGACAAGAGACCGCTGTGTATGCCGCATCGCCATGAAGAGTGGTTGTAGCCCGCCTATGCTTGCTCCAATGCTGGGCCTCTCTCTCAGCGCTCATAATAGCCTCAAAATGGCGTCGGTCACATGACGGGCACCGTATAGATGGCCAAATTTCTCTTTTCAGTCGTATGACGGTCACCATGAGTTAAGGGTTAAAGACCACTCCATACACAGGGAGTGTGGTTTCAGTCGAAGTCCTAAATGGGGGGCATTCCAGGCTATTCTGTTTTGGGCTGCCTCTGTCACAAAGTTCTTTATGTTGAGATTGGACAGAGGTACCTGATCTCCCATCTTTTCTAAGTCTACCCCTACGTGTAGATCCCCCCAGGTTCATAGTCTGGCATTTTTTCACCCAATTATGATCATCCATTCTCTCCACGTATCCAAACCAAACCAGTCTGTATATGCAAATCACTTCACTGATACTCCTAATGACCAAACGCTTACTTAGTTACTTCTCAATGCCCCATCCCCGAGATTAACCCCACATATCCATCTCCATTTTCGCCTCATTCTGTTTCCATTTTATTATCCTCCACTTTAACCGATCATGTCTTCGAGGAATAGGGCATTACACTCCTAACACACAAGCCATACACCTTCCCTTTAAGGTGAAGTGAGAGTCCTCTCATGGTCAAGAGAGGCAACAGCTCTCTGAACTTCCCATAGCCCCTACGGACTCTATAAATGGAGCAAGCTTCAGTGGTATTTCCAACGGAAACTGAATTACCCAAGTAGCAAAGTATATGCACACTCCAGTGTTACACTGCCGAAATAGATACTATCAGGCGAGTCATTCAACACAAGCTCTCCCTAACACACTGCACATTCAAAGTCTGATTCTCGTCGAAGGTCCACTAGACATCTTGTGCACCCAGTCACTACAAACCCAAAATAGAATAAAGTTACTTCCCACCCCATTCTTGCTCATGGAAAGTCTCCACTTTACATAGTTCTGCGCCTTACTCCACTGACCATGACCTATATTTAAGTTATTTGCTATACCCTCCCTCCATCTTTTTGTTTGTGTGTATGAAGGATGCAAAAGGTAAAGCTGTCTGTAACAAGTCTCTCCCAATATTGAAACAAAAATTGAGAACCAAGTTAAAGGTAAGTCAGGCAAAATGTTTGGACACACGGAGCTTCAAGCAGTCATAAGATCAGGAAAAGACTGACTGAGGGATACAATTCCAGAGCTTAATTATTGAGTAGAAGAAATACTGGGAACTCTGCTCAATTTTGGGCTAGAGAGTTGGACAGAATAGGGGTGGAAATGTGTTGTAAGTCGGGTGCCCTCCACTCTCAATAAGGGAAGAGTTACACACTGAGATAGCTCTGAAGAACACTGATTATTGTAATAGTGGTAGGGGAGTGAGAATACTGAAACATTGCGGCATGTAGAGAAAGCTTGTAGGGAATCTGTAAGCTTTGAATTGACGAGACTTAATGCTTCTGACTACGGTTTTAAGAAGTGTAGTATGGGTGGACCCTCCTCACACATGCGAAAAATACTTGATACATGGTACATGTAGGCCTACAGCTAGCTCTGATCTATTGAACTTTACCTTCGCTTCCTGTACAGTATCTGCGAGAAGAACTAGGTCATCTGAATATATCTACTCCCATTGTAGTATTGTTCTCAAGTACCTTGACAGTGCCTCCAGGATCAAGACAAACCATAGTGGGCTCAGCACTGAACCTTGGTGAACTCTGACTTTCACTGGGAACTCTTTGCTCGAGCACCCATTCACTCTAACTGATGCCAGTGTCCCCTCATACATTCTAGTTATCACATACAGTGGGAAAGTTTATTAAAGTGATTTAGTGAAAGTAGCCTTTTGGCACCGGCAGAAAGAGCATGTCTGGTCAAAGGAGACTAGAGTAATTTCTGCCATTGCTCTCCTTTAGCTCTAGGAGGAAGTAAGGTATTAGAGATGGTATATGAAACTATACTAATATATGTAGTGCAGTGTATCTTGATAACTTATTATTCTTCTGTATTTATTGACAGACTTGGCGACTGGAGAAGACTCCCTTGAGAATTGGGATCTAGTACTTCCAACGACACTGGTGGAGGGGTCAGCGCGAGGCTGGGTCACGGCTGTGGGCGACCTGCTAGCTCTTTCCCTTGAGGTTTAATGCTAATTTCAATTTCTAATCTTATGCTTGCCATATTCTATTTATCTTGCTAGATCATATGTATTTCCTATTAAATAATATAAATCACTAAATTAAATACTAGATAGTTTGATCATGCAGTAATATTCCTAAGCCTTTTGCCATTTTGAAGGATTTCAGTAGTATAATTTATATGGTAACTTGTAAATTTAATAGATTAGATTATGTAAATAACTTTCATAAAAATACACAACTTCGAGGATTTAGTTTGTTAGGAAAAAGACCTCACATGTTTTATGTATAAGACCATTACTTAGAGTTTGAATAAAACTTTATTTCTAAGACCTATTAATATACAACAAATACGGTTGTTAAAGTTTACATTGAAAAGTACTTTTGGGTACCAATACAATAATTTAGGTGTGCAAGATACTTGAGGTATACTACTGTAGTTGTAGGACATGGTTGAAAAGTATTCTAGGGTAGGCATAGTATAGCTTAGGTGTTGAAGATGAAAGTATTGTAGGGTAGGTCTAATACAAGGTGTGGTAGATTATAAATTGTGTTGGTGGAAGGATATGGTTGAGGTGTAGGTGTGGTAGTTGAAAGAGTACAAAGGAAATCGAGCAACAACAGGTCGTGACCCTTCTAGGCTGCTTGTCCTCCAAAACACTGAGGATCAGGTGTCCAAACAGTTGTTCAGAGTGGTTAAGGGAACATTGGAAAGGGAACTACTGCCCTGGAACTAATGTCTGTGGCAGGATTAGAATGTTAGTAGGGGACAGATGGGTTGGTAACATAAGTTATAAGTGATCTTTCGTATATCTGGGAAAAAGAGAGTAACGTCTTAGTAATATATATACGCAATAATCCTTTATGAATTTGAGGGGGGAATAAAAGAAAGTTATTAATTTATAAATGCACTCCATCGCGGGTTTGATGAAAGATATTTGTCTAGGCGAAGTTTAAATGAAGCAACGGTGCTGCACTCTATGATGTCTTGGGGAAGCCCATTGTAAATGGGCTTGTGGAAAATTGACCTGCTTTGTGTGGCCCGGTATACTTTTTGCAGGCTCCCCTTTACTTATGATTTTGTTGGTATATCGCAGAACCTGGGTCACCTGATCAGGATGCCGTACGGGTGTGGAGAGCAGAACATGTTGAACTTTGCTCCCAATATTTACATTCTGCGCTACCTGGAGGCAACCAACCAGACCACTCCAGAGGCCCGCACTAAGCTCATAAACTACATGACCACTGGTAAACTCTACAATTATAATATTTATACATATACGTATTTTTAGTTCGTTGCATGTCCTGTATATCTATATAATTATAATATATACACACACACACACACACACACACATATATATATATATATATATATATATATATATATTGAGAATATATCACAAATACACGTGAGCCACTAAATGTTTCTAGTCTCTCAGTGGGGATCGAACCATCGACCATCAGGACGATAGCCGACGCTTTAATCTGCCGTGGTGTAATTGATTAAAGCGTTGGCTATCGTCCTGGTGGTCGATGGTTCGATATATATATATATATATATATATTATAACTATATATATATATATATATATATATATATATATATATATGTTAGTAAAGCCAGGTAATAAATTTTCTTTAATACATACGAGGTTGAAAGAAATGGCAATTTCTGCGTTGGAAATTTTATTATTCAAAGTTTCCAGGTCTCTGATGAGTTTTCGCTGGGTGGCAGGAAGTAGATGAAGGAGATGAGCAAAATTCATGGTGGTACAGGGTTACATAAATGTACATGATGATACAGGATATACGACGCGTTTCACTGGACAACCAGCATTATCAAGTAAGGAAGGAATGATATAAAAGGTAAACAGGAAGGGTATATATAGAGGGTGGAGGATCAGAGGAGGCGGAAAACAGGGGGCAAAAGTCTGCTATTGGTGGAAGCGTAAACTAGGAGAGAGAAAGGGGTTAACCGCTTCACGCATGCGCACTGGATGCGGGATGGTGGTCAGTAGGTGGGGTCGAAGCTGATTGGCTGCGTGTCAAGGGGCGTGGCCTAAGTTGTGTGGCGCCTGCAGAAGACGAAGCTGAAGGAGGTAGCGCGGGGGGCTGTGTCAAGGGCACCGGGGGGCGAGGAGGGGTGTTAGGTCCTGTAGGGTAGTGCCTTTTGGCAGAAGGAAGGATCTGAAGGTCCAGAGTTTGGTTGTTGATGTTGGGATGTAAGGCTTGGATATATAAAGCTTCGAGTATAGGTAATCTCCTTGGGTCACTTTCTTTATCGAGTATGGTGGTGTGTTTCTCTAACTCGTTGCGTGTGAGGTGAGGGTGGTTAGGGGTGAGATAGTGGTCTTTGATGGCTCCAGCCTGAAGGTGAAGAGTTAACCGACGTGAAAGACGAGTCTGCGTCATACCAATATAGGAATGAGGTCCACAGTCCTCATAATTACAGGTATGTTGGTAAATGACGTGATTGTCGGTCATCGGGCTCTTTATCTTGGTGGAGGCTGGTTTGTTGCGGAGAACGAGGTTGGAGGTCTTGGGGGATTTGTAATAAATTATTAATTTGATTTTGTTTTCCGGGTTGGTTGGGTGGACATGCTTGGAAATTATTTCTTTTAAGACGGCCTCGTCATTTTTGTGTTCAGAGGACATGTAATTGCGGTAGAAGATCTTAATTTCATTGGGGGGGTCAATGTTGGGAGGGCTTTGGGTGTACCATTTTTCAAGATGGTGGTTGATGGTGCTGGAGATGTCGGAGTTGGAGTATCCGTTATTTACTAAAACTTGGGATAGTCTTTCTAGTTCCTGGTGGGTGTCGGCCCAGGTAGAGCAGTGCGTGAGGGCTCTCCTAACATAGGCGGAGATGGAGGATAGAAGATAACGGCGGGGGCATTCACCATCGCCGTTGAGGCATTGTCCTGTGTTAGTAGGTTTAATGTAGACGGTGGTTTTGAACCCATGGTCGTTCAGAGCTACGAGGATGTCGAGGAAGGGGAGTTGTCCATTGTTAGATTTTTCAAAGGTGAAGTTAAGTCCGGAGGAGGTCATGAAGCGACGCTGGAGTTCCTGTAGTTCGTGGAGGTCCTTGATTTGCACGAAGATGTCATCCACGTATCTACAGTAGACGGCTGGTCGTTCCTAGCTGCCCAACGACCAGGTAATACTTTTATTCTAAAAAAAAAGGTATTACCTGTAGCCTACTCTATATCAGAGTCCCTTCTGATTTTGAGACTTCCATTCTACGAAAGAGCGAGAGTATGAATTTTCTTCCCAAAGGGATGGCCATGGCAGAAACTGCCTCTAGAGGAGTCTCCAGGCGGGTGCCCAACCCCGAAAGGGGTTGAAATAGGGGAGCTATCCCCCCGCCAGAGGCGGCTTTCTAGGGCCTTTCCTAGCTGATGTTGAGAGGATTGGGTTCTAGTCATGTGGTGATGGGCTGGTCTATCAGAGTGAGAACTGAGTGATCTCTGCCATACCCATAGCTTACTCTGACTGTTCCTTTTACTAATATATTTTCTAGATCTCAAGTGACTGCGTCTCTTGCATGGATTGACCTCCCAATCTACCAAGATTGGAAGCCAAAGCATCACATTTTTCCTTTGCCCCTTACCTTTCTCTTCATAATTGCTGGGGGGCACAGGGCCCTGGGTGGGGCTTTGGTTTCCCGGGTGTTTCTGCACCCTCCTCAGCTCCCCGTCATGGAGTGGCTTCAGTCACCCAGGCTTTTTGTGGTCGGCAGGGATAGTTCTGTCGGGGTGCTCGGTTATGGCCTTGGCCTTGCTCGGGGCTTTGGGGCTGTTTGGCCTGGCAGCTTGGGGAACAAAAACAATAACTTTTATTCTCACAGGTTCTTTCAAAACTACATAAACAATCTTAATGACCAGAATACTGAGAAAAATAACTACTATCTTGCTATTTACAGGTTACCGCCGAGAGCTGCTGTACCGTCGTAGCAATGGTTCTTACAGTGCCTTCGGCAATGCTGACGATTCCGGCTCTACTTGGTTGACCGCATTTGTGCTAAAGTCCTTTGCTCAGGCATCGAAAGACATCACGGTGAGCCTAAAGAAATACATGCATGCATACATATTGTTTATTATAATGAATAGACTCCCGGACAACTGTGTTACAATCATAGCCATAAATGTAATCCTCACATGATAGACTTCCAAGGCAAGAGGCTACCTTTTCAGTTAATCAGGCAAGGAATCACTTCAGTTATATTTCTGACACCTTCAAGATGTTTATTTTAATCTAGCAAATGGGTTGGGTTACAGTATATTGAATTCATATCTGGAAGTAGATTAAAGGTGCTGTAGATTATTTTTGCGTTTAGAGTTTAGGTTTAGTCCCCAAGATGGGTTGCCGACCTAGGTTGAAGAGTCCTATAACTCCATCTGCCCATGAGGAATAAGGAGTTATATATAGTTTTGCTATGACTGGAATCCAGACAAATAATAGCAAATTACACCAACTTACATGATAGCTATAGGCTACTAATGGTGAAAAAGTGAAGTAGTTGATTTAATTTGGATACGAAAATTGTGATCTTGTAATTAGCTATTTGAAATACAAGCAAATGTTGTATTTAAGCTAAATACAAAACTTAATGGTTAGTCACACAATATTGTTTGTGAATTCCGTTGATACTTACAAATAGTTCTTACTTATATTGCAACAATATAAGAGAATATGAATATGATTCTTCTGTGCAAATTATATCATTTGACTACATTTGTTTACATAGGCGTATTGATGATTGTAGTCTTCACGTTATAATTTCATTAATAATTTTGATAAAAAATAATTCCAGGTCGATGAAGAGCAACAGAACCAGACCAGTTCTTGGCTAGCCCTGCAGCAAGAGAGGAATGGGTGCTTCAAATCTGTTGGTAAACTGGTTCACAAGGACATGCAGGTATGTTCACACATAAATGGTTATAATGGCGAATTTCCTGTCTCTTTATCAGTCAATTTTGCCTAATTACTCGAAGCAGATAGCCTGCTTAACCCTTTAATGTGTTGGTGATATCATAGGATACATTTTATATTTATTTTAATTTCCCATGAGTGGCCTCCAACAAGGGAGTAACTCAGCCACACAGTTTAAGTGTGGGTCTGTCTAGTCAAGAGGTTGGTTCATTAACCCTCTCAGACATATGACGCGATTTTGAGCCTATTAGGGATACTTTAAAACCTTTGTTACCATCAGGGGTAATTAGAAACCTTTAGTTTAGTCACTTCAACTTCTGCAGTTGTCTTTGAGTTAGCTGTGGGCAGAAATATAGGTTTGATTCCCGGAGGGAAGTAATGAAAACCTAATATTTAGTAGGGCCCCGTAATCATTGACGATATTGCCTATTAATATAATAGTCTCCCTTCAACACCCGCGGCAGCAGTTTTGAATCTCCCGCGCGGAAGGATCAGGGAGTACTCTCATAATTGCACGCTTAATTCTCTTATGGAATCATCCTTATGATTGAGTACCCTACAGAAAAAAACTTTGTAGAAAATAAAAAAGAAAATTTAACTTAATATCTGTTATATTATGGCTTTCCATGCGTGGATTTCTTGTGCGCAGCACCCAGGCGCAGGCTCCCTTGTCGCCATACTTCCTTCACTGATATATCAAGACATAATAGAGATCAACGAATGAGAAGGGGATGGATGGGAGGGCCATGCATCATCAATGATGGCCCTACTAAATATTAGGTTTTCATTACTTCCCTCCGGGAATCAAACCTATAATTTAATAGTGGCCCCTTCATCATTGACGATATTGCCTGAGTACCAAGACTGGAGGGGGACATTCGTGACAATACTCTAACCTCAGGACAAAAATAAGCCGTATAAAATGTTTTAAGTTTTTTATTGTATACAGACAATAAATAATATGAAAATGTGAAAGATTGCAACCAGGGCGTGACTTCAAAGAAAGTCTGTTTGCTGAAGACCAGATCTTTACCATAAGATTTATACATGATAAACTGGGAACATCCTTGCGTTCCTAACTAGAACTATAAACTCTTTGGAATATTGTTCTAACCTTAACAGCGTATATATGTTTGTACATTCTAGTAATCCTATATAGTTGCAACTATGATAGATTTCTTAAAACAATAATTTAAAATTTGAACCGTCCTATCAGTTCGATCACAGCTCGTGATTTATCACAATCTCCGGCGGAAGGAATCTTTGGGGTATTCAGCACCCCCCCCCCCCCCCCACACATTTTTCACACCTTAACCTTAATAATAATAGTACAGAGCCTACGAGACCTGTCTTAAAGCTACACAGGTACGTTTTGGCTTGTCCAGAGCGACCGACGGGTATCGTGTTAGGAAAGTATGGTTTGATGCCCACAATTGAGTGTTGGCAATGTCGTCGTCTAGAGAAATTTTGTAAAAATCTAAGACGGCCCACTTCCTGATGTCATGGGCCCTGTCCACTACGCCGGGATTACTTTATTTAATAACTTCTACTAACAGAGTAGCCAATTTTCTTTTAGTAACACGATTGCCTGCCTGGTTCACCCACAGAAAAACCTGGTTGTCGAGGGTGAACTGCCCTCATAAACTTAACTACGGCCTCCACTGGACATAAAATATGAGGAGTGTGTCCGCGCTTTAACACCGGAACAGAACATTCTGAGAATACATGATCAGAGTGCTCATTCTTAGCTATAAAAGTGGGGGACGGCACGATCTGGACCTTGTCGTGCAGTCTCCCAAACCTAAGGCAATTAGGTTCGTTGCTCATCACCGTCAGCTCAGAGACCCTATTTCCTGTAGCTAGAGCCATCAGAAACACAGCCTTTTTAAGTAATGAATTAAAATCCGGCGAGTTATTATATTTGCGCGATTGAAGCAAAGATAAGGCCTTTCAAGCGACCAGGTGGGCATGAGCTGACGTGGTGGTGGGCGGAGCCTGAAACACGCCCTCATAAACCCTTTCTCCTCCGCCTGCAGTATCAAGAGACCAGTGAGATCAAAGAAGGGGGTTCTGATAGCAGATAAGTGATTTTTTAACGTAACTACGGACAAACGCTTCTGCTCAAATAAATAATCTAAGTATTTGAAGACCAGGGCACCTGAGACATCGGTTTGCCCAGACTCTACAATCCAGTTCGTAAAAGCTTTCCAATGTGATTGATATTGCCTCCGGGTAGATAAAGTATATGGATTCATAAGTTTACTAGGGACACTTTCCCCATACTGAGCTAGCCATTTGGCATTGTAAATGTCCAGAAGGCAAAATTGAGCGAGGTCTGAAGGTTGCCAATCATTTCTAAGTGGAATGCGGAAACCAGGAGCGACACCGGGTCCTTGCACCATTCGTTCAACTGGTGGTACCATACCTGAGCCGGCCATAACGGCACGATCGAGACTAAGCCCCGGTAACCTCTTAGTTTGTGAATTACCTGCACATAAGAGCAGAATATGGTGGAGGAAATAGATAGATTGAGTTCCACTTGTTCCAGTCCACCAATAACGCATCTGGTCCCCCCGCCGGAGTTACCCCTTGGCGGGTCAGGAAGAGAGGTAGCTTGTGAGTCTCCTCGGATGCAAACAAATCCACTTGTGGACGGTAAAGCTTGGCAATCATCTTGTCGAAGACGGTTTGTTTGAGAGCCCATTCTACTAAAGTGCTCCGTCGCCGGGACAGCGCATCCGCCCAGACGTTCGACACGCCTGGCAGGTATGAAGCCTGCAGATGAAAGCTCAGCGATTAGGCTAGAGCAAAAATCTGTTCTGACACTACTAGCAACTCTCGAGACCTCACTGAACCTTGTTTCTGAATGCAATGGACCGCAATTAAGTTGTCCATCCGAAACGCTATTGATTTCCCTTGCAATGACGAGCCATGGGCTTGGAGAAAATATAGAGGAACTAGAAGCTCTTGTTTGTTGATGTGCCATAACTCGTTCTGGGCCCAAGTACCTTGCCCTTTATGTCCTAGATTGGACTGATACCCCCACCCTAGTGTTCCAGAAGCGTCTGTGTCTACCCATACCGAAGGAGGAGGAGAAACTCATGTTGTCACAGAGTACAGTGTTTCGGTCTTCGTCCAGACCGACGGTAAGTTGTGGATTAATCGAGGAATCTGCCATAGTTTTCCCGCCGGCAGTAGTGGGAAAAATGTGTTGCCTTCCATCATTAATCTCTTTACTTTCAACCGGCCCAACTTCACAGTTAATTGGATCCAGTTGAGTGAGCCGCCCAGAGACTCTCACGTCTTCCTTGTCGTATTCAGACTGTGTAGAAAACTAAACGGTTTCCTGCGAAATCTGTGGCGATTATCCACACTCTGAGTAAGGGTCAGATTGGCGGTATCCCAGACCAGCCCTATTCACTGAATTTCCCGTGTAGGAACAAGAAGAAACTTTGCCAAGTTCACCTTGAACCCTAGGGTTTGTACATGATTGATTACTTGTTGGACATGATTGTGACATAACTCTTGACTCCGCCACCACTAGCCAGTCTTCTAGATACCACAATACCATTATGCCCTGGTCCAATAATGGTAGAAGTGCTTGCCGGACTAATTTTGTGAAGATTCTCGGTACCAGGTTCAACCCGAAAGGCAGTCTCTGAAAGACATAAGTCTCTTGCCTGACCCTCATGGCGAGGAACTTTTGGAACCGTTTGTTGATAGGGACATGCCAATAGGCGTCTTTGAGGTCTAAGGAGCACATCCAAGCCAACGGCGGAAGTACCAGCCTGATTTGTTTTACTGCAAGCATTCTGAAGGATGAATTTATGATGTATGTGTTCAGGTGCGAGAGATCCACTACTGGTCGCATCTGCACACTGTCCCTCTTTGGCACTAAGAAAATTCTGCAGGTGAACACTGGGCAAGTTGGTTCTACTAGGGCAATGACTTTCTTTGAGATCATTTCTTGGACCAGGGCCTCCACCCCCAGCGAAAATGGTTGTGTTCGAGCACCCGACGCAGTCGAGGTTGCCGGATCCACCCCCAGGTGATACCTTTGGTTACTACCGTTCTGGCCCAGGTTCACTCTGTGGTGAACAGGTTCACTCTGTGGCATACTTGGAACGACCCCGTCTGCAGACTGGGTCCGTTTGGTGGAGCAACTCTCGAATCCGACACTCCTAAGCACGGCCCCGGGAGACAGAGAGTTTGGTTGTCTAGTTTTTTGGAGGGGGTGGTGGGTTGGTATCAGATGGTTGGCTAGTTTTGGCTGATGTCTGTCCCTGATTTCTTTGGGGTGTGACTTACCTCTATAAACTGAGTATTTACCTTGTTTGGGCTTGTGCTGACTACCTCCCTGCTGTGGAGGAGGCCTGGGATCCCGAAAGGACTGTTTAGCATGAGGGGGTTGTGACTTACCGCCGCTTTTGGGCTTATTGGAAGGTTTCTTAAACTGTTCCCTCTTAGCCTGGGAGGTAGTCGGCTTCCACCCATCTACCAGATTGAAAACTAAACTCCACATTTCTGAACTGAGGAGGGAGGCAGTTAAGACTGGGAAAGAGTCACCCGGCGACCAATATCTTCCGGTAACTTCTTTACTAAAAACACTCTTGAGGTCTTGGCGGGACCTCACCGCTTCCATGATAGCTACCCTAATGTCACCCAGGGATTGTATTGAATTCTGTAATAAAATTCTACGTGACAGGTCTGTGGCTTTTCTCACATTTTGGTCTGCAATGGCCGAAATAGTCCTAGCTAGGGATATTGTAACCTGGTGAGTGACAAGGTATTGTGCGAACAATCTGAAGGCTTTGCTTCTTAACTTAAAGTCCCTATCCAGATGGGCTGGGGGTGGGGTACAAAAAGGGTCATCCAATTGGTGAAGAGCCAGTTTGGGGGCCACCAAGAATGCAAATAAGGCTGGCGGCACCCCCTCTGCCTTATGAACAGGTAATGAGAACCACGCATGCAACTCCTGAGGGATCTGATGGGAGGTTTTAGATGTAATAGTAGAAGCAAATACCTGCGCCTCAGTTTCCCAGTCTACCCCAGGACCCCAACCTACCTGCCCCATCTGCAGGACTGGTGTATGTGACTGATCAAGTACCGGAACTGTAGCCAGTTCCGGCGTGAGTGCATTCAAAGCTTTAATGTCATTAACGCCATCTGCTTTGGACCAGTCCGCAAAAAGTCTTGCAGTTGAGGCCGGCGGTACTGCCGGGGCAGCTGAGAACACAAAGAAATCCGCATTATATGTACTAGGTACGGCCCTAATAGAAACGTCCAGTAATCTCCCTACCTGATCCTTGGCTCTGAATTTTCTAATCTTGTTGATTTCAATAGTCCACTCACTAGGAACTGGTAGAACCCCTGAAATAGTAGGTTGTGCTAGGAAAGTTTTCAAAGGTAGTGTCTGAATCCAAGAGCAATCTGGCCTGTAGAGGAGAGGAATAGGGCCTTTCCTCTGTGGTGCCTTATCTAAGGGGGGAGGAGTGATGTCAGAAATTACTCGCACATTAGTGGTAGTCATAGTAGCCGGCACTGTGGTGCCGGCCTCCGTGGACGTTGCCGGGGGTAAAACCAAAGCAGGTAAAGAGGACTTAGGGGTGGGAAAACCTGATGGCTCGAATGGTCTTATTGTGGAGCTACTTGGGGGAGCTACCGGTTGACTAGAGTGAGGATCAGGAGAGGAAGAGACATGGTACTGCTGCATGACCCTATGCATTATATCTCTTATCTCCTCCGTGGTCACGCACTTACTATGGGAACCCCTGCAAGATTGGGAACTAGCTTCTGATCCGTCGACCATTAAACTTTGAGCCGGGGGTACATTAACTTCCTCCGGCTCTTCATTAAACTCACGCACTTCCGGTTCCTCATTAACCTCCAGCACTTCCGGTTCCTGCTCTGCGTCTGGAGGTTGTTCCTCCGGCGGCCAAACCAAATCCGGGACTGATGAGGGTAAAACTTCACTGTTAAGAGTCTCCCTATCTGTTCCCTGGCTAACTCTCCAGCACCCCCGTTCGCTCGCCGCGGGTGGCTGGGAGTCCTGAATCACCTGAGAGCTGTCAAAAGAATGAGAACCTGATGGTAAACCTCTATAATGATCTGCTAATACCCTACTTGGTTCAGCCGTAGGGGCTTTGCGTGGTACCCGAGTCAACCTTGAAATCGCAAAAATTAAGTTCTGTGGTACACTTAAGGACTGTTCATGATGAGGGCTAGGTTCTAAGTCCTCCACCCCCACCTCTGAGTCGCCGGATTGGACGGTTGGCGTGCTGGAGGTAGTGGTAGAGGGTGGAGGTGGCCCAGTAACCTTCCGGCTATTACTATGTTTCGTAGTGGCCGGTGTCCTCTTGTCCTCCCTACGGCGTTTGGTTGATCTGGACGACTCCGCCGATGAGTGCCTAGACTGCTTTCTGGGAGATCTCGACCGTGACCTTGACCTTTGCCGTGGAGAAGGCGACCGCCTCCGCTTGGTCCGGTCGGGGGGGGAAGGGGTAGCCTCGGTAATGTCACTCTCATTGCCACTAGAGCTACTCACTACCACTTTTGAAAGGGTTTTTGGTTTAGCTTTAAGTTTGGTAGATTTAATAGGAGCCGACTTAACCAGAGGTGACTTTATGATTAATTGTTCCCACAGGGTATCATCATCACAATGAAGGGCCTTATGGGCAATATCTTTACCATAAGAGTTGAAAATGTTCTTTATCTCTTGCAATGCCGCTAAGCACGACAGGTCTTTCTTAGTGAGAAGCGCCGCCTTTAACTCAGAACAGACCGAACAACGCTTAGACACCCACAAGCCTCGAGAACGATCGAGGCATTTCACGCATCTAATGCAAAGTTTGTGAGCAAATACAGGCAATAATGAGCAAGTAGGAGTAGCGCACAGCTCAAACAGAGGCATGATGGAAAAAAGGGTTACCACTCCGCCGGAATCAGCCACCCACCAGCCGCCGGTTTTGTCACGGAGGCACTGGGTCTTATCTGGAAAATAAAATTTCCAGGAATCAATGCTCATAAGGATAACCTGCGAGATGTTAAGACATCCTACCTCAAGTCCGCCGGAAAATTAGCTATAGCCACAGCTACTCTAACATTCCGCTGGACTCGACCATGGAAAAACTGAGGTTTCTCCGTTTAAGCTAATTGGACTGCTTACCTGTGACAAAGTGTCACTGGCCCAAGTGACCTTAAGTGTTTAACTATCCGTGACTATTGAAATAGAAAGGTAGGTAACGTGCTTGCATGACTTATCACAACACCTGCACACTAGACTGGAACGCCGGGCGAAGGAAGTCTTGCCGTATGACAAATCGGTCAGGGCGAGTCCCCTCGGCGGGCCAAGGTTGCTCCCGTAGGAATTTGCATTTTCCGCCGGAAGGATTGTGGTTCAGCGCACCACGCCGGGACATTTGGTTGTTCCCTTATTCGTCTGCGAGATGAGAAAACTGAGGCCCTATCCAGAAGGCCGCCGGAGAAAGAACAATCAAAAATTTTAGAGGGGGGAACTTATATGTGAAAATTTCCCCCTCCAAAACCCCACATATATATATATATATATATATATATATATATATATATATATATATATATATATATATATATATATATATATATATATATATATATATATATATATATATAGGGACTTCTCCCAAGTGCCCCCCCCAAAAAACATGTAGAGCACACATGTAACACAATACCGAGGCACACATAGGCATAATCACAAATACATAGAATTTATAATCCTAAATTACCTGTAGCCTACATTGGAGACCCCTAAAGAGGCTGGCCACGGGGCCTGACGAAACATCACAGGGTTAACAGACGCTCCGACGATCCAGCAGCAGCAGCAAGCAGAGGGGGAGGCCCGCGAGAGGGGCCCAGAAGCAAATACGGACTCTAGAAGGATCCGCACTATGTACAGCCACCCTTGAACTAGACGGAGCGGTTCCCAAACTGCGGGTCATGACCCCCAAATGGGTCATGAGCCTTTTTCTGGGGGTCATGGAGGGTCCAAGATTTTGAGGAAATAATACATGATTAAATCAATCCTTGTTAATAAACATTAATAAAAAAAATAAACAAAAATTATTGCTCTCTCTGCTGTGATTAAACTTTAAAATGTATCTGTGCCATTGGAAATTAGTATGTTTTTGGAAGGCTTATAAAGGTGGGGGTCATGGTAGGTTTGGTACTACTGAAAGGGGTCATGTACTGGAAAAGTTTGGGAACCGCTGAACTAGAGCATTTGCTAACAAAGACAAAATATATATGCAACTGCGTCAAAGTGACGGTCTGAAGCATACTCTTGCAGAATGGTAGCCTCCTAGCTATAATATCAAAAGCTAATGGCGTAAAACAACACTACAATAACACACTTGGCACGCGGATCCCGGGATACGGAGGCGCCTTGTTACAAAAGTACCCTAATTTACACACTTCCTGCGGTCGTACCAATGGGGCAGCCCATGCTAGCTAATCTAAACCTTGTTCAATACAACGCAGATGTATACAAATGAGTAAGGACTCGCGAGAAGCGCAGGAACGACTAATGAAGCTGGAGCACTAGGGGACACCCGCCCACCTGATACGACCGTGGAAGGGAAAAGGAAGTATGGCGACAAGGGAGCCTGGGTGCTGCGCACAAGAAATCCACGCATGGAAAGCCATAATATAACTGATATTAAGTTAAATTTTATTTTTTATTTTCTACAAAGTTTTTTTCTGTAGGGTACCCAATCATAAGGACGATTCCATAAGAGAATTAAGCGTGCATTTATGAGTACTCCCTGACCTTTCCGCGCGGGAGATTCAAAACTGCTGCCGCGGGTGTTGAAGGGAGCCACGTCAATGATGAAGGGGCCACTATTAAATACTAATTTTGGAGAGGTAATTATAAGAGTGAGAGAACTCTATATCTTATTGCTAATCTGGGAACCTCTGCGTCATATGTGCGTGAAAGGGTTAATAATTTTCAAAAAGCAAAATAACACAAAACCGCGTAATGCTTAGTGCGCCGAATTCGGTGTGAGTGTCCTAGATTAGAGTCCTTGGAGTACCACATATATTCATTAGTTTCATTGATTTCATTAATTTGGTTTATTTGTAAGTTAACCCGTGGAGCCCCGGCTAGTTTTGTAATGTTTGTTCACCAGAACCCGGCCGGTTTTCAAAAAATGGTTTTATTCCAGAAACAATAGCGAATGGGTTAGGAATGAAGGAAAAACCACGAAAAACCGCTCAAAAAGCTTAAAGAATGGTCCTACAGAGCCCCCGAAAACGTATTTTACAAGAGTAAAAAATTAAAGGCAATTACCCCAAAAAAAACAGGTTATTGCGCGCTCACGCGCACGCACGTGGACTTTGAGAGTTTTCAACCATCGGCACGGTTGCGTGGGATACGTGCACAGTTCACATACAAATCTGAGCCCTCTTGAGTGGCTACACCTGAGGTTACGGTCGGTGCAATTAGGGTGACGCGCCAGACGCGTCTCTGGGGCTGTGCGTTACATACATCGCCAACGCGTCAGACGCGTCGCTGGGGCTGTACGGGTTAATGGGTGATTTAGTGAATAACTATGAATGTATTCAGGTTCAGGAGTAATTCCTAGCGAGGCCTTCCATTGTAGTTAAGTGCTCCATCAATTACCCCTTCCATTTATCTAATCATTAGGCTACCATAGCGCAGTTGGGTATACTGTATGTAGAAGCTCAGATTAATATTCAGTATTAGAAAATTAAAAATATATTTTAGGCTTGTGCATAAACCTTTAAGTCTTGGTAGCGTAATGCTTAGTGCGCCGAATTTCGGTGAGAATCCTAGGTTAGAGTCCTTGATTGATTTCATTAATTAGGTTTATTTGAAAGTTAATTGGTGGATTGGCGAATTAACCCTTAATTAGCGGCTCACCACATAAGTAGAGTTAAATAAAGCTGGACTATGTGGCGGCGCTCGACATAGGTCGAGTGGCAATTTCAGCACGTAATGTTGCTGAGAGAGAGAGACAAGTGGTGGCAGGAGACTAGCGAGCGTATGACTGCTCCAGACCACCGCGGCGAACCTACTGACACGAATCTCAGCTCCCTCCTCCCTCTCTCACTCGCTACATACTGAATTATATGGGGAAAGTACCGAATTACATGCTTTTTGCACTCGCGTTGCACAGTTATTGCAAGAAAAGTAGCCATCATAAAAGGATCGTTATGGTGTCATTCGAAAGCTCTGTTTATGCCCTTTCAGGGATAGGTACTTGTTTTACGTTCTGGGTCTTATTTAGGCATGAAAATGATCACGTAAACTATTTTGGCTAAAAACACCCCGCTGGGCGGTACATATAAATAAACCGCATAGGCCGCTCGTAAGGTGTTAATATGAATTAAACTCGTCATAGGACGATAAAGTTACAATAATTTTAGTATATATTTGAAGTTTGAAGGTTATGCTTCATCAGAAGCACCTTCGATTTTTCAGTTGATGCTTATGAAAAAATATCTGCCTACCACAAGGTTTTTCCATTTCTTAATGTAGCTTGGTAAATGCTGGGTTATATATCACAAGCTTTGTTTTCTTTGGTCATGAGGAGAATCGAATCCATGTAGGCTACTTGTGTAACGTTCATGCTGTAATGCTATAGCAAACAAAATATACGTTAAACTCTTTAAAAAAATTGGAAAACAAAAGGCATTTTTTTTTCTCGCACGCTTGGTTTTTCATTTTAAAGCCATACAAATTCTACACTTAAATTATTAAATGTATACAAGGATAAAATTAAAGTTTGCATAACCTGAATTAAAAATTACTTTACATTAACAAGATTGTTGTAGTCTTCACTGAATGTTTTCCTGGCAGGGTGGTGTGAGCACGAGCAAGACTCCAGCCCCTCTGACAGCGTATGTGATGGCAGCACTGGTGGAGGCTGGTAGAGACCCAGCTGGTCCAGCAGTCAGTAAAGCGGCAGAGTGTTTGTTGGCCGACACCTCCGTCCACCCCTACACTTTGGCCCTCAAGGCCTACGCCCTAGCCCTGGCTGGTCACCCTCAGGCTGCAGCAGCTGTCCAGACACTGATGGACAATGCCGTTGTGTCAAACAATGCTACCTACTGGGAACTGCCACAAGCAAAATGTAAATTAACCAGCCTTCTTGTTAGGAATTTCTTTTGAGTGCAGCTTCAACTTTCTAATAAATATTTAAGTAATTTTATTAGGAGAGCTTTTAAAGAGATCAGCTAATACAACTATTTATATATATTTTAATTGATTTTGTGACATGATTATAAAACTAAGTATATTTTTTTTTCCAGACAAAAGCCGTGCAGCTGCCCTAGAGACAGCAGCCTATGGTGTCCTGGCTATGATGACTCACGACCCAGTTAACATGAAGCTGCAGGCCAGAAAAGTTATTAAGTGGATCACTGGTCAAAGAAATGGCCAAGGAGGCTTCTACTCTACCCAGGTACGATGAGGGGATTTATAATTTTACAATGCAGTACATTGCATACAATAATCCATCTGATATACAATTTACTTTTTAGTTGCATACCAAGGTTTTCGCCATGTTAACAGAAGAGTATAACAAGTGTAAGCCCTATACATTATGACTAGATAAATCATTAGCTCAAGTCATTAATGCGCAATGAACCGGCCGATTGCTAATTGTTATCTTGTGATTTGACTAGACACCAATAACTAATTTAGCTCTGACAAAGCTGGTAGTTTAGATTAAATATTTTCATTAAAAATATATCTAAAAAAGAATTCCCTCCTTCGAAAGCATTTTCTTAATTATATGAATGTATCTGTAAAATTTTAATTTACTCTACTGAAATTATATGTATTATTCCCTCCAGGATACGGTGGTGGCACTACAAGCCATGGCAGCCTTTGAGAGCCATTTGGGCCAGGGTTCCTTGAACGTGCAGGCCACTGTCTCGGGAGGAAACTACTCCCACGCCTTCACAGTCAACAAAGACAACAAGCTGCTGCAGCAACTCAAGCCTCTACCCTACATGCCCACCTTGCTCAACCTTACCGTTGCAGGACAAGGGTGTGCTGTCGTCCAGGTATGGTAGATAAAACTGTTGATATAATATTGCTACCTAAAACAATGAGACATGATTCTTGGATATGTATAAAAAGCATTGATGAATATAAAGACTCCGGTCTTTGTATAAATTATGCCAATAAACTCTCCTCCTCTCACCCCCCCCTCACCCCCCCCCCCCAAAAAAAAAATCATATGCTAGTATAAGGTTCAATGTGGCAATTTACAGATTTCTTGCATCAATACTGGTGATTGCATAGAATCCTGCTTTCCCAGAATGTCCACATTGTTGTCAGTTAAAGGGGAGTTTGAAGTTTTACAAGGGGAGATATGTACTATCGATCACTTAATTTTTGTCTGCAGGCTGTCCAGCGGTACAACATTCCCGAGCCAGAGCCCAGTGATGCCTTTGACCTTACTGTGAACACAATCACCGCCCCCGATAGCTTGTGTGTCACTAAGCGCATCACCGTTTGCGCTTCCTACCGTCTGCCCGACGCAAAGTCCAACATGGCAGTCATAGAGGTGGACCTTATATCCGGCTACATCCCAGAGAAAAAGGACCTAAAGCAACTATTGAAAAATGATCGCAACATCAAGCGGTATGAGGTGGACGGAAGCCTGGTTACCTTCTATATTGACGAACTCTCAGCCACTGACACCTGTGTCAACTTCCGTGTACTCAGAGAGGTGGACATGGAGGAGGTGAAGGCAGGAACAGTGGTAGTGTATGATTACTATCAGCCGGAGTTCAAAATTTCAAAGGTTAGATACTTATTGTTTAAATGTGTATTTAGCTAAATTTATGGTATTATAATGTAAAACTTGCAAAATAAACAAACTAAAACTGGGACGACACAAGATAAATGCAAAAGAACTGATCAGAATCGCTATGTGGAAACAACGCTTAATAAAATATATTTTTTAAATAAAAGAACACAATCCACCACATAGGATCTCCTATATTCCACTGACATAATGCAGAACTGTCTCATCATACTTACTCTTAACCATTTACTATTCGAAGGTTAATCACCTAGCTAGTGTTGCTATGATTCATAGCTAAATTGGCGGTCCACTATTGACTTGCCAGTGAAAATTTGCATGGTTGCCAGTGTAAGAAGCAGTAAAGGCATACAGACAGAAAAGTATCTTGACCCCTTCTGTACCGGCAACTTCCTTTTAATTTCATTCTAGCTATATTTAGACAATTTTGTGCCATTCAAGAAGGATCTGTGGTATTAAAAAGCATTAAGTGAGATAGGTCGAAGCCTGTTAATTGTTGGCCCTTTTAAATCTGAATAAAATAGTCTAATAGTAGCCAGAATAAAGCTAAAAAGGCATCGCCGGTACAGAAGGGGATAATCCTGTGTCATGGCAACTCTAGGTTGCCTCCACAATAGTGATTCTGCTCCCTGGAAAGTTGCATTTGGGTGCACCCATACCAACCCCTAACAACAGGATTGTGTGTCTAAACCCAAACATTGGAGAGTGTACCATATTGATATCATGGCACTAAAAGCTTTATTATTTTGTTATAATCTTAGTTTAACCAGACCACTGAGCTACAAGCTTAAATCTGTTCTAAATGTGAAATTCCATTATTTACAAATTACAGTCCGCCCTCGGGTAACGCGGGTATATTGTACTGGCCCAAGGCTGTGTTACGCAAACACGCGTTACATAAAGTAAAGGTTAAATTTGAAAAATTCAATTCGTTCTGGCCACTTCCCCAAAGTCCCCTTTATTGACCATTTACCACCCGATTTATCTATTTATTTGTCGGTATTATTACGTTGGCAACATACCTTCATACTAGGGGTCAATAATATATCTAAGACCATTGGTACTATGAAATGCCATTTATTTGACACGAAAACAATGCCGCTCAGCTTTAGTTCAACAATAACAAACCACATGTCGTCTGCAAGTGAGGCAGGCGGCGGCAGCTTTGCTAAACTTGCCAACAATCTACCGCCTTCATTACATTTACAGTTTAATGGAGTTTTCTTTGGCTTTTACTATTATAAATATTATTTGGTAAAATTAAATTAAATTCTATAGAGTAAATTATAATAACATTTTATTGCATACAGAAATAACTCGGGTTTAGACATAGCCACACAAGCACAAGAACACACACACACACACAAACTGACACAACAATAACACACACGATTTCGGTCACTCGGAAAATCAGCTGATGAATCTCGGCACTTCAAATTCACTTGCATTGAAAGTATATTCGTCGTATAAGGCCACCCATGGTTTTGGAGGGTTTTGGAGGCTTAGAAATGTCTCCTACACGCCGGTATATACAGGTCTGACGAGTCTGACTTGACGAGTCTGACGTCACCGGCCGAGAGATGCCGACCAGCCGCCACCCGCCGTAGCGCTACACAAATAAAACCGTGTTAGATGCTGACTCGGCACATTTGGGGTACCCGTGTTAGAGCAAAACCGCGGAACCTAAAGCCGCGTTACCCGAGGGCCGACTGTATATTTTCTGATAAATATAACAACTGGTCACCTCGTTAGTTATAGTTCTTAGATGTGCATGTTTCTTTATCGTAGACTTTGATTCAAATTTAATTGCATCCACACTTAAACATAATATTTTTTCTCCACAGAGGTACACGTTGCCATCCAATGCAGAGTGCCGTTAAGGGATCTACACCCATTGAGCACACCAGGAAGCTAGAGCAAATTTCAACACAAACTCTACATGAATATGAATGATAATTTCGCCAAAACTGTATTCATGAAAGTTCTGTCCTATTTTGAATTGTCTTTCTCTATTACTTACCATTTCTACATTTTTAGCTAGTTTAGGATACAAAGGTATAGAATGTAACTGAAATTAGTTTGTCATAAGAATGCCAGAATATAGTTTGTATTTATCAGTTTTTCGATATCCTGAATCTGCTATATCAAAATATTTGTGAAATAATATTTCACAAATATTTTGATATAGCAGATATTATGTACTGTAGCATACGTTGCAATATGTGTTCGGTTGATTTTAATTTTTGTTTTATTGTTGTGGAAGGAGCAAATAAACCTCCAGTTTTATATATATAACTTTGTCTTTATTATCACCATAATCATCAGCCATTAGGTGCCCACTGCTGGACAAATGCCTTTCCTAACCTTTTCTAAGAATCCCGAGACTTTGCCAGTCGTTGCAGTGTTACCCCCGGTAGTTTTTCTACCTCATCTCCACCTTTTGTCTGGTCTTTTCCTGTCGCCTTTTCTTTCTCTAGGGGTTCAGTCCGTTATTTTTTATTTATTTTTTTGATATCTAGTATTCGATCAATGGATATATAATTTTAATCGGATACTTAAACTTTAACCGTCTTGATGGTGTAATGGTGAGAGTGTTAGATCTGTATGTGGTAACCCAGGTTAGAGTCCCGGGAAGATCACATTCTTCCATTATTTTCATTGTGAGGAGTTTGGTGTTGGGAGAAAAAAATAATGTATTAGATTACTTTGTAGGCCTATTCAGGAATATTTCATAGCGAGGTCGGTCCTTGGAGATCTGTGCCACACAAAAAGTTCTTTCCTTTCACTTACACATTAGGCTATTCAGTGTGCAGTTCGGTGAGAGTACATGATTAAATTTATCTACAGTATTCGATAAATGGATATAAAATCGTAGTCGTATTTGACCTTTAAGTCTTGATGGTGTAATGGTTAATGTTTAAGATGTGTATGTGGTAACAAAGGTGTTATACCAGTGTTTTTACCAGGTTTAAATTGGATTTGGTAGGTTCTACTTACCTGGAGAAATCAAAATCACACAACACATGCACAGAAGAAACAAAGGTTAACATATAACACTCCCCCCTGATACTACTCTTCTTGGCGCGGTTGGGGGGCTTCGGGGTCGGTGACTGGGGCTTGATGGGAGAGGGTTAGGGTTATTTCCCTCCCTCTCCCCTCGAGCTTTTGTCATCAGCTTGACTAATTTTGAGTAGTTTTTCTTTCCTCATTCTGTTTTTCCCCTTCTATTCTTATTTTGTCCCATTCGGCTGTCCTCGGGCGGCCTACATCTCCTGTCTCCCTGGCCTGGCTAGGTAGTTGACTCCTGACCCATTTTGTCTCTTCGGTTGCTGATGTGGCCGAACTGACTTGATTCGGTTCCATGTCATATCGACCAGTAGACCATTTCAACCAGTAGCTCTCAACCAGTGCCAAATTAACCCAGACCAACCAAACCAGTGCCAAGATATAGTTCTAACCTAACCTAACCGTATTGGTTGATTTGGTACTGGTTTAGAGCTACTGGTTGAAATGGTCTACTGGTTGAGTTGACCGGTCACCACTTGATTCCCTTCGGTAATGCATTTTTTGCTTCTCGCTGTGATTTTTTTTTTTTTTTAGACCTTCGACCTGATTTTTCATTCTTCGCCCTGATCTCTCTTCTTGGTTGGTGTTGCGGTGTAGCAATTCTTGCCTCTTCCTTCGGCCCTGCCCTATAAGAGATCTGATGTGAGCTCATGTGGTCCGGCTGAATTGGTGAAATGGCGAGGAATTTCTGAGTGTCTTCACCTTCCTAGATTTGTTCCCCTCCTGCCCTTCCCTATCTATCTGTACTTGTTGTTGTTGTTGTTGTTGTTCCCCAAGCTGCCTGGCCGAACAGCCCCAAGGCCCCGAGCAATTCCAAGGCCATAACCGAGCGCCCCCACAGAACCCTCCCTGCCGACCACAATAAAGCCTGGGTAACCGAAGCCATTCCATGGCGGGGAGCTGAGGAGGGTGCGGAAACGCACAGGAAACCAAAGCCCCACCCAGGGCCCTGTGCCCCTCAGCAATTATGAAGAGAAAGTTGAGGGGCAAGGGAAAAATGTGACGCTTTGGCTTCCACTCCACGGAAAAGACGCCGTCACTTGAGATCTAGAAAATAGTAAAGTTAAAGGAACAGTCAGAGTAAGCTATGGGTATGGCAGAGATCGCTCAGTTCTCACTCTGATAGACCAGCCCATCACCACATGACTAGAACCCAATCCTCTCAGCATCAGCTAGGAAAGGCCCTAGAAAGCCGCCTTTGGCGGGGCGACCCCTTTCGGGGTCGAGCACCCGCCCATCTGTACTTGTTTAGTTATTTATCTTGATCGAATCCTTTGGGCCAGCCCTATGAGAGTTTGTGGAGCTCAGTGGTCTGGTTAAACTAATATTAAATAACAAAGAAAACAAACTGAACACAGTACATTTATTAACAGTTTTATTTATATACTCCTAAGGTTAACAATACTAATACTTATAAGTGAATAAATAGTAAAACCTAAATATGCCGAGCACAGGCGAGGATCCTCAATGGAACTAGGAATATATTAGCTGTATCCAGAATTTTTCTCACACAATATATAGGAACTGTCCTAAGAACCTGGATCAAAATCAGTAAAGATGTGGGACTCTGTCTGCAAAACAATCCTCTTTCGCACTGAGGAAATAATTCGGTCTAAATGATGCAAATGAAATGGTTTAAGTTGAGGGGCTCTGTAGTGTTAGCACTTCACCTTGTCACACTGGTACAGAAATAATCTGTTTATATTTTTGGACTCTTAACTTATTATGACACCTGTCGCACTGGTGTAATTTAGGCAGTCGTAACTTGGGGACTCTGTTGTGTTTAGCTAATTTCACCTTATTTGACTGGTGCACATTATGCGAGTTTTCAACATTTACTCCTAGACGAACACTCTGAAGTTGGCATATGAGATGAGATAACGGCTGGTTGGTCTTCTAGTTCTCCGTTGGGCCGTTCAGGTGGGCCTGCCGTGTGGATGAGTAGTTTGAGATACCGGTGGATTAGCTGGTTTTGGGTCTTAACCCGGGAACGGCAAGAACACTTAACCCGTGGAGGCCCGGCTAGTTTTGTAATGTTTGTTCACCAGAACCCGGCCGGTTTTCAAAAAATGGGTTTTATTCCAGAAACAATAGCGAATGGGTTAGGAATGAAGGAAAAACCACGAAAAAACGCTAAAAAAGCTTAAAGAATGGTCCTACAGAGCCCCCGAAAACTTATTTTACAAGAGTAAAAAATTGAAGGCAATTACCCCCAAAAAACAGGTTATTGCACGCTCACGCGCACGCACGTAGACTTTGAGAGTTTTCAACCATCGGCACGGTTGCGTGGGATACGTACACAGTTCCCATACAAATCTGAGCCCTCTTGAATGGCTACACCTGAGGTTACGGTCGGCGCAATTAGGGTGACGCGCCAGACGCGTCTCTGGGGCTGTGCGTTACATACATCGCCGACGCGTCAGACGCGTCGCTGGGGCTGTACGGGTTAAGAGGCTTTAGTGGGCAAGGGTGAGGAACTTCTTAAGAGGCAAGGCCTAAGAAATAACTTAAAAGGCCCCAGTAGCACTTAACCTAAGAAGTGCGCACTGTATGTAGTGAACACCATGCCCTTGTGCGGACCTATTTCACTGTTTCCATCACTAAAATCGTTATTTTACCATAAATATCATTAATACTTATCCATATGCGCCTATTTTAAGTTTTATATGAAGATATTAACATGTTACAACAATAAAACAAGTGGAAACTGTGTTTGGCTGGTCAAAATCGTGAAATGAGAGCGAGAGTTTCATTCATCAAGTGTGAGCCAGCCTGCAGCACATCCTCCCCTCTCGAGCTTTGGAGAGACACGGAGGTCTCTCTGTACCTCTCGCTATTTCCCACGCTTAGACACAATCATGACCACACCATATGATCGGTTTGGTTATGTTTACACAAAAATATACCGACGAATAAGGGAATAACAGGGAAAATAGGTGATAATTGAAGGGGGGGGGGGGGAGTGGGGAAGGAGGGGATGTGGAGGAGTGATATGTGGCATGGCCACATGGCGGGAAAAAAAAATAAAATAAAAAATAAAAATTTGAGTGCTACTGGGGTGTTTTAAATGGGTTTTTTTAGGCCTCTTCCCGCAGTCGCCCAGTAAAACTCATAAGAGTCTTCCCGCACTTGCCGGGTTAAAACAAGTGAAATGGTGATGAAGTGAGATAATTCCCCTCCATACCTCATATCACTTCTTCAAATGTGTCAAGATCCCCTCCCTCTCCCCCCCCCCCCCCCCCTTCAATTATCACCTATTTTCCCTCTTATTACTATATTCATTGGTGTATTTACCGTGCTAATATCTCCAAACCGATCCTAGGCTGTGGTGTTGCGTGTGTCTATGCGTGGGATAGATAGAGAGAGAGAGAGAGAGTGAGACAAAAGCCACACACCCTCGGTCTCTCACCAGGCACTGAGAGGGGAGGGTGTGGGCCTCGCCTGCCTGACATTTCATTAATGACTGCTCGGCAATAATTCGCGATTTACACCATCCAAACCCTATTCCCACTAGTTTTCTTGTTACATGTTACTATCTTCATATTAAATGTAATATAGGCGCATATGAATAAGTAATAACGATATTTATCGTAAAATTACTATTATAGGCGGGAATGGAGCCTAATATTGCCGTCCAGTTACATGTTCACTACACACTCCTCGCTTTTTATAGGTTAAATAATAGTTCCTTGATGTCATGAAATTGGGTACTTTCATTGGACTAACGCGAGTAATTTAGCTAGGGCATGTCCTGGGGCTAGAGCTAGCCTACTCGTCTATCCTGACCATTCTGCTAATCGGTGATGAAGTTCTGCTTCGGTACTCTTGACTTGAGGTCTTTAACCCAAAAACGGCGAGTTATGTGTAATGGACACCACACAACTGGGCGGACATATTAGGCTCCATTCCCCCCTATAAAAGTCATTTTACGATAAATATCGTTATTACTTATTCATATGCGCCTATTTTACGTTTAATATGAAGATAACTACATGTAACTACAATAAAACAAGTGGGAATAGTGTTTGGATGGTCAAAATCGCGAATAATTGCCGACCAGCCATTCATAAAGTGTGGAGCTGAGGCGGGCCACACCCTCCCTTCTCGGAGGCTGTAGCTAGACCGACTTACCCACTCACACACTCAGACACTCTACATCCTATCTAGCAACATGAGCACGGCTTAGACCGGTTTGGAGATATTGGCATGATAAAAACACCAATAAATATGGGACGAAGAGGACAAATAGGTGATAATTGAAAGGGGGGGAGGAAAGGGGGCAAGGAGGGGATTTTGACACATGTGGAGGAGTGATATGAGGTATGGAGGAGAATTCTCACTTTAACTCCATTTTTTTTTTTTTTAAGTGATACTGGGGCCTTATAAAAGTTTTTTTTTTAGGCCTTGGCTCGTGAGGACGCTCGCCTTTGCCCAGTAGGACTCATATGAGGACGCTCGCCGTTTATAGGTTAATATGACTTCTCTAGTGTCATGACACAGTGACAACATATTGGGCTAGTGCGAGGAGATAGTAAGATCATGGACTTACTAATTTCACTCGATCTGCCATCGACAGTTATAGGAGGTTCAAAGAACTCGGGGGCGGTGTTGAAACCTTTTAATTGTAAGTGTCCTCGACCATGGCGTCGGACAGATACACCAAGGACTTTTATATGTAGAGTGCCAGTATTAATGGTATCTCGCAAATCCATAAACTAGTCTAATGACCTTTACCATGGCAAGTAGATTTCTATAGCTTTAAAGTGCGGTTTTAGTGAAAGAAGTAAAGTGGGGACATGTCCTGGGGTTATACTTCTGATACCAAAATTGCAGCCTATTAGGGATCTAATAGGGATCACCATGGCATGTGATAATAGTAATTCCTCAATAGGTAAAAGAACTCCTCCAACCTCGAAAGATATTCACCATGGCTTCAATTCTTTCCTTAAATGGGAGGGTAATTTTAGGACTCGTTTGCTAACATGTTGGTTAAATCAAGCCCTAGAATTACTTGCCTTATTCAGGTTTTTGTCGGAGTAGTGACGACTTCAGCTGAGATGTCCCAGGGCAGGTGTGTGGGGGTCAAAAGGTCATAAGTCCAGGGGGGCATATTCCGGGGGGATTAGATCCCTCAGAAGTTTGCGAGCAGGTAAGTCAACTTCTTGGCGGAAGACGGGCATAAGTGTCCCTTAATGTGGCGATGTTGGTCCTTCTGTCCCTGACTGTACACTATCTTCTTTCTGGGAGCCTCGTGGTAGTGGTGTACTGTGGTGATGGTCTTGCCTGGTGTTGTTGGTACATCTGGTGTGATGGTGGCAATTCTGGTGTCTCGTCTGGTGTCGGGTAGTGATGTACAGGATTTGTTAAACGGCTAGACGTGATGGGTTTAGTTTTGATGTTATTTCTTAATGCATGGTTTTATCTGCATGGTGATTCTCGGTGCTGGGCTTGGGTTTTTCTTCTCAGTGTGTAGGTTCTGCTTTGCGTGTTTATTTCGGTCTTTGTTGGTGACGTGGGGTAATTTAGGTATCCTGAGCATCACGTTGATCTTGTTCTTTGTATTTCTCTCCTTCGTTGTTGTTATTTCTGCTTTAGTTATTCATTCTTTCCTACTCAGTTTTCCTTGCTGTGCTCGACTGTGGATGTTATTTGTTTTGGTCTCTCCTTCTTCAGGTTGTTTCCTTTTATTTGTCATGGCGTTCTTCGCAAATCTGGTTATTTTAAAAGGTTTGAATACCGGGAAGATCACATGCTTTCATTGTTTTAATTAGGTGTTTGGTTTTGGGAGTGAAATTAATAAATTAGATTATTCCACCTATTGCCCCCTCTTCTTGCTAAATGTCCTGCCCATTTCCACTTCTGCTAATTTATGATTTCTAGAATACTTTGGTTTGGTTTATCGATAATTGTATTCTACTTCCTCTAGAATTTAGTTGTTGAACCTTATCATTACACATAACCTTGGTGTTACTCCTGTTCACTTTTAGACCTAATTTAAAATGTTCTGCATTGAGATCATTGAGCCTTTCTTGGAGCTTTTCCGTTTGATATGAAATTAAGACTATGTCCTCTGCAAATCTCAGATGGTTAAGGTATTCCCCGTCTACATTAATTCCCCTTGATTCCTGTTATGCCCTGTTTTTATACAGGATTAACTTGGGTAATGTGAGTTCTAACTGACTGGGTATATAAGGCTGCATGCACAATACAAGGTATGAGGAATAGAGAACACAAATTAAACACACGGTAACACGACACACGATCACGTTTATTTAAGAAGGTTAATAGTGAGTATAAGAAAGTATGAATACTTGTACAAGACAAATGATAGAAATGAACCGCTAGCATTAGTGGATCTGGATGGAGCCTAGTCTCCCACTTCCAACGTTCAGGTATACTCTTCTGATCACTGGTTTGGTTCGCAAGTTGATATACTGGAAGACCTCAATGTTACTTATAGATTCAATTTCACCAGTTAGATTTATTACTGGCAGGTCTGGTGCACAAGTAGTAGTTCACAGACTAGAATTAGACACGCGTATGTTTTAGAGCACGGGAATTCTAGTAACCTCGGGGGTACTGATCTAAGTTTTATATTCTTATGGCAGAAATACGTAGAACACAAATCAGTGGGCGAACGTTAGATATCACTAGGGTTTTACTTCCATGTAATAATATCTGAATAAAGGTAATTACGAGAGTTAATGTCGCCTGTTAATTAATAAACACTGATACGCTTAGTACTTCCCAAATGGAATGGTTATATATGAATTACACTGGGCAAAGATATAGCCACTTCATAGAAAGATTAATAAGTGAATTTCTAATTAGTACTATAACACGTTAGTACTAATAAAGTGAATCTTGGATAGTATTTTGTTGGTCTGGTCCTGGTTATCTTGCATCCGTGATGTTGGGGGCTAACGACTGGTTCCGCGGCCGTCCAGGTGGTCCATATGTAGGAAGTTCTCAAGACGGATCTCTTGGCGATCGATGCTGGCTACACGCTTATATACCCACTGGTGTGTGTGAAGGTTATAAGGTGCACGTAGATTCTTGTACGTGGACAGATGCTTCTATCTCAAATCTGCCACGGAGTCTGCCGGCTCTGGAATCTCAAATCTCAGGAACAACACAAGGGCAGAGCTAGAGGTCAACTTCAGGGGGTCAGCCACTGGTTGGTGTCTATCTTTCAACTGATTTTACTGGGGGCTGGATATGGGTTTATAGGCTCGGTTTTGGACCCTGTAGGCCATAGGGATCTCGAGTCTTATGGACTTATTTGAGCTCTCAATAGATACGGGGACTAGGTAAGGTGGTGATTACTGTTGTGGCACATGGCTGTAGGGAGCCTTCATAATGTGATATAACTGAGCCTTCGTAAGAGGTACTATTTTGGCTATACTGGAAGTATTGAGGGGAGGGAGACTGGATCTACTTTGCGAGGAGGACTGGGCCAGCTGTGATAGGGGCGTCTCTCTTATATTGCTCAGTCTTCATTCTATGGTATAGCTGAGGTGCTAATTTGATTATCCGAGTATGCAAGAAAGGTGAACGGGTTATTGTGGGTTAATAGAGGTTAGTAAAGGGGTTAGTCATGCATGGTTAGTTCATTGATAGGAAGAATTCCTGTGCTACCTGGCAATGACCCGGAAGTCAAAACGGGTCAGGTGTACCTCCGCAGGGGTGGGGGTCTCCCTTCTCGGGTGGGTAAAAAGGGGTAGCTGGGCGCCCTCTCTCTGGGATGGTCGTCCGGCGGCTGTGGCTAGGGGCTTGCCATATCACAAGTGTTTGTAATAACCCTCTGTTTATGAGACAGATGTGGGTGTTCTTAATACCAAAACCGAAGGTGCCTTGGCTAGCTGGTTTTTATCGGTTGGTTGTTAATTGTATGGTTTGCTGGATGTGGTGGAGACTGGGTTGCTAACTCTGCCACATTTATCTGGAAGTATGGCAATAGAAGTTAGTCACTGGCGAGGCGGCTAGCCTCGCACTGACGATCATTGGGTGCAGGGTTGTGAATGGGTTGTGAGGGAATAGATGGCATGCAAGGGGTTAGTCAAGTTCTAATGTTGTTCCGGCCTACTAAGGGGAGGTAGGCTGGATAGGAGTATATATATAAAAGGTTGGAGAGCGATAGTAACGGAAAAATCAAGGATCTTCAAGAGGTATGAGGGAGAGGCTAGGTCGGAAAAGAGTCGAGGAGCGCGGGGTGTTAATGAGAGGGAGAGAGTTCATGGGGCTACGTGGAAGTTTGACCCTAAGGTCTCCGGGCGTGGGGGTGGCATTTGGCCACAGTTGATATTGGAGTTTGGGGGGAAATGACAGTGAAAGTACGTTAGCCAAATGCTACCGGGGGATGAGCAAATACGGGGTGGTATATGAGTCTGGAAAAGATAGAATCATGTGGACTGTGGGGAAGGGGAAGTTAACTTTAGGTGTGTGCTTGACTGTGGATAAAAGTAGAGAAAAACATGCTGTATTATTACTCGTCAATACGAGGGGTTATGGACACTATTATTTGACACGATTTCTTGCTGATCTAGCTGTCCCTGGGAACTGCGTTTTCTATGAAATATAGACCAAAGAAAAGCGGCAGTTCGTAGGGGTACTTCGTTATTGTTTCGTGATACTATGATAGACAATGGAAATAAAAGGTTATCTATACAATCTCTGGTTGGGGTAAGCATTAAGTTATAGCATGGTGGCTAACATCTTCAGTCATGGCTGTCTAGGTCTTACGGGAGCAATGGTTCTATATACACTGGTGTACCCGTGGGTATCTTAGTTTCTTATCAATTAGGACATGTTTTTTTTTTTAACATACTACTTCTCGGATGGAAGAACATACATAGATTTATGGGGGCGGTTGGTCTTCAGAAACTTAGTCTGGCAAGACAAGGTATTTTAAGGGGTGAACATATTATTTCTCGGATGGGAGAACATACATAGATTTATGGGGGTGGTTGGTCTTCAGAAACTTAGTCTGGCATGACAAGGTATTTTAAGGGGTGAACATATTACTTCTCGGATGGAAGAACATACATAGATTTATGGCTGTCTGAACTGGTTGGCATTGGCTCAACCTAGGGACAGGGCATGGGTGTTTTTTTTTTTTTTTTTTTTTTTTTTTTTTTTTTCTATATTCCAACTACTCCCTCTCGGGCATAGGCTGAGAGCCTGTACATTCCACCGCTCAACACGGTGAAGCCCGTGAGGTCTTGTTCCAGTCTGGGGAGTGAGACATGTGAAGCATCCATCATGGCTCGAAGCAGCTCCATCTCTGAAGCGGCTGGTTGCTTCGTTCAAGCGCTTCACCGTCTCACCCTTCAGACTCAGACCCTCACTCTCAGAACGCCACCTATTGAGCAGTGAACTCACTAGGCATTGTCCCCCTGTAACATATATTGAATATGGGAATATTCATACAGTGTTATTTAATCAGGGAACAATGAGGGTATTTTTTTGGCATTTCGGTGGGCTTTGTGGTAATGCACTGATACTAGGTACAGCACAAATTCAATCCCAATAATATCTTCCCATTGACATATCGGGATTTGAACCCGGGTCCATTGGATTACCAATCCAGTGGCATGACCACTCCACCACACCTCCCCTTGGTTGGTTGGTCTTCAGAAACTTAGTCTGGCAAGACAAGGTATTTTAAGGGGTGAACATATTATTTCTCGGATGGGAGAACATACATAGATTTATGGGGGCGGTTGGTCTTCAGAAACTTAGTCTGGCAAGACACGGTATTTTAAGGGGTGAACATATTACTTCTCGGATGGAAGAACATACATAGATTTATGGCTGTCTGAACTGGTTGGCATTGGCTCAACCTAGGGACAGGGCATGGGTGTTTTAACCTGGGAGGAACATACATAGATTTATGGGGCGATTGGTCTTCAGAAACTTAGTCTGGCAAGACAAGGTATTTTAGGGTATGTTGATATTGACATCTTAATTTAGGGACAGGGCATGGGTGTATTAACTTTAAGGTGTATTTATGTTCGTCATCATGTAGGTAGAGGTGTAGGACACGAGGGGTAGTGTATGTGAGGTGTGGGAAAGGTCAGTGTTTAGAAGGGGTAGGCAAGTGTGGTTTGGAGCTGCTTAGCCCTGCGGGCTTCGGCCTGTCTGAACTGGTTGACTCGGTCAGCTGGTCCTTTCGTTCTGTGGACCTTTCTTTTGGGTGTTTCTGTGTGGTGTTCGCTCGTGGCTTCTGTGGTGGGCTTCTCGTTCTGGGGCATTTTACTTCCCTCTCCTTCATTGTAGGCTCGTCCCCGAGCCTCAAGGGTGAAGTAAAAAGAAGCATAGTCATGGTGGGTCATTTTGAGGGTATTTAGAAGGTCCCACCAAGCAAGAGAGCGAGGGTCAGGTTTCTTTTGCAGGTCAATGTATACCTGTAGGAGTGTGTCCTCTGTGTTGTGGAGGGCGGTTGCCCGGGCTTGATGTGGGCGTTGTAGACGGGCTAAGCGTCCTGTGTTTTTTTTTACTTTAACCTTTCGTATGAATGGTTTGTAGTTTTCCCCCGTGGGGGTCGGAGTGAGGTGTGTGGGACTGACAGGAGGTCTGTTTAGTGTGGTGAATGGGTTACTAACCGAAGGGGAGGGATTAACGCGTGAAAACGGAGCTGGGGATGAAGGGGGAATATGAGTCTGGGGTTTTTGGGGTTTTCTTGGGCGGTGTTGTAGGCTGGGGAAATATAGTGAGGCAATGCGCAAGATCGGTTTAGGTACGGTACGTGAAGGAGGCGTGTGAGAAGGAGGGGGTGTGTGTGTTGTGTGGCTTGGGTCTTTAGTGTCAGAACGGGGTGTTGTTTTTGTATAACTGTCTTTAAATCTGATGGGTCTGTTGATTATTCTACCTTTGGAGGTCCTGGTGGGAAGGTAGATGTTTGTCGTGGGACTTGAGTCGCTCGACGATGTTTTATATTGAGGGGAAGAACGTTTTACAGGCGAAGGGGATTTATTGGGGGCGAGGTCGGGGGTTATTTGAGAAGTAGATGCGGGTGGAGGTTTTTATTGGGTGAGGGTGGTAGGCGGAATGGAAGAGGGTTTGGTGGGGGTATGTATGGGGGTTCTCTCAGGGGTGACTTTTTGGGGGGTTTTTTGGGGGGTTGGTTGGTTGGGGGTTTGATGAGATGAGGAGGTTGGTTGATGTGTGGGTGGGGTTGCGAGGATAGTGGAGGGGAAAGGGGTGGAGGTGGGGGGGGCTAGACGGGTGGGTAGGGAGTGGAGATTTAAGTTGGAGGGTTGGGGGTAGGGACGTGTGTGGGGTGTGTTCTTTGGTGAGGTCGGTGATTTTCTGGTGGTGGAAGTAGGCGGTTTTATGGGTGTTTGATGGGGGGTAGATCTAGCAGGTCATTCGGGGTAATGAGGTGGGGGTGGAGAGGGGATGAGGTTGAAGAGGAAGGTATGTGTTTTCGTTGGGGGGTGGGGGTTATTACTTCTGGAATATAGTTAGAGGGTTTATGGTGTTTACTGGTGATTATTCGTCTTCTTTCCCTTTGTGGAGGAGAATTCGACGAAGAAGAAGAAGAGGAGGAGGAGGAGGAGGGTAGTGGTCTGGCAGCCCTACGGAACTTGGTTAGCAGGGTGTGTTTTCTGGAGGTTTTAAAAGATTTTTTTCGTGGGCGTAAGTTGTTGTTGTTGTTGTTGTTGTTCCTCAAGCTGCCTGGCCGAACAGTCCCAAGGCCCCGAATAAGGCCAAGGCCATAATCGAGCGCCCCCAAAGAACCCTCCCTGCCGACCACAATAAAGCCTGGGTGACCGAAGCCACTCCATGGCGGGGAGCTAAGGAGGGTGCGGAAACGCCCGGGAAACCAAAGCCCCACCCAGGGCCCTGTGCCCCTCAGCAATTATGAAGAGAAAGTTGAGGGGCAAAGGAAAAATGTGACGCTTTGGCTTCCAATCATGGTAGATTGGGAGGTCAATCCACGGAAGAGACGCTGTCACTTGAGATCTAGAAAATATATAAGTAAAAGGAACAGTCAGAGTAAGCTATGGGTATGGCAGAGATCGCTCAGTTCTCACTCTGATAGACCAGCCCATCACCACATGACTAGAACCCAATCCTCTCAGCATCAGCTAGGAAAGGCCCTAGAAAGCCACCTTAGGCGAGGGGATAGCTCCCCTATTTCAACCCCTTTCGGGGTTAGGCACCCGCCAGGGCGTAAGTTGTAAGTTGTAGCGTGAGGTTACTGAGGTAGATTGTGTGGTGTGTTTGGGTGTGTACTTGGTTTTGGGTGGGGGGGGGTGGCTTTCTTACTGGGGTGCCTGGGAGAGGTATCTCAGGGCTAGACGGGAGTGTTTCTGTTGTGGTCAGGGTTGTGGGTGGAGGTTTTCGTACTTGGATAAGTTGGGGAGGTACTTGACTATCAGAAGTGAAAGAAGGTGTCATGGTGGAGGAGGGTGTGATAGTGAGGGCTTGGGTTTTGTGGAGGTTAGTTTGGGGGGTATGTTGAGGAATGATTTGTCTGTTCGGTGTCGGAGGGCTTAGGTCCTTAGGGGTTTGTATGGGAATATTCATAGCCTGAGTGGAAGGGTTAGTAGGGGTGTTTAATTCCGGTTCAGACGTGTGGGGTGGGGTATTGTCTTGTGGTTTTAGAGGTTTAAACGCTCGGACGAATCTAGTTCGGAATGTGCGAGTCACGCCGTGATAATCGATGGTGACTTGATAGGCGTTTGGGACTTGTGTGATGGTGTAGGGCCCGACATAGCGAGGGCCTAATTTGTTGGTGACAGGGAGGTTGGCTACCATTACGGTGTCATGGATGGCGAAAGGGTTTTTGTCATCGGGGTTATCAGTTTTGGTGTCTTGACAGGTTTGGGCGGTATGGAGGGTGTTTTGCAGATGTTGCAATGGGTCAATTGTGGAGGTGGTGGAGGGGAGGTGAGCGTAATGGTGGAACGGCAGTAACAGGGGGGGTACGCCGTAAACACGTTCATGAGGGGAAATACCGTCTTCTCGGGGGCAGGTGTTCATGCCCCATTGTATCATCTTTAGTTGTGATGGCCAGTCTAGGTGTTAAGAACAATCATTTTTGTCCGTAACTGATTGTTGATGGTGCGATGGCTACGTTCGCATATAGCATTTCCTTGAGGCCAGTACGGGGATGAGTGTTTAATCTTAATACCACATTGTTGGGTGAACTGTTGCCAAACGTGTCCACTAAACTCGGGGGCATTGTCGGATAGAAGAGCAAGGGGAAGGCCGAATATAGGGAACACTTCTGTGGCAAGCAGTGTGGCGACTGTGGTGGCTGTGTGGTCTTTAACTGGGCAGGCTATTAAAAATGTTGAATATACGTCAACAAATGTGACGATATAGCGGTTGCCAGCGTAAGAAGGAAACGGGCCCATGATGTCGAGGGATAGGACTTGGAACGGTTTGTTAGCAGACATGGTACCAGCTGGGCCTGGGGTGCGTGATCTATCCTTCCCCAATAAACAAGGTTTGCAGGATTCTGTCACTCGTTGTGCAATTTTGGAGGGGTTGGGGGTATTGATCTGTGAAGTTTTTTAACATCTTCTTTTGTCCAAGGTGTATGCCGTTTCCCTCGTGGATGGCAATCATGTAGTCGTGGGCAATGGTGGGGTCTAAGATTATGTGACCAGAGTCTGTGGCGAGTTGATCTCCCCAGCGAGTCAGTTTCCTGAAGACATTTAATGGTATCCAGGGTGGTCTGATTCTTGCTTCCCAAGATTGAATTAGGGAGGGGGCTGAGGGGGAATTATGTTGGGGGATGAGGGTGGATAAAAGCTCCGTGTTTTGTAAGGCGGCTAGGTTGGTGGGGGGGTCTTTTGGTACTGGCAAACGTGACAGGGCGTCTGCATTGGTGTGAAGTTTTCCTGGACGATACTGTATTGTAAAGTCATAGTCCTCTAGTGTCTCCCTCCAACGTACCAAAATGGCTGAGTTGGTTTCGCATTTACGCAACCATTGCAAAGATTGATGGTCGGTGTCGATATCGAGTTTTGCGCCCAACACAAATGACCGGAAGTGGCTGAGTGCCCAAATGATCCCTAAGCACTCTCTCTTGGTGGCTGCATAATTCTGTTGTGCTTGGTTGAGGGTGGAGCTGGCATACGCTATCACATGTTCCTCTCCGTCTCTGACTTGAGCTAAAACTGCACCAATGGTGTACAGAGATACGTCGGTATAAAGACGGAAAGGTTTATGGTAATCAGGGAAAGCGACAATAGGGGCTTGGATTAGCTTTTGTTTCAAAGTGTTAAACGCGAGGTCTCTTTCAGGTGTCCAGGTGAACGGGGTGTCTTTGTGGGTGAGTTGGTGGAGAGGTCTGGCTATGGTGGCAAAGTGGGGGACGAAACGTCTGTAGTATGTGGCTAAACCTAAAAACGAACGTACTCCTTTAACGGTGGTGGGTGGGGGTTGGTTTTGTATGGCTTGAAGTTTCTTTGGGTCTGGTGCAATACCATGTTCAGATATTACGTGGCCGAGGAAATCTACCTTATTTCGGGCAATCTCGCACTTTGAGGGTTTTAATTTCAACCCGGCGGCTCGGATTCTTTGAAGGACTTGTCTCAACCTGAGGAGGTGTTCTTCCCAGGTTGGTGAGTACACAATAATATCGTCTAGATAGGCTAGGCAGGTTTCCCAGGTTAGGCCATGTAATACCGCTTCCATCAAACGGGAGAAAGTGGCGGGTCCGTTACAGAGGCCAAAAGGTTAGGACGTTAAATTCGTAGTGGTGGCCACCACTAGTGGAAAATGCTGTTTTCTCTTGGTCCTCGGCCTTAATAGGCACAAGTCGAGGGTAGTGAACCATCTGGATCCGTATAGGGAGTCAAGGGAATCGTCTATCCGGGGTAATGGCGTAGCGTCTTTAATGGTTACGTCATTCAACCTCCTGTAATCGACGCAAAAACGGGTTGACCCATCTTTCTTTTTGACTAGGACAACAGGGGAAGACCAGGGACTAATGGACGGGGTGGCAATACCGGCCTCTAACATCTCTTGGACTTGGCGTTCCTCTTCCTGACGTTGTATGGGATTTTTTCTACGGGATGGTTGTCGTATGGGGGGGCCTGTGGTGTTAATGATGTGTTGTTCTACATCGGTCTGTCCGATTTTGGTGGGTTGTTGGGCAAACACGTCACTGAACTCGAGCAATAGGTCGTACATGCCGTTTTTTTTGGTGGTCGGATAATGTGTCCGGGAGAGGGGGCAATTGGAGGCTGGTAGGGGTGTCATTAAAATCTATGGGGAGGTCATCAAAAGTTTCGAGGTCTCCTATAATGATACCTTTTGGTAATGTCAGGGATTCCTCGGAGATATTTGCCACGAGAATGTGGTTGATGCGAGCGGAAATGATGGCGGGTTGTAAAGAGGCAACGATTTGGGTTGGTGGACGTGGTAGTGGGGGAAAATATCATGTGAGTTTGGGTTATGGGTCGAAGGTTCACCCATTTTTGATGGCGAGGGGGAATTTGGCATTTATCTTGAACTACAGCTGGGCTAATGATGGTGGGGGATTGACTGGCGAGCAGGTGCTTGGTACGCATAAGGGGGGAAAGGTCACTTTGGTGGGGTCACGCGTTAGGGGGGGATTAACGGCGCGTGTGGGAGGATCAGTGGGGCGCGGTGTGAGGGAGTTAGAAAACGGAATTTGTTGGAGGGACTGTGGAGGGTTGGTGGGGGAAGAGTGAGGTATAGAAGATGGGTTATTGGTGGAGGACTGATGTAAGGATTGGTGGTGGTTAGAATGACGAATTTGGGGAGTTTTGTCGGTGGCAGTGACGGTTTGTTTGGAGTTTATATGGATTTGGTGGTTTTGTTTGTCATGAGAGGGCGAGTTAAGTGTGGGATTTTGAAGTTTTCTAGGGGTGTGAATTGTGTGGGGGTGGAAGGGAGCTACTGACGGAAAACTGTCACAAGGGGGATTGGGGTGGGTGTGGAATAGCTGGACATTTCTGGGGGCATGGTGGGAACATAGTTGTGTCCCTCGGTCGGCACGCGTGAGGGGAGGATGAACGGCGCATGCGGGCGGGTCAGGGTGGTGAGAGGTGAGCGAGTTAGAAAACGGGATTTGTTGGTGGGACTGCGGAGGGTTGGTGGGGGAAGAGTTAGGTGTAGAACATGGGTTATTGGTGGAGGACTGGTGTATTGATTTGGGGTTGTTAACAGGACGAATGTGGGGAATTTTCTTGGTGGCAGTAACGGTCTGGTTAAAGGTTATCTGGGACTGGTGAGTTTGTTTGTCATGAGAGGGCGAGTCAAGTGTGGGGTTGTGAAGTTTTCTAGGGGTGGGAATTGTGTGGGTGGGGAAGGGAGCTACTGACGGAAAACTGTCACAAGGGAAATTTTGTTGGTTGTGGGATAGCTGAACATTTCTGTGGGCATGGGGGAAACATTGTTGGGTACATAGGTCGGCATTTTCCCTGGAAACATGTGTACATAAACATTTGATAGAATTATGGTTACATATATCAGAGTCTGTCCTGAAAACATGGGAGGATTTATCCTGGACAGAGTTACGAGAATTGAGGGGATTACCGAGAGGGAGTTGCTTGGGCTTGTCTTCTTTCGTTTGTTGAGGCATTTTTTTACTGAATTGGGTGATATTTTGAGAGAACTCGGGGCAAGGGGAGGGTTTAGGAGTCACCTTAGCGCTAGCTGCAACTTGGTAACCCTGACTCAGGGTTTGTTGAGGGGGAAGGTGTTTTTTTCTTTTTGTGAATGGGTTTCTGCGTGATTGGTTTGTCAGAGGCTTTGGGTTGGAATTTGTTTTTGAATGAGATCAGCCTTTGGCCGCAGTCAACCTGGGCCTGGAGTTTTTGAAGGAGGTCAAGTCCAAGGAAACCATCGTAATGTTTACAGTGGGAGGAAAATACTGTGAACGTGTGATAACAACGAGCATGGGGGGCAGGAGTAGTTACTGATAGGGGGAAAGTGTCTCCTAGGAGATTTAAGTAAGTATCAGCAGCTGAGATTAGTTCTGCTTTGGTGGTTAACAAGGGGCCAAATAGTCGGTGGTGTTGATCATAATAAGACTTGAACAAACATGACTTGGCAGCTCCCGTGTCGATTAACAAGCGGACAGGAATGTCCTTGATTTTGGCCATGTAATAAATGGGGGCAGTGCGGTCAGTTATGGCGTCCCCCGCCGAGGCCATCTTGGGCGGGGGGTACTTTAAAAATCCTGGGGGTCGGTATCTACCTCCTCCAGGGTTTCCTCGGTATCCTCTGAGGTCATGATAGGGGCTATTTCTCCAGTGTGCCTTTCCTCCATTTCTTCCTCTTGTCCCAACTCCTCTTCATTTACAGAAATGCGAGGACTAAAGGGGCGAGGTTTGGCAGAGTCACGAATTTGATGGAGGGCACACTGAGCATTACAGGCAGGGAAATCATAGGGGTTGATAATTACTAAGGTAGGGTTTTTACTTTGGTAGGTGTTGTAGGTTTTGTTCCGGTTGAAGATTCTGCGTGGCTGGGTAGGTTGGAACCGGGGTCTACTGGGTTGGGGCTTGCCGGAAGGGTAGGTGGGTCTGTTGTGGAAGGATGAGGATGGGTAGGCATTCTTGGAGTTTTGGTGGTCGGGGTGCTGCGGGTGCGTGGGAAACCTCTTGATCACAGCGATTTGGGTGGGTGCTTCTGTGCGCACTGCCAAAATACGTCGGATCGTGATGAGATCTTTTTGGTATCCGACGAAATCGTGCACACGGAAATGGTCTTTTACTGCTGAGGGCAATATTGATATAAGGTTGACCAGAATCTGCTGTTCTTGTTGGATTCTGGTCAATGTGGGGAAAGAAACTTTTATGTGTTGGGCGATCTTATTCACTGTGGCATCTAGATCGCCTTCGAATTTAGTGTCTTGGATACGGGTGTGGGCCACGAAAACGCCCAACGAAGGATTAATGGCTTCTATCACTATTGGGCGAAATTCGTCCCATGTGAGAGCAGGGTGCACTTGGTAGGCAACCAGGGAAACGGCTTTTCCCAGGTGCGTTAATGTCACGGCTATTTTTTCTGCATCTGTGGTATAAACTAGGTCAAGTACGGGTTTCACTATGTCCATGAACGTTTCGATCTCGTAAGTTTCTCCATCATAATGTGGGATGGGAATGTGAGAACGGTGCGCCATGATGTTATCGTGTTTTGGCTATTCCAAACTTGCAATGTAATGCAACCTTTTATCCGAATCAAGAACCACCGCTGCCGCTAATGTTATGCCCTGTTTTTCTACAGGATTAACTTGGGTAATGTGAGTTCTAACTGACTGGGTATATAAGGCTGCATGCACAATACAAGGTATGAGGAATAGAGAACACAAAATAAACACACGGTAACACGACACACAATCACGTTTATTTAAGAAGGTTAATAGTGAGTATAAGAAAGTATGAATACTCGTACAAGACAAATGATAGAAATGAACCACTAGCATTAGTGGATCTGGATGGAGCCTAGTCTCCCACTTCCAACGTTCAGGTATACTCTTCTGATCACTGGTTTGGTTCGCAAGTTGATATACTGGAAGACCTCAATGTTACTTATAGATTCAATTTCACTAGTTAGATTTATTACTGGCAGGTCTGGTGCACAAGTAGTAGTTCACAGACTAAAATTAGACACGCGTATGTTTTAGAGCACGGAAATTCTAGTAACCTCAGCGGGGTACTGATCTAAGTTTTATATTCTTATGGCAGAAATACGTAGAACACAAATCAGTGGGCGAACGTTAGATATCACTAGGGTTTTACTTCCATGTAATAATATCTGAATAAATAAAGGTAATTACGAGAGTAAATGTCGCCTGTTAATTAATAAACACTGATACGCTTAGTACTTCCCAAATGGAATGGTTATATATGAATTACACTGGGCAAAGATATAGCCACTTCATAGAAAGATTAATAAGTGAATTTCTAATTAGTACTATAACACGTTAGTACTAATAAAGTGAATCTTGGATAGTATTTTGTTGGTCTGGTCCTGGTTATCTTGCGTCCGTGATGTTGGGGGCTAACGACTGGTTCCGCGGCCGTCCAGGTGGTCCATATGTAGGAAGTTCTCAAGACGGATCTCTTGGCGATCGGTGCTGGCTACACGCTTATATACCCACTGGTGTGTGAAGGTTATAAGGTGCACGTAGATTCTTGTACATGGACAGATGCTTCTATCTCAAATCTGCCACGGAGTCTGCCGGCTCTGGAATCTCAAATCTCAGGAACAACACAAGGGCAGAGCTAGAGGTCAACTTCAGGGGGTCAGCCACTGGTTGGTGTCTATCTTTCAACTGATTTTACAGGGGGCTGGAGCTGGGTTTATAGGCTCGGTTTTGGACCCTGTAGGCCATAGGGATCTCGAGTCTTATGGACTTATTTGAGCTCTCAATAGATACGGGGACTAGGTAAGGTGGTGATTACTGTTGTGGCACATGGCTATAGGGAGCCTTCATAATGTGATATAACTGAGCGTTAGTAAGAGGTACTATTTTGGCTATACTGGAAGTATTGAGGGGAGGGAGACTGGATCTACTTTGCGAGGAGGACTGGGACAGCTGTGATAGGGGCGTCTCTCTTATATTGCTCAGTCTTCATTCTATGGTATAGCTGAGGTGCTAATTTGATTATCCGAGTATGCAAGAAAGGTGAATGGGTTATTGTGGGTTAATAGAGGTTAGTAAAGGGGTTAGTCATGCATGGTTAGTTCATTGATAGGAAGAATTCCTGTGCTACCTGGCAATGAAATGGAAGTCAAAACAGGGGTCAGGTATACCTCCGCAGGGGTGGGGGTCTCCCTTCTCGGGTGGGTAAAAAGGGGTAGCTGGGCGCCCTCTCTCTGGGATGGTCGTCCGGCGGCTGTGGCTAGGGGCTTGCCATATCACAAGTGTTTGTAATAACCCTCTGTTTATGAGACAGATGTGGGTGTTCTTAATACCAAAACCGAAGGTGCCTTGGCTAGCTGGTTTTAATCGGTTGTTTGTTAATTGTATGGTTTGCTGGATGTGGTGGAGACTGGGTTGCTAACTCTGCCACATTTATCTGGAAGTATGGCAATAGAAGTTAGTCACTGGCGAGGCGGCTAGCCTCGCACTGACGATCATTGGGTGCAGGGTTGTGAATGGGTTGTGAGGGAATAGATGGCATGCAAGGGGTTAGTCAAGTTCTAATGTTGTTCCGGCCTACTAAGGGAAGGTAGGCTGGATAGGAGTATATATATAAAAGGTTGGAGAGCGTTAGCAACGGAAAAATCAAGGATCTTCAAGAGGTATGAGGGAGAGGCTAGGTCGGAAAAGAGTTGAGGAGCGCGGGGTGTTAATAAGAGGGAGAGAGTTCAGGGGGCTACGTGGAAGTTTGACCCTAAGGTCTCCGGGCGTGGGGGTGGCATTAGGCTACAGTTGATATTGGAGTTTGGGGGGAAATGACAGTGAAAGTACGTTAGCCAAATGCTACCGGGGGATGAGCAAATACGGGGTGGTATATGAGTCTGGAAAAGATAGAATCATGTGGACTGTGGGCTATGGGGAAGGGGAGGTTAACTGTAGGTGTGTGCTTGACTGTGGATAAAAGTAGAGAAAAACATGGTGTATTATTACTCGTCAATACGAGGGGTTATGGACACTATTATTTGACACGATTTCTTGCTGATCTAGCTGTCCCTGGGAACTGCGTTTTCTATGAAATATAGACCAAAGAAAAGCGGCAGTTCGTAGGGGTACTTCGTTATTGTTTCGTGATACTATGATAGACAATGGAAAAAAAAGGTTATCTATACAATCTCTGGTTGTGGTAAGCATTAAGTTATAACATGGTGGCTAACATCTTCAGTCATGGCTGTCTAGGTCTTACGGGAGCAATGGTTCTATATACACTGGTGTACCCGTGGGTATCTTAGTTTCTTATCAATTAGGACATGTTTTTTTTTAACATACTACTTCTCGGATGGAAGAACATACATAGATTTATGGGGGCGGTTGGTCTTCAGAAACTTAGTCTGGCAAGACAAGGTATTTTAAGGGGTGAACATATTATTTCTCGGATGGGAGAACATACATAGATTTATGGGGGCGGTTGGTCTTCAGAAACTTAGTCTGGCAAGACAAGGTATTTTAAGGGGTGAACATATTACTTCTCGGATGGAAGAACATACATAGATTTATGGCTGTCTGAACTGGTTGGCATTGGCTCAACCTAGGGACAGGGCATGGGTGTTTTAACCTGGGAGGAACATACATAGATTTATGGGGCGATTGGTCTTCAGAAACTTAGTCTGGCAAGACAAGGTATTTTAGGGTATGTTGATATTGACATCTTAATTTAGGGACAGGGCATGGGTGTATTAACTTTAAGGTGTATTTATGTTCGTCATCATGTAGGTAGAGGTGTAGGACACGAGGGGTAGTGTATGTGAGGTGTGGGAAAGGTCAGTGTTTAGAAGGGGTAGGCAGGTGTGGTTTGGAGCTGCTTAGCCCTGCTTCTTGGGCCTGTCTGAACTGGTTGGCTCGGTCAGCTGGTCCTTTCGTTCTGTGGACCTTTCTTTTGGGTGTTTCTGTGTGGTGTTCGCTCGTGGCTTCTGTGGTGGGCTTCTCGTTCTGGGGCATTTTAATTCCCATGAAGACTCTGAAGATCCTTTCAAGACTAGCTGTGAACAGGTTGGGCGAGATGGTCTCCCTGCCTCACTCCTTTTTAAATCTATCTTCTGTGTCTTTGTGTAACCAGATCACTGCATTGCCTTTTGCATATATATTCTAGTTTTTTTTGTCAGCTTCATTTATTTCTTGTTCATGTAATGTTTGCTATAGCGGTTATCTCTATCAAATTTAAGGCTTTTATAGTCTACTAGCAGGGGTACCCAGCATTGCCCGGGTACTACCACCACTACTACTACCATAATCACCATCATCAATCACTACTACCACAATCATCACAATACTACTACTACCATAATCACCGGCCTCGACCTCCCTGTGCCTCATTAAACGGCGACCTCGATTTAGGCCGCTAAATGACCTCCGATTTTGGATCTGACCTCATCCGTACCCCCATTTTGGGGGGCTGCGAACAACTTTCGGTCCATACACCTTTTCGATCGGAGGCCTCCTTCTGCCCCAAACGGCCATTTTTTAATTTTGTTTTCATTTGTTTTTCAATTTCGGCCTCGAAACTACCTCCGATCGTGGCCTCGCCCCCTCTATGACCTGACCCAGGTCAATTGACACCCACATGCAGCAAAGTTCCAGCTCCCCAGGTCCAAAACTGCGGCCGCCTATTAAGAACACACACACAGACAGACAATCGAAAATATTATATAGATGAAAGTTAAACAAATAGGTATGTTATACTATGAGGCTTTCTCCAACTATTTCATTGCATGCAAGGCATCCATAGTTGAATATCCACTTCTAAATCCTACTTGTTCCCGAGATTGATTTTCATCTAATATTGTATTTAAACTATCTGAGTATTTTAGAGAACTATACTTTATTCTTCTGCAATCTTTATTCCGACTTTGGCATAGAAATTTCCGATAATCATTGTATTCTGTGTTTTTTCTTGGTCTAAGATGCTGACCATGTCTTCGTAGAATGTTTTAATTTCTTCATCGGAGCTTTGCCAAGTGGGTGCCTATATTTTTTTGTTATTAAGATATCGTTTGCAAAGTTTGATCACTACCCAAGCTATCCTGTCCGATTCACTGTTAAGTTTAGTTACATTAACAATATCGAGATTCATTAGAAATCCTGCTCCACTAACTTTTTAATTTTGTTGTTGTTTTTTCCCAGGCTGTCTGACCAAACAGCCCCAAGGTCCCGAGCATGGCCAAGGCCATAACCGAGTGCCCCCACAGAACCCTTCCAGCTTTACCACTAAGAAAGCCCAGGCGACCGAAGCCACTCCCAGGTGAGGGGCTGAGGAGGGTGCAGAAACACCCAGGACACTAAAGCCCCACCCAGGGCCCTGTGCCAGTTAATAAATATAAAGGAAAAGTTTTAGGGCAAAGGAATAGGTGGCATTTTGTTTTCCTATGTAATAGAATAAGTGATGACTATAAATGGCCATATTTAGACATGTTGTGACGAGTATGTATATCACTCTGGCGTCATCTTCGTGAGGTGTCGAAACTGGTACTGCCATCAAATGCGGCAAAACTAAAATTTGAAAGATCTTGAAAGCTTCATTCGATAATCTTGGGGCCTTGTGAGAATTATATTGCTGAATATCCTCCTTCGATGTAAATGTTTGCATTATTCAGTAGAAAAATACCCAGGCTAAAGGCTGGTTCCTGATCAATTTCAGGCACTATTGCTTACCAGTAAGAAATAGACACCTATGTTATGCCCTGATTTTATTCAGGTTTAACTATTTAGTTAGGGCGAGTTCTTTCGAGACTGGGATATCAAAGTTCATACAAATACATCTAAGGAAGACCATAGAAGATACATATAATACCAAAATATAGTTTATAGTACAGCTTTATTTCACTTATTCACTTATAAGTACATATTATTGAATCAGAATCACTAAACACGAGAACACAAGTGGCACAACTTAATTATCTTCTAGCACGATCGCAGATCTAGATGGAGATCAGGTATGCTCAATGCGGCTTAAATTGAATCCCTTTTCATGAGAATCAAATCGATATTCTCTTTTCGAAAGATTGAAGAAATAACTAATCAGTTTACCTTAATGTTCACTATATCCCTTGACTTGGGTTAATTAGCTACTAGTATTTGACGAGGTTAACCCCTCTGGCCCGGGTGTCATTTTAAAATGACACTGCAGCAGATGGGCAGGAGCCCGGGTGTCCTTTTAAAATCCCTATGCTTGAAAGCGTGCTTTGAAATTCGCGCGGCGAAATTTTCCTTTGCAGGGGCGATCGCAGCGCCACCAAGCCTCGACTATTACCGTTATCAGTTCCCACGTGCCCGCCATGGCGAGTTATAGTGAAATCATGAATTCCGACGCGTCCGATTCTGTGCAACCTCCCGCGCACCCCAGTGCTACCCCGCTCGCTACATCTACGCCTGTTGCAAGCAAGGAAAAGGCTCAACGCAAGAAAGCGAAGGTATTGTTGAGTGATAGTGCTATACAGAGAGAACTTTTTGCCATTGAAGAAAGCAGTGGCGAAAGCTTAATTGATAAAGAACAGTTTATTACTAGTGCAAGTGAAGACGATTTTGTGGGGTTTGGGGATGATGACAATGTTGACTTGTTTGAGGGAGGGGATAGTAGTGATGATCCTGATGTGGAAGTGTTGCAGGAAGGTGCAGTCGAACTTCCGAGTGTGCTAGAGCCTAGGCCTACCCCGTCGCCATCATTGCGTGGTCACCCTAGGCCTAGCCCTAGCCCTATCCCGGGACCTTCCCCTTTGCCTGCCCGTACGCCCTTGAAAGTGGGTAAATACTTTTACAAACTTCTTGTGAAAAGTGCAGCCAAGAAAGCACGCAGGGCAGCAGAGAAAGCTAGGGAAGGTGAAGATAGTGATAGTGACGCCGACCCTGGTCTAGCAACCACCCGCATTCCTTTGTCCCGACGCCTTGACCCGGGACGCCATGCGGGTCACCCACAGCCCTTGGCTTCATCTCGCCCTCAGGATATGCAAAGGGCCTCTACAAGTTGGGCGGCATTGTCCTCCCACAGTGTGCCACCACAGGCCCCGCATCGTAGGGCATTATTTGCAGGGAAGAAGCCCTCGGCTTCCCTCAAAAGGAGCCCAACTCCCGAGGCTGAGGCTCCCATTGTTCAACCTCCCGCAGCCTCCTGCCCCCCATGCCGCCGACGCCCGGTCACTTCTTCACCTGAAATGTCCTCTGAAGAAGATGCTGACGACCCCAACATTGCCCTAGATGACCTGACATCGCCTGAGGAGCAAGAGGATGTGGAAGAGGAGGAAGTCCCGACACGACGAGTTCGAGGGCGAGGTCGTGGGCGTGCGGCTCAGCCTGACGACGCCGCTGCCCCTGGGCGTGGGTGTGCAGGGCGTCCGCGTGGGCAAGGGCATGTGCCTGCTGCAGCTGCACGTGCGCGCTCATCCAACTTGTTTGTGTGGACAGATGGGGCGGATTTTGAGCCAGATTGTCCTGCCTTTGACGAGCAGCAGATTGGTTCCGGGGTGTCAACAGCATATCCCTGTGGCCCAAATGCTACCCCCAGTGAACTTTTCTGTGGCTTCTATGATAGTCAAGTCATGGAATACCTCGTCGAAGAGACCAACAACCATAATGAGATCTGTGCCAACTTTCTTGGCAGGAAGACCAGTGCCAAGATGGTGGCATGGAGAGCTGTCACAGTGGCAGAACTGTATGTGTTCTTGGCACTGACTATGCTGATGACACATATCAGGAAGCACGCTCTGGCAGACTATTGGATCACTGCCGACCTCATCACGACTCCAGCATTTGGCAAGTACATGTCCAGGGACAGGTACTTTGACATCCTCTCCTATCTCCACCTGACTAACAACATGGCAGTCCACTTTCCCGACTCATTATGGAAGATCAGGAAGCTGTATGACATGATACGTCATCGGTTTACCACCTACCTGATTCCATTCCAGAAGATGTGCCTGGATGAGTCTCTGGTCCTGTTCCGTGGTAGGCTGCATTTCAGGCAGTATATCCCGTCCAAGAGACACCGCTTTGGCATCAAGCTCTTCGTCCTCTGCGACTGCAAGACGGGATGTGTGCTGGACTTTTTGGTCTACAGCAGCAGTGGTGGGGAAATTGAGACTGACCCCGAGATTGGATTTGGCGGCGCTGTCGTGCAGAGAATGATGGAGAAACACTTCCATAAGAACCACATTCTCTACACCAACAATTACTACACGTCGCCCATCCTAACCAAGTACCTCCATGACCGCAAGACCGGAACTGTCGGCACAGTCAAGGCCAAGAGGAGGGGCATGCCAGCCTACCCAACAAAGACGAAGAAGACGGACATCTTCCACAAGAAGAGTGGCCCCATCCTCTCCATCCACTGGCATGACCAGCTCAAGGACAACCTCCTCACCACATGCCACAAGGTCGCCACAGGGAAGGTGGACCGAAGAACCAAAAACCCCGTCCAGAAACCAGCTGCTGTCCTGTCGCAGACCCCACAAAGTGAGCAAAACCACATGGGAATGCTTCGAGTGTGAAGTGGCACTGTGCGCTCGACAGTGTTTCAACGACTTTCACACTCTAGTGCAATATTGAAGTGCCTGTGACAATGACAGTGAAAGTGACACTCTCTAAAATGTAGGCTAATAGTAATAATAAAACTAAGTATAAGTGAAAGAGACACACATAAGTAATAATAAGTGCCTTCATAACAATATGAACAAGTGAAAGTGACACTAAAATATATATTATAGCTTACTATAAATAAGTGAAAATTACACTATCAATTATCCTAGTCCAGTGAAAGTGACACTATAATAATAATAAAACTAAGTATAAGTGAAAGAGACACACATAAGTAATAATAAGTGCCTTCATAACAACATGAACAAGTGAAAGTGACACTATATATATTATTAGCTTACCTAACAATACATAAAAGTGAAAATGACACTATCAATTACCATAGTCCAGTATAAATAATAATAACTACTATAATTAAAGTTGCAAGCAACGTTGTCCGGGGTTCGAGGGGTTTTGCAAGCAGGGTATTGTGTTGGATACAAAAGTTGTGTCACAGATATCAAAAGATCATTTAACTTATCGGGCATGGAGAAACTACAGAAGGAACAGCTTGTGCAAACAAACAAGAATGAGAGAGGGAGATATTGCCTGTATAAGGGATCTGCCTCTATTCGTTTAGTAACAGAGTTGTAGATATGTGGAATAGGCTACCGAGTGCTATAATGGGATCAAGAACAATAGAGCTTCAACTTGAAATTAGATAGAACGAGATGGGTTGGGTTTGAAAGGGATCTGCCATGTGTAGGTCAATCGGCTCTCTGCAGACTCCCGTTTTCTTATTTTGTTTATGTTCTCATTTGTGAGAGTGAGAGAGTATGGCAAGAGAGAATAGGATGTCATAAACATAAGGAAGATAGCGATAAATATGAGAGAGAGAGAGAGAGAGCGCGGGATGGGTTGGGTGTGAAAGGGATCTGACATGTGTGGGCCAATCGGCTCTCTGCAAACTCCGGTTTTCTTATGTTCTCATTTGTGAGAGAGAGAGAGATAGACTAGGATGTCATAAATGTAAGGAAGACAGAGATAAATGAGAGAGAGTTGTTATGAGATGGGTTGGGTGTGAAAAGGATCCGTCTTGTGTGGGCCAATTGGCTCTCTACAGACTCCCATTTTCCTATGTTCCTATTTCTTACAATTGTGTTTTGGTTGCAGGTATATGATAACATGGGTGTATAGTAAGTAGTGTAAATAACAGGTAACGTTTATGAGATGTGTTGGGTGTGAAAGGGATCTGCCTTATGTGGGCCACTTGGCTCTCTGCAGACTCCCATTTTCATCTTGGTTGCATGTGTGAGGGATCTGCCTCATTTGTACCGGTGTGCAAAACAAACAAGAGCGAGAGAGAAAGAGATTGGCTGTGTAAAGGATCTGCCTCTATTCGCTTGGTAAAAGAGTTGTAGATACTGTATGTGGAATAGGCTACCAAGTGCTATAGTGGGATCAATAACAATAGAGCTTCAACATAAAATTTGATAGGACGAGATTGGTTGGGTGTGAAAGGGATCTGCCGTGTGTGGGCCAATCGGCTCTCTGCAGACTCCCATTTTCATCTTGGTAGCATGTGTAAGGGATCTGCCTCATTTGTACCAGTGTGCAAATAAGAGAGAGAGAGATTGGCTGTGTAAGAGATCTGCCTCTCTCGTAACAGAGTCGTAGATATGTGAAATAGGCTACCTAGTGCTATCGTGGGATCAAGAACAATAAAGAATTTCAAGATAAAATCAGATAGACATATGGACAAAATGGGTTGGATGTGAAAGGGATCTGCCTTTTGTGGGCCACTTGTCTGCAGATTCCCATGTTCATCTTAGTTGCATGTGTAAGGGATCTGCTTCATTTGTACCGATGTGCAAGCAAACGAGCGACAGAGAGAAACTGGGTGTGTAAGGGATCTGCCTCTATTCGTTTAGTAACAGAGTTGTAGATATGTGGAATAGGCTACCAAGTCCTATAGTGGGATCAAGAACAATAGAGTTCAACTTAAAATTAGATAGGACAAGATGGGTTGGGTGTGAAAGACTGCCATGGGCGTGTCTGGCCACCATTTGCAATACCTCTACAGATGGGACCAAGAGAATTACCTCTACAGTACCTCACTTGAGGAGTGGAAATAATAGAAAAGGAATTAGGAGGAACAAAAGCATGGCCTGCAATATAGAAAAAGTCAAGAAGAGTGAATCAAAGAAAAACATTTATCATGCAGCCATGCAAGCCTTTTATATAAAGAGTATAATCTTAAAATATAGAGAATAACCTGGTACACTCACGCGTACTAAAGGTTGCTCAGGGGTGGGTCCTTCCTTCCCCTACTCCACCCTGGACAGGTGGAAGGGGGGAGTCGTTTTCAAGTCTACCCTCACCACCCCCAAACTATCCCAAACTCCCCCCACCTTCCTCCTCTGGCTGCTAGTTAGTGATTAGCAACGAATACTCTCATGTCTTGTAAATTACTACTAAACCATCATTGCACTCTCTTACAATGGCTAACATTTAAAATGTATTAGGAATTTAATTCAATATGTAATTGTATTTTCAAAATGAGTTTACATACGTCGGTTACATGAATCTCGGCTGTAGGGGTCTTCTGCCTCTCTCTCTCTCTCTCTCTCTCTCTCTCTCTCTCTCTCTCTCTCTCTCTCTCTCTCTCTCTACGACCAAGGTTTAATGTGATCTGAATATAATACCGTAATTTAATCCAATCTCATACAGTATTACGGATAACATATTCACCATCATTGCCATACACATCAACGTGCCCTCTACATCTAATCATACATTATCAAATCACTTACGGCAGTCGTCCTTTTTAACACATAAGGAAAGGACAAAAGGCAAATATTAGCTGGAATAGTGTTGCGACTGTTACTGATTGTTTTGTTTATAATTTCATTCAAATGGTCCCATTTATTCAATACCATACATTCTATAAACGGTCTATGTTTCATTCTACGTGGCCTTTACACTCATTTTTCAATAAATTAAATGTAGAACTCGATGTAAATTACGATCAAAGTCGGTGTTAAATTATAGTAAGGTTTGAATATCGAGCACCTGAGTAGCAGTGCTTGCCTTCTCCCTTCCCCCTCCTTTGTCTTTGTCTGTGATCCCAGCTTCTCATCTCTACACAACCCCAACTAAAATCAAGGTTTAAGAGACAGATCTACCATCAACTCTCCTCTATGTGTATCGAATGCAGGCAACATTCATCACACACACATAAAGGGATATATACCCCATTCAGACCTGTTAAATCTTGGTCGTAGAAAGTGTAGGCTATGAGAGAGAGTGTGAGTAAGAGCTACAAGGAGTTACAAGGAATAGTATATCAAATATCTTGTGGTCCATTCCGGAGGGATACTCACAGTGGAAGGAAAAACATTGTTTAGTGCACTACACTCATTACATAGTGTGGAAAATACTATCTACTATCTTCTTGGATTGTTCTACTGAGGACATTTATGCAACTTCTGAGGGAACTTTGTTCCAGGTAGAACAGTTCTTATATGTGAAAAAAATTTCAGACATACTAGTGCTGAACCATATCAATTTTAACTTCCAGCCATGGTTGCGTGATGTATGCATATTGAGGTTAAACATGTTGCTATAATCCACATAGTCAAAAGTAATTAAATATTTTTTTAAATTTAATTACCTGAACTCGTAGTCTACGAGTTGAGAGAGAGAGAGAGAGAGAGAGAGAGAGAGAGAGAGAGAGGGACAGAGAGAGAGAGAGAGAGAGGCAGAAGACCCCTACAGCCGAAATTCATGTAACCGACGTTGTATGTAAACTCCTTTTGAGAATACAATTACATATTGTATTAAATTCCTAATACATTTTAAATGTTAGCCATTGTAAGAGAGTGCAATGATGGTTTAGTAATAATTTACAAGACATGAGAGCATTCGTTGCTAATCACTAACTTTGTCTTTGTCTTTGGGGGTTTAAGGGCAACCTCAGGCGAATGCTCGCCCGCTCCGGCCCTACCGTAGTCGTGGAAGTTCTAGGTCACAATTAATAATCACTAACTAGCAGCCAGAGGAGGAAGATGGGGGGAGTTTGAGATAGTTTGGGGGTGGAAGGTGGGGGTAGACTTGGACACGACTCCCCCCTTCCACCTGTCCAGGGTGGAGTAGGGGAAGGAAGGACCCACCCCTGAGCAACTTTTAGTACACGTGAGTGTACATGTATTATTAGGGTAAGTGTTTTTATAGACTAATGATTGCCTTCACAATAAGGAAAAGAATGAAATTCCCATACTACTATTCTTTATTCATGCAGAGTTTAGTAAAATTTGCCAGAACGTCCCGGACTTCCCAAACTTGACTACTTCCTTTAACGTGACGATAGTGCGTTGTTATATGTGCGATTAGTTTGCTTGGGAAACAGATTAACTTGCTCATGTAGTAGTGTACACCCTATGTGGTGGATTGTGTTCTTTTATTTAATAATTTTCATTTTAGTAAACGTTGTTTCCACATAGCGATTTTGATAATTTAATTTGACTTTATATTGTCCTTGTCCCAATTTTGCTTTGTTTAGTTTGCAAGTTTTACATTTTAATAGGTCAAATTGAGTTCAAATTATCATCCAAATATAGCCTGACTGAAATTGAGGGAAGGCATGCAAACACAGGTAATATCTTCCACTGGTTCAGCTTTTAGTGGGTAGAGAACAGTGTTGGCTATACTTTTCTATAGGACAAACCTGTCCCTATATACAGACCTATTTCATATGGACTTAATTATTTTAGAGTAAATTTAAGTAATTTGCTAAATGAACTAGACAAATACTCAATTGGTTGCATTGTGAACACATCCAAACTAACTCTTCTATTGCAAATTTAATGGAAAAGCGTGGATACTTTCAACATGTAACACAACCAACAACTGAAAATGGCACCCTAATTGATCATGTTTATGCTAAGAGATGAGGAAATATGAAGGTGAAAGTTATTCCCACATATTACAGTTATCATAGTGAATTTCCATTGAAATTTGAATGCCCCTTTTTGTATGTTTTTCCCCTTCTATTCTTATTCTGTCTAATTCGGTTGTCTTCCGGACGGCCTATATCATATGCCACCCTGGCCTGGCTAGTTTATTGGCTCCTGACTTTATTTGTGTCTATGGTCGCTGGTGCGGTCAAGCTGACTCGATTCCCCTCAGTGGTGTATTATGTGTGTATCTCTGTGTGATTGATTTATTTCTTAGACCTGATTTCTCATTCTTCGCCCTTGATCACTTCTTAATTGGTGCTGCAGTGTAGCAGTTCTTGACTCACCCTTCGGCCCTACCCTATAAGAGGAACTCTGGTGCGGCTGAATTGGTGAAATGGTGAGAAATGTCTGCGTATCTTCACCTTCCTAGATTTGTTCACCTCTTGCCCTTCCCTACCTATCATATCTTGATTGGTTGTCCATCTTGATCTAATCCTTCAGGCCAGCCCTATAAGAGTTTTTTTGGGGAACTCAGTGGTCTGGTTAAACTATTTTAATAAATATCATTTTAACCCTTAACCATCGGCGCTCGACATATGTCGAGTTAAAGAAAACGTGCCCATATGCGGGCCTCGACATATATCGAGTGCAATTTTGAGCACGTAATGTGCTCTGAGAGAGAGCTGAGCGGTGCGAGGAGCATAGATTGCTTCCTGACCGCTCGCCACCACCGCCGTGGGTCGACTGAAATTTATTACACCCTCCTCCACCCTCTCTCACTCACTACACAGGGAATTATGTAAGGAAATTACGTTATTTTAGGGTTTTTGCACTCGTGTTGCACGATCGTTGCAAGAGAACCAGTGGTCGTAGAAGGATGGTTCGGGTGTCATTGGAAAGCTCTGTTTACGCCCTTTCAGAGATAGATACATGTATTACGCTCTGGGTCTTGTTTATGCATGAAAAAGAGCACGGAAACAACCCCATTTAGGGTAAAACCACCCGCTTGGCGGGAAGTAGAAGTTACCGACCCACCCGCTCGTAAGGCGTTAAATATGTAAGATATGCAATAAATTATGCAAAATTTATTGTTTTTTCTTTATATATATAATTGTCATTATGAAGTTAAATTGGTTTCACAGGGAAAATATATACTTGAACAATTGTTTCTGCTGACAAAGAAATTATAGATTCTTGGAAAATACCGTACACTACGAAAGATTATTAAACATGGAATTTGAATGGAATAGAGCAGCTTAGCAACGAAAAGCCAATACTCCCCCCTCCCTGTGATTGTGCCAGCTTTTGTAAGCAGTGCAATAACTTAATGAAGGACAGAAAAGCTGCAGGATGCTCTGGCATTCTAGCTGAGATGATTAAGGCCTCAGGTGAGAAAGGAGTAGGTGTGTTCAATAAGCTAATTAACTTCATCATCAGAGAGGAAGTAATCTCTGATGAATGGCACAAAAGTACATTATATACTGTATACGAGCAAAGGGGACTCATTGGATAGGGAAAATTATAGGGGCCTGAAAATACTTGATGAAGTCATGAAGGTCTGTGAGAAAGTCTTTGAAGGTATGATATTGACGATATGCAGTTTGGTTTCATGCTAGGACACGGCACAATCCCAGTCATGAAGGTATTTGTGTGATAATGAAGATGTATGAGGACTCACAAACGGCAGTGAGGGTGAAATATGTACCGGTACTGAGTGATGAGTTTTCAGTTCGCGTCGGAGTCCACCAGGGCTCTGTGTTAATGAAGCCCTTTCCTCTTTTTTTATGGTTCTGGAGGCACTATCTGGTGATTTCAGAGTTGGGCTCCCCTGGGAACTGCTATAAGGGTCCTGAAAATGCTTGACTAAGTCATGAAGGTCTGTGAGAGAGTCTTAGAAGGTATGATAAGGGAAAGATACTGTATGTACTTAAAAGATAGGGATCTGATGTTGTGTTTGCAGACCGGGAGAAGGCCTTTGATAAGGTGGCCAGAGAAGTTGTGCAGTAGGCTAGGAGAAAACTTGGCGTTAAGGAGTGGCTGGTGCATGTGATAATGAAGATGTACGAGGACTCACGAATGGTAGTGAGGGTGAAAGGTGTACAGCTGAGTGAGGGACATATACAGTACTAGATATTTGGTGAGGGTTAGCTTTATATCCCATGTACTGGTTACTAGGGACATATACTAGGTGTTAGGTGGAGGTTAGTTTTGTATCCCACATTAGTTTTGTATCCAAAGTACTGGGTACTGGGTACTAGGGACATATACTAGGTCTTACGTGAGAGTACTGAGTGATGAGTTTTCAGTTCGCGTCGGAGTCCAACAGGAAAGTGTGTTAATTAAGCCCTCTCCTCTTTTTTATGGTTCTGGAGGCACTATCTAGTTATTTCAGAGTTAGGCTCCCCTTGCAACTGCTATAAGAGGCCTGAAAATGCTTGGCCAAGTCATGAAGGTCTCTGTGAGTGTGAGAGTCTTTGAAGGTATGATAACTTCATAGTCAGGCAGCTGCAGGAAAGATATCTAAGAGGTGTTTTTCCGGTCCCGTCTCAAGACCACCGTCGCAAGATCTACCCGAAAAACTGTTTTTCTGGTCCTGTCGCAAGCCCACCTTTAGCAAGCGAGACACCAATATTCTCTTGCGACGGCAAGAGAGCTCCGGAGCTGGGTTGACGGCAAGCTGAAACATCTCACTCAACTTACTGTTTCTTCATTCTAATTTATTTTGGTATATTTGTTTATCTAAACATTATCTTATAATTTACTTGCCTATTATTAGGAAGTAGAGTAATAAGAGCCCACAGTAACGTATATCCAATTGTTGATAATAAATTAATGTGGGACAGTACGCTTGGTTAGATTTTGTCCACGAAACAACAACAAACCCCAGCTTTGACTTGGCCTAGGCTATGCTATTTACCGATTGTTTTTTCATATCAGAATTGCATTTATATAATCCTTATGATAATTAAATTGGCGGTGAATGTTATTCCGATGAAATGGAAGTTGTATAGCCTAGCCTATATATTTGTAAGATGTGCGCTGGCTTGGAGCAAGCCTGTGTTGTTTTTCCTGTCCTGTGATGATCTTGCGACGGCTCGGTTGAGACGGTGGTCTTGCGACGGGACCGGAAAATCACGTCTCTACTGAAAGTAAGAAGTTGTGCAGTAGGCTAGGAGAAACTTTGGCATAGAGGAGTGGCTGGTGCGTGTGATAATGAAGATGTATGAGGACTCGCGAACGGTAGTGAGGGTGAAAGGTGTACTGAGTGAGGGACATATGCTAGGTGAAGGTTAGTTTTGTATCCCACGTACTGGGTACTAGGGACATATACTAGGTGTTATGTAAGGGTTAGTATTGTATCCCAAATACTAGGTCCTAGGGACATATAAAAGGTGTTACGTAAGGGTTAGCTTGGTATCCCACGTACTGGGTACTAGGGACATATACTAGGTGTTATGTGAGGGTTAGTTTTGTATCCAACGTACTGGGTCTAGGGGGCGGCAGCCTCCACCCATAATACTAGGATAGGTTAGGTAAGGTTGTTAGGTTAGGCTAATGGGGATGGATGTAGTTTCCGAGTGTACGGTCGTCATGTTTACATTTGTCGATCGCCGTTGATAAGTTCGCGTCTATTTTGACGGTGATTTTTTCGGTTATTTGCCCCCTGCTGGCAATATGACGATGACATGACATGGGGGGGTGAGAGGTGGTAAAGCCACCCCTCAACATATTATTGTATCCATTGGCATTCAAAATAGACGGGAACATGATTGCAGACGTCCGCCACCTCCGTCATGTTTACATTTGTCGATCGCCGTTGTTAAGTTCGCGTCTATTTTGACGGCGATTTATTTTGGTTATTTGCCCCCTGCTGGAAATATATATGATGATGACAATATGTCATGGGGGGGGGTAAAGGGGGGCAAAGCCCAACCTCAACATATTATTGTATCCAAAGGCAGTCTAAATAGACAGGAAAAGGATGGCAAGCATCCGAAGTGTAAACAAGGCTGGCGATACACCCGGTAACTACATCCTACCCGGCTAATGTCCTTTCAAAGGGATAGCCTATAAATTAGTAAACACTAGGATAGCCTATACCCAGTCAGGTGATACGCCCGATAACGCAACTCTTGCCGATAGGCCTAGCCTAAAGGCTAACCTATTCATAAAGGTGTCTATTTTGACGGCAATTTTTTCGGTTATTTGCCCCCTGCTGGCAATATATATGATGGTGAAAATATATAATGGGGGGGGGGGGGGGATGAGGGGGGGCAAAGCCCCCCTCAACATATTAGACTATTGTATCCAATGGCATTCAAAATAGACAGGAACTTTATTGCAAACGTCCGACACCTCCCCCGTCACCGCCATGTTTACATGTGTTGATCGCCGTGGTTAAGTTCGCGTCTATTTTGACGGCGATTTTTTTCGGTTATTTGCCCCCTGCTGGCAATATATAAGATGATGACAATATGTCATGGGGTGGGGGGGGGGGGGGGGGGCCTCAACAATGACCTCCAACCTCTGTATCTCAAATAGGGCTAGAGCAATCTTGGCTGCAAATTTCCACATCTAGGCTATTCCTTGACTGACTCTTCCCAAATGGTAGACATATTAGCTTGATCACTCTAGGCTTAGTTGTTTTTTAGTTACAGAGGTTATAGCCTAGGTCATGATTTCTTGCCTACTTACAGCGAATAGACTAGGCCTATTGTAGATTGGTAAAATATTTGCTTAATAGGCCTAGGCTATGTTGGCTGTGCAATTGTCTCGATTTGACTATTTTTACCTAATTAGGCCTAAAGCAGCCTGAGTCTATTCCCAACCCCCAAACAGTATCCCATGTTAAGCCCTAGGCTAGGCCTAGGCCTAATCCCACTCTCAATCAAAATTCGAACTGATAAATTCGTACCTACCGGTAGCGCTGCGTAGGCTCGGCCTATATTTTTCGTGAATAGATATAGAAAATGGTTTAAAGGAAAGACCATCCTATATTATGTTCAAATAATATGTAATAGCACTGTGTATGGTTGTATTAAAATTAAATAGTGATAGATGTGTATATTAATGGGATAAATACTCCGAAGTTTGCATACGTTCAGAAAATTATAGTGCAACACTGTTGCCAGATACTAATCAATCCCATTATCATTATATCATAATGGATTTTACTCATTTGCATAATTTCAAATACCTAGGGCATTAATATAATATTTTCCTATCTTTTTTGTAGTGATATTTGTATGATTTAGTGGTATATTGGTGTCTGTCTAGGGTTATGATGCATTGTGAAGTTACCTCTGAATCTCTGACTTGGTAACAGTTCGGTATGGGCCGGCTTAAGTAACCCTGCTTTCTTTGAGTACTACACGGCAAGAGAAGCTTTCGGTTCTGTCATTACTGTTCGAGGTAAACAGCAACTGCTAAATTCGACATCATGTTCAAATAATATGTAATAGCACTGTCTATGGTTGTATTAGACAAAAATCGTGATAGGTTTCTATTTTATGTGGATAAATAGTATTAAGCTGAATAAACTAAATACCGAAAGTTCACTAGAGTGGTTGTTGATACATTTGCTAGATATGAGGGAGGAGGGAGGTAGGAAGTGTTGCCAGTTGTATCGCTACATATTACCGCTAGATGTAGAGCTATTTACTTCAATTTAGCAGCCATTTTTTCATATCTAGAGAGATTTACTAGGGATAATTTGAAAATTTCAGACATTCTAGTCATATTACATTGTAAAATTTGCAAAACAAACAAACCAAAACTCTTTAGAAATTGCAGCATTATTCTAACATTGTTTGACTATGTAGCAACATGCTAGCGACTTTTGAGAAAGGATCTAGCGGTATTTTGTGGAGATATACTGGGAGGGTTGGAGGGAGGTGGTGGTTGCAGTGTTGCCAGTTGTGAAGCTACATATTACCGCTAAATGTAGAGCTATTTACTTCAATCTAGCAGCCATTTATTTTATATCTAGAGACATTTACTAGGGATAATTTGAAAAATTCAGACATTCTAGTCATACTACATTGTAAAATTTTCAAAACAAACAAACCAAAACTCTTTAGAAATTGAAGCATTATTCTAACATTGTTTGGCTATGTAGCAACATGCTAGCGACTTTTGAGAAGGATCTAGCGGTATTTTGTGGTAACACTTAGGAGGGTTAAAATACGAGTCACACAGGCAATTGCCAAAACTTTAAAGGTCCATATCATTGTTATTAAACTAAGCATTTGGCAAAGGGAGGAATTGTTAAAAACCTTAGCCAAAACTCTGTCATTCACCAAAAATAAATTTGAATTATCATTTTTATTTGGTAGGGTAGGTATGTATAGGTAGGTTGGCTAAATAATTGCTGGAATTTGTAGGGACTCGAACTGTTTTGAGAGAGTTAAATAAAAAATAAATTATAGATCTGAATAATAAAGTGATTATGTTATTAACCCGGGAGCTGCGGGGAGACTCTTAAGAGTTCCCCCGGCGCACTGCGGGGAGACTCTTAAGAGTCAGAGAAAACAAAAATCAACTTTTGACATCGAAAAAAAAAAAAAATTTTATATTTTTTTTTTATTTTTCTTTTTTTTTTTGGCCCCTGGGCCATGCAAAATCTCAGTCCTCTACCTCCCCTCCTTCCCCACTTTCCTCCTCTCCTTCAGTTATCACCTATTTTCCCTGTTATTCACTTATTCTGAGGTATATTTTCGTGCTAACATTAGAAATCCGATTGGAGGGTGTGGTCATCACTGATAGCAAGCGAGTGCAAGAGAGAGAGAGAGAGTATCGATCGACTGTGTCTCAGTGGCCTTGGGGGAAATTGGCGGGAAAGCAGATTGCCTCACCCATACATTATACAACTCGCGGGCTATATCTCCGATTTTGACCATCCAAACGCTGTTTTCACTCGTTTTATTGTTGTTTCAGGTTAATACCTTTATAATCAACCCATAATAGGCGCATATGGATAAGTATTAATGCTATTAATGGCACAATGAATATTTTAGTGACGGAAACACCTCAAATACGTCAGCACAGGGGGACGTTTCCAATTACCCCCATGCGCACTTCAGAGGTTAAGCAAAACTGGGGGATGCGTGGAAGCCTATAGACTGTAGACGGTAAACTTTGTGTGGGTAGCGAATGCGGTTTTAAAGTCATTTAAGAATAGACAGTTTTCAATACTGCGGCCAAACTATTCCACCCATTTATATTCATTTGGTATCAAAACGTTCGGAATTGCGAGCCTCACCCAACTACGCAAACATAGCTTTGATCATCAGCGCAGTTTTCAAGATGTGGAATTTTAAGTGGAATTCGAGTTTTTTTCAAGATTGCCGGAAAAAAACCCACGTGCAAAAGCAAAACCTTCTCTATAACATTTGCGGAGCATTAGTAGTGGAGTCCGTATGCCAAAGCCCAGTCGTTTCCTATGAGTGGGAGAGACGGTATTTAGGCGTCAAGTTTTTCGGGAAATCGGCTGCCACGGACCTGTTTGACCGCCATGCCAGATGTTTAGCATATCAAAAGTTGCCCAATACAAAAATGCACCTCCTGTGAAAGTTTGATCCCGATCCAAAAAGCGGTTCTGGAGTTATTGCGTCGAAACCGGCGCGTAAGAAGAATTTGGATGAAAAACCTGGTTTAATGATTACAATAGGGGTTCCCCGTAGGGATCGAACCCCTAATAATAACAATAAAACTAAGTAATAAGTGACAGAGACACAAATAACTTCATAAAAATAACTTTATTGAGTGAAAATAACATAATAACTATAATAAATGGCATAATAAACAATAAAAACTCTCAAATCGCTTCCCGGCATAATTGCGGGTGGGGCGACGAGTGCAACAGGGCGTCGTAGCCGGGGCCGCGGTTGAGTGTTCGGACGCGCCGAGGTAAATATGCGGCAAAAGTTACCTCCACTAACATCGCCATAACCCCGGAACCAGTTGAGCTAGAGAGCTCTACTCAACGCCAGTCTACGCAGCAAGGTAAGGCAAACATTGTATTATTTGTTTGATTATTTTACCTCTTGTATTAAGGGAGATAGGCCTTTGTTTACGAGTCTTATTTTTCAGCCAGATCGCCCGGATACGAGCTCCGTTAATTAGAAAGGCAGCCCGGGCCAGAAGGGTTAAGGTAAGTCAATATATTGCTTTTCTATGAATATATAATCTTATACACTGGTATACTTCAGAAGATTGAATTCAAGTGTTGTGGACTCTGAAATAATACCAACCAGTAAAAATATTTTAGAGTTCGTTGAGGTGAAAATCCACCTTATTTGGATTTAATTCTGTATTTAAGGTAGAGAGGTGTACTAAACAAATGTGTCACTGGTACACGAATAGAAGGTATCTATTTCTATAGATTCTCGTTGCTGAACACTTTGATGATTTATTTCAAAATAAGGAGTCTATATGGACTCTAAATATTTTCTCACTGGGCGGAAATATGAGTTATTTTATGCGAAAATCCGTCTTATTTGGATTTAATTCCTTATTTAAGTTAGGGAGGTGTACTAAACAAATTTATCACTGGTACACGAATAGAAGGAATCTGTTTCTATAGATCCTCTTTGATGAACACTTTGATGATTTTATCTCGGATAAGGGGGTTAAGGAACTCTGAATATTTTATCACTTTTTGAACTCTAACTTATTTCTGCCTCGTCACTGGCATTGATTTAGGCATCTTTCTGCAATCTTTCTTTTCTTAAAAATATAGAACACTAGCTGCTTAATGTCTTCTGAATCTCCGTAGGCCGTCCAGGTTGGCCGGTCGTGTGAAGTAAGGTTACAGATGGGTTAATGGGTGTGGGGTCTTAAATATGGCTCCGTAACTTGTAATTAAACAGTTGGGCACCATATCGGACTAACGCGAGTATTTGAGCCTATAGCTTTATCAATTATACTCGTCAATTATATCAATTATACCTTTATATGAACCGGTGATGAAGTTCTGTTAAGGTACTCTTGTAATGGGGTTTTTAATATTGTGCCTCAGTTATGACGAAATAACACAATATCGGACGAACGCAAGAAGAGTTTAGTACTTCTCTTCTTGACTGTCTCTAACCATTTTAAGAGGTTCAAAGAACTCAGGGCGGTGTTAACCTTTTAGTTGCAAAGTCTAATGGGATGCCACAGACAAAATGCACCTAGGACTTATGTTTGCAGAGTCCCTGTGAGGGTGTCTCGCTAAGCCCTTGTAACACAAAAGATCGTGGGATGCCAGATCTGTGAGAAGTGGCAGTGTAACTTTCACTAGTAAAGTGTTGAGGGATAGGGATTCCTGAGTCCCTCAACTTTTACTAAGGAAAGTGTACGTATAAGAAGGTGACTGTTAAATACTGGGATGCCAGTACTAACAAAGTTCCTCTAATAAGACACTTGTGAACTTTCAATAGTGAAAGAATTAAGGAGTAGGGATGCCTGTGTTCCTCAACTTTCAACTAGGGAAAGCATAACCTAGAGAAGGTGACTATGTTAATCACTGGAATGCCAGTAATAACAAAGTTCCATTTATAGGGCACAGTTACCGTACCTACAATATTAAGAGTAGAAGTGGAGGGATGCATATACACGCTTCAAACTTTAACCCTTCTTTGGCGGCGCGCAACTTATGTTGTGTGAAATAAATATGGACTAAGTGGCGGTTCACAACTTATGTTGTGTGCCATTTTCACCACGTAATGTTGCTGAGAGAGAGAGATGAGTGGTGGGAGGAGCGTAGCAAGCGTATGACTGCTCCAGACCACCGCGGCGGACCTACTGACATGAATCCCACCCTTCCCTCCCCTCTCACACTCGCTACACAGGGAATTATGTAGGGAAATTACCTAATTACAGGGTTTTTGCACTCGTGTTGCACGATCGTTGCAAGAGAACCAGCGGTCGTACAAGGATGGTTCGGGTGTCATTGGAAAGCTCTGTTTACGCCCTTTCAGGGATAGATACTTGTTTTACGCTCTGGGTCTTATTTAGGCATGAAAATGATCATGTAAACAACCCTATTTAGGGTAAAAAAAAACTGCTGGGCGCTACCGTTCCCTAGACCGCCTAGCCCGCCAATAAGGTGTTAACATTGGCGATACAGCCTATTAGAGGTCTCTATGTTAACTGATGGGATGCCACAATTAACAAAAATCCCTTAATAGGATTTCTTTACTCACAGTGTAAGGACTTCGGGGTGCTGTACATCCAACTGAATGGAGGGGTAATCTTAAGGTTTCTCAACGTGGGATGCCAGGGATCGAGAAGCCTTAAAATTGCTTAATTTCCTTAAGATTTCTCTGACCTAGTATTCACAATTACTGAGGGGTACCTGTCCCCTGTTTGAGGAGAACAAGGGCGTGCATGCGCACTCTCTGTTACGACAGGAAGTCTGTCTTGTCCTAGGGGAGATGGACTTAGTTTACTTTATTATATAACTATACTATCCCCCCACCAAAGGTGGCTTTCTAGGGCCTTTCCTAGCTGATGCTGAGAGGATTGGGTTCTAGTCATGTGGTGATGGGCTGGTCTATCAGATTGAGAACTGAGCGATCTCCGCCACACCCATAGCTTACTCTGACTGTTCCTTTTACTTATATATTTTCTAGATCTCAAGTGACAGCGTCTCTTCTGTGGATTGACCAGCGTTGCCAGTCGTACGATAATTATCGTACAAATACAATAATTTGACTATTTGTGCAATGTACAATACCAGGTGTACAATAATGCGATAATTCAGGATTTTTTACAATAATTAAGTGCAGATATACAATAATTTGAAAATTGTTGAACAAATGGTAAAACAAATATAGAAAAATGGCATCTCTCAGTTATCGGTACCTATATAAGTTGAAATAAACTTAAATACCGATTTCCACAATACTTTATATAACTAGTCATAACACCTGTAGGCTATTCATACATACAGTAGACAAAGGACACACCTACATACATACACACTTGTATAAACTATCTAGTATATATTTATGTAGGCTATATGAAAAGTTCATAAGAATGTCTCAGACTATCCCCCCCCCCCCTTTATGGTAGCCTATGCCTACACTAATTGGCTAATCCTAGAGTTTACTCCCTTAGCATATTTGATTTTAATAAACTTGTACAGAAATTTTGCTACTGATGTTGGTGCACAAATATTATTTTGTTTCACTACCATTCAAAATTTAGAATAGAAATAACTGTTATTGTGTTTTTTATTTAAGCTATGATAACTAGTTCTAGAAATAGGTCTATATAGGCTGCATTTTGTGTTACCACCACTGATAAGCCATTGGGCTTTTGGCAGAAAATGCCAAAAATTGTCAGTGATATCAGAGACATGTTTACATAGTGTTCTCATCGTCCAGCATATTACTGCTTCATATTAATCAGCCAACTTAAAATAGCCCTATATAATATTTAATTATCACTAGAACAATACACTATACCATGTAAGAAGTCTTCTGGAGAAATAGGGCAAATTTAGAAGAAAAAAATGCAAGATAAACTAAAGCACAAATGGGTATTTATCAAGGAAACCGGCCACGAATTTTCCTGGAAATTTAGAAGTCGCCCATTAAATGAACATAACCTATACATCATATTAATATATGTTTCAACTTTCGGAAAAACCGTTTTCAATTACTTTGAAAAAGTTAATATTTACTGTACCTCCTGTTATCCACAGCCAAAACTGAAGATTGCAGAGTAAATAAATTTTTTTTTTTTTTTTTTTTTTTTTTTTTTTTTTTTTGCGACCGCCAACCTTTTATTAATTACATACCAAACCATCGGGGGTGTGGGGGCGGCAGCCCCCACCTAATATACTAGGTTAGGTTAGGTAAGGTTGTTAGGTTACGCTAATATTACCCCTTATTTTCGTCTTTTACCCCTCAATTTCCCTGTACTTCATAGCCGTCCCGTCCCCACTATCGGGGGCCGTATCTTAAGATTGTTGGATAATGGGGAAAACGGTTTTTCCTAAAGTTGAAACTTTATATGATGTATAGGTTATGTTCATTCGATGGGTGACTTCCAAATTTCCAGGAAAATTCGTGGCCGGTTTCCTTGATATTTTCCCACAAATGTATGCTAGAATAGCATTGACAAATCGCTAGATAGTCACCAGACACTAAAAACTTGTAGGCCTATGTCACTAGAAAACATATGTTGAAGTATCTAGAATAATCTTTAACAATCGAAACATCTCTCCAATTCCTTAAAATAGGGAAACTAACTTGAATATCGCTAGAATTCATCACATCTTGATGTCGCTATATGGAAGTGATGGAAGTAATTCGCTGGATTTAGCGGTAGTAGCTACATTGGTAACATCGTACCAAGAACCTTCATTCAGTTATAATGAACAAGGTCAGATTTCGAAACTATTACAATTATTTCAAAGTTCAGAGATCATCAGATTGGTTTGGAAGTCGAAGTACACAATTTCAGTTCCATTAGTTTAACAAACATTTACATAATAAATGATAATATGCTACTTAGAGGGTTTAATAAAGAAGCATTACTTTCCCGATATCGTATAAGCGTACGCAAGCTGTTTTTCTTTATTTTTTGTTTTAAGAACGTCAACAAACGCTTCGTATATTTGGGTTTGGTGAATCTTTTGGGGTTCTTAGTTATACATTATAACATATTTATATTTTGCACACTCTTATAAGTATAAAAACTTACTTGTTAAAGAGGAAATACACAAGCCCAATTTCGAATGATCCTGAATAACTTTACATTGGCGTATGTTTGGGTTAATTTAAGACTACATTTAGATAGATATATTATGTCAACACTCGCCAATAAAATATGATGACTTGCTTACAGATATATATTTAAAGCCCGAATCGGATTGACTTAAACCCAGTTGTTCACTTCCTCAAGCCTGTGGAGGAGCAGGGTTGAGTTGGCTTGATATTGGACACCATTTCCAGTCTATCGGAGATAATGATGGTAAAGGAAAATGCGGCTATAGGTGAAAACCATGATAGTGTATTATTCAAATTTGGTACGATAATATTTATGCAAATACGATAATTTTGACATATTTGGTACGATATTTTAGCCAAATCCACCTGGCAACGCTGGGATTGACCTCCCAATCTACCAAGATTGGAAGCCAAAGCGTCACATTTTTCCTTTGCCTTTCAACTTTCTCTTCATAATTGCTGAGAGGAGTGGACATAATACAAGAAACAGGATGATTCATTTTAAGGTCCCGAGAATCCAAGGACAGGGTAAGCAAACATTCTTCTTCACTGCCATCAAAGACTGGAACGACTTACCTCAGTCAGTCCGTGAAAAGAGAACACTGTATTCCTTCAGACGTAGCCTGAAGGAACACCTGAACCGGACAGCTGCGAGAAGGGAGCATCAAACTTATGTCTACTACTAAATACGACATAAGAGATAGACAAACCAAACTGAAATGATTACTGATTACGGATTACTGATATTTACTATAGGATGTAAGGTATCTTAAAGTAACCCCCTAGAAATACTTTCTCTCTTTTTTTTGTTTTTTTTTCTTTTTTTCCCAGCTAACCTAATCCCACAAGGACCCCAATGGAAATACGGCTAACGGCCTTATTGGGCTATCCTTAGTTGGAATTATGCAAGGCTGGTACATGTCATATTTGTAATATACTATGTGGTACCAACTCTGTAAATTGCTAACTGAATAAATATTATTATTATTATTATTATTATTATTATTATTATGAGGGGCACGGGGCCCTGGGTGGGGCTTTGGTTTCCCGGGCGTTTCCGCACCCTCCTCAGCTCCCCGCCATGGAGTGGCTTCGGTCACCCAGGCTTTATTGTGGTCGGCAGGGAGGGTTCTGTGGGGGCGCTCGGTTATGGCCTTGGCCTTGCTCGGGGCCTTGGGGCTGCTCGGCCAGGCAGCTTGGGGAACAGCAACAACAAAAACTCTACTATACTTGAAGAGTTTATCAAGGTGGTACTGTATGTAGATGTTACCCAAGCCAAGGCTTTATTTGGATTTATAGGTTACAGGGGGAGTCATGGGGTTGTGGAGATAATTGAACTTTTGTTCAAGGTTTTGAGGATGTTTTGGCTTGACCTTGGAGCGTGAAAATTCAGGGTGAAGGATTTTTGATGAAATGGAGTTTCTCAAGCGTCGTTGGATATTATTCTGCAGACAAGAGCCTGTCACCTTTAATATTGAGAACAGGGGTAGATGAGTATTTTAGGTTCTCTTATTAGGGGTAACACTGATAATTTCTAAGCTTCTATATATAAGAGCTGGAAATTTGACATGGGTATGTGGATCCCGGGCGGTGAGTTTGTGTTGGTAGCGCTGGGGGTCAAGGAGGCATGCTAGAGTGGAGTTTCTCTGGCAGATTTTGATATGATTCTGCAGACAAGAGTCTGTCGCCTTTAATATTGAGAACAGAGATAGATGAGCATGATAGGTGATCTTATTAAGGATAACACTGATAATTTCTGAGCTTCTATATATACGATATGGAAATATACACGGTTATATGGATCCTGGGTGGCGAGTTTTGTGTTGGTAGCCCTGGGAGTCACAAGATTAACCGAGAGGCGGAAAGGTTTGGTTGGTGACATCCCTGACTGGTAGCCATTAATACAAAAGTAGGAAAGAAAGGTGAAGTGACGGGATCCAAAGAAGAACCGCACAGAATAGCAGTGATCAGAGAATCGAGGGACAGCAGAAGGAAGGGATTCATACACCAGAAGAAGAAAAGAAATAGAATGGACAACATTTCCCATTCTCCAGAGAACGGGAAATTAGACCAGTTAACAAATTCTCTAATTTTCGAGCAAACAGGTGAGTTGCCCCCGCAATGCAGGTCAAGCCCCACCAATCACCACCTCGCACGGCCCCACCAACCACAGCGCGGGACTCAAACGACCAAGGCGGAATTACCCCTAGAATATTTCAATGAAAAAGTACTTATGCAAGCTACACATAAAGAGCCCTGGGAATACCTAAATCGTTGGGGCTCTTCCCCCTGGAGGAGATACCCTGTGAGAAAAGAAGAGAAATGGTGATAGGAAGTGCCACATAACCAAATCATTTCATAAACAATACAAATAGACAAACCAGCTAGTGAATTACATCATCATGCCATATAGTAGAGATAAGAAACAGAGGTCGAAAAGACGAGAACCTCAGTGCGATATTGTTAAGCACCAACATATATTTTTCATGTAATTATTACCCTCGACATAGCCAATTTTTATGTATTTACTATGCCCCTGTTAATGTAAGATAATGCAACCGGACCAAGAGAAACAATCCAAATATAGCCTAACTGAAGTTATAGGAAGTCAGCTCACACTCAGTAGGTTGCTCTGTCTGGATTATTGTCCGGGAGTATTAACTGCCTACTAGCGCTCCGTCTGGATTATTGTCCGGGAGTCGTTCACCCTAGCGCTCTGTCTGGATTATTGTCCGGGAGTCGTTCCTCTAGCGCTCTGTCTGGATTATTGTCAAGGGAGTTGTTCACCCCCCCCCTGAGAGAGAAGGTGCCTGCCGTCCTGTCCCCCCTGCCCCTTGGAGTCCTGACGAAGTGGTCCCTTGACGTCCAGCCGCCGTGCCCGGAGCTCTACAATGCCCTGACCCTCGTACCTGGCCCTTCTCCACACCACACTATACTAAGTGTCCTGCGTATCTCAATTTGTGGCTATTGTCGAAGGTAAGGTAGAATATGCGAGTATTCCGGAAGTATTGATAATTTGATCTGTGCCAAGGATCTGTATTAATTAATTATTGTAATTCCTATTTGTGTACACGTTACATAGTTGTTTATCCTCCCATAAATATTGATCTGTACAAGTGATTTCATAAGTGATTTCACTGGGCAATATCTGGTACAGATATTGCCCAGTGAATCCTATAAAGTGTAATTCTTAACCAATTATTACAATTCATATTTGTACACACGTTATATAAACGTACCTTTATACAGACTTAAACGGAATACTCTCAGATTTCACCTTTATGTGCTATTATTCTTTTGTGTATCCAAGTTGGGGCGAAAATGTATTCTGTGAAGATATTCCCTATTTTTACCATCATTTACCTAGGAGCTATGCCCAAATTTTAATCTATCTATCCTTCCATACCGAAAAGTCAAGAACCCCCCATTGAGTTAATATTAATTCATGTGTTCAAGTTGTCTAGTTATCCAGCGCTTGTGAATTAGTCTAGTTTACGTGTGCGTTTTTTCGTAATTCTTTTCACACAATTATAGTAACTCATATTAAAGTTATTTTATTCGTTGCACCATATTGTTTAGGTGACCGATTTTCTCTTAATTTACTGTTGTCAAAGTAAATATTTGATTACATCTTATGTTATGTAATCCGCTCTTCTTCGTATCTTTGATTCACGTATTGCTTATAGGAATTTATTAATACATTCAAATTACCTTTTCATGCTACAATCGTAGTATTTAATCTAGTAGGCTACAACTTCGTCGTGTACGCCCCATTTATTCTGAGTTAATTCGAAACTCTAATTTACTGTGATTTACAGTCGCATCTTAATCGAGTGTATTTTTAACTCTTTTTAGTATAAATTTGCATTTATTCCAAAACCTTTTTATAGTTATACATCAACTTAATTTGAATTTGAATTCTATATACGTGTGATCAGATCTTATACCCGGTCTATAATTATTTTTCGTACCTCGTTTGTAGACTCGTTCACAAAACCGCTTAGACAATCTAGTTCAAAGTTAAATTACCTTGCCTATAATACCCCAAGTGTATATCTAACTTTCATCTGTGATTTATAGTCGCATTAAAGTTAATCGAGAATCCGAATATAAGCAGTCCATCTGACCTAGGGCCAACACACTATACCTGCCTATCTTACCTGTGTGACCCCTTGCTAATCTCCTTGGCGGTCGCTTACCGCACCGCGCCCGTGAACGCTCTTTCAGGCAGGTTCGTTCAATCTCAGAATTCTTCACGTTAGACGCTTCGCTCACATACGTATTATTATCTCCATTGAAATACTACGTACTTGAACAATCTTATTTTTCCTGCATACTCATATTATTGATACTGTGTGTAACGTGACTTATAATATTTAATTTATCAGTATAATATACTCTATTCTGATACGTCACTGATTTCTATTACCTTCTGTAGGATATGACAGATAGGTATAATTGATATTTCATTTCCATGCAATTGAATAAATAAGAGTGTAAAGTAACCTGTGTTCTTCTTGTGTGAATGCTGCCTTAGTGTGAGAAGTTATAGCAAGATTTATAAAGCTAGATGTGACCCTGTCGGGCATATTCTATCTCACTATATCCTATCACAGGATTGTTGATGAGATAATACTAAGTCGAGTTGAAATACCAACCCGACATTTCAAAAGGAATGTGGTTTGTTTATGAAATAGGATAGCTTGATAATGATAAAACATGTACAGTTCCGAGCATATGAAACAGAGACACCGCCTCAGGCCGTCTACTCAGTCACTGTGTCCTTTCTAGCTGGAGAGTTATGGGGGAGAACGGGAGTGGAAGTAGGCGATGGTGGGAGGGTGATGGTCTGCGGGGTGGGGGTAGAAGTGCTAGAGAGGTAGGAAAGAAGGGTGTGCTTGTGTGGCTGTTAAAGTTAAGGTGGGAGCAGAGAGGTAATGGAATCCGTTGATTTGCGGCAAATAACCGATTAATTACGTAATGTTCTTTGACAAATGGTAATTAGATAAGCCTGAGTTATGCTTTGCTAATATGTGGCAATAATTATAATAGCGGCATACAATTGTGTTGATAGTCATATTGCCGCGATTTATAACTATAGTTTGTTTATTTTCAGTTGATGGTAAATTGTCATGTCCTCATCTTTATTACTCAACTATTACTAAGATTATTTATTAGTGGCCCCTTCATCATTGCCGATGCGCCTTAACGTAGGTAATGGCCAATTTGAACTCTAGCTTGCTGATCAAACATTCCCGCCCGGGGAGAGATCAAATACGATTGCCACACATCGTGAGCGAAACGCTCTTAAAAAAACACTCACGGACTCGTCCTTTATGATGTGGGTACCACTACTAGAAAAAACTAGTAAAAAATAATTAAAATTTAAAATTTAAACTTGATCTAGCAATGCGCTTCCCTTGCGTCTGCTGTTTTGGGTACGGCACGCCACCCTCCTCGTAGCGGCTGTTCGTTTTTATTCTCCCCGGGCCCGCACAGTGTGGACGTGCATCCCTGGCACTCCTGCCTACCCTTGTTCGTCACCTTTCCTCGGTGCTGGTGATTCTTTACTCATTTATACATGATAGTGCTGAAGTCAGGTTAGATTATCGACTAGGTGTAGGCTGAAGTGTTATATACGGGCCCTGGAGAATGTTTTTTCTGGGTCTAAGCATTCGTGTTAGGTGGAGTTCTTGTTGGCAAGGCTCCCCACGTGTTCTGATTCATTACCCTAGCTCACTATTAGTTCACTATTTAGTCATGAGGCTTCTTTTAGGGTGAACTGGAGCCTGTTGCTCGGTTCCTTCAAGGTGTGCAACAAGTATGCCACGTGGGCTAGTGCCGTTGGATTTTCTCACTTAGCTGAGGGGTCCGGCACGGAGCCATGCTGCTCTGCAATCTTTTCATCGTGTATTGTACGTGTTGTGTGGTCGACGCTGGATCACAGGTTTGTGCTATATGACTGAACTCATCGCTACTTGCTCCCATCTAGTTGGCCTCATTAGGTTGCATATATAGGGTTAGGAAGTGTTATCATTGATTATTGATTGTTATTCATGTATAACCATGCCATGTATGTACACGTTGTTCATTCCTATATATTGGAGGGTTGGCCCTTCCGGCGGGATTTTTATTCAAGTGAGACTTACATAACAACGTGTCTCTGGGTGTTTCGCGTGGTTTTCCCGCCGGGAAACATTCGGAATTATTTTAAAATTCAATTTTTCCACGTTTGGTATGGGATTGCAATGGATTTTGTTTGTGTTGTTTACGGCGTATAGTATGATTCCGGATGAACCGGCATGTTACTAAATAAATCGGGTTTCGAAGGGTTACGGCTATGCCTTCCCTCGTAATCACTTTTTCCGCCACATAAAACTTCACAAAGAAAACATTCTTTGCTTGGTACAGACGAACGTTACGCCAGCTGGCATTAGTGGGGAGCCACTGCCGCCGCGCTAATAACAGCTGAGCCGAGAAACGAACTCACCCATTCCGATCTTGAAGCTTCCAGTTAAACTGTTTTGCTTTATCATTGGCGATTGGTCCGCCGGGCTTAGAATCGAATTCCGTTTTAGCGTTGGTCGCCGGGGTTGATTCTTGCATCACAAGACGGGTTAGGTCAGTGTTATTCACTTAGGTAAGAAGTTAACAAATGTTCGTAGCACATGATCGGCTGCACACTACTCAATTACATTTCTGGGGAATGTACTTAATGTAAGGGGAATTAAGATTGTTTAAGTGGTATTCAATGCTTTCTTCTTGTTTTACGTGGAGATATATTTATATTAGCTTTTCCAGCCTAGCGTGTCCTTATGAGCATTGATTCTTGGAATTTTCTTTCACACAGGTTCGCATGTGGGTCACCTAGGAAGGATAGCATCTCCTTGGCGGGGGGAAGTGTAATCATGGATAAGAGTAATTTCTCTTTCTGTGCGGCTCTGGATTGTCACAATTTAGCGGTTATCGGTCACCTACTTTGTGTAAAGTGTGTTCCTTGTCTAGACCGTTCGAAAGGTCGTTGGTTGTCCCAATCTTGTCCCAAATGTTCAGCCCTCCGCAATGCTCTTATTAACCATGAAGATAGTCAATGTAAAACTATCCTGCTACACATTAGATCTGAATTTGGAACGTACTGTAAGACAGTAGCTCATAAGTCCCTTCAATTGGATGACCGAATTCTCGAGGACTTGTTAAAGAGTTCATTAGTTACTTCACCCCCTCCGGGATCTTCGTCTTATGACACTTCCTCCCACCACCTAAAGCGACCTCGGACCGAAGATCCGTCGGAGACGCCAGCTTCGGCCAGCCGGCGAGACAGGTCCAGATCACCTTTGCCACGGCCCAAGCCTCCATCAGATGACCAGGCTGCTAAGAGGTCTCGCTCGAATTTTGACTCCACATTATCCGCCGGGGACAAGTCAAAGTCGAGCCGGCATAGGAAGTCCTCCTCATTAGGGAAGAAGACTGCTCAGGGTCCGTAAAAATCGGGCAAGAAATCTTCCTCTAGGAGTGAGGCATCAGGAGACACATCTAGTTCTGTCTCAGGCTCTTCCCCCCCGATATACTATTCCCCTTAATCCCAAACCAGAGCCTGCTGCTTTACCTGTGTTAGGGAGGGAAAGAGGCGGCAGTGTAGTTTCTGACCGGCGGGGGCATGATAGCTCCTCGGACCGGCGTTCATCTGTTCAGGAATCCCCCTTGTATGAGATCCCAGATTTAAATATGCTTGATCTGTCTGGGCCCGGCGTTCCCGACAATTCACAAACAGTTACACTAGAAACCGCTGCCCGGGTTGACGAGTCTCGGTCGGAGGCTGTACCAGCCCCCTCAACCCAGTCACCGGGTTCACACATACGCCAACAAGGAGTATATACTGAGGAACTGGCGCCTGGCCAACGCCCAGTTTCTCAGCTATCTGGAACGCAGGGCTCAGAGTTGTCACAGTCCGCATCCCAGTCTGATCAGGAAAGTGGGCTTTTTGTAGCAAAGGACCAGTTGCAAGAGCTGTTTGATTTTATGCGGCAGGTTAAGTGTTAGTGCATCCTCAAGTTACTATAACTTCACCTCCATCCCCAGCAAAAAAGGCCCTATGCCACTCTTGTATGGACCAGATACTTCCTGTCAGTAGTTCAGCCTTTTTGCCCCAAGGTCGCATAACCCACGGTTACAGGTGAGTTACCTATCCCGAGTCACTGGGTTATAGAGGCAAGTGAAGCGAAAAAGTTACGGGCCAAGAACCAGTCGGGAGAGGTACTTGATGTTATTAAGGCCAGCCCAACATTTTTTAATCCTGAATTCTTTGTCTACTCGCAATCCCCCGCCTTGCCTCCTACTTCCGCCGGAAAACTGTTTTCTGACTGGACTAAATCTGATGGGATGAATGATTTAAAAGTGTTGCAGGGTTTGACCCCAGAATGAAATTCTATTCCTTTCAGGGATTCTCATGGGGCATCATTAGTTCATGTTCAGGGAGGGGAGTCTGGGCTTTGAGTTGCCTGGGGACATGAGGCCCAGCTGTTTGCCAGCACCATTACCAACAAAAGTAGTCACCAACTTCCGTCAGAAGACAATCATTGGTTTTCTATGCCAGTAGGCAAGGCGGACGGGATTCCCCAACATATTTTTGATTTTCTTGGGGCCCCAAAACTATCTTTGTGCCAGTTACCTGAACCATTTTGTCCTCCCACACAGGTCCAGATCGACAAAGATTATAAAATGAGACAGAAAGCCTGGAGGCTGGCGTCTCAATACCTTCTCAGCCACCAGCTTGGAGCCTCTCTGGCTCGGACGACTGAGTCGGTTAGGGACGCCGGAACCCAGAAGGCTCTTTCTCTGTTCAGACGCCCCCTCCTCCAAAACTCGATTCAGTCTCTCGGCGACGTTCGGACAGCTCTCTTTGAGGCTGTACGGGTATGCCAAGATCTAAGAGTGTACATGGTAAGGAGGCTTCCGGCGGAGATTGGTAGGAGGTTGATCTTATCTAATGTTTTTACATCCACCTTAGTCTCTAGCGAAGCTTGGCGCACCGTTAATTTTCTCCTAGACTCACAATCTGCCACCACTGCTAAGTCCAAGGGTGAGCAGTCAGCTAAACCAAATTCCAAAGCTAAGAGTTCTTTTCGTGGCCAGTCACAGTTCCATCAGTCAGCCAAGACTTTTACAACCCCTGCTCATACCGGGACACCTAGAGGGCGTGGTCAGCCCAGGGGTAGAGGGAGGTAGTTTCGGGGTCAATCTAGGGGTAAACCCAGTAGCGATGGTAGCAAGGCCTCTCATCCCCCCATGCCAAAATCAGAGTCACAATCCTCCTCGTCAAAAAAGTGAGACACCACAAGGCTCTGTCACTCCCAGTGCCAAGGCAAGGCGAGACGGATCCGAGAGTAGTACTGCCGGACAAGACCAGTCATGTGACTGGCAACTTCCGAGATTATTTCCGGGCATGGCCCCGGCGAACATGGGCAAGGACAGTGGTCTGCAAAGATCTCTCATGGCGGTGGTCCCGGGGACCCCGTTTACATTTCCCCACAGAGTTCAATCGTGTTTCATTGGAGGTGGGATCCATTGTCAAAGAGATGGCACAAAAGCAGATCATAATCCCCAGTCCTATGTCAATGCCAGTGTTCATATCTCGGTTGTTTTTGGTGCCAAAGAGAGACAGTGTTCAGATGAGGCCGGTGATCGACCTCTCCTATCTCAACACCCACATTCACAATCGGTCGTTCAGGATGCTGACGGTTCAGATCAGGTTGTCACTCCCGCCGCAGGGCTGGATGTGCTCAATAGATCTGACAGATGCCTATTGGCATGTCCCAATCAACAAACGTTTTCAGAAGTTTCTAGCTTTATGCAACGGGGATCAAACGTTTGTCTTTCAAAGAATGCCCTTTGGATTAAATCTAGCACCCCAAGTTTTCACAAAGTTAGTCCGACAGGTTTTGTTACCATTGCTCAAACAGGGAATCATGGTTTTATGGTACCTAGACGATTGGCTAGTGGTAGCCCAATCCGAGATAATGTGCCTTCATCATGTTCAACAGGTATTAAATCATGTAGCTGCCTTAGGGTTCAGGGTAAACTTAGCGAAGTCTTCTCTAAGTCCCACCAGGAAAATCCAGTGGGTGGGCCTTATCTGGGGTACCGAGTTACTCACTCTGAGTCAGAGCGTGGACAAACGTCAGAGATTTGGCAGGAAACTCTTTCAATTTCTTCATTCTCAGACGACAACGAGGACGTTCTGGGAATCTCTGGTAGGCTCACTCAATTGGATACAGCTGACGGTACCGTTAGGTCATCTGAAGGTCAAAAGAATTATCTTGGAAGGAAACAGGTGCTTTCCGCTTTTCCCGGCGGAAACACTGAGGACAATTCCAAAATTAATCCACAACCTTCTGGCGGCTTGGGCGAAGCCAGAAGTAATTCACTCCTCCTTGACTTGGACAGCTCCGCCTCCGACGGTTTGGGTAGATACAGACGCGTCAGGAACCCTGGGATGGGGTTACCAATCAAACTTAGGCCATCAGGGTCAGGGTCTATGGTCAATATCTAATCGTCTTCATATCAATGCCAAGGAGTTGCTAGCCCCACTATTCTTTTTACAGGAGCACGGCATGAGCCAGGCGGGAAAGTCCCTAGCCTTCAGAATGGACAATTTGACTGCAGTGACATGCATTCAAAAGCAAGGGTCAGCGAGATCTCGAGTGTTACAAGGGTTGTTGGAAAAGATATTTCGACTAGCCGCGAGGCTCGGGATTTATCTTCACGCAACGTATCTGCCCGGCGTGGCGAATGTAAGGGCTGATGCTCTGTTCCGGAGACAGAGCACTCAAGTAGAATGGGCTCTCAGACAAAACATCTTTCAAGAGATGATTGCCGAACCCTACCATCCACAAGTGGACTTGTTCGCGTCAGAGGCAAACCACAGGCTGCCTCAGTACCTCACACGCCGGAGTCAGACTCCGGCGAGGGGTCCGGACGCATTTCTGGTCGAGTGGAACAAATGGAGCTCCATTTATCTATTTCCACCTCCAGACGCACCCTTAATGTGCAAAATAGTTCACAAACTACGGGATTATCGGGGAATGGTCTCGATGATCGCGCCCTTGTGGCCGGCTCAAGTGTGGTACAACCAATTAAAGACGTGGTGCGAGAACCCGGTGTCGCTCCCGATCTCGTACTTTCACTTAGAGACAATTGGAAACCTCAAGACCTAGCTGACTTTTGCCTTGTGGATATTCAGAAGGCCAAGTGGCTAGGCCAGTTTGGGGAAACCATGACTCACAAGTTGATTAATGAGTATGCTCAGTCAACCCGACGACAGTACCAATCACACTGGAAATCATTTACTACCTGGATTGTAGAAACTGGTCAACAGCAGTCCTCAGTGGCTCTGGTGTTTAATTATTTAAATTACCTATTTGATATTCAAAAGTTGTCAGTTGTCACATTAAGGAATCACCTCACAGCAATTAGGACACCGTTTTTCGATTTAACTGGTCTGTCTGTGCCGGAGGCAGAGGAAAAGGGTTTCATGAGGTCTTGCTTCAACCTTCGCCCTCTTCTTCGTCAACTCACACCCACCTGGTCTCTTGATCTGGCCCTTGAGATGCTTCAGTCCCATAAATATTGTAAGGATCCTCCCTTTGACTTAACACTTAGAAAGGCAATTTTTCTAATGGCACTGGCTACGGGTGACAGGGTGTCTGAGTTGGCGGCGATGAGTTCGGAGCAAACCTGTTTAAGATTTTTAAGGCGTAACATGAGTGTACATATTGCTCCTGCTCCTAACTTCATAGCTAAGAATGAACATAGTAATCATGTTTTTACAGAGTTCGAAGTTCCGGCTCTGAAACAAGGTGACAGGCACCATATACTTTGCTCAGTGCAGTCACTTATGTTATTTATGCGGGCTTCCCGGCCCTCACAGGCGGGAGCCCTCTTGGTTTCACGGACAGGTAAACGTCTAAAAAAACGCCGGCTAGCTGCGTTATTAGTGGAAGTCATTTGTGAGAGTAATCCCGGCGTGTTGGCTCGATCACACGATATCCGTAAATGGGCGGCATCACTTCGATTCTTCCATAATTACTCTCTAGATGATATTCAGCAGACCCAATTGTGGTCATCAAATCATACATTCCTCACACGTTACCTGTCCGTCAATCTCATGAAACCTTCTCGTACATGTGTAGGATTAAGGCAGAAAGTCTAGTTTTAAGCTATTTTTGTAATGGAATATGGGGGGGTGGGGGGGGAGTATCCTAGCTAAGGACTCTGCCTGCCTCTGAAGTGATAACAAATTTAACGAGTATTAACGTCATGTGATAACCTGTTCCCTAGACTAAAGTAAGTCTAGTCAGGAAATTTGTATTTTTTTATGTTAACACTATGGATGCAATAGAGTTTCCAATATACTCAATAATCTTAAGGATTAGGATTAGAGTGAGAGTACAAATATTTTGGTATAACCGTATCTGAGGCCATAAACATATAGGCCAACATATTATCAAATTTTGATAACAATGAGATTCTCATTTATTTATGGATGTATAAGCTAAATGAATAGTTTATTTTTGTGTTACACCAACTGTTCTATCAAACGTAACGGTGCTAACACCACAGGCTTCCTTTAAGGGGAGATCTCCACTTGAGGGATTTTTTTCTTGACCCCTTTCTCCCTCATGTTTAGCCCCATTGCTTTTGATATTATATAACGTTTGCCCCATTAGTTTAGCGATTTTAAGAACTTTCACCCCATATTAAGACCTTTCGTGCAATTCAGGTGTCGATTTTATCCTGGCGAGCGATAGCGAGCCTGTAATTTAAGAGGAACCGGCCTTCAGCCAGGACATTTTTCTACCGAAAAATGTACACATTTATCTTGAAAGGGACTCAAGGGGGTGTAATTTTAAGCTTAATGGAGGTCTAGGGAACTAACTAAATACCTCCCCTTAAGAAACGGCGCCTGTAACCCCTTTTATATTTGTGTATTAAACTGATCTGATTAGTACATGTTTGTTTGGACCTTATCTAGTTTATTAGTGGTTTTCGATGTTCATGATGCATGTCCCCCTCCAGTCTTGAGATATCAGGTGCATCGTCAATGATGAAGGGGCCACTAATAAACTATAGGTTTGAGTCCCGAAGGGAAGAAGGAAAACCTAATATTTAGTAGTGGCCCCAGAATCATTGACGATTTTGGCCCTCCCTTCCATCCCCTTCCCATTCATCTGCTATATTTTGAGAGTCTCGATATGTCAGATTAAGAACGAACAGCCGCTATGAGGAGGGTGGCGTGCCGTACCCAAAACAGCAGACGCAAGGGAAGCGCATTGCTAGATCAAGTTTAATTTTTTATTTTAATTATTTTTTATTAGTTTTTTCTAGTAGTGGTACCCACATCATAAAGGACGAGTCTGTGAGTGTTTTTTTAAGAGCGTTTTGCTCACGATGTGTAACAATCGTATTTGATCTCTCCCCGGGCGGGAAGGTTTGAACAGCAAGCTAGAGTTCAAGATTGGTCATTACCTATGTTAAGGCGCATCGTCAATGATTCCGGGGCCACTACTAAATATTAGGTTTTCCTTCTTCCCTTCGGGTCTCAAACCTATAATATAGCAAAATAGGTTGTTTATTATGAGGACTTGGCAGTAATATTACATAGTTTCATATTTTTCCATTACGTATCGATAATCAGTTGCTACGGGATTCAATTTACCGTCAGGTGACATAACCGACCATATGATAAATTACACCCAGTTAATTGCAAAATATGTTTGTTTTAATGCCACAACATTATCGGGCTTACTTTAAACCTCTAGTGATGTGTATTTCGGTATGGTTGTATTTTTCTTGATCTCTGAGTATGATATAATATAACCATCCATAATTATATGTCTATCTATCTATCTATCTATTGCCGGACGCCTTACTCCCTTACGAGGGTGGCCATACACAGAATGCCCCCAAGCGGACCTATTCCCTGTGAGAGGGACAACCCGAGCCAGTTTAGTGAAGGACTTACAGGATTGACCACTCAATTTAGGATCCGTCCAACTCCGAGGCCCTCTGTGTATCTTGTTAGCACTATTTTTCTGCAGTGGTGTTCGGCTAATCCATCCACTAACCTGCCTTACCCTTATGTAAGCAGTAGGGATTTGCATCAGGTTTACTCCCCTAGACAGGTTGCCAACCAAGGCTGACGAGTCCCATCCACCCGGATTTGTATAAGGTTGTCTCCCCTAGATGAGTTGCCGACCAAGGCTAACGAGTCCCATCCACCCGGATGTCATATTATATAATATATGTAATTTGTCATATTATATATTAAAGTTCACACAGTAGAGGCAGAAATGGTCATTTCGCAATAGGAACCTTCAACACTTCCAATAACTGCTAGTAGTTCTAATTAACTGCGGATATATTTGCAAACTTAGATATGCTCTGACATAACTGTATGCAAAGTGAACATATTACCTGAGAAACGGGCTTGTTCCTTGGAAATCTTAGTCTTAAGGGGCTATCACACTGGCATATTTTCCGTCGTCCTTCATCATATCTACGATTTGCGTGGTCCTTCATCTCAACTGAATTCCGAACTAATGATATCAATCCTGAATATATATACTATGAACTGGAAAGTGGTTAAATGGTCTTGTAATTACCTCCGCACCTATGCGCAGTCAGTATGTACTAGTACCACTCGCAGTAGTAGCAGGTTAGTACAGCTCCGTACCTCAGTCGGGTACTGAAGGGTACTAAACAGAGGTCCTTTCTGACACTACCTGCCTTGCAGATTGGACAGCTCCGCAATAGTACGGAAGGGTAAAAAATACAGCAGTCCCTTATCATACGCTACCTGCCTTGCAGATTGGAGCCTGGATCGAGTCTTACGTAAATGCACAATACATATATGGTTATAGCCTTGTGATTTGTGATTGTATAAGACTTTGTGTGTAAGGGTGACGATTAAAATAAGACATAAGGACATAAGAAATGTGAGTCTACAGAAAACCGATTCGCCCACACAAGGCAGATCCCTCTCACACCCAACCCTAATTGTAAGGCCTAATTATAGGCCCAGCTTACTAACACCTTGAGGACCGACCTCACCAAAACGGTCAGAGGTCAGAAAACTGGGTCTGCAGAGCGCCCATTGGCCCACAACCGACAGCAGATCCCCTTCACACCCAACCCATCTCGTCCATATGCCTATATAATTTTATCTTAAAACTCTCTATCGTTCTTGGTCCCAATATAGCACTTGGTAGCCTACTCCACCTATCTACAACTCTGTTACCATGTCCCCTTTATTAATCCCACTAACCCACTTGAACACCTCTATCATATCCCATCGAACTCTGCGTCTCTCTAACGAATGTAAGCGTAATTTCTTCAACCTTCCTTCATATGGGATATTTCTAATATTATGGATATTTTGTTTAATTCTACGTTGTACTCTCTATAAGGAATATATGTCCATTCTGTAATAAGGACACCAAAATTGAACAGCATAATCCATATGGGGTCTCACTAATGACAAGTAAAGTTTTAAGATAACATCTGCAGTTCTGTTACTCACTCCTAGAGATGAACCTACTACTACTACTACTTCTACTGCTACTACTACTACTACTACCACTACTAAATACGACATAAGAGATAGGCAAAACAAACTAAAATGATTACTGAAATATTTTGACCAGTCCAAATATAGAATGTAAGGTATCTTAATATAACCCCCTAGAAATAATTTCTCTAAAGTATCTACTTATTTTTGTTTTATCCTCCCCTTTTTCCCCAGCTAACCTAATCCCACAAGGACCCCAATGGAAATACGCCTAACGGCCTTATTGGGCTATCTAAAATACCCCAGAAAGCGAAATTCCCCAGACACGAAAATCCTTAGAAACGAAGAGACCAAAAGTTACGCAACCACGCCCAACGCAGGAATGTGGATTAAATGCTGGGTGTGAAGGGAATTTTTCTGTCCTGACAACTCCCGAGGCCCACTTAGGGTCAACCTTTCTTGGGGCCTGGCGCGGGGCTCGAACCTCTGAAGGGAGTTTAACCCTCCTAAAAACCCACAGGTTTTGAGATGCCTTGGGTGGGGTTCGAACCCTGGTTAGTGACCATGACCACCATAGGTCAACCAGGCCCGCGCGCTAACCCACTGTACTACCACGGACGTACAAAAGTATAGCAACCTTAGTCCGATTTTTAAGAACCACGGTGATAGTCTCTCAAGATGAGTTTATTGGACTTCCCATCTACGACTATTTTACGCTATACCTGACGTCAACTCGGGTTAGTATTATTGTGGGTGCGGGACATTTTCGAGGGCATTACAATAATACATAAATATTAAACGAGCATAACGAATACGAGATGGTCTTCCTTCGTTGTAGAATTGTGAATGCTAATGCTCTCCAGTATGGGATAGGGGCATCATAGGTGACTAAACATTAATGTAATAATCATCTTAATCAAAGAATAAACAAGCATAAATACATAACGCAAGAAAGACAAGGAAAACGAAATATTCCAGTTACGCACCATTAATAATTAACACATTAATTGTTTAATCTGGATAATGTAAGCGGTAACATACAAACAACCAAACATTACCCTTTTATCTGCAAGTAATAGACAAGGGATTATGTGGCCATACACACACACACACACACACACACACACTCTCTCCGGGGGCGGGCGTAGCGTGGTGGCTAGCGCGCTCAACTTGTGATCAGGGGTCGCAGGTTCGAGTCCCGCCGCCGACAAGTTACCTTGCGGGTGGGGTAGCGCCCATCCTAACTTACCCTAGTAGTGCTATATGGTCTCTTCAGGTTTAGCGTGGTGGAATAATTTCCATTTCTCTCTCTCTCTCTCTCTCTCTCTCTCTCTCTCTCTCCCACACATGAAGATAATTAATTGAATCCCTAACATAATGCTAAGCTCATCAGACTATGTCACATCTCTAATTTGAAGCACATGGCATAATGTGTTATCAACTGCTACGGAGTAGCAGGATTTATTTGATATTATATACAAAATAATATACAGAGTATTCTAAAGATTGAGTAGATACTGTTACATTAAACTCGTGTGTGTGTGTGTGTGTGTGTGTATATATATTATTTAACATAAACTGTGTTCTTAAACATAGACGTAACATAAAGGATGAATATTTTGTCAAAATAGATTCTCAATACCTTCATAATTATACAAAGAATGCAGGGTAATATTGACATTAAGCAAATACAAAAATAGGTAGTAAGGAATACGGGTAGATGATGAATATTTATTTGAATGCTTTAGAATCATCATAAATTGAATGACAACATAACATATTAAATATATGTTCAGGAAATTAAAAGAGCATGGAAAGTTCCAGTAACTTAGAATTGGGGAGGGAGAGACAAGTGTGTGTTTGTGTGTGTGTGTGTGTGTGTTGGAGGGGGTGGGGGGAGAGACAAGGGGGGAATACTGGTGGAAGGGAACACGGGTGTGGGGAATCAGGGTGGATGGCGGGAGGGGAGGGGTGAGTTCAGGGGAACCAACAGAACACCTTTTTTATCCTGGTAAAACAGTGGAGAGAGGAGATGACCACCTGAGCCAGAACATATGCTCTTAACTGTACAAGATATATGTATATAGGTATTTGAGTTCTTATTACTCGTATTTGGTTACATACATATACACTTAGAATATAACTAAATCATGGCATAGGGAAATAGCTATACATACACAATTATAATAGAAAGAAGTAATGAACATTGTAAAGCATGGTTCTTACTTCTTACATACATACAGAACTTAACCTATCAGGAATGACAAGGGTCGCCATATATGACGCACCTTTCCTGGGTTGCGCACGCGGCTTCCACTGTTATGCCCTGTTTTTCTACAGGTTTAACTTGGGTAATGTGAGTTCTGAATGACTGGGTATATAAGGCTGCATGCACAATACAAGGTATGAGGAATAGAGAACACAAAATAAACACACGGTAACACGACACAAGTTCACGTTTATTGACGTAAATAAATAAAGAGTATAGAAAGATAGTAATTCTCGCACAAAACAAATAATAGAAGGGAACTGCTAGCATTAGCGGATCTGGATGGAGCCTAGTCTCCCACTTCCAACGTTCAGGTATATTCTTCTGATCACGGGTTTAATTAGCAAGTTTTTATTTTACTGGAAGACCTCAATATATTCGTATAATTCAATGTCACTGAGTTGACCTCTTGCTGGCTGGTCGCGTGACCAAGTAGCAGCTCACAGTTAGGGTTAGACACGCGTATATTGTAGAACACGGAATCTCTAGTAACCTCATGGGGGTACTGATCTAAGTTTTATATTCTTATGGCAGAAATACGTAGAACACAAATCAGTGGGCGAACGTTAGATATCACTAGAGTTTTAATATCTGAATAAGGTAATTACGAGAGTCAAGGTCGCCTGTTAATTAAAGAGCACTGATCGCTTAGTACGTCCCAAATGGAATGGTTAAATCTGAATTACACTGGGCAAGGTTTTAGCCACTTTATAGAAAGTTAATAAGTGAGTATCAAGCTAGTACTATAACACTTAGTACTAGCAACATGAATCCTGAAAAGTATTGGTAGATCTGGTCCTGGTTATCTTGCTTCCGGTGATGTTGGGGGCTAAGGACTGGTTCCTCGGCCGTCCAGATGGTCCAAAATGTAGGAAGTTCTCAAGTCGGATCTCTTGACGATCGTTGCTGGCTACACACTTATATACCCACGAATTTGTGTGAAGGTTATAAGGTGCACGTTAGGACTTGTACATGGACAGATGCTTCTATCAGTCTTCTCTGCCACGGAGTCTGCCGGATCTGGAATCTCACTCCGGAACAACACGAGGGCAGAGCTAGAGGTAAACTGCAGGGTAGTGACCACTGGTTGGTGTCTAGCTTTCAACTGATTTGACTGGGGGCGGGAGCTAGATTTATAGGCTCGGTTCTGGACCCTGTAGACAGTAGGGATCTCGAGTCTTATGGACTTAATTGAGCTCTCAATAGATATGGGAACTAGGTAAGATGGTATTTACTGTTGTGGCACAGGGCTATAGGAAGCCTTTATATTTTCATATAACTGAGCCTTAGTAAGAGGTACTATTTTGGCTATACTGGAAGTATTTAGGGGAGGGAGACTGGATCTACTTTGCGAGGAGGATGGGGACAGCTGTGATAGGAGCGTCTCTCTTAGATTGTGCAATCTTCATTCTATGGTATAGCTGAGGTGCTAATTTAGTGATCAGAGCATGCAAGAAAGGTAAATGGTTTATTGTGAGTAAATAGAGGTTAGTAAAGGTGTTAGTCATGCATGGTTAGTTCATTGATAGGAAGAATTCCTGTGCTACCTGGCAATGACTCGGAAGTCAAAACAGGGGCCAGGTATACCTCCGCGGGGGTGGGGGTCTCCCTCCTCGGGTGGGCAAAAAGGGGGAGCTGGGCGCCCTCTCTCTGTGATAGTCGTCCGGCGGCTGTGGCTAGGGGCTTGCCATATCACCAGTGTTCGTAATAACCCTCTGTGTATGAGACAGATGTGGGTGTCCTTAATACCAAAACCGAAGGTGCCTTGGCTAGCTGGTTTTACTCGGCTGGTTGTTAATTGTAGGGTTTGCTGGATGTGGTGGAGACTGGGTTGCTAACTCTGCCACATTTATCTGGAAGTATGGCAATAGAAGTTAGTTACTGGCGAGGCGGCTAGCCTCGCACCGACGACCATTGGGTGCAGGGTTGTGAATGGGTTGTAAGAGAATAGATGGCATGCAAGGGGCTAGTAAAGTTCTAATGTTGTTCTGGCCTACTAAGTGAAGGTAGGCTGGATAGGAGTATATATATAAAAGGTTGGAGAGCATTAGCAACGGACAATTCAAGGATCTTCAAGAGGTATGAGAGAGAGGCTAGGTCGGACAAGAGTAGAGAAGTGCGGGGTCTTATAATGAGAGGGGGGGGAGTGCAGGGGGGCTATAGGGGAATTTGACCCTAAGGTTTCTGGGCATGGGGGTGGCATTAGGCTGCAGTTGATATGGAAGTTTGAAAAGGCAGTAGAATACGTTAGCCAAATGCCACCGGGGAATGCAACTATGGGGTGGTATATGAGTCAGGAAAAGATAGAGTAATGTGATCAGTCCGAGGGGTTATGGATACTATTAGTTGGCCCTGGGAACTGCGTTTTCTATGAGATATAAATATACCAACAACAGCGGCAGTTCGTAGGGGTACTTAGTTATTGTTTCGGGGTACTATTGACAGATACTGGGAACCAGGTTATCTTATACAATCTCTGGTTGGGGTAAGAGGTGTATGACACAAAGTAAATTGGCGTAGTGTGGACTGTGGATACGAAGGAGGCAAGGGGAAGACGTATGACAATTGTGGAACAGTAAATGGAAAAAGGTGAACACAATGGCGGATAAAAATACTTAACCTAAGGATTGAATACATAGACACTTAGTTACTAAAGGAACAATGCAAGGGGGCGACTGAGCACGGGTTACATATATCTATACTCGTCATGGGAAATGATATACAAGGTCTAGGGACAGGCGGGGGTGTTTTAACTTCTAAGATATATAACATCTACTTCTCGGATGTAAGAACATACATAGATATAATTATGGCTGTCTGATGTGTTGGCATTGGCTCAACGTCGGGACAGGGCATGGGTGTTTTTAATATGAATGTATATTCCTGTTCATCATCTTTGTAGTTAGGAGTGTAGGACACGAGGGGGTTAGTGTATGTGAGGTGTGGAAAATGGTCAGTTTAGAAAGGGTAAATGGGTGCGGCCTGGAGCTGTTTAGCCCTGCGGGCTTGGGCCTGTCTGAAATGGCTGGCTCAGTCAGCTGGTCCTTTCGTTCTGTGGACCCTTCTTCCGGGTGTTTCTGTGTGGTGTTCGCTCGTGGCTTCTGTGGTGGGCTTCTTGTTCTGGGGCATTTTACTTCCCTCTCCTTCATTATAGGCTCGTCCTCGAGCCTCAAGGGTGAAGTTAAAAGAAGCATAGTGATGGTGGGTCATTTTCAGGGTATTTAGAAAGTTCCACCAAACACGAGAGCGACGGTCAGGTTTCTTTTGCAGGTCAATGTATACCTGTAAGAATGTGTCCTCTGTGTTGTGGCGGGCGGCTGCCCGGGCTTGGTGTGGGTGTGGTACACGGGCCAAGTGTCCAGTGGGGGTTTTTACTTTAACCTTTCGTATGAATGGTTTGTAGCTTTCCCCCGTGGGGGTCGGAGTGAGGTGTGTGGGATTGACAGGAAGTCTGTTTAGGGTGGTGAATGGGTTACTTACCGAAAGGGGATTCACGCGTGACAACAGAGCTGGGGATGAAGGGGGAATGTGAGTCTGGGTTTTATTTGGTTTTCTTGGGCGGTGTTGTAGGTTGGGAATATATAGTGAGGCAATGCGCAAGATCGGTTTAGGTAAGGTGGGTGAAGGAGGTGTGTGGGAAGGAGGGGGTGTGTGTGTTGTGTGGCTTGGGTCCTTAGTGTCAGAACGGGGTGTTATTTTTGTATCGCTGTCTTTAAATCTGATGGGTCTGTTGATTATTCTACCTCTGGCGGTCCTGGTGGGAAGGTAGATGTTTGTCGTGGGACTTGAGTCGCTCGACGATGTTTTATATTGAGGGGAAGCACGTTTTATAGGTAGATGACATGTGGGGGTTTTCTCGGGGGTGACTTTGTGGGGGGGGTTTCTTAGGGGTTGGTTGGTTGGGGGTTCGGTGAGATAAGGAGGTTGGTCGGTGTGTGGGTGGGGTGGTGGGGATCGTGGAGGGGAAAGGGGCGGATGCGGGGGGGGCTAGACGGGTGGGTAAGGGGTGTAGATTTAAGTTGGAGGGTTGGGGGTAGGGGCGTGTGTGGGGTGTGTTGTTTGATGAGGTTGGTGATTTGCTGGTGATTATTCGTCTTCTTTCCCTTTGTGGGGGAGAATTCGACGAAGAAGAAGAAGAGGAGGAGGAGGAGGGTAGTGGTCTGGCAGACCTACGGAATTTGGTTAGTAGGGTGTGTTTTCTGGAGGTTTTAAACAATTTTTGTCGTGGGCGTAAGTTGTAGCGTGAGATTACTGAGGTAGATTGTGTGGTGCGGTTGGGTGTGTACTTGGTTTGGGGTGGGGGTGGTGGTTTTCTCACTGTGGTGCCTGGTGGAGGTATGTCAGGGCTAGACGGGAGGTTTTCTGTTGTGGTCGGGGTTGTGGGTGGAGGTTTTCGTACTTGGATAAGTTGGGGAGGAACTTGACTATCAGAAGTGAAGGAAGGTGTCATGGTGGAAGAGGGTGTGATAATGGGGGCTTGGGGTTTGTGGAGGTTAGTTTGGGGGGTATGTTGAGAAAAGATTTGTCGGTTCGGTGCTGGAGGGCTTAGGTCCTTAGGGGTTTGTATGGGAATATTCGTAGCCTGAGTGAGAGGGTGAGTAGGGGTGTTTAATTTAGGGTCGGACGTGTGGGGTGGGGTAATGTCTTGTGGCTTTAGATGTTTAAACGCTCGGACGAATCTAGTTCGGAGCGTGCGAGTCACGCCGTGATAGTCGATGATGACTTGAAAGGCATTTGGGACTTGTATGACGGTGTAGGGCCCGACATAGCGAGGGCCTAACTTGTTGGTGATAGGGAGGTTGGCTACCATTACGGTGTCATGGATGGCGAATGGGTTTTTGTCATCGATGTTATCAGTTTTGGTGTCTTGACAGATCTGGGCGGTATGGAGGGTGTTTTGCAGATGTTGCAAAGGGTCAATTGTGGAGGTGGTGGAGGGAAGGTGAGCGTGGTGGTGGAATGGCAGTAACAGGGGGGGTACACCGTAAACACGTTCATGAGGGGAAATACCATCTTCCCGAGGACAGGTGTTCATACCCCACTGTATCATCTTTAGTTGTGATGGCCAGTCTGAGGTGTTAAGAGCAATCATTCTTGTACGTAACTGGTTGTTGATGGTGCGATGGCTGCGTTCGCAGATAGCATTTCCTTGAGGCCAGTACGGGGATGAGTGTTTAATCTTAATACCGCATTGTTGGGTGAATTGTTGCCAAACGTGTCCACTAAACTCGGGGGCATTGTCCGATAGAAGAGCAAGGGGAAGGCCGAATATAGGGAACACTTCTGTGGCAAGCAGTGTGGCGACTGTGGTGGCTGTGTGGTCTTTAACTGGGCAGGCTATTAAAAAATTTGAATATACGTCTACAAATGTGACGATATAGCGGTTGCCAGCGTAAGAAGGGAACGGGCCCATGATGTCGAGGGATAGGACTTGGAACGGTTTGTTGGCAGAAATGGTACCAGCTGGGCCTGGGCTGCGTGATCTATCCTTTCCCAATAAACACGGTTTGCAGGATTCTGTCACTCGTTGTGCAATTTTCGAGGGGTTGGGGGTCCAGTATTGGTCTGTGAAGATCTTTAACATTTTCTTTTGTCCAAGGTGTATGCCGTTTCCCTCGTGGATGGTAATCATGTAGTCGTGGGCTATGGTGGGGTCCAAGATTATGTGACCAGTGTCTGTGGCAGTTGATCTCCCCAGCGAGTCAGTTTCCTGAAGATATTTAACGGTATCCAGGGGGGTCTGATTCGTGCTTCCCAAGATTGAATTAGGGAGGGGGCTGGGGGGGCATTCTGTTGGGGGGTGGGGGTAGATACCAATTGAGTGTTTTGTAAGGCGGCTAGGTTGGTGGGGGTGTCTTTTGGTACTGGCAAACGTGACAGGGCGTCTGCATTAGTATGGAGTTTGCCGGGACGATATTGTATGGTAAAGTCGTAGTCCTCTAGTGTCTCTCTCCAACGTACCAAAATGGCTGAGTTGGTTTCGCACCTACGCAGCCATTGTAAAGATTGATGGTCGGTAATTATTTCGAGTTTTGCGCCCAACACAAATGACCGGAAGTGGCTGAGTGCCCAAATGATCCCTAAACACTCTCTCTTGGTGGCTGCGTAATTCTGTTGGGGTGGGGTGAGTGTGGAGCTGGCATACGCTATCACATGTTCCTTTCCATCTCTGAATTGAGCTAATACTGCACCTATGGCGTACAGAGATACGTCGGTATAGAGACGGAAAGGTTTCTGGTAGTCAGGGAAAACGACAATAGGGGCTTGGATTAGCTTTTGCTTCAAAGTGTTAAACGCGAGGTCTCTTTCAGGTGTCCAGGCGAACGGGGTGTCTTTGTGGGTAAGTTGGTGGAGGGGTCTGGCTATGGTGGCAAAGTGGGGGACGAAACGTCTGTAGTATGTGGCTAAACCTAGAAACGAACGTATTCCTTTAACCGTGGTGGGTGGGGTTTGGTTTTGTATGGCTTGAAGTTTCTTTGGATCTGGCGCAATACCATGTTCAGATATCACGTGTCCGAGAAAATCTACCTTATTCCGGGCAATCACGCACTTTGAGGGTTTTAATTTCAACCCGGCGGCTCGGATTCTTTGCAGGACTTGTCTCAACCTGAGGAGGTGTTCTTCCCAGGTTGGAGAGTACACATTAATATCGTCCAGATAGGCTAGGCAGGTTTCCCAGGTTAGGCCATGTAATACCGTTTCCATCAAACGGGGGAAATTGGCGGGTCCGTTACAGAGGCCAAAAGGTAGGACGTTAAATTCATAGTGATGGCCACCACTAGTGGAAAATGCTGTTTTCTTTTGGTCCTCGGCCTTGATAGGCACTTGCCAATACCCTGCTTGCAAGTCGAGGGTAGTGAACCATTTGGATCCGTATAGGGAGTCAAGGGAATCGTCTATTCGGGGTAAGGGCGTAGCGTCTTTAATGGTTATGTCATTTAACCTCCTGTAATCGACGCAAAAACGGGTTGTCCCATCTTTCTTTTTGACTAAGACAACAGGGGAAGACCAGGGGCTAATGGACGGGGTGGCAATCCCGGCCTCTAACATTTCCTGGACTTGGCGTTCCTCTTCCTGACGTTGTATGGGGTTCTTTCTACGGGATGGTTGTCGTATGGGGGGGCCTGTGGTGTTAATGATGTGTTGTTCTACATTCGTCTGTCCGATTTCGGTGGGTTGTTGGGCAAAGACGTCACTGAATTCCAGCAGTAGGTCGTACATGCCGTTCTTTTGGTGGTCAGATAGTGTCTCAGGAAGAGGGGGCAATTGGAGGCTGGTAGGGGTGTCGTTACAATGTATGGGGAGGTCATCGAAAGTTTCGAGGTCTCCTATAATGAGACCTTTCGGTAATGTCAGGGGTTCCTCGGAGATATTTGCTACGAGAATGTGGTTGATACGAGCGGGAATGATGGCGGGTTGTAAGAGGCAACGATGGGGGTTGGGGGATGTGTTAGTGGGGGAAAATACCATGTGAGTTTGGGGTATGGGCCGCAGGTTCACCCATTTTTGATGGTGGGGGGGAATTTGGCATTCATCCTGAACTACCGCTGGGCTAATGATGGTGGGGGATTGACTGGCGAGCAGGTGCTTGGTACTTATAAGGGGGGCAAGGTCACTTTGGTGGGGGTCACGCGTGAGGGGGGATTAACGGCGCGTGTGAGAGGATCAGTGGGGCGCGGTGTGAGGGGGTTAGAAAACGGGATTTGTTGGGGGGACTGCGGAGGGTTGGTGGGGGGAGCGTTGTCGGTGGCAGTAACGGTTTGTTTGGCGTTCATGTGGTTTTGGTGGTTATGTTTGTCATGAGAGGGCGAGTCAAGTGTGGGGTTGTGAAGTTTTCTAGGGGTGTGAATTGTGTGGGGGTGGAAGGGAGCTACTGACGAAAAACTGTCACAAGGGGGATTGGGGGGGTGCTGGAATAGCTGGGCATTTCTGGGGGCATGGTGGGAACATGGTTGTGTCCCTCGGTCGGCACGCGTGAGGAGGGGATTAACGGCGCGTGCGGGCGGTTCAGAGGGGTGCGAGGTGAGCGAGTTAGAAAACGGGATTTGCTGGGGGGAATGCGGAGGGTTGGTGGGGAAAAAGTGAGGTGTAGAACATGGGTTATTGGTGTAGGACTGGTGTATTGATTTGGGGTTGTTAACATTTCTGGGGGCATGGGGGAAACATTGTTGGGTACATCGGTCAGCATTTTCTCTGGAAACATGTGTACATAAACATTGGATAGAATTATGGTTACATATATCAGAGTCTGTCCTGAAAACATGGGAGGATTTATTCTGGACAGAGTTACGAGAATTGAGGGGATTACCGAGAGGGAGTTGCTTGGACTTGTCTTCTTTCGTTTGTTGAGGCATTTTTTTACTGAATTGAGTGAGGTTTTGAGAGATCTCGGGGCAAGGGGAGGTTTTAGGAGTCACCTTAGTGCTAGCTGCAACTTGGTAACCCTGAATCAGGGTTTGTTGAGGGGGGGGGGGGGGGGGGTTTCTTTTTGGGAATGGGTTTCTGCGTGATTGGTTTGTCAGAGGCTTTGGGCTGGAATTTGTTTTTGAATGAGATCAGCCTTTGGCCGCAGTCAATCTGGGCCCGGAGTTTTTGAAGGAGGTCAAGTCCAAGGAAACCATCATAATGTTTACAGTTGGAGGAAAATACTGTAAATGTGTGATAACAACGAGCATGGGGGTCAGGAGTAGTTACTGATAGGGGTAAAGTGTCTCCTAGGAGATTTAAGTAAGTATCAGCAGCTGAGATGAGTTCTGTTTTGGTGTGTAACAAAGGGCCAAATCGTCGGAATGTTTTTCATAGTAAGATTTGAACAAACATGACTTGGCAGCTCCCGTGTCGATTAGCAAGCGGACAGGAATGTCCTTGATTTTGGCCATGTAATAAATGGGGGCAGTGCGACTAGTTATGGCGTCCCCCGCCGAGCCCATCGTGGGCGGGGGATACTTTAAAAATCCTGGGGGTCGGTATCTACCTCTTCCAGGGTTTCCTCGGTATTGTCTGAGGTCATGGTATGGGGGGCAATTTCTTCCTCTTGTCCCCACTCCTCTTCATTTACAGAAATGCGAGGAGTAGAGGGGCGAGGTTTGGCAGAGTCACGAATTTGGTGGAGGGCATCATAGGGGTTGATAATGACTAAGGTAGGGTTTTTACTTTGGTAGGTGTTGTAGTTGCTGTTCCGGTTGAAGATTCTGCGTGGCTGGGATGGTTGGAACCGGAGTCTACTGGGTTGGGGCTTGCCGGAAGGGTAGGTGGGTCTGTTGTTGAAAGATGAGGCTGGGTAGGCATTCTTGGGGTTTTGGTGGTTGGTTTGCTGCGGGTGCGTGGGAAACCTCTTGATTGCAGCGATTTGGGTGGGTGCTTCTGTGCGCACGGCCAAAATACGTCGGATCGTGATGAGGTCTTTTTTGTATCCGACGAAATCGTGCACCCGGAAATGGTCTTTTACTGCTGAGGGCAATATCGACACAAGGTTGACCAGAATTTGCTGTTCTTGTTGGATTTTGGTCAACGTGGGCAAAGAATTTGTTATGTGTTGGGCAAGCTTACTCACTGTGGCATCTAGATCGCCTTCGAATTTCGTGTCTAGGATACGGGTGTGGGCCACGAAAGCGCCCAACGAAGGCTTAATGGCTTCTATCACTATTGTGCGAAATTCGTTCCAGGTGAGATCAGGGTGCATTTGATGGGCAACCAGGGAAACGGCTTTTCCCAGGTGTATTAATGTTACGGCTATTTTTTGTGCGTCCGTGGTATAAGTCATGTCAAGTACGGGTTTCACTATGTCCATTAATATTTCGATCCCATAACTTGTTTCATCATAATTTGGGATGGAAGTGTGAGTAGGTTGCGCCATGATGTTCTCGTGTTCTAGCTGTTCCAAACTTGCAATGTAATGCAACCTTTTATCCGAATCAAGAACCACCGCTGCCGCCAATGTTATGCCCTGTTTTTCTACAGGTTTAACTTGGGTAATGTGAGTTCTGAATGACTGGGTATATAAGGCTGCATGCACAATACAAGGTATGAGGAATAGAGAACACAAAATAAACACACGGTAACACGACACAAGTTCACGTTTATTGACAATAAATAAAGAGTATAGAAAGATAGTAATTCTCGCACAAAACAAATAATAGAAGGGAACTGCTAGCATTAGCGGATCTGGATGGAGCCTAGTCTCCCACTTCCAACGTTCAGGTATATTCTTCTGATCACGGGTTTAATTAGCAAGTTTTTATTTTACTGGAAGACCTCAATATATTCGTATAATTCAATGTCACTGAGTTGACCTCTTGCTGGCTGGTCGCGTGCCCAAGTAGCAGCTCACAGTTAGGGTTAGACACGCATATATTGTAGAACACGGAATCTCTAGTAACCTCATGGGGGTACTGATCTAAGTTTTATATTCTTATGGCAGAAATACGTAGAACACAAATCAGTGGGCGAACGTTAGATATCACTAGAGTTTTAATATCTGAATAAGGTAATTACGAGAATCAAGGTCGCCTGTTAATTAAAGAGCACTGATCGCTTAGTACGTCCCAAATGGAATGGTTAAATATGAATTACACTGGGCAAGGTTTTAGCCACTTTATAGAAAGTTAATAAGTGAGTATCAAGCTAGTACTATAACACTTAGTACTAGCAACATGAATCTTGAATAGTATTGGTAGATCTGGTCCTGGTTATCTTGCTTCCGGTGATGTTGGGGGCTAACGACTGGTTCCTCGGCCGTCCAGATGGTCCAAAATGTAGGAAGTTCTCAAGTCGGATCTCTTGACGATCGTTGCTGGCTACACACTTATATACCCACGAATTTGTGTGAAGGTTATAAGGTGCACGTTAGGACTTGTACATGGACAGATGCTTCTATCAGTCTTCTCTGCCACGGAGTCTGCCGGATCTGGAATCTCACTCCGGAACAACACGAGGGCAGAGCTAGAGGTAAACTGCAGGGTAGTGACCACTGGTTGGTGTCTAGCTTTCAACTGATTTGACTGGGGGCGGGAGCTAGATTTATAGGCTCGGTTCTGGACCCTGTAGACAGTAGGGATCTCGAGTCTTATGGACTTAATTGAGCTCTCAATAGATATGGGGACTAGGTAAGATGGTATTTACTGTTGTGGCACAGGGCTATAAGAAGCCTTTATATTTTCATATAACTGAGCCTTAGTAAGAGGTACTATTTTGGCTATACTGGAAGTATTTAGGGGAGGGAGACTGGATCTACTTTGCGAGGAGGATGGGGACAGCTGTGATAGGAGCGTCTCTCTTAGGTTGTGCAATCTTCATTCTATGGTATAGCTGAGGTGCTAATTTAGTGATCAGAGCATGCAAGAAAGGTAAATGGTTTATTGTGAGTAAATAGAGGTTAGTAAAGGTGTTAGTCATGCATGGTTAGTTCATTGATAGGAAGAATTCCTGTGCTACCTGGCAATGACTTGGAAGTCAAAACAGGGGCCAGGTATACCTCCGCGGGGGTGGGGGTCTCCCTCCTCGGGTGGGCAAAAAGGGGGAGCTGGGCGCCCTCTCTCTGTGATAGTCGTCCGGCGGCTGTGGCTAGGGGCTTGCCATATCACCAGTGTTCGTAATAACCCTCTGTGTATGAGACAGATGTGGGTGTCCTTAATACCAAAACCGAAGGTGCCTTGGCTAGCTGGTTTTACTCGGCTGGTTGTTAATTGTAGGGTTTGCTGGATGTGGTGGAGACTGGGTTGCTAACTCTGCCACATTTATCTGGAAGTATGGCAATAGAAGTTAGTTACTGGCGAGGCGGCTAGCCTCGCACCGACGACCATTGGGTGCAGGGTTGTGAATGGGTTGTAAGAGAATAGATGGCATGCAAGGGGCTAGTAAAGTTCTAATGTTGTTCTGGCCTACTAAGTGAAGGTAGGCTGGATAGGAGTATATATATAAAAGGTTGGAGAGCATTAGCAACGGACAATTCAAGGATCTTCAAGAGGTATGAGAGAGAGGCTAGGTCGGACAAGAGTAGAGAAGTGCGGGGTCTTATAATGAGAGGGGGGGGAGTGCAGGGGGGCTATAGGGGAATTTGACCCTAAGGTCTCTGGGCGTGGGGGTGGCATTAGGCTGCAGTTGATATGGAAGTTTGAAAAGGCAGTAGAATACGTTAGCCAAATGCCACCGGGGAATGCAACTATGGGGTGGTATATGAGTCAGGAAAAGATAGAGTAATGTGATCAGTCCGAGGGGTTATGGATACTATTAGTTGGCCCTGGGAACTGCATTTTCTATGAGATATAAATATACCAACAACAGCGGCAGTTCGTAGGGGTACTTAGTTATTGTTTCAGGGGTACTATTGACAGATACTGGGAACCAGGTTATCTTATACAATCTCTGGTTGGGGTAAGAGGTGTATGACACGAAGTAAATTGGCGTAGTGTGGACTGTGGATACGAAGGAGGCAAGGGGAAGACGTATGACAATTGTGGAACAGTAAATGGAAAAAGGTGAACACAATGGCGGATAAAAATACTTAACCTAAGGATTGAATACATAGAGACACTTAGTTACTAGAGGAACAATGCAAGGGGGCGACTGAGCACGGGTTACATATATCTATACTCGTCATGGGAAATGATATACAAGGTCTAGGGACAGGCGGGGGTGTTTTAACTTCTAAGATATATAACATCTACTTCTCGGATGTAAGAACATACATAGATATAATTATGGCTGTCTGATGTGTTGGCATTGGCTCAACGTCGGGACAGGGCATGGGTGTTTTTAATATGAATGTATATTCCTGTTCATCATCTTTGTAGTTAGGAGTGTAGGACACGAGGGGGTTAGTGTACGTGAGGTGTGGAAAATGGTCAATTTAGAAAAGGTAAATGGGTGCGACCTGGAGCTGTTTAGCCCTGCGGGCTTGGGCCTGTCTGAAATGGCTGGCTCGGTCAGCTGGTCCTTTCGTTCTGTGGACCTTTCTTCCGGGTGTTTCTGTGTGGTGTTCGCTCGTGGCTTCTGTGGTGGGCTTCTTGTTCTGGGGCATTTTAATTATAATAATCCAAGTATGATTAACAAGTAATAACTACACACACAACTTTCCTTAGAACTAATATATAAGGATTTCTTAACAGTGTGGAATGGGGGGGGGGGATTATGCCATGGCCTTCCCCTGTGTCTCTGTACTGTTTGTTTTTATTATTACCTTAGCAACTTGAACCATCGTCTATCTTTGACCTCTGGAAACAATCTACATAACTAGTTCTCTCTCTCTCTCTCTCTCTCTCTCTCTCTCTCTCTCTCTCTCTCTCTCTCTCTCTCTCTCTCTCTCTCTTTCTCTCTCTCTCTCTCTCTCGTGTGCGTTTCATTGATCTTTTCATTAATTTGGTAGCCAACGACCATTATAGATTTAAGGTCGGAATGCCTATTAAGAACTGCAACATTTGTGATGTATCAGGAAAAGGACATTTATATTTTAATTAGGCCTATAGTAGCAAGGACAAATTATGATCTACCGTAAGGTAATTCACTGGATAACACTAAAATAATACGAACCTTTCATTTGGTGCTATCTATGACTCACTGACTTGTTCCCAAAATTGTGTTGCTTCCTCGCTACTTTCGATATGCATGCAGTTATGTGGCAAAGTGCGTTCCCGGATTGTTAGGTTTTTGGTATTATCTAACAAGTTACTGATCACCATCTCGCACGATTATAAAGAAAGATAGCATTGCACTTATTCACGACACAAAAATGCGAACAGCAAGCGTCATTTGTTACCCAGTTATGAAAACAATATCTTAGTTAAGGTTAAATATAATTGAATTCCAAGAATGAGAAAGGATGAATACATAACAATAAATTAGAATTAATGCACAACGGCCATTTGTATTGCTGACGTTATAATTTAAATGGGAGAATGTAATTAAAACATTTTGGTGATAGAAGTTACTTTCGAATATATAGGATTCTCATATTCAGTAGATCCGGAATTACAAATTCCAAGATTTTAAAGCATATGAGATACAAAATATCCACTTAGTAGCATGTTAAATCATTACATTAAACAAGTTAAAATTTAAGGTATCCGTTTCATCTTATTTCATTTCCTTCTCTTACATAATTTAATTATATACAAACTATTTTGGTTTTGGTTTTCAACTAAGTCAATCATGCTTTTTCCACTTGCCCACTCTTAACCTCTGAAGTGCGCATGGGGGTAAATGGAAACGTCCCCCTGTGCTGACGTATTTGAGGTGTTTCCGTCACTAAAATATTCATTGTGCCATTAATAGCATTAATACTTATCCATATGCGCCTATTATGGGTTGATTATAAAGGTATTAACCTGAAACAACAATAAAACGAGTGAAAACAGCGTTTGGATGGTCAAAATCGGAGATATAGCCCGCGAGTTGTATAATGTATGGGTGAGGCAAACTGCTTTCCCGCCAATTTCCCCCAAGGCCACTGAGACACAGTCGATCGATACTCTCTCTCTCTCTCTTGCACTCGCTTGCCATCAGTGATGACAACACCCTGCTTGCAACTCGCTAATGTTAGCACGAAAATATACCTCAGAATAAGGGAATAACAGGGAAAATAGGTGATAACTGAAGGAGAGGAGGAAAGTGGGGAAGGAGGGGAGGTAGAGGACTGAGATTTTGCATGGCCCAGAGGCCAAAAAAAAAAAAATAAATAAAAAAATAAAAATAAATAAAAAATTCGATGTCAAAAGTTTATTTTTTTTTTCACTCACTCATAAGAGTCTCCCCGCAGTCCGCCGGGGGAACTCTTAAGAGTCTCCCCGCAGTTCCCGGGTTAAGTCTTCATTCTATAATAACCACTGCACATTTGTGTATTTGTTGCCTCCGCCAACGAAGTTCGGGAGGTATTGTTTTGCCTTTGTTTGTCTGTCTGTTTGTTTGTCTGCCTGTAAACCAGTTCTCAAAAGTTATGAACCGATGTTCAACAAATTTGGTGGCCTGATAGGATATGTACCAAGTAAGAAGTGATTCAGTTTAAGAGGTGATCGGTAGAGAGCATACCTCCGCCAGCATAGGCGGCTCACAAAGTTATCAACCAATGTTCTCGAAATTTGGTGAGCACATTGGATATGCGCCAATGACGAAGTTATTACATCAAGGGGGCGGTTGGTAAAGCGCATACCTCCGCCAGCGAGGGCGGAGGTATGCGCTCTCCCGAGTGCCCCTCTAGTTATTTTTCTTATTTAATGGACTTTCTTCTAGCTGTTCTACCGTTTATCGGTTTATTACATGCTATACAGTACATGCCTACAATATTTATTATTATTTATAATTTACGACTCCGTACCGCTTTTCGCGTAACATTTCCTAATTTTTTTATGTAAATGTCTTCATATTGTTTTTACTACTCGTCCTTATTCTTGTCTGTCCATTGGTTTTCCTTACGATAGTTTCTGTAATTATGTTTTTCCTTTGTCTTGTGCGTTTCTCTTCTTCAACCAATCTCATGAGTTTGCCTCCTGTCTATTAATCATAATTTACTTCACCCCAATTCGCTTTCCCTAGCATGTTTTAAGTTTCTTTTTTTCCGACCTATTACCCTGGCCTAGGTGACTTCCCATATTTTCATATCTAATATATATACCCTATTACTGGGTTTGTATGTGTGGTTGGGGCGCCTGCAAAGCGTCAAAACTATTCCAAGGGTGTCAGCCCTATCAATACATCAAAAACCCAATCCTTTCAAAGCATAAAAAAAGTTGGACCTTTTCAATTTGACAAAAGGATGAAACTGACTGGATGATATCATATCATCAATTTTGTTTTACCTAACCTAACCTAACCTAACCTAACCTAACCTAACCTAACCTAACACATTGATATGATCTGGGGAAAAACTGGTTTTTGACAAAATGAAGACATCTGGAAAATGTTATGTATTGATAGCTTTTTGCAGATTTGATGAAATGATAGGATCAGTTTTTGACGCTTTGATGCTCCCCCGTGTGGTTTGTTATTTGCATTAAGTAAGATTTACTGCCTATTGTGCACTTTAGTATGCATGACCTGTTTAAATGCATCTATTATGTTTAGTCATAATTCTTTTGTTTATAGCCTCCCCCCCCCCCACCCCCAGTAATTGAAGAAACGTATCCGGCATTGTCCTTAGTTTATTTAAGACTGCTTTTTGCAAGGTTACAATTACTTTTCATCTTTATATATTTATATATTTATTATGAATTAGCAAATTTCAGTCCAAAGAATTATGACGAAACTATTAACGACATTGGATAATTCTCATATTCAGTAAGTAGAGGCTAAAAATGCGTGGTTTACACTTATAACAAAAACACGGAGTTAGAGCGTATAAAGTATGATCGATAAGTCTATAAGGGAGTTTATAAAGGGGACAATAAGGAATTACCGAATTATTAGTAAATCTGTACTAATGGTTTCGCATGATTAAAATCAGTTTTATTTTATTTGGTATTATGATCAAGTGCTGTATTTTCCTTAAAATGCATTGGAAACTATGAATTGGATCTACAAGAGATTTGCTTTATTTGACTCAATCGTTCATTTGTATATTTCCATATTAGTATGCTTATATGTTTTATGTACAATTACTTCTTACAATATCTGTCTATCAATATCTTTCCATGTCAGTCTTTGATTATTTAACTAACAGTCAATATTTGTGACTTAGTACCAATCACTCAATTTCAACATTAACATTTAAATATGTATATCATATTTCTGTATTGTCTATATAAGTCTCTTGGTTTATATTTCTGTGTATTTACCTTCTGTATATATAGCTGTGTATGTGGGTGTGCTTGAATTATTGTTGTCTATTGTTTGCAAAAGATGATATCACAACCGGTATGCTGTTGTATTGTATTTGTTTTTATTCCAATTAACTAAAATTGTGTGACTGTATTAATCATGCACAAAACATTATTTTAATTGTGTATTGGAAATTTAGTATACTACAGAATACATTTGACCCAAAAGACGTGTTTGTAATTATTCATCTTCACACTTGGATACATGCAATACAAATAAACCTCTTCAATAGGACGATGCCTTTATGGATTTGATGTTGGCCATCACTAACCGAATTAATTCAAGTTAGGAAGCACATGTGAGAGTCAGAGGGTTACCTGATTTCGCGTTTACACCTTTGATTCGTAAAGGTCCTTCCTAACCTGAGTAAAATCTTCTAATGATAGCCTGGCTGTAGTGGAAGGTTTTAAAGTGTTTAAAAAGAAAGAAGGGGTATTTATGATCACGTGTAAATAAATGTTGCAAGATTTACAATAAAACACGTAAACAACACAAAACCGCTAAGGGTAAAGAACGTTACATGACGGGTGAGTGGGGGAGGGAGAGATAAAGTGATGGGGGTAAAGGGAGGGAAGACATTGGAGAGTGGGGGATTCCGGTAGTTTGTGTAGGGATACCAACATTACCAAATAATCCCTTCCTCCCTGGGAGGGTGGATGGGGGGAGTAACCTGTGCCACTTCTTATGGAGACGACTGTACCTTAAGACTCAAGCTACCACCATCTCTAGAACTATACAAACACTTATGTACAGTCGTCTCCATAAGAAGTGTCACAGGATACTCCCCCCATCCACCCTCCCAGGGAGGAAGGGATTATTTGGTAATGTTGGTATCCCTACACAAACAACCGGAATCCTCCACTCTCCAATGTCTTCCCTCCCTTTACCCCCAACACTTTCTCTTTCCCTCCCCCACTCACCCGTCATGTAACGTTCTTTACCCTTAGCGGTTTTTTGTAATTTACGTGTTTTATTGTAAATCTTGCAACATTTATTTACACGTGATCATTATAGGTTTGACTCCTGTAAGGAGATAAAGAAAACCTAATATTTAGTAGTGGCCCCGTAATCATTGACGAACATGCCTATTACATAAGGCATCCTCTTCAAACACTAATTCGCCGTAGTTTGAATCTACCGCGCAGAGCATTTAAAATCTGAGGAGCCTTCATCATGAGCGCACGCGACCTCACTCATGGCTTCAGTCATTATGAATTGGGTTCTCACTACGAAAAAACTTCGTAAACAATAAAAACAAAAAGAAAATAAGAATAACTATCCAATAAGCTTTCCATCATATCGTGGATGTACTTGTGTGGATCTTTGACCAGACGCTGATTCAGGCGTCATTCTTCCTTCACTGACATATCAAGTAAACCAAAATCCTTAATACATCAACGAATGGGAAGGGGATGGTCGGGAGGGCCCCAGTTGTCAATGATTACGGGGCCACTACTAAATATTAGGTTTTCTTTATCTCCTTACAGGAGTCAAACCTATAATTTATTAGTGGCCCCTCCATCATTGAAGAACATGCCTGATTTCTAAGACTGGAGGGGGACATTCGTAATCATATCATAACTCTAGAAAAGCAGATAATCAAACAACCACATAGTATTCTTACTTCGAAAATATATTTAAACATGGCGCAGCCCATATATACAAAAAAGGGGTTCAAGCAGGTGCGTGCTTCAAAGAAGCCTGCTTGACAAAAAAGGGTAACTCTGGAGATTCTGTGAACAGATCCGTAGTTACAAAGGCACCCCACTCAACGAGTGGTGACAAAAATAATAAGTTATAAGTTTACATGTGCACATAATAAACCCCATAATATTCGTGGAAATGTTTTACAAACGATCTCCACTGTATAAACTAAATTGCTTTCACAGCTAAAACTACTATAACAACACTGTCGTTTGTACTAACAATGTACTAGCACAATATCTCGCCCTGAATAGAACAGAGAAATTTTCATATCACATTATCCATAATTTGTCTCACAGCTCTTACATTCCGGCGGGGTCTAGGGTGTCCTATGTTACACTGACTGCACCCCCCCCCCCCCTCCTTTTCCTTTTGAAAGTAAACAAAAGTGACTGAAGGGCCACCTAGACCCTCTGCCTTAAAGCTATACATGGTAAGGAAGGTTTGTCTAGAGTAACTGACAAGTATCTAGTCAAAAACGTATGATTAGACGCCCACAACTGTGTGGACGAAATATCTTCAACTGAAAAGTTCTTCAAGAAACGTAAAGAGGCTGCCCATTTGCGTAAATCGTGGGCCCTACCCACAACGCCGGGATTACTCTCTTTAATGACTTCGACCAGAAGAGAAGCTAACCTCCGTTTCAGTAAGCGTTTGCCCGTACTCGCTACCCATAAAGCACCTTGGGGGTTTAGAGGAGCTACTCTCAAATATTTGGTTAGAGCTTGCACTGGACATAGATTATGGTGCACCTTTCCCCTTTTCAACGCCGGCACAGTGAACTCAGAAAACATGTGTGCACTGTGCTCATTCTTGGCTACAAATCCCGGGGAAGGTGCAATGTGAATACATTCATTAAGTCTACCAAAGGCAATTAGGTGTGTTGCTCATCGCCGCCAGCTCAGACACTCTGTTCCCGGTGGCCAAAGCCAAAAGGAAGACAGCCTTTTTTAAAAGTAATGCAAAATCTGCAGTATTATGGTACAGACGAGAGTGAAGTAAAGACAATGCCTTGTCCAGAGACCAAGTAGGCATGAGCTGACGGGGAGGTGGGCGGAGTTTAAAACATGCTCTCATAAAACCTGTTTCCTCCGCCACCGGTATGGAGAGACCTGTAAGGTCTAAAAAGGGCACTCTAATCGCAGTTAAGTGATTTTTTAACGTTACCACAGATAAACGTTTCTGCTCAAACAGATAATTCAAATAATTAAATACTAACGCCACTGAGGGCACAGTCTGTTCTGTTCTAATGATCCAAGAAGTAAAGGCTTGCCAATGCGATTGATACAGTCATTTCGTAGACTGAGTATATTGATTGATTAATTTATTGGTCACATCTCTACTATATGGTGCTAGCCACTTGGCCTCCTGAATGTCCATAATGCAAAAGTCAGCGAGGTCGCTAGGTTGCCAATCGTGTCTAAGTGAAAATACTCGACCGGGAGCGACACCGGGTGCGAGCACCACATCTTCAATTGCTGGTACCATAACTGCGCCGGCCACAGGGGCGCGATTAGCGAGACTAAGCCTCGATAATCTCGTAGTTTGTACACTACGTGGCACATGAGTGACGCGTCTGGCGGCGGAAACAGATAGATGGAGCTCCATCTGTTCCAGTCTGTCACTAGGGCGTCTGGCCCCCCTGCCGGCGTTTCCGTCCGGCGGGTGAGGTATAGAGGGAGTTTGTGAGTCCCCTCGGACGCAAACAGATCCACTTGTGGATGGTAGAGCTCTGCAATCATTAGGTTGAAAATTGGTTGCTTGAGCTCCGATTCTACTGTCGTGCTCTGTCTCCGGGACAGAGCGTCTGCCCAGACGTTTGCTACGCCTGGGAGATAAGATGTGTGAAGATAAATGTCTAGCCTGTTGGCTAGAGTAAAAATCTCTTCCGACACGATTAGCAACCTCCTTGATCTCGTTGACCCCTGTTTCTGAATACAGTGAACTGCAGTCAGATTGTCCATTCTGAAGGCCACCGACTTGCCCCGTAAAGTAGAGCCGTGAGCCTGAAGGAAATACAAGGGGACTAGTAATTCTTTGACATTGATGGGGGAGATTTCTAAGTGGGACCAAAGCCCCTGACCCTGGTGCCCCTGGTTTGACTGAAATCCCCAACCTATCGTGCCTGACGCATCCGTGTCTACCCTTACCGTTGGCGGAGGAGAGGTCCATGACATTACTGAGTGCAGCGTTTCCCTCTTCGCCCAGACCGCCAGTAAGGTGTGGATTAATTTTGGGATGGGCCATAATTTTCCCGCCGGTAATAGTGGGAAATATTTGTTGCCTTCCAATATTAACCGTTTTACTTTCAACCGGCCCAACATTACAGTTAGTTGAATCCAGTTGAGAGATCCGACCAGAGACTCCCAGACCCTCCGTGTCGTAGTCAGACTGTGAAGAAACATGAACAGTTTCCTGCGAAACCTGTTGCGATTGTCCACTCTCTGACTCAGAGTGAGAGCAGCTGTGTCACAAACCAGCCCTATCCACTGAATTACTCGTGAGGGGACAAGGTTTGATTTTACCAGATTTACCTTGAACCCTAGAGCTTTGACATGAGTTAAAAGTATGTTGACATGTTTGATGCATAATTGCTCTGTCTCTGCCACCACCAGCCAGTCGTCTAGGTACCACAGAACTCTGATTCCTTGCTTTAACAACGGCATCAGGGCTTGCCGGACTAATTTCGTGAATAGTCGAGGTGCCAGGTTCAAACCGAATGGCATCCTCTGAAAAACAAAATATTGGTGCCTGATCCGTAAGGCCAGAAACCTTTGAAATCTTTTGTTGACCGATGCATGCCAATAAGCGTCTGTCAGGTCTAGGGAACACATCCAACCTCCCGGCGGAAGTGTTAACCTGATTTGGTGTACTGTTAACATTCGGAATGACTCATTGTGAATGTGAAGGTTCAGATAAGACAGGTCAACGACCGGTCTCATCTGAACACTGTCCCTTTTGGGAACCAAAAAGAGCTTGGACGTGAATACAGGGTAATTTGGGGGGACCGGGATGATGACATTCTTGGCAATCATTTCCTGGACCAGTGACTCCACCTCTAAAGAAGCAAAATTCGCCGTTGTCGGCTGACGTAAGCGAGGTCGCCGGAGCCACTGCCAAGTGATGCCCTTGCGTGCCACCATCCGTGCCCAAGTGTTTACCAGCCATGCTTTGTGACACGTTCGGAACGACCCAGTCAGGTGACCAGGGTTCGCCGGCTGTACTACCCTCGGATCCGCCGGCCTTACTACTGGCACCGGGAGTGAGAGAGACCTTAGTTTTTTTATGGTGGTGGAGTTGGCGGTGGTGGACGCTTCGCCGGCTGGCTGGCGTTGGCAGAAGACGGGCCCTGACCTGGCTTATTATAGCCGCGTCCTTTCTGACCTGAAAACCTACCCTGTCTATGCCTGAACTGACCTTGAGTGGAGGAGGACTTAGGTGGAAGAAAGGGCTTAGATCCCCCCGGCTGAGCTTTAGCGACTGGCCTGGGTTTGGGGAAGTTAAAGGCAGGTTTCTTAGAAGGGGTGGGACTGTGTTTAACGGCCTGAGCCATATTAAAAACCGTTCGCCACACTTCAGGGGACATTAGAGAGGGAGTGAGCGCTGGTGACATGACCACCTGATTCGCAATGCGATCAGGCAGTTTTCGGACTAAGGATATTCTAAGATCTTGTCTCGCTCGTACCGCCTCAAGCAAGGCAGTGCGTACGTCACCTAATGATTGGATTGACGACTGAAGAAGCAGTCGCCGGGACAATTCAACCGAACGTCTGGCATCCGCGTCTGCGATTGCCTGAGTGGACCGGAGCAAAGACTTAGCTACCTGTTGAGACACTATGTATTGAGAGAACAGGCGAAAAGCTTTCCCCCGTAGCCTAAATTCACGGTCTAGGTGAGTTGGGGTAGGGGTAGTGAAAGGGTCTTTTAGCTCACAAAGATTAATTTTAGGGGCAGCTAAGAAAGCAAACAAAGCTGAAGGGACTCCGCCGGCCGAACACACTGGCATGGAGAACCAAGAATGAGTATCTTGAGGGATCTGGTGGGAAGTTTTGGAAGTAAATGTGGTTGCAAACTTTTGAGCCTCTGTCTCCCATTCCAACCAAGGTCCTGGACCCAACTGCCCCACCGTCAAGACTGGATTAGCTGCCGCGTCTGTGACGGTTTGCAAATCGAGTTCTTGAGTGAGAACTGACAGTGTCTTAATGTCATTAAACCCATCATGCTTAGACCAGTCAGAAAACAATCTTGAAGCTGAGGCAGGGGGTAAAGCAGGCTTAGCAGTATAAACAAAATAGTCCTGGTGATAATAACTAGGTATAGCCTTGATGTTGACATCTAGCACATTCCCCAAAGTATCCAAGGCCCTTAATTTCTTAGATGTATTGCCCTGGATGACCCACTCACGCGGCACTGGGCGCTCCCCTGACAAGGTAGGTTGGGCTAGCTCTGGTTTAGTGGGGGCCAAAAGGACCCATGACTCGTCTGGTCCGTAAAGCAAGGGCATAGCTACCTTTTTGAGAGGCGCTCTGTCTAGAGGGGGCGGATTGACATCCGTTATAACCCTTACATTCGAAGTGGTCAATGCCACCGTAGCAGGCCTAGTAACCACCGATGGTGACATAGAGGGGGGGTGAGGGATCTGAGGCAAAGCAATAGAAGTCATCAGAGGCCGTACCGTAGAGCTTGTCGTGGGAGCTCCCAAGTCCACTGTGGGAGTTTCCTGCTGTTGGCCAAAACATCTAGATAAAGCATTATCAAGTAGCCCATCAATTTCCTGTGCAGTGACAAATTGATTTGATGATGTACTCACTGGTGAATCATTAAGATCTTGTGCGGCATCGAAGACCGAACCTGACTCTTGCCCTTTCATATCCGATATCATCGAAACCTCGTCTTTGTCATCCTGTTCCTCCTGAGAATATCCCGCCGAAGCTGGGGTACCATTTTGTTGCCAAGATAAGTAAGGAATAGAGGAAGGGATCGCCGCGTCCCGGTGGACGTCAGCCACTGTGTGAATAGTTTGAGCCGGAAGTGGGTGGTCAGGCCCCGGACGAGAATATCGCCAAACACCTAGACCTTGGCCTATACTCCCGTGGGAGTCTGAAACACTCTCAACCACTGAGTCCTCTGAACCCTCCAACTCCAGGGTTAAAATGTTAATGGGTAAATCATTTTTAGGTACAGGTACTACACTGGACCCTTGAGACCGAACACAAACTCTGTCTGGGGTAGAGGTATGACGAGAAGCACTAGAAACAGGTGAGTGTCGGTAGGCCTTTCTATCATGGGAATCCTTTTTTGAAGATTTATGGCTGCGGTGTGACCGTGAACTACTCTTTGATTTGGAGGATTTATCGCCGTGACCCCTGGTGGAACTTTCTGTCTTACTCCTCTTACTCGATGGTGAAGAGGCAAGACTGGGTGGCTGGTGTCTAAGGGGTGACCTAGACCTAGATCTCGCCGGAGACGAGGAGACTGCCGCCGGGGGTGTAGGCTCACGGTGACGTTTCGAAGTAGCAGGGGCAGATGACACAGAACCCTGTCCAGTCTCCGCCGGCTTATGACTAGTTACTCGAGAGGAACGTTTATTAGGGGGAGGGTGCTCAAGAAGAAGCTTATCCCAAAGAGGGACGTTGTCACATTGAAGTGACTTATGAGCTACAATCGTAGTATACGCTGACATTTGTTGCCGAACTTCTCGTAAGGCGACCGCTGCGGTCTTATCATTATCCTGGAGGACTTTGACACTTAGTTGGGAGCAAAAGGAACAGTTGCTTATCACCCACAGACCTCTTGAATGGTCTAGACATTTAACACACCTGATACAAAGAGTGTGCGCAAAAAGAGGGACACCGGCACAGGTTGGATTAATGCATAAAGCAAAAACCGGGGCAAAGGTAACCATGACAGAGACTGGTGGGAACTTACTGCAGGGTCTGTATTGGTCCGCCGGGGCCCAGCCCTGGAAAAAAGGAAAATTTCCAGGAATTAATGCTCATAAGGTTAACCCAAAATGATCGCATACAAGTGTTCATAACCCGCCGGATAACGAGGCATAATTTCACAATGATTACAGCTCGTTACGCGGCGGGGTTCTTATAAAGATATCCGAATATCTAGACATGTCTTTAAGAAAGTTTTAAGAATACCCTCTGACATAATATAAAAGACCAGTATGGCGTTTATAAAGTCTTTCTGGCGGTGACTGTTACAAGATTTCAATTTTGAAAACAACCCCCCACAAAGACGCCGGCCCCTGAAGTATCTAGCAGATTAACACAGGGCAGGCTGATACGAGACCTGACTTCTAATGAATTGTCACATAGATCGCCGTATGGTGACGGCGGCGATACAGAGCCGTATCTCTCAATTAATTGGGTAACTAGCTTGAATTGTAAATTCCGTATTTCCCCCTCCCAGGAGCACCCGCCGGGTGTGGCCAACTTATGAAAAAAATACGTTAACCCTAATTGAGCCTTCGATCGCCATAAGAGTGAGGGCGGCGATACATATAGTATCACTAAAATGGACCGGTTAACTAAACTGAATTACCAATTCGTTCATCCCACCTTCACAAGGTACACCCGCCGGGTGAGATCTGATGTCTTAAACGTTAACCCCATAAGTTCCTATCCCCACTTCTTTGTAAAAGATCGCCGGGGAGGAAAGCCCACAACAACAGCTAGGGTTTTTCCTTTGGTTTGTAAATCCGGGTAGAAAAACTACATAACATATGTCCGCATGAACAATGTTAGATGGGTACCACCAATCCGCCGGGAATCATAGGGAGCCTGAAACAGGCACCAACACAGAGACGCAGTCTTGGAGAGCCACAGACACCAACTCGCCGGGGACACCAGCCTGTTTTGAAACCACGCGTGGCCAAACACGGCTCACGGCCGGAGTTTTCATGGTGAAACCGAGAAAACCCCGCCGGAAAGTAACCCACCCCGAACAGACACCATCTGAACGCACATAGGACCCGAGAGATAGCCAAGCACGACTAACCTAGGGACCACAAATATAATCCGTGGAATTAGCCAATACACAACTAAACCAGGAAACAAACATAGTCCGTGGAATTAGCCAATATACAACTAAACCCGGATACACATGACACAGTAGGACATATTTATAAAATAAATCAATAACACTTGTACATGTGGCAAAGCTACGAGCGGCTGGCTAGGCCTAAGCAAACGGCACAAGAACTGTTGAGATATAAACAAAAAACACTGGAAATATAACAACAGGAATCACCGCCAACACACCACTGTAGCAAAAACTTCCGACCAAGGGAAGACCGACTTGGGACCCAGAAAAAACTTCACTAAGTAAAGAAAAAATGCTGGGAACGTCAGCAAAGCAACGCTACCTCATCAGAAAGATAAAAGGCAGCAGAAATAATCGTGTAATGAAAGCCGCCTGCATCACAAGCTAACTCAACTATGAAAAAAAAAAAAAAATTCACCTGTCCACAACAGGACCACGAGGGTACATTCGAAATAGATGCCCCAAACACACGACCCAAAATACACTGCACTGCGGGCAACCAGCCCAGGACACTCCTGCTACGCATATCCTAACCTTACTCGATACATCCCGGAGTAAACAAATGAGAAAACACTCACTAGGGATGCAGCAAAGGCGGAACCAGCGGAGCGTGGAGAGACACGTCCGGGCCGGCTGATCGCAGAGCAGAGAAGGAAGAATGACGCCTGAATCAGCGTCTGGTCAAAGATCCACACAAGTTCATCCACGATATGATGGAAAGCTTATTGGATAGTTATTCTTATTTTCTTTTTGTTTTTATTGTTTACGAAGTTTTTTCGTAGTGAGAACCCAATTCATAATGACTGAAGCCATGAGTGAGGTCGCGTGCGCTCATGATGAAGGCTCCTCAGATTTTAAATGCTCTGCGCGGTAGATTCAAACTACGGCGAATTAGTGTTTGAAGAGGATGCCTTATGTAATAGGCATGTTCGTCAATGATTACGGGGCCACTAATAAATAAATACCCCTTCTTTCTCTTTAAAAACTTTAAAACCTTCCACTACAGCCAGGCTATCATTAGAAGATTTTACTCAGGTTAGGAAGGACCTTTTCGAATCAAAGGTGTAAACGCGAAATCAGGTAACCCTCTGACTCTCACATGTGCTTCCTAACTTGAATTAATTCGGTTAGTGATGGCCAACATGAAATAAATAAAGGCATGTCGTATTGAAGAGGTTTATTTGTATTGCATGTATCCAAGTGTGAAGATGAATAATTACAAACACGTCTTTTGGGTCAAATGTATTCTGTAGTATACTAAATTTCCAATACACAATTAAAATAGTGTTTTGTGCATGATTAATACAGTCACACAATTTTAGTTAATTGGAATAAAAACAAATACAATACAACAGCATACCGGTTGTGATATCATCTTTTGCAAACAATAGACAACAATAATTCAAGCACACCCACATACACAGCTATATATACAGAAGGTAAATACACAGAAATATAAACCAAGAGACTTATATAGACAATACAGAAATATGATATACATATTTAAATGTTAATGTTGAAATTGAGTGATTGGTACTAAGTCACAAATATTGACTGTTAGTTAAATAATCAAAGACTGACATGGAAAGATATTGATAGACAGATATTGTAAGAAGTAATTGTATATAAAACATATAAGCATACTAATATGGAAATATACAAATGAACGATTGAGTCAAATAAAGCAAATCTCTTGTAGATCCAATTCATAGTTTCCAATGCATTTTAAGGAAAATACAGCACTTGATCATAATACCAAATAAAATAAAACTGATGTTAATCATGCGAAACCATTAGTACAGATTTACTAATAATTCGGTAATTCCTTATTGTCCCCTTTATAAACTCCCTTATAGACTTATCGATCATACTTTATACGCTCTAACTCCGTGTTTTTGTCATAAGTGTAAACCACGCATTTTTAGCCTCTACTTACTGAATATGAGAATTATCCAATGTCGCTAATAGTTTCGTCATAATTCTTTGGACTGAAATTTGCTAATTCATAATAAATATATAAAGATGAAAAGTAAATTGTAACCTTGCAAAAAGCAGTCTTAAATAAACTAAGGACAATGTCGGATACGTTTCTTCAATTAATGGGGGGTTGGGAGACTATAAACAAAAGAATTATGACTTGAAACTGAAACTGAAACTGAAACTGACTTAACATAATAGATGCATTTAAGCAGGTCATGCATACTAAAGTGCACAATAGGCAGTAAAGCTTACTTAACCTGACAAGCGCGATATGACAGTAGGTGCTAGGGTAGTTATTTGTGCATTTCTAGCCCTGGATTCTGACAGAATTCGTTATATTTACAATATAAACCATTATTTGTTTTCGGTATGCTTTTATTTTACATATATGATGTATATATGAACCTTCAAGAGTGCTAAAATAAGTGGGAAAAGCATTTGGGTGGTGAAAAACGAAGATATTGGCCACCCGGTCATAATCTCAGGCGAGAGAGAGAGACAGGCAGCCCTCCCCTCTCGCTGTCTGGGAGTCAACTGAGAAGAGCGCGGCGGTGTGTGCCGGTGTCTGGGTGTTGCATAACGATCTTTTATGCAACCCACTTGTGCTACATTATCGCGGGAGAGAAAAATAACCGATAAATGATGATAATAAGAGGAAAAATAGGTGATAATTGAGGTGGGGAGGGAGGGGGGAATAAGGTGGGGAAGGAGGGGAGGGGGGTGGGTGAGATTTACATGGATGAGTACTGGAGGGGAATTATCTCACCTAGAGACAAATTCCTTTGTTTTGATAGGCCCTTTTTTTTTATGGAAGTCTTTTTTTATGGTCCTGCTTCCGTGAGGCCTATCGTGTTCCCTATAGGAAGCCTTCCGTGAGGCCTATCGCGCTTGCCGGGTTAATGCAAATAACATAACCACACATACAAACCCAGTAATAGGGTATATTAGATATGAAAATATGGGAAGTCACCTAGGCCAGGGTAATAGGTCGGAAAAAAAGAAACTTAAAACATGCTACGGAAAGCGAATTGGGGTGAAGTAAATTATGATTAATAGACAGGAGGCAAACTCATGAGATTGGTTGAAGAAGAGAAACGCACAAGACAAAGGAAAAACATAATTACAGAAACTATCGTAAGGAAAACCAATGGACAGACAAGAATAAGGACGAGTAGTAAAAACAATATGAAGACATTTACATAAAAAAATTAGGAAATGTTACGCGAAAAGCGGTACGGAGGCGTAAATTATAAATAATAATAAATATTGTAGGCATGTATAGCATGTAATAAACCGATAAACGGTAGAACAGCTAGAAGAAAGTCCATTAAATAAGAAAAATAACTAGAGGGGCACTCGGGAGAGCGCATACCTCCGCCCTCGCTGGCGGAGGTATGCGCTTTACCAACCGCCCCCTTGATGTAATAACTTCGTCATTGGCGCATATCCAATGTGCTCACCAAATTTCGAGAACATTGGTTGATAACTTTGTGAGCCGCCTATGCTGGCGGAGGTATGCTCTCTACCGATCACCTCTTAAACTGAATCACTTCTGTGACGTTGACCACTCCGTTAGAACCGCATGGCTTGTCCTACAGTGACTCACTAGGATCGCCAGGGCAGTGGATGGGGCTACAGTTTATGTATTAGAGTGTGCTTTATTTCATATGAAAGCTCGTGTCATGGGCAGTCCAGAAAGGCTCTTTGTTTTCGCCCATGTCAAGGCTTTATATATTTAATTGTAAAGTATATATTTTATCATTAACCCGGCAAGCGCTATAGGCCTCACGGAAGGCTTCCTATAGGGAACGCGATAGGCCTCACGGAAGCAAGACCATAAAAAAAGCCTTCCATAAAAAAAAGGGCCTATCAAAACAAAGGAATTTGTCTCTAGGTGAGATAATTCCCCTCTAGTACTCATCCATGTAAATCTCACCCACCCCCCTCCCCTCCTTCCCCACCTTATTCCCCCCTCCCTCCCTCCTCAATTATCACCTATTTTTCCTCTTATTATCATCATTTATCGGTTATTTTTCTCTCCCGCGATAATGTAGCACAAGTGGGTTGCAGAAAAGATCGTTATGCAACACCCAGACACCGGCCCACACCGCCCCGCTCGTCTCAGTTACCTCACAGACAGCGAGAGAGGAGGGTTGCCTGTGGCTCTCTCTCGCCTGAGATTATGACCGGGTGGCCAATATCTTTGTTTTTCACCACCCAAATGCTTTTCCCATTTATTTTAGCACTCTTGAAGGTTCATATATACATCATATATGTAAAATAAAAGCATACCGAAAACAAATAATGCTCTATATTGTAAATATAACAAATTCTGTCAGAATCCAAGGCTAGAAATGCACAAATAACTACCCTAGCCCCTAGGTCTATTTAGCGCTTGTCAGGTTAACTAGTAATGATAGGATCTGGGAGAGAGAGGGGGAGTAGAACAGAGTGAGAGGGGGCGCGCAGTGTTTTTTGTCCCGCTCGATGACGTCACGGCTGGCTGCCTCGCGGGGGTTGGTGGAGAGAGGCCCTTACCATGCTGTAAGCTTTGCTAGTGGTTAGATGACTTGTAACCGCTGTTTTCCCACGCGGCTCGAGCTAGTGCGAGTATATATACAGTTCCTCGCCACTCTCTCATGATAAAAAGCACCATTCAACACGAATTCATCACAGACTGGACATACAAGCATTTCCTTGCAGTTAAAACACACACAACACTTGGACCCCTCATAGTTGCCACCACATATGTCAGACCCAATACCTACATCCCTTACACAGACTTAAATACCTTATTCAATAACAATGCACCTACACTTATACTTGCAGACTTTAACGCTAGACACCAAGCTTTCCAACATAATACCATTAATCAACGGGGAATTCAACTATTAGCGCTACACAACCACAAAAGATTAACTTTTCAAGGCCCAGACTTCAACACAGTTTTCACACCAAACGGTAATGGTAAACCTGACTTAATTTTTTCAAACCAAGCTTTTAATATATTCCATCATGATATTTCCCCAGGGCCACTTTCAGGATCAGATCACATCCCAGTTTTCATGTCAATTTCTTCAAACCCAATTCAAGTCCCATGTCAATCTCATTTTAACTACTCACAAGCAAACTGGGAAGAATTCAAAAACATTTTATCAGAAGACAACTACATACACGACTATGAGGGACAACACTACACACACATAGACCAACAAATTGAGAACCTACAGAACAAAATCATAAATGCAGCCAACACAACCATCCCAAAAACTACATACAAAATCAAACACACTTTCAGACCCTCCATCAGAACACAACGACTCCTAGTGTGCTATCGTCGTCGATTCGAACAGAACAAACACAACCGCATACCAGGCCGAGTACGTTACGACCTCTCCAACCTCAGAACTCACATCCTTAACAGCCTGCAATCTGATCATGACGCTCACTGGACTCACCTAGTACACTCAGCAGAACAAAACAGAAAAACTAAGCCCTGGGAATTCTGGCAACATATAAAACGTTTAAAAGGTAATACCACTCCCAGAACATCCTCCCTCACTGTTAATGGCAACAAAATTACTGATCCTAGGGCTATCACAGATACATTTAAACAGACATGGCAACAAGTATACCACCCACACCCCATTGAAAGGCCTGCCGAACAACACATCCGCAATATAGAACAACATCTCACTACCATCCCTGACAACATCTCCCATGACACACACATTAACCTAAACACACTTGACCCTCAAAACATACTCACTGCTCCCATTGTGCCAGACGAAGTCAAATTCATACTGTCTAAAACACGGAGAAAGGCGCCTGGTGCCACGGGTATTAATCACCACCTTGTAAAGCACCTACCTAACACTTTCATAACAGCACTCACTCGCCTCTACAACGCCATCCTGGCATCAGGCTACTTTCCCGTCTGCTTCAAGACAGCGACCATTATCCTCATACCCAAGAAAAACCAAGACAAGACTAATCCACTAAACTACAGACCCATTAGTCTACTTGAGACTCTTGGGAAGACTCTAGAACGCATCATAAACCACCGACTTAGACTATTTCTCGAAGACGAAGGACTCCTCACGAACATGCAATTTGGTTTTAGACAACACAGATCGACACAAGAAGCACTAAACATTATCACAAACTACCTTCACATAAACAAACAGTCCAGACGAAAAAACAAGACAGCCTTAATTACAAAGGACATAAAACGAGCTTTTGACACAGTGTGGCACGAAGGCTTGAAGTACAAAATCTGCGAAAATTTCAACTTCCCATTAATTACTCAGAAACTTCTCTGCAACTTTTTGGATAATAGAACAGCCAAAATTAAGTTTTCTAATCTTTATTCAGATTCATTTGCACTAAACGCAGGCGTACCTCAGGGCTCAGTGCTCGCTCCTACCCTCTACATCCTATACACAAATGACTTTCCCAACCCCACTCACAATGACTCTCTCACAGTAATGTACGCAGACGACGTGACGCAAATAATAAGAGCAGGCACAATAGACGCATTGACGAACAGAGCTCAAAGAGAACTTGACAAAGTAGCACAATGGGAGCAAAAATGGCGGATTCAGGCTCATCCTCAAAAAACACACGTCACATACTTTGCCAAAGGACATCCCCGCCCAAGACCCTTATTCCAGAACTCCCGAGCACCTGTCCCAAACCGCACACAAATAAATGTCTCTCCCACAAACAAAGTACTCGGCCTCACATTCGACAAAAACATCCGATTCCACAAACAAGCACAAACTTCCATTGCCATCGCATCTAAATCACTACAAACCATCTATCGATTCAGAAATGCCTCAATAAAAACCAAGCTTCACTTATACAAAGCACTTATAAGACCTCTTTTGTGCTACGTCCCACTCAGCATTTCACTTTCGGCCCCTACCAACCAACTAAAATATCAAAAAATACAAAATAAAGCACTGAGGTGGATGTTCGGGACTCAGTGGTATGAGTTCCAGACGGCACAACATCTTCACAATCTAGCCCACATCCCCCCTCTAAATACTTATTGGCAGCAATTAGCAGAAAAACAAATTATAAAACTTGAGACCTTTCATGATAACTTCATCCAAATTTTCAACAGAATTTTATATCCCCCCCGCCCCTTGTCAAACCTCCTTCACCCCAACAACAGAGAGGCACCCATTCCAATATTCACTTAAAATCAGGATTGGTAGAGGAGGTGGGTCATGCCGGCTCGTCCACAGTCCAGCCTCCCTACCACTCTTGACCTAGATTCCTAGCTTCACTTCCCATTAAAATGTATAATTTCACAGACAAAGTACAAGACAACAACCTTTTAACGTAACTTCTATAATAACAGTACAGCCTTCTTACAGGTTCTGCCACTGACAGACTTCCCCAGCAGTACCCCTTTTGACTCCATGCCACCCAAAATTACCTCCCCTTTTATACCATTTTCGAATTACTACCACCCAAAAATACAACCCCAAAACATGCAAGCACTTTCGATCTTATACCATCCAAAATTAACTTGCTCCCCATCCCTTGCCCCCTTCTTGGCAAGCCATCCTGAATCACTAAAGTAACTTCTCCAACTAAATCAACTCAACCCCAGCTCAATTATTCAACTCACGCACGTTGGGTCAAGCCCCGACACCCTATTTCTCCCACTATTATCACTGTCTCTCCTACTTAACCAATAAAAACTTCCCTTCTTTCACCCTCACCCACCTTTTCTATATTCATTCATTCATTCATTCTCTCTCTCTCCCTCAGATCTGGTTTCTAGAACGCACCCATCTTTTTTCCCTTGCTATCTATCCCCGCTCCGTACCTGAGAATCTTTTCCTCTGCCTATCTCTCTCATTTTCCATATCTTTCACCACCTTTTATTAATATTATACCCCCTCTGGTTAACTCTGCAAAATCAGCTTCATGCTGGCCAGTTGTATTGTGCGTTAAGGTCTGATATAACCTATGTATGTTAGTTGTTAAGATAAGTGGATCACGAAGCATTGGTTGGCATTTATATTGTTTAGTACTGCTTCCTTTAGTTATTAGTGTTCTGCTGGATTAGATAATGCTAGACTAGGAGTCTGATATTATAGGTATTGTTTCCTATGAGTGCTGGCTTCAGTTAAAAGCGGCACGACATACCTGAGAACTGGAGTTGATTGAGTAAATTCTAGTCTGTGTGCCATTGAGAGTAGAGCATGCACGAATGAGGGTTTTTTGCCTATACCATTCTGCACTGTTCTAGTCTCGATTGTTTGTCTTTGAGGTACGCCAGGAGAACGCTTAATACTTCGGTATTAAGGTTTCTCAAGAGAGCTACCCTTCATTATAACGTAATATTTGACGCACAGACTTGAGATTTGCACTAGGCTATGCAGCATGCCATGCGCACCAGTATCTCGTATCATTGACTCTAGCTAGACTTTATCAGTCACAGTAGACATTAAGTATATTAACCTAATTACTCTTTTTATGCATACCCATTTATGATTACACAAGCATTTCGCAGCCTAGTTTGATGTATTGAGACACAAACGACTTAGGCTCTTTTTGTTGATAGGAATACTGCATTGTCGTGGCGATTATTATTATTGTTGTTGTGTTTAGGATATTCTTGGCTCCGACGGCATTATATATATTCTGCCTTTTTGTGTGCATAGCCTGCACGAGCATTGTTCCGCTGCCTGCCTTTTTGGGTTCCATTTCCGATACGAGCATCTTTATAGCATCTAACATTTAAAGAAGATTCCTTGTTAGTGTTGAAGGACTTTAGTGCACTTTCTTTCATGCAGGAGTGCCAGACATTTATTGATTAAAGTAACGTAAGCTGTAACTTCTCTTACCACCTTACTTTGCATACCATAACCAAGCACCTTCGGTTATAGGTAGTAATAGGCTGTTTTCACATAACATTAAGCCTAGAGTAGACGCAAATTTATTGAGAGTTTGATAGCCTATTATTGCATATAGAACTCTGTAGAGTATTTGTGTTCTTTGTTCACTGGGAATATACATCAGAGGTTGGAGCTAGCGCTTTCCGTTGTAACATTTATGCCATTACTAGTCCAATGAATAAGAGCCCTGATATATTTGAACCCCAGTCGTAACAAATGGCGACCTTACCTAGGATTTGGTGAACCTACATTTATTAGCAGGGAACATTTGTTGTTTTGGAGAATATTTTGCGGGGATCAGCAAGAATAATTTTTTTTTTGCAACATAGTATAGCCCTTGAGTGTTTCCAAGAATTTGTGTGTGTATATCGAGGTATAAGAGTTTGGGGTGCTTCTTTTCTGAATATTGTGGTGAGAAATTTTTGTGAGCATCATGTCTTATACCGGATCAGAGGAGAATGGAGACACAGTACGTAATGTCGAGACTGAGGAACAGCAACATGATGAAAGGGTTAATCGGGTGAACTGTGAGGAGGATGCTAGGATATTTTTGCAATGGCCTGTTACTGCCGAGCGGTTGGAGGGTATGGATCGGTACGGTCTTCAATGCCTGGCCACAGCTATCGGTCATGCGGTTACTAGCAGCATGACCAAGGATAACTTGATAACGTGTGTACTGGGCAGGGTGACTGGTGAGCGAGATGGGTTGAGTGCTCAGAGCCCTTCGGCCATGCTTCCCCTACACTCGACTCCCAGCCATCCCAGTAGTTTGCCGACCCCGGGTACGCTTCCACAGGTGGGTGGTGACTGGCAGGGTGGGTTGCCCCTGGGGGGACCACCGGTAATTTCAAACATTGTAGCACCTTCACCTCCTCAAGGGTTAACTCCAGAATTATTGCTTCAGCTCGAATTAGCTAAGATCGAAGAGAGAAAGGCTATCAGGGTATCTGAGGTTCAACAGCAACAAAGGGCATGTGAGCTTCAGCAGCAAATAGAATTAGCCAAGATAGAAGAGAGAAAACTATCAGTCAGCAGTCTCAGCACATAGAGCTAGCAAAAATCCAAGCGGATTTAGAGTCGACTAGGTACTGTGCCGACATGGACGTAGAGAAGGCGGGAGTAGAGGCAACGGGACAGCGACTTGGGGCTGGTAACCGTGTTCATGAGCAGTCTCTCTCACACTTATTGAAACTGGTTCCGGTGTTTGATGAGAGTGGTGTAACAGAATTTTTCACACGCTTTGAGAAGAAGTGCCAGGAACACCAGTGGCCAGAGAATAAATGGGCAGCACTTGTATCCTCTAGATTAATAGGCAAGGGTCTTAAAGCCTACGATGCGTTACCTTTGGAGTTATGTATTGTGTACGAGGATCTCAAGGAGGCTGTCCTGAGGGCTTACGAACTGCAACCAGAAACGTACCGTTTGAAGTTCCGGGGTGTAACTAAGGGAAGAGATAGCACCTTTTTGGAACACGCCCGGGACTTGTCCGATGCTATGGGGAACTGGCTCCGATCTGAGAAGGTAACAACGTTTGATGGAGTTAAGCAGTTAATGATGTTGGAGCAGTTCTTTAAGAGCACGGGCGGTGATCTAACTTTGAACTTGAAGGAGAAAAACCCAAGAACTCTAGTCGAAGCAGCAGAAATGGCTGATCGACGGCTGTCGTTGATTCGGGGTTGCGGGTCCTCACAGAAGTACGATGTAGGTGCTAAGGACCGTTATCCTCCCCCTCCCCGGAACAATGACACATTTAAACAGAAGAGCCATGAAACTAAAACTGAATCCAAACCTTACACCACACCATATGTGAAAAGTCAGGGGCCTTTTACATCACAGTATAAGCCGAAACCGAAATTTATGTGTTTTAGTTGCCACCAGGAGGGTCATAAGGCAAATGAGTGCCCTAGTCGACCTCCTCCGGCAGCCGTGTCTTTTGCTCACGGCATTGGAGTGTTCAAGAGGACATCGGAGTTTGTTAGAGGCATTTCTTCCGAGGTAAATATACTGCCAGTGCAGAAGGATCCGGAAGGCTTATTCCCTGTCCGTGATGCCTTTAGTGACCACAGGGGACTCGGTTGTGTGGAGTGGGGGGGTAGAAGACATGAGGTGAGAATTTTGCGTGACACTGGGGCATCGCAAACACTGTTGAGAAATTTCACTGGTAAACCTGTCAATACGGCGCGGGTGGTTGTGGTTCAGGGAGTTAATGCGTCAAGGTCATACCCGTTTGTAAGAATGAAGGTGGAAGTTGATGGTGTGACTCGAGACCTGGATGTAGGAATTGTGGAGAAGTTACCTGTTGGGGGCGTCGACCTCCTTCTCGGCAACGACTTTGCGGGACCTACTTCTGAGGCTCCACCCTTGGTCGTTGCCGAGAAGCCGGCCGACGTGAGTAGGGAGGAGCAGGAGTGGGTTGAGAAGTGTCCGGGGCAGCCTATGGCGTGTGTTGTCACCGGAGATTCTTCATCCAGGGAGTCACATTCTGGTCAACAATCTTTAGATCAGCGGAGGAAGGGTACCGAGAAGGGGTTGAAAGTTGATGCGGTTGAGAGTTTAGTGTCAACGGACCTTCTCGGGGACTCATTATTAGGACCACATTTCGAGTCTGGAGAGGACCCAGTAACTGTTCCTGAAGGGGCAGAGGATGGGCTTAAAAAGACGAAAGAGTTGAAGGAGGACAGTGATGCACAGTCGGGAGATGTAGCAACAAGGTACCCTGACGCGTACCCTATGAGAAATGGGTCGGCGAAAACGGTGGTCCGAAGCTTGCTAGTGTATTTTTCCCGGTATGGTTACCCGCAGGGGATTCAGTCAGTCCGGGGACCCAACTTCACTTCTAGCCTCTTTGTACAAGCAATGCCGCAGCATGGGATTGTTGGGGTTGTGTCATCTGCATATCATCCGGAGAGGGTGTGTGTTAGAGCGATGGCACTCAGCCTTGAAATCTGTGCTTCGTTGTTGTTGCTTTGAGAGTGGGAGGGATTGGGATCTTGGCCTGCCATGGTTTTTGTTTGCTGTGTGGGAGGTACCTGGGAAGAGTTTGGGATTCAGCCCTAATGAGCTCGTCTTTGGACACCGTGTCAGATGGCGTCTCCATATGGTTGAAGAAGTATGGGAGGGCGCAGAAAAACCTTGTTCTATGCTCAAGTGTGTCCTCAACAGTCGAGAACGGATGTTGCGCAGTCTGGAGTTGGCTGGCCGTAATTTGACTAGCTCTCAGGCCCTCAGGAAGGACAGGTACGACCTCAAGGTTGAACTCAGGGAGTTTCACGTGGGTCAGGAGGTGTTGATTCTACTGCCCCTTGTAGGTCGCCCCTTATCCGCGAAGTACGCTGGTCCTTATAGGGTGGTGGAGGAGCTATCGGACCTGGTTTACTTGGTAGCCACTCCAGACAGACGGAAGCGCAATCAGTTATGTCATGATAATCCCGTGAAGGAGTATGGGAGGCACCCCCCTGAGCCTCTCACTGTGCCTGTGATGACGTTTAGCAGTCAAGGTGGAGAAGGAGAACGGGACAGTCAAGCTCAGGTGGAGGATAACTGGAAGGATAAGAAGTTCAAATGGGCGCCTGAGTGTGAGAACACCTTTAGGGAAGTAAAACACCTGTTGTGCACTCACCCGATCCTCAGGGCCCCTGACTTTAGCCTACCTTTCCAACTAGCAACGGAGGCTAGTGGTGTGGGGGCTGGTGCCGTCCTTGTGGAAAAGGACGATGATGGGCTGGAGCATCCTGTTAGTTTCTGCTCGGAGAAGTACAATTCGGCCCAGGGGAGCTGCTCTGTTGTCAAGGAGGAGCTGCTGGCGGTTGTACTTGCTCTGAGGCATTTCGAGGTCTATGTTCCAGCCTATGGTCCGGTCGTTGTAGTTTACCCAGATCATCACCCTCTCAAGTTCTTGGACCAGTTTCACAATCGGAATATGAGGCTGACCAGGTGGTCACTAAGGTTATTGGTATATAACCTGGACATACGCCATATTGCCGGTTGTGACAACGTGGTTGCAGATGGTCGTTCAAGGGTATATGATCCTGGGTAGATTGACACACGGGTAGCCTCCTGCTTTAGTTTGAATAGTATTTTGCGCTTGGTGCTTGTTGGCTCGCGGTTGTAGCCCAGCGTATTGGGTCGTAAAGCAGGAGTTGAGTGTTTGGTATAGAAGAAAAAACTAGGCTTGCCCCTATAGTGCAGCCGAAATAAACAAATTATAAACATAAAAATCAAATAAAAACTCTTTCTTTGATAGTTTGATTATGTTATAGCAGTAATTCTGAGTTGCACTCCTCTCAGAATGCTGGGCTAGAGACGCTCGCTCTTGAGGAGCATAACTACATATAATTTAACCTATGGTGTTGGGGAGGGTTATAATTTTGAAAAATGTTTTGTTGAAGAACTGTGCCAGATATTTTACTGCCGCTGGGTGATGGGAAGTGGAGATATAGCATGGGTTCTAACCATCAGATTTTTGTGAGCCTTGGGGCCTCTGAGAAAATTCTTGGGGGGTGTGACGTTGACCACTCCATTAGAACCGCATGGCTTGTCCTACAGTGACTCACTAGGATCGCCAGGGCAGTGGATGGGGCTACAGTTTATGTATTAGAGTGTGCTTTATTTCATATGAAAGCTCGTGTCATGGGCAGTCCAGAAAGGCTCTTTGTTTTCGCCCATGTCAAGGCTTTATATATTTAATTGTAAAGTATATATTTTATCATTAACTAGTAATGATAGGATCTGGGAGAGAGAGAGGGAGTAGAACAGAGTGAGAGGGGGCGCGCAGTGTTTTTTGTCCCGCTCGATGACGTCACGGCTGGCTGCCTCGCGGGGGTTGGTGGAGAGAGGCCCTTACCATGCTGTAAGCTTTGCTAGTGGTTAGATGACTTGTAATCCCTGTTTTCCCACGCGGCTCGAGCTAGTGCGAGTATATATACAGTTCCTCGCCACTCTCTCCCTCAGATCTGGTTTCTAGAACGCATCCATCTTTTTTCCCTTGCTATCTATCCCCGCTCCGTACCTGAGAATCTTTTCCTCTGCCTATCTCTCTCATTTTCCATATCTTTCACCACCTTTTATTAATATTATACTCCCTCTGGTTAACTCTGCAAAATCAGCTTCATGCTGGCCAGTTGTATTGTGCGTTAAGGTCTGATATAACCTATGTATGTTAGTTGTTAAGATAAGTGGATCACGAAGCATTGGTTGGCATTTATATTGTTTAGTACTGCTTCCTTTAGTTATTAGTGTTCTGCTGGATTAGATAATGCTAGACTAGGAGTCTGATATTATAGGTATTGTTTCCTATGAGTGCTGGCTTCAGTTAAAAGCGGCACGACATACCTGAGAACTGGAGTTGATTGAGTAAATTCTAGTCTGTGTGCCATTGAGAGTAGAGCATGCACGAATGAGGGTTTTTGCCTATACCATTCTGCACTGTTCTAGTCTCGATTGTTTGTCTTTGAGGTACGCCAGGAGAACGCTTAATACTTCGGTATTAAGGTTTCTCAAGAGAGCTACCCTTCATTATAACGTAATATTTGAACGCACAGACTTGAGATTTGCACTAGGCTATGCAGCATGCCATGCGCACCAGTATCTCGTATCATTGACTCTAGCTAGACTTTATCAGTCACAGTAGACATTAAGTATATTAACCTAATTACTCTTTTTATGCATACCCATTTATGATTACACAAGCATTTCGCAGCCTAGTTTGATGTATTGAGACACAAACGACTTAGGCTCTTTTTGTTGATAGGAATACTGCATTGTCGTGGCGATTATTATTATTGTTGTTGTGTTTAGGATATTCTTGGCTCCGACGGCATTATATATTCTGCCTTTTTGTGTGCATAGCCTGCACGAGCATTGTTCCGCTGCCTGCCTTTTTGGGTTCCATTTCCGATACGAGCATCTTTATAGCATCTAACATTTAAAGAAGATTCCTTGTTAGTGTTGAAGGACTTTAGTGCACTTTCTTTCATGCAGGAGTGCCAGACATTTATTGATTAAAGTAACGTAAGCTGTAACTTCTCTTACCACCTTACTTTGCATACCATAACCAAGCACCTTCGGTTATAGGTAGTAATAGGCTGTTTTCACATAACATTAAGCCTAGAGTAGACGCATATTTATTGAGAGTTTGATAGCCTATTATTGCATATAGAACTCTGTAGAGTATTTGTGTTCTTTGTTCACTGGGAATATACATCAGAGGTTGGAGCTAGCGCTTTCCGTTGTAACATTTATTTATTTATTTTTATTTATTTTTTCTATGTGATTGAAGGAGGCAAAAGGCATAACTGCCTATAGCGAGTGCCTCCCCCATAGTTGAAAGAGTGACAGGGCCAAAATCAAGGGACGTTCGAGCCAAAATGCCTGGACACACGGAGTTTGAAGCAATTTAAGTCATAGGAAGAGGGAAAGACTGATTCTGGGAGAGAGTTCCAGAGCTCAGATGTTGAGTAGAAGAAAGTTTGAGAGTAACGTTTCACTCTTGGGTTGGAGAGTTGCACAGAGTAGGGGTGGGATTGAGTTGCAAGACGGGTACCACGTGCCCTACGTAAAGGAGGTGGTATGCACTGGGATAGCTCTGAGGAACACTGATTATTATAGTAGCGATAGAATAGCGAGAGAGATGCAACATTGCGGCGGAGAGAGAGAGATTGCAGAGAGTTGGTGAGTGGACGGGAGTTAATGATACGAAAGGCCTTCCTTTCAACTTTGTCTAGGAGAGCGGTGTGAGAGGAACCTCCCCACACATGTGAACAATACTCAATACAAGGACGCACTATGCCCCTGTACAGAGCAAGAAGCTGTGCAGGGGAAAAGAACCCCCTAAGGCGGTTGAGCACACCCAGCTTCTGGGAGGCTGCCTTAGCAAGACTGGTAATATGGTCCTTCCAAATGAGAGCAGAAGAAAAAGAGACACCAAGAATATTGAGAGAAGATGAAGGGTTGATTTTTGTATTGTTGAAGAATAAGGGATAGTCCGCTGGGAGATCCTGACGGGTAGATAGATGGAGAAATTGGGTTTTGGAAGCATTAAAGTTAACAAGGTTTTCTCTGCCCCAATTGGAAATAGTATTTAGATCAGAATTTAAGAGTTCTATGGCTTCATTACGTTTGTCGTTGAGGGATTGCTGGCTGGGGCGTTCTGAAAAACTAATGGAGTAGTGTAAGGTTGAGTCGTCTGCGTATGAATGGATGGGAATTAAGGTACAGTTAAGGAGATCATTTATAAAAATTAGAAAGAGAATAGGAGATAGGACAGAGCCCTGAGGAACACCGGAGTTTATAGGGTGAGGAAGTGAACAATGGCCGTCCACAACCGCAGCTATGGAACGGCCGGAAAGGAAATTAGAGACAAAGGCACAGATGGAGGGATAGAAACCGAAGGAGGGTAGTTTAGAAATTAAAGATTTATGCCAGACTCTATCGAAGGCTTTCGATATGTCTAGTGCAATAGAGTCATTACTAGTCCAATGAATAAGAGCCCTGATATATTTGAACCACAGTCGTAACACTTCTTACTTGGTGCATATCCTATCAGGCCACCAAATTTGTTGAACATCGGTTCATAACTTTTGAGAACTGGTTTACAGGCAGACAAACAAACAGACAGACAAACAAAGGCAAAACAATACCTCCCGAACTTCGTTGGCGGAGGTAACAAATACACAAATGTGCAGTGGTTATTATAGAATGAAGACTTAAGAGTGGGCAAGTGGAAAAAGCATGATTGACTTAGTTGAAAACCAAAACCAAAATAGTTTGTATATAATTAAATTATGTAAGAGAAGGAAATGAAATAAGATGAAACGGATACCTTAAATTTTAACTTGTTTAATGTAATGATTTAACATGCTACTAAGTGGATATTTTGTATCTCATATGCTTTAAAATCTTGGAATTTGTAATTCCGGATCTACTGAATATGAGAATCCTATATATTCGAAAGTAACGTCTATCACCAAAATGTTTTAATTACATTCTCCCATTTAAATTATAACGTCAGCAATACAAATGTCCGTTGTGCATTAATTCTAATTTATTGTTATGTATTCATCCTTTCTCATTCTTGGAATTCAATTATATTTAACCTTAACTAAGATATTGTTTTCATAACTGGGTAACAAATGACGCTTGCTGTTCGCATTTTTGTGTCGTGAATAAGTGCAATGCTATCTTTCTTTATAATCGTGCGAGATGGTGATCAGTAACTTGTTAGATAATACCAAAAACCTAACAATCCGGGAACGCACTTTGCCACATAACTGCATGCATATCGAAAGTACCGAGGAAGCAACACAATTTTGGGAACAAATCAGTGAGTCATAGATAGCACCAAATGAAAGGTTCGTATTATTTTAGTGTTATAAAGTGAATTACCTTACGGTAGTTCATAATTTGTCCTTACTACTATAGGCCTAATTAAAATATAAATGTCCTTTTCCTGATACATCACAAACGTTGCAGTTCTTAATAGGCATTCCGACCTTAAATCTATAATGGTCGTTGGCTACCAAATTAATGAAAAGATCAATGAAGCGCACACGAGAGAGAGAGAGAGAACTAGTTAATGTAGATTGTTTCCAGAGGTCAAAGATAGACGATGGTTCAAGTTGCTAAGGTAATAATAAAAACAAACAGTACAAAGGAGTACAAAGGAAATCAAGCAACAACATCTAGTGACCCTTCTAGGTTGCTTGTCCTCCAAAACACTGAGGATCAAGTGTCCAAACAGTGGTTTAGAGTGGGTAAGGAAACATTGGAAAGGGAATTACTGCCCTGGAACTAATGTCCGTGGCAGGATTAGGAAGTTAGTAGGGGACAGATGGGTTAGTAACTGAGGGGGGGCTAAAATAAAGTTATTCATTTACAAACGCAGTCAGTCGCGGGTTTGATGCGAGATATTTGTCTACGCGGAGTTTAAATGAATCAACGGTGATGCAGTCTATAACGTTTCGGGGAAGCCCATTCCACAAGTTGACAACTCGATTGAAGAAGAAATTCTTAGATTCGTGTGAGTTAAAAGATTTACCAATAATTTTGCAACCGTTTCCCCGCGTGTAATTAGATTGGTCGATAGTGAAGTACTTACTACAGTTCATATTGTCGATGCCTTTGATGATTTTGAACACTTGAATTAAGTCACCTCTTAATCTGCGCTGGGTTAAAGGAAATAGATTTAATTCTCTAAGACGCTCTTCGTATGGTTTGTTCTTTAGGCTAGGTATAATTTTGGTAACTCTACGTTGAACTCGTTCTAGCTTGTTTATATCTTTTTGGTAATAAGGGCACCAGGATTGAACGCAGTATTCCAGAAGAGGGCGGACTAAGGAATTGTAAAGGGTTAGGATAACGTCTTTGGATTTATGCTCAAATGACCTGCCTATAAAGCCAATTATTTTGTTTGCCTTCTTAACAACTTCTGAACATTGTTGACTCGGTTTTAGGTTACTCGATATTGTTACTCCCAGATCGGTTTCTCTGTTTACATTCTTAAGCTGAGTGCCATTCATCGAATAGTTTGCTTTCTCATTTAGGTATCCGATATGTAGTACTTTACATTTATCCGCATTGAAACTCATTTGCCAAATTTGGGCCCAACATGACAATTTATCTAGATTGTGTTGCATATCGTCAACTTGTTCTTTTGAGAGTACGCTATTTGCAATTTTTGTATCGTCAGCAAATTTTGAGATTGTGCAGGTGAGACCCTCATCTATGTCGTTGATGTAAATTAGAAAGAGAATTGGTCCTAGTACCGATCCCTGGGGTACCCCGCTACTTACATTGGTCCATTTAGATGCCTTACCATTTATGACTACTCTTTGCTTTCTGTCGCTGAGCCAATTTTCTATCCATTTCAACACACCGTCTTGTATTCCATGCGCTTTTAGTTTTAGCAGTAAACGTTTGTGGGGAACTTTGTCAAAGGCCTTTTGAAAATCAAGGTATATAATATCTACAGCTTTACTCTCATCGTAGAGGTTGAGGATATCGTGGAAGAAGTCTAAGAGGTTTGTTAAACAGGAACGTTTTTTACGAAAGCCGTGTTGAGTATCTTTAAGTATGTTATTTTCCTCTAAGTGATTTACGAGTCTGTCTCGTATGACCGTTTCTAGCATTTTACATACAACTGAGGTTAAGCTAATTGGACGATAGTTACAGGGTAGGGATTTGCTGCCTTTTTTGAATATCGGTGTTACGTTGGCTAGCTTCCACTGATCAGGCATAGTTCCAGACTGCAAGGATTTATTGAATAGTAATGTCAGTGGTTTGGAGAGCTCATCCTTAGCTTCCTTTAGAACTCTAGGCGAGATTTTATCAGGTCCAGGCATTTTATTTACCTTGAGTTTATCTAAACAATTCAATACTTCTCTCTCTGTAACGGTGATATTGCTTAAAACATCTGAATTATCAATCTGAATCGGCGATGGTGTAGGGATATCACTGAGGTCTTCTGTTGTAAAAACTGATGCAAAAAAGGTATTCAGGGCATTACTCATTTGTACTTCGTCTTTGGTGTATTCTCCATTTTCATCGACTAACAGTCCAACAGTTGAAGTAACGACTTTTTTCTTTCTGATATAACTATAGAATTCTTTCGGGTTTGTTTTACTTTGATTCGCAATATGTAACTCTAAGGTCTTTTTACTTTGCTTAATTAACTTTTTGGCTTTGCGTCGTAGCTCTACAAATTTCACCCGTTCTTCGTCATTTTGTGAAGATTTTAATCTATCATTAGCAAATTTTTTAGCAAGCAGGCAGTTTGAAATATCTTTATTCCACCATTTGGGCTTATTATTATGGCCTGGACGCCGTATTTTCGATGGTATGCAGTCTTGCACTGCTTTTAGGTAAGTGGTTTCGAATAACTTCCAAGATGTATTTATGTCGTTATTGTTAATTAAAAAGCTCCAGTCAGTTTCTTTAAACATAGCTCTAAGTTTATGGAAGTTTGCTTTCTTGAAATTAGGGACTTTTTCGATGCTACTATTTGGTTCGTTACTAGTAAAATTTAAAGTGAAAGTTATCGTACGATGGTCGCTGTTACTGAATTCATCACCAACATTCAAATTCTCTATTAATTCTTCTTTTGTTGCAAGTACAATGTCAAGAACGTTATTACCACGGGTTGGCGTTCGAACAAATTGATAAAGCGAACTCTCTTGCAAGTTCGTATACAAGTCATGTCCGGAGTGTGAAGTAAGGGTATCGCCCCACTTGGTCACAGGTAAATTAAAGTCGCCAAAAATTACGGTATCTTGTGAGTTACTTACATCTGCAATTTGTTCGTAAATTTCTCGGTCAGTTTGCACTGATTGAGCTGGAGGTCTGTATATTAATGCAAGTATTATTTTTGTACCTTTATTATTCTTTATTAGCACAAAAGATGCGTCGACGTTCACAATTTGAGGTTTTGACAAGAGGGTAGGGTTAAGACTTTCTTTGAATAAAGTAAAACGCCACGCATCATAGGTGACTAATAATTAATGTAATAATCATCTTACTCAAAGTATAAACAAGCATAAATACATAACGCAAGAAAGACAAGGAAAGCGAAATACTCCAGTTACGCACCAGTCACCATTAATAATTAACACATTAATTGTTTAATCTGGATAATGTAAGCGGTAACATACAAACAACCAAATATTACCCTTTTATCTGCAAGTAATAGACAAGGGATTATGTGGCCATATTCACACACACACACACACTCTCTCCGGGGGCGGGCGTAGCGTGGTGGCTAGCGCACTCAACTTTTGACCAGGGGGTCATAGTAGGGTCATTTGCTTGGAATCCGTGACCATTTTGTTCCTACCTTTTTCTCTCCATGGATTTGACAACCCAAACCATTTTAAAGGAAAATTAGCTCCTCTGCCCCTCTGAAAAATGACGGCTAACTCTGCTAGAGCCCAATATTCAAAATGGCCGCCAACGCCCTCTTGAAAAACATGAAATGTGGGGGCACTCGGTTATGGCCTTGGAATTGCTCGGGGCCTTGGGGCTGTTCGGCCAGGCAGCTTGGGGAACAACAACAACATGAAATGTAATATCTCTGGCATCAGATGAGCTACAAGGACGAATGAGGTGTCCTTTTTCACTAATTCTGGCATTACAAATCCACTGGAATGGTTATTGTATTGTATTGTATTGTATATTGTATTGTTATTGTATTGTATTATACTAATTGTACATACTAATCTGCCACTTCACTGTCACTACATGATTCACTGTATGAGCCACTATTAGAATCACTGTCCTCACTTTCACTGCTATCATCACTGTTGTTCTCTGCCTGCGGTGTATATCTAATATTACTTTTTTACTGTTTCAGATGGATCGCATGCCCATCTGATGAAAATCGCCGACTTGTGAAGTGACCGAAATAATGGATAATAGAAGAGAGAGTGAAGAGTTACCAGACAAGACATTAAATGAATACGAGTGCATTTTACTCTGTGGCAAGCGATGTACCGCAGATGATCGTATGGAAAACATTACACCTGAGAAGTGGGAATCCATCCGGGAAAAGTCTTTACAATGGAAAGAACTTGATAAGTTTCAACATATACATGAAAATGTGGATTGGGAGAAGGGACCAAAGGGTCACCACATGCATAGCACTTGTTACGCATCATTATCCAGCAAGCGCAAGCTCTCTCAAGCCGAAAAACGCAAACACAAATCCGAGGAACGTCTTGAAAGAGATGAAGCATCAGATCAACAAGACACTTCCCCAGAGGCCAGTGCACCTAAAAGGCTCCGCTCCAGTATGGGTGTCCTTCACGATAAGACTCTATGTGTGTGGTGCATGAAAGGGGCATACAAGAGTAGTGATCGTGACAAGTAGATTTTACTCCTATCAACAGTAGATGCCTGGACTAAATTCAAGTTACATACTGTCCATCTGGAAGATGAGGTCATGAGATTGAGACTTGACACTCTGATTGCATCCATCCCAGATAGTCAAACAGCATTGGGGTTGGAAATCCGCTACCATCGTGCATGCTGGCGCAAATATGTAAGCGACCACAAGCCCCTTTCAGATGAAAGCACTCAACATCTGCAGCGTGTAAACCTCCGAGAGGCCCAAGCTCTCTTCTTTCATCATATTCGTCAAGTCATCTTCAAAGACCATGAAATTCGCACACTGCAAGGCCTGCTGCAGGACTATAAGCGCATTATCTCAAATCACGGACATAACTCAGTAGTAAAATCCAGCTACTTAAAGGAAATTCTCGTCAATGAATTTGGGGAAGACATCGGATTTCATGAACGCATTCAAAAGAATGTGAGTGAACTGGTATATGATACAACAGCAGCAGGTACATACATCGAGGCGGCAATATCTTCATTGGGTGTCAGCAATGATCAGTTGGTGATGAATGTTGCGGCACGACTCAAAGAGCAAGTCATCAGGACAAATACTATTCCCTGGCTCCCATATATACACGAGTACATATATACACTGAATTCAAGTGTGATCCATTTGACCATACAAACAAGACACTTCGATCCCTACAGTCAGGAATCCCAGCCTCAGACGCTCTCGCTGCCGACTTGAAATCGGCAAAGGAGGATGGCACAAGCAAACTGAAGCAGTTCTTGAATGAGAGAGTGTATTCCAAGACCAAGTCTCTCAACGACAGAGTTCCCCGTAGCAAGCGTTTGAACTTTTCAACTCAGGAATTGAAGAAAGCAGATGGTGAGAACCTGAAGGGAAAGACTGAGGAAATGGAGCGTAATGCCTTGGCCTCTGTTCTCGGACTGGTTGAAACAAGTGGTGCCCTCAAACTTCAAGAAGTCCTGCAGCATCGTGTTACAGCCGAGTGCCTTTCCATCTTCAACGTCAATGGAACCATCCGTAAGGCACAGAAAAGCAAGCTTCAACAAAAACTAACTATGACTGTCATTCCAGAGCCTAATGTATACACGTCTATTATTGATATGGGCCTCATCTGGCGCCTAACAACTCCTACCATTGAAGACAGAGAGAAGGGAAACGGTACCAAGTATACCTAGGGAGATTATGCAGAGAAGTTGGTGCACTTCGTTCTAACGAGACACAAGCATGCTGAGCGCATCATTTGCGTCAATGATTCATATGATCAGAATTACACGATCAAAGACAGTGAGAGAATACTGTGCCAAAAAAAACTGCCAATCAGCAATGTCTTCATGAAGAAGACAGAAGATAAATTTCCTTCTAGTAAAGTTTTCCATGCTCTCCTGGGTAAACCTGAGAACAAAATCCGCCTTCAGGCATTTCTTCAAACGGAATTCCAGAGAACAGCAGCAACAACTAGCACCAAGATCATATACTGTATAGATGGCAGCACTGCAAAGAATCTCACCACAGGCAAGCTTGTGCCAGAGCTCACATGCTCCCATGCAGAGGCAGATACGGCAATGCTCACCATATATAGTGTGCTCCGGTCAGACAGCTACACAGCAGCTGTCGTTCTTGACACAGAGGACACAGACAACTACGTGCAAGCGGCATATGTTGCTCAGAAGACAACAGGAATCCTGTGTGTGAAACGCAAACGTCAGCTTATCGATGCCCGATGTTTGTGCAGTGAGGCAATGGCTGCATCCATCATACCACATCATGTCCTCACTGGGTGTGACCACAACTCTGCCATGGCTTCTATGGAGCAAGCAAGAAGCTCATCGCAGATCGTCCGGAGAAGTCTAAAGAGGCACACGACCTGCTAGCAGCATGTGGTACACAGCTCCTAGTCAGGTCATCAGTGATTTAGAGCGGCTTGTCATTCGATATGTCTATGGTGATACCAAAAGCAAGACCATGGGAGATGCGAGGGCAGCGAAGTGGAGAGCTCAGAAGAAAAAAAGCACTATCCGACTTGTGCCTGACTTGGACAGTCTCCGTCCACACTTGGAGCGTGCAAACTATCTTGCATATTTGCAAAAGCATTACCAGCTCCAAAGTCACCCCTCACCGATCGGCCATGGATGGCATATTGTAAATGGCCTATGTCTGCCTGTCCGTTCAACCCAGCCCCCACTTCCCCCATCCATACCACTACCTACAAATCCGCAGGCAGAGAACAACAGTGATGATAGCAGCGAAAGTGAGGACAGTGATTCTGATAGTGGCTCATACAGTGAATCATGTAGTGACAGTGAAGTGGCAGATTAGTATGTACAATTAGTATAATACAATACAATAACAATACAATATACAATACAATACAATACAATAACCATTCCAGTGGATTTGTAATGCCAGAATTAGTGAAAAAGGACACCTCATTCGTCCTTGTAGCTCATCTGATGCCAGAGATATTACATTTCATGTTTTTCAAGATGGCGTTGGCGGCCATTTTGAATATTGGGCTCTAGCAGAGTTAGCCGTAATTTTTCATAGGAGCTAATTTTCCTTTAAAATGGTTCAGGTTGTCAAATCCATGGAGAGAAAAAGGTAGGAACAAAATGGTCACGGATTCCAAGCAAATGACCCTACTATCACAGGTTCGAGTCCCGCCGCCGATACGTTACCTTGCGGGTGGGGTAGCGCCCATCCTAACTTACCCTAGTAGTGCTATATGGTCTGTTCAGGGTCTAGCGTAGTGGAATAATCTCCATTGCGCGCGCTCTCTCTCTCTCTCTCTCTCTCTCTCTCTCTCTCTCTCTCTCTCTCTCTCTCTCTCATGAAGATAATTAATTGAATCCCTAACATAATGCTAAGCTCATCAGACTATGTCACATCTCTAATTTGAAGCACATGGCATAATGTGTTATCAACTGCTACGGAGTAGCAGGATTTATTTGATATTATATACAAAATAATATACAGAGTATTCTAAAGATTGAGTAGATACTGTTACATTAAACTCGTGTGTGTGTGTGTGTGTGTGTGTGTGTGTATATATTATTTAACATAAACTGTGTTCTTAAACATAGACGTAACATAAAGGATGAATATTTTGTCAAAATAGATTCTCAATACCTTCATAATTATACAAAGAATGCAGGGTAATATTGACATTAAGCAAATACAAAAATAGGTAGTAAGGAATACGGGTAGATGATGAATATTTACTTGAATGCTTTAGAATCATCATAAATTGAATGACAGCATAACTACATTAAATATATGTTCAGTTTTAGTTTAGTTTTAGTTAGTTTTAGTTTTGTAGATGTTTAGGTGACAATCACCACGGTCGATCTGGGGATCCGCCGCTAATGAGCTCGTCCTGGAATCTTTACGACTCTGAATCTTACGATTCTTTACAGGACTGAACATGCCATTTTTATCGGCAATAGCTCAGAGAAGAGTGTTGAGAGGGGAGAAGGGGTGTTGGAGAGAGAGGAAGGTGTTGGAGTGGCTTTGTTATGTGTGTTTTGTCTGTATACGTCGTCAGGATGTCCCCTGACTGGGTGCAAGCATGTGAAACATGCTAGGACGTACTACCGCACCCACTAAATGTTCGCCGTGGCAGGGATTCGATCCCGGGTCGTTCAGATTCACACGCGAGCGTGCTCACCACTTGACTACCACGGCCTAAGGAAATTAAATCAGCATGGAAAGTTTCAGTAATTTAGAATTGGGGAGGGAGAGACAAGTGTGTGTTTGTGTGTGTGTGTGTGTTGGAGGGGGTGGGGGGGAGAGAGAAGGGGGTAATACTGGTGGAAGGGAACACGGGTGTGGGGAATCAGGGGGGATGGCGGGAGGGGAGGGGTGAGTTCAGGGGAACCAACAGAACACCGTTTTTTCTCCTGGTAAAACAGGGGAGAGAGGAGATGACCACCTGAGCTGGAACATTATGCTCTTAACTGTACATGCCTTAATAATCATGCCTTATAATGTTAGCACATAAGAACAGTACTTCATTTCTTCTTTATATTATAAGTTGTGTATGTATGTGTTTCCCTGTACCATGATTTCTGTATATTCTAAGTGTAGGTATGTAACTAACTACGAGTAATAGGAACTCATATACCTATACATATATCTTGTACCTTAGGACTCTAGCTACGACCATCTCTATACCTATACCAACACCCATGTACAGTAGCCCAACTAAGTGTTGCGACAAAATATTAGGTATGTGGCACCTGTCTAGTTTGCACTCCTGTCCCAAGCCCGTGTCTAGCAGAGACCCGTGGTGTCGGGAGGGTCTGTACGGAGCCGGATACCTTACCCCAGGCCCCGCCCACTGCCGAAAATGTACAAATATTATATTATATTAGATTAGATTAACCTAACTTAACCTAACCTAACCTAACCTAACCCTAATATAATATAATATAATATAACATAACACAAATAACAAAATAAAAATATAAAAATATACTAAACTTCGAGTGGGATCGAACACTGGATTTCTGGATGCCAGGCAGGAGCTTTAGTGACTATACTACAGAGCGAGCTGGCAGGAACGGTTTGAAGAGTTTATTTAAACGCGGGGAACGGGGGGCGGGGCCAAGGGAGGCTTACATTTTCGCGCATGCGTAGAGGGTAAGGTATCCGGCTGCGTACAGACGCTCCCCGTGGTGTCTAGGCAGGCGCCACCGCCACCTGAGCTACCACAACCAGGGCACACAGACACAGTACTCGCACGAGCTGGCCGCTACATACGATAATATTGCTATCATTATTTGTTTGTATAATAATATAAGGCTCTCTCTCTCTCTCTCTCTTTTTCTCTAAATATATATAAATTTACGCGCGACTAACTTTGTAGATTAGCACACACACACACACACACACGCCAGAATGGTGTATACATAACTTAAATGAACACAATAAGTTGTATAGATTGTTATTGTATAATCTATTATACACTTGTTAGTGATTGTTTTAATAAGAGCCCCGACCTCCTTAACACTATACTTGGTGTTGGTGTCAGCGACATTGGCTGTAATTCTTATCCTTAGCCTTTCTATAACCCAGAAAGTGCTCGAGAAACGGGTAGTCAATTTCTACATCTATTTCCTGATCTACTCATATATTTGTTTTGTCCTTTATCAGATGTTATGCGGTCAGGATTAGCTCCAAGTTTGCTGACACCGGGTATAGATTTGATGAGTTATCCTAAACGTTTATATGCATCAACTGTATTATATGTTACTCAATAAAATTTAATTTTATACAGCTAAATGACTAAGAGACTTAATTTGTCCGAACGTTTATAGCGTCTGAGGTGTAGCCAGTCATCTTGGGGGCTAATAAGTGATTGAGGTTTCCGAATGTTTGTGTGCTAACTGTTGTATGAATTCTTCCCCTGCCGCCTCTTGTTTTGCCTCCTTTCATGTGTTTCTTGTTGATACTCCTTACCCCTTGTGGAATAAGGGCTGGCTACTGACTAAATTACACACGTCAAATTAAGAATAGTATGCTGCTGTCACATTTGTTAAATGCTTAATCATCAATCTTGTAATGGAATTTAACTGTGTTTCGCTATTTTATTAACCTTTCTTTTCCCAAGCATACGAATCGACAAACAGACAAAAATTACCTTCAAAGATATTGACATGTCAGTAAAGTTTTCGATAAATATCCACATGAAAGATTGCTGATTAAAGAAGCAGCTCATGGAATAGGGCGAACTATATTACGTGAATTAGACCATGGCTAATTAGTAGGAAACACGAAATTAACATTAACAGTAGCCTATACAACCAGATTGGGTGTAGTGAAGGTTGGGGTCTTACACGATGGTCAGTTTTAGTTCCTCAATTGTTCATCTTTTGCATTAACGACCTTGATTTAGGCCTAACTAAAAAAAAAAAAATATATTTCAAATGACACTAAAAATAGGTTGAATTAGTGATCCCGATAACGATTCATGGTCTCCAAAAATAATGTTATACACTACCCGAATGGTGCAATACCTTGCCAGTTGATATTTGATGTAGATAAATACATGCAGTTTAGTGATCATTGGGAAATCGACAGAAATTTCAGGATATAAATTTAACAATATTTGTTTCGTCAATAATTACGCACCATATATCTCCCGTATGAGGAGATTCAATAGCTCAATGCATTCTTGTGATGTCCGATTCCATTACCCATCTCCCTTACTCAAGGCCAGGCTAGCCAGTAACCACCAGCTATATCTCAGAAGAAAAAAAATATATATAATTTGTTCACCAATCTGATTGGTGACAGGGGCAAGACGCAATATCAGTGGTATCTAGATGGCTAAATAACATGGCATTAAGTAACTCGATTATTACAAAAAAATTGGAAGTCATCGTCAGTCGTGATATGAAACCAAAAAAACAATGCAACATTGTTTGAAATCAGAGTTTTTAAATAAATATCTACAGTAGAAACGTGAATAACAACAAACGTAATTTTAAAATTTCACCCGTCCTTAGTAAGGCTTCACATGGATTATGTTTTTAGTTTTGCTGTCCAGTGTCCATAGATTGATTGAAAGTTACGGTACAAAGAAGAATGGCAAAACTACCCAGAATAATAGACCATTAGAACATCAATAATATTCTAACGCCTGACGACTAAGGCCAAATGACACAGAGTTATAGCCAGAATGGGTTAGAACATTTAACAGAAGTAAAAGATTATTGAGGTAGTGAATATCATGAAATACATAATATGGTCAGTACAAAAGAAAGGGGAGTTGGGAAAACATTAGGCTTGCATATTAGGGGAGGTGTGGTGGAGTGGTCTTGCCACTGGCCTGGTAATCCAAAGGTCCCGGGTTCAAATCCCGATGTATCAATGGGAAGATATTATTGGGATGGAATTTGTGCTGTACCTAGTATCAGTGCATTACCACAAAGCCCACCGAAACGTCAATAAAATACCCTCATTGTTCCCTGATTAAATAGCACTGTATGAATATTCCCATATTCAAAATATGCTATAGGGGTGCAATGCCTGGTGAGTTATCTGCTCAACAGGTGGCGTTGTGTGTGTGTAAGTGTGAGAGTCCGAGTGTAGCGGGTGAGACAGTGAAGCACGGGAACGAGATGGCTTCAGGGATGGGGTCGTTTCGGGCCATGAGTGAGCACCGTGCCTCATGTGAAGGCAAGATGGCAGGTGCTCGTTGTGCTCTACGTGCTTCACATGTCTCACTCCCTAGACTGGAACAAGACCTCACGGGCTTCACTGTTCATTGTAAAGCGGTGAATGTTAAGGCTCTCAGCCTATGCCCGAGAGGAAGTAAGTTGGAATATAGAAAAAAAAAAAAAAAAAAAAAAAAAAAAAAATATATTAGAAGTGTAGAATAAGAGAGGATATGCTACAGATGCTTAAGTTGTAAGTGGGATCCACAAAGACAATGTAGAAAACGGACTGCTGCTTCGTGATAAGCATGCAACAGTTTGGTAGATATGTGAAATAGGCTACCGATTGCTACAGTAGGATCAATAACGACAGAAAGCTTAGAAACATAATTAGATAGGCACATGGCTGTGATGTGCTGATTGTCAATGGGATCCGCCGTGAATGGGCCAGTCCATGGTATAAAGACTAATATTAGTCTTTATACCATGGGCCAGTCAGCCCATAGAGTCAGCCCTCTGAATAAATCCCTCTTTTTGTATGATTTTTCTTTATGTTAATGTTTATGTAGGCCTAGTATAATCAGGACGCGTATTTGGCAGTTTATTCAGACTAGCATTATACTATTATATTCAGAGTAGAAAAGGAGACTATTTTATTCAGAGTAGAATGGGAATATGAAAGTCAAAGGGTAAATATGGCATAGTATGTGTCCCTATAATGTCTACAGAACCTCCTTAAGTTGTATAAACCCTCTAATGAAAAGCCCGATTAAACTGCCAAAATTAGTCAATCCTAATGGGATTAATGATTATATATGTATTGATTCTCATGATAAACTGGTCTCTCTAGTCACCAATGCTAGTTTAGGTAAGGTATTATTTATTATATTCGCAAACAAGTTATATGCATTCACTAAGGGGGGAAGGAAGTAATAGGGGAAGATCTATCTTTTATTGCACAGATAGTGGCGGGCGAAGTGGCTAGGATGCGTTACTAAACCGAACGTGGTTGGTTTTTAGGTAAACAACCGATGCAGACAGGAGTGGTTAATGTGCATATTATATCAAGTCATGCTAGCTTAATAGTATTTGGACAATATAAGTAAGGAGTTAATTAGTAAGTTATGGGTATTAGTGGATGAGTAAAGAAATTAAGATGTTTTATAATGCTCGGTTAATATGAAATTAGCCAAGAGTGATATGATGGAAAGTATTACTCTGTATGATGACTATTCTATAATTATATTTTATGCACAATATCAACTAGGACTAACTCGCATGCCGTGTGTTCCTAGGCCTCCAACAGCGCAGTCTTCGACCCATGCGTGGTTGAGCTGAAAGTGTTCTTGTCTGAGAAAAAACGACCCATGCGTGGTTGAGCTGAAAGTTTTCTTGTCTGAGAAAAAAAACCTTGGTTGGGAGAGAGGTATCCTGACCAGCATTCGAACCCACTCACTCCAGGTATGTTTGGGAAAGTTAGGCACCTTAACCACTCGGCCATGAGCGGATATAAAGGAAGCAACCTTTAATCTTATTTGAAGAACCCCCGCCAACTCGGCTAAGTGATACAATTTTAATCGTCCTGGTACTATTATGGAACCTCTCTGACATTATCAAAACACCTCGTGCCCAATAGTCAATGCCCTGGTCAACAAATAGTCGAGCGAAATTAAGCCTAGTTTGCTTGTGCCTCTTGGTTAGCTTTGGCTTGACAGCTGGTGATCTATGTTTATATCCCATCTCCTTTAATATCTTGCGTATAGTTTCTGTAGAAGTTTGAAATTGCAAATGTTGCTTAGCTATCTCGGCGTTGGAGACTGGATGGTTATCCATATAATGTTTAATTTCTTGGTCCTGTTATGACGTGGTTTTCCGCTTAGATCCACTTCTATGTCGGTCTGTCATTAAAAAAATATTTGTCCTTCTTCCCGCCCATTTTTGCCACCGGTAAACATTCCGACACCCTACTCTCGCTCAAGGTTAAGAGATACAACAGGTTGGAGCATGGGGTCACTCAAACTCGTACCCGCTCGCGCATGACGTCACAAGGAAGGAAGGGTCAGAGGTCACTCGACTGTATACACTTCATTCTCAAAGGAGCAGCCGAGCCAGCACTATCCTCCATTTTCTTTGACTTCATACCGTGATGCTATAACTACTGTATAATGCCGTGTGAAAGTGTAGCTCTTCTATTTTAACTAAACAAAATGCCTATGTATTGTCAAGTTGCTGAATGCAAGTCGATATTTATCAAAGGAAGTAACATAGCATTCCATAAATTTCCCAAAGATGAAACACTGCGGTCAAAATGGAGTAATCTAAGTGGGAAAAAAGGCTGTATTATTTCACCAACAGCAAGGATCTGCACTAAACATTTTGAATCCTCAGCTTTCGAAAGACACTTGAAATACGAACTGCTTGGACTACCAGTACCTTACAGCCTAATAAGATTCAAACCTGGAGCATTACCAACTCTGCATTTGCCTGCCCAGGCTGCCTCTGAAAGCGAGTCCAAGAGAGGCCGAAAGCGAGTTCGAGATGACGACGACACCAAAGTGACTGAGCAACAAACAAACCGTGATGCAAGTGACCAAAATAATCTACAAGATGATGCAACCGTGAACACCGACGCACCATTGAAAGAAATAGGTGAGTTTATACCTGTGCTATATATACAGTATATATATATATATATATGAGAACATAAGAAATGGGAGTCTGCAGAGAGCAGATTGGCTCACACAAGGCAGATGCCTTTCATACCAAACCTATCTCGTCCTATATGTGCTTATCTAATTTTATCTTGAAGCCCACACTGTCCTTACATCTAGCATTATTTGTATGTATGTGTGTATACCGCTATATAAAAGGTTCAGATTATGCTGTTCAAATTTGATGTCCTCATTACAGAATGGACATAGTTTATTTGGAGTCAGTAGGCTACAACGAAGAATGACCAAAATTATCCATAATATTATATATCTTCCATAAATAGAAAGGTTGAATAAATTAGGCTTGCACTCGTTACAGAGGCCCATCTCATCCACATGCCTATCTAATTTGATCTTAAAGCTCTCTATCATTCTTGATCTCACTATAGCACTTGGTAACCTATTCCACATATCTACAACTCTGTTACCAAACTAATATTTGCCTATATCTTTTCTGAAACGAAATGTATCTAATTTGAAAACATTTGTTGGAGTTCTTTCGCTATCACTGAGCTTTAGTACATTGTTCATGTCCCCTCTATTAATCCCACTACGTGACTAACCCCCTTGAACACTTCTATCAAATCCCCTCTAACTATGCGTCTTTTTAACCAATGAACATAAGAACATAAGAAAATGGGAGTCTGCAAAACGCCGATCGGCCCACACAAGGCATATCCCTGTCACACCCAACCCCAATTACCTAAGAACATAAGAACATAAGAAAATGGGAGTCTGCAGAAAGCCGATTGGCCTAAGCAAGGCAGATCCCTGTCCAACACAACCCCAATTACAAAGCCCAATTATAGGCTCAACACTCTAATACCCTGAGGATCATCTTACCAAAACGGTTAGAGATTAACGCAGGATTACGGGGGTCTGCAGAGCGCTGATTGGCCCAACCCTGCTGATCCCCCTTCACACCCAACCCTTCTCGTCCATATGCTTATCCAATTTTATCTTAAAGCTCCCTATCGTTTTTAATCCCACTATAGCACTTGGTAGTCCATTCCACCCATCTACAACTCTGTTACCAAACCAATATTTGCCTATATCTTTTCTGAAACGAAATTTATCTAATTTGAAACCATTGGTACGAGTTCTTTCGCTATAACTGAGCTTTAGTACATTTGTCATGTCCCCTTTGTTAATCCCACTAACCCACTTGAACACCTCTATCATATCCCCTCTAACTCTGCGTCTCTCTAACGAATGTAAGCCTAATTTCTTCAACCTTTCTTTATACGGAAGATCACGGGAAACTGCATATGGCCATGCGGCCCACATGAGGCAGCTCCCATTCACACCCAGCCCATATCAGCCATATGGGAGCCTAATTAAGCCTAATGTAAGCCTAATTTCTTCAACCTTGCTTCATCTGGAAGATTTCTAATACTATGGATTATTTTTGTCATTCTACGTTGTACTCTCTCCAAGGAATCATTCTGTAATTAAAATTTAACAGCATATATAAGAAAAGAACATAAGAAAATTTGAGTCTGCAGAGAGCCGAATGACCCCCACAAGGCCCATATATATATATATATATATATATATATATATATATATATATATATATATTTTGGCAGGGGGTTATAAAAAGTAGTTATACTATACCTGTGACTAGATATTGTAGTTATACATATTACATTTATATCAGTTTGGTACTAGGGCGCATGTTGCTAGAGAGAGAGAGAACTGCGTTTCAGAAAAGATATAGGCAAATACTGGTTTGGTAACAGAGTTGTAGATAGGTGGAATAGGCTACCGAGTGTTATAATAGGATCAAGAAAGATAGAGATAAAATTAGATAGGTACATGGACGAGATGGGTTGGTTGTGAAAGGGTTCTGCCTTGTGTGGGCAAATCGGCTCTCTGCAGACTCGTATGTTCTTAATACGAAAAATAATAATAATAATACAATATCTATATACTGATATATACAATACACCGTATACATTTATTTATATATATATATATGTATATATATATATATATATATATATATATATATATATATATATATATATTCTGACATACGGAGCCCTGCATGTTAATTTAAGAGTTAGAATTAGAGTTGAAGGAGCCAAACTACCCAAACGGTGAAAAGCAGACTAGCGAGCGAACGAGCGAGTGGGCAAACCAGCTCGCCCCATACCAGCACACTAGCCTTCACACCTGCGTGGTCATAGGGGACCCTGCAAACTACCCCGATGACCGGACACGATGACGTATGTTCGACGCCAGGAGCTGTGAGTGGACCAGGCACCTGTTATGCGACTCGAGGAGCTATGATTGGAGTAGGCATCACCCCCCGCCTCCTGATTCGTTCCTACACCATCATTGTTTGGTATATAAGACCCGAGTTGTGGGCATTCAAATCAGTCTCATTTGGAGTTGGGGAAGGTGAACTTGCAGCTGGAGGAAGACGGGGTGAAGTATTATAATGGGATTGTGACTGTCAGTCAGATTATATAAATGTGTGTTAAGTGTGTTCGGTGTAAACACTTACGTTATGTTGGTTAGTGAGATATGTGATTGGGAATTAACGTGAACGCTACTATTACGTACTTAACTATTTGATTGGGAATTAACGTTAACGCTACTATTATGTGCTTAACTATTTGATTGGGAATTAACGTTAACGCTACTATTATGTGCTTAACTATTTGATTGCGAATTAACGTTAACGCTACTATTATGTGCTTAACTATTTGATTGGGAATTAACGTTAACGCTACTATTATGTGTTTAACTATTTGATTGCGAATTAACGTTAACGCTACTATTATGTACTTAACTATTTTAGTTGACTAACTTGTGGACTAAAGCAACTCTTTAAGTAATTGGGTTATGATGAAAGTAATACTATTGTTTTATATTAATACTTACGAGTTCTTTCATTTTCTTTTAATTAAGCTTACATTGCTTAACGGTGCTTAGTACGGTGATGCTATTGTCTCGTATTAGTAATATCGCCTTAGACTAACATGGCTGTGTTAATATTACTTCTAGTGATTTCCTAAGCTGAAGAAAATTCTTTTGCTTCAAAATATTATATTTAGCTTTTCATATTATTTGAGTGAGACCTGAATCGAATCTATGAAGCGATCCTGTAACTTTATTTACTCATAATCAAACCTCAATGTTACGTGGTTAAGAAATACATTTAACTAATTATTAAATATATATCTAACTTTTTATGTGACTTTGATATTACTCCTGATGATAATAATAATATAATACTATTAACGTAAGACAAGAACCAAGAATAATTACATTAAATATAAATAAAAGGACATATAAGAAAATTATCTATTCATTTCAAAAAGGGTAAGAGACAGAAATATTCTTACTTTAATATTTATCTTTCAAGACTTTTTATAAAATTAATAGTCCTTCTTTAGCTATAACTTATTCGGTTCATAACCATAGCCTACTAAGCTTCGGTTAAATAATAATTCTTTATAAATACTACATGACTTTAATTAGTTTCAGTATTTTTAATAATTAAAGAGTATCAGTCAATAAAGGATACCAAGTCCTAAGATCCAAAAGGAAAGGAAGCAACAACAGGAATTTATTTTATTAGATTTTACTTTTGTTTTGCCTTCAGCTGACTGTTACCTTAATAATATATCTCTGTGCTATCTAGATTCATCAAGTTAACCACTTGAGGATCAAGATACGTAACAGAAGAGTGGCGACCTCGCCAGGATTCGTTTCATACAGTTTCACTCAGTTTCATTAACGTTTCACTACTTAAAAATCAAATATTAATCATGCCTCAACTAATTAATAACGAAGATGCTCGAGTTTTCATAGAATCAGAACCCACAGCCCCTGATATTGACTGTCTGTCAAAATCTGAACTGAAAGTGCTTGCCTCACATCTCCAATTAACTGTCTCAAACATGTCTAAAGTAGAGGTGGCTCAGACCATAAAAACCCACCTGTTCCCTGTAGAAGGCGGGGAGGGTGACGGAGCAGTTGATGGGATCCCTAGTAAACCTAGCCAACTTAATGTACAATTGCCACCTGGTTTGACCGGTGATCAAATATACGAACTAGAACTAGCCAGAATGAAAATAAATGCTGATGCCGAACAAGCCAGACTAAAAATAGAACTAGCCAGAATAAATACCGAAGAAGCCAGCATAAAAGCCAGAGCAACGACCGAACAATGTGAATATCAATATCGTACGGCTCAACTAAATGTCCATACAAATGCTCCCGAAATTGCTCCCCCTCTGGGATTGACTATGACTAGTGTCATTCCACCTTTCACTGAGGATAATTTGCAGGATTTCTTTGTTTTGTTTGAGGAAGTTGCTGGAGGTATGAAGTGGACAAAAGATCAATGGCCTTTTATGTTACAAACTGTTTTGACAGGGCAGGCTCGAGCCACGTATTTGTCAGAAGTAGCAGAAGTTAGGCAGGATTATGACAATCTCAAAGAAGCTATCTTAAAAACCTATCAATTGCAGCCTGAGGCTTACAGGCAATCTTTCCGTAAAAACCAGAAGAAAGTAGAAGAAACCCATAAGGTATTTGCCAGGACCATGACTAAAACTTTCAATCATTGGGTCAAGAGTAAGAAAGTCACAAGCTACAACGATCTGAAGGAGTTGGTCCTGTTAGAAAATTTCCTATGGAAAATTGATTCTTCTGTATCCTATCATTTAAAGGGGAAAAAGGTAGATTGTCTTGCCGACGCTGCTGACATGGCTGACACATACGTGCTCAACAACAAATTTCGTGGAAAGAAGCCCTACGATAATTCTAGTTCTAATTTTAAGTATCCCAATCACAAATCTGACGGACCCAGTCACAAGCCTATAACGTCTTCCCCAGCTAGCCAAAATAGAATTGTTCCCCCAACTAAAAATGCGACTCAGGGCAATGGTAACAGAGGTGGGCCCCAAACTAATAGTAATGCTCAAAGAGGGAACGTTCCCGTATCCCCTAAAGTATGTACTTTTTGTGGCAAGAGAGGCCACCTAGCTTATCAGTGCTGGGCCAAGGAGAGAACCGAGAGATCGGGGCATCTCAAACTCCATATGTGCCTGTAATGCAGGACTCCCGACAGAAGGAGTACCTAGCACCAAAAGTTCCTTTAATGCAGGACTCCCGACAGAAGGAGTACCTAGCAGCTAACGTAAATCATCTAGACAGGGGTGTAGTAGCATGTGTGGTGCAACCCACTAGGGTTAAGCCAATAATAATTTCACCATCAGTGCAGGACAGTTACCGTCCCTTTATTTCATCTGGCAACGTGAGATTAAATGGTTGTATGCATGAGGTAAAAATTCTGAGAGACACAGGTTCTACTAGCACCCTCATGGTGAATCCTTACACTGAGTGCCCACCTGGCGAACCAGTTGTAATGAGAGGTGCTGGAGGCCAGTTTTATGCATACTTGGTAAAAGGCGAAATTGAATGTGAGTTACTACAGGGTGAGGCCACCATAGCTTTGTGTAGGTCCCAAGATATCCCTGTGCCTGGGGTAACACTCCTTTTGGGGAATGATGTAGCAGGTGAGAAGACCGACCAGACCCCATTTTGTCACTTTCCCCTGTTAACGAGCCACTAACCGGTGAGCTCGAAAAGGAGATGCCAACAGTTTTCCCTGTGTGTGCTGTCACACGTTCAATGTCTCAAGTAGCAGTTCCCTCAGACAGAAATGTACCGAATGTAAGAGTTGATGAAAGGGATGATGAGAGTGTGAATGACGCTCCAACTGTGCCTGATGATGTGACTGAGGTGGTTTTATCTGACACCTTTATGGCTCATCTTGACCCTAACGATGACCATGAAACCCCTCCAAATTGTCCTAGTGGCCTGGTAGAGCTACAGAGATATGATAGTGAATGCAAGGAGTTAGCTGCCAGGTCCGTGAGTGAAGAGGAATGCGAGAAGGAGGGTGGTGAATGTTTCTACCTCAAAGGAGGAGTATTGTGGCGAAGATGGAGACCGCCACACAGACCAATCGATGACGGGGCTCGGGACGTCCATCAAGTAGTAATCCCCAAACCTTGTCGTAGAGATATCATGGAAATGGCACATTGTATACCATTGGCAGGACACCTAGGTGTGAGAAAAACTCTAGACAGAATCAGAGCCCACTTTTACTGGCCAGGAATGCGTGCAGATGTAGTGGAGTGTTGTAGAGTGTGTCACACTTGCCAGATGACAGGAAAACCCAATCAGAAGGTGCCTGTACATCCTCTGGTGCCCTTGCCCGTTTTCGAGAATCCTTTTACTCGGGTGGTAGTGGACATTGTAGGCCCATTGCCTAAGACTTCCCAAGGTAACATTTATTTATTAACTATCATGGACATGGCAACTCGCTACCCAGAGGCTATACCCTTAAGGACTACCTCAGCTCCAACTGTTATCAAGGAACTGCTCAAATTCTTCACCAGAATGGGTTTCCCCCATGAGGTGCAAAGTGATCAAGGAACTAATTTTACCTCTAACATTTTCCAGCAGTCCCTGAAGGAGTTGGGTATCGAGCATGTAAAGTCTAGCACCTACCACCCAGAGAGTCAAGGGGTTCTCGAACGATATCATCAGACATTAAAGGGAATGTTACGTAAGTATTGTACAGAGACCGGAGTTGAGTGGGATAAGGGGGTACCTTTTCTTTTATTTGCTACTCGTGAGGTTCCAACTGAATCCCTGGGTTTTTCCCCTAATGAGCTAGTTTTCGGTCACCAGGTAAGAGGTCCTTTGCAACTATTGCAGGATAGCCTAGTTGGCCAGGAGGGGAACCAAAACCTCCCCAAGTATGTTTCAGATTTCAAAACCCGGCTGAGATCCTCATGTGAGTTTGCCGCTCAAAACTTGACAGTGGCTAAAAGCTCCATGAAGAAATGGTATGACAGAAAAGCCCGTGAGAGGGAGTTTAAGCCCGGTGATGAGGTTTTGGTCCTGCTCCCCCTTTTTGGCCAACCTTTATCTGCCAAGTTCAGGGGCCCATATAAGATCATTCGGAGGGTGAGCATTACCGATTATCTAGTAACTACCCCAGACAGGAGAAAGCCCACGCAAGTATTCCATATAAATATGTTGAAACCCTACCATAGGTCCCCTGATTCCTCTCCTCCAGATTCTCCCACTGTGGCAGTGAATGTCAGGACCTGTGAACAGCCTGGTGCGGACGAAGTCTTCAGTTCTCTTACTGACCCGCAACAGACTGTTCCAGAGCCTGAAGGTATCCATGCAGACTTTGACTTGTCATGTAGCCTATCCAACTTTCAGTATAATTCAGTGGCTTTGAGGGAATTACCATCTAAACTATGTCATCTTCCCTCTGATCAAGCGAACCAACTAATCTCTGTTTTATCTCAGTCTCCCAGTGTGTTCCGTGATACTCCAGGGCTCACTTCTTTGGCCGTGCACGACATCGACGTAGGGGATGCAACTCCCATTAAACTATCCCCCTACCGTGTCTCACCACAACGCAGGATACTGCAGGTCGAGCTTGACTTCATTTTTTCAAACAAGCTGATCACAAGGGCCTTCAGCCAGTGGAGTAGTCCGGTCATACTTGTGCCGAAGCCAGACGGGAGCCATAGGTTTTGTAGGGACTATAGGCAAGTCAATGCTGTCACAAAGAACGATACCTACCCACTGCCACGGATCAAAGATTGCATTTACCAGGTTGGCCTCATAACGCAGTAAGTTTAACTTAATGAGAGGATTTTGGCAATTAGCTCTCCCTTGTAGCGAGGTAAATATCATGCTTTTGTAGTGCGCTTTTAAGCCTTCAGCTGTGAGATGCCTTGCAGTTCGAATAACGCTCCAGCTACGTTCCGGCTATGCTCTGATGTGGTACCTGGAGACGTTGCCTACTTTGGGTGATATCCTTATTATATCCTCATTATAATCTTGCTGTTGCCAATCTGGTGGTGAATCTATTGATGTATTATGTTTAATATTATGTACTATACTCCTTAAACTCTTTTCTAGGGGGTAGGTCTGACATACGGAGCCCTGCATGTTAATTTAAGAGTTAGAATTAGAGTTGAAGGAGCCAAACTACCCAAACGGTGAAGCAGACTAGCGAGCGAACGAGCGAGTGGGCAAACCAGCTCGCCCCATACCAGCACACTAGCCTTCACACCTGCGTGCGTCATAGGGGACCCTGCAAACTACCCCGATGACCGGACACGATGACGTATGTTCGACGCCAGGAGCTGTGAGTGGACCAGGCACCTGTTATGCGACTCGAGGAGCTATGATTGGAGTAGGCATCACCCCCCGCCTCCTGATTCGTTCCTACACCATCATTGTTTGGTATATAAGACCCGAGTTGTGGGCATTCAAATCAGTCTCATTTGGAGTTGGGGAAGGTGAACTTGCAGCTGGAGGAAGACGGGGTGAAGTATTATAATGGGATTGTGACTGTCAGTCAGATTATATAAATGTGTGTTAAGTGTGTTCGATGTAAACACTTACGTTATGTTGGTTAGTGAGATATGTGATTGGGAATTAACGTGAACGCTACTATTATGTACTTAACTATTTGATTGGGAATTAACGTTAACGCTACTATTATGTGCTTAACTATTTGATTGGGAATTAACGTTAACGCTACTATTATGTGCTTAACTATTTGATTGCGAATTAACGTTAACGCTACTATTATGTGCTTAACTATTTGATTGGGAATTAACGTTAACGCTACTATTATGTGTTTAACTATTTGATTGCGAATTAACGTTAACGCTACTATTATGTACTTAACTATTTTAGTTGACTAACTTGTGGACTAAAGCAACTCTTTAAGTAATTGGGTTATGATGAAAGTAATACTATTGTTTTATATTAATACTTACGAGTTCTTTCATTTTCTTTTAATTAAGCTTACATTGCTTAACGGTGCTTAGTACGGTGATGCTATTGTCTCGTATTAGTAATATCGCCTTAGACTAACATGGCTGTGTTAATATTACTTCTAGTGATTTCCTAAGCTGAAGAAAATTCTTTTGCTTCAAAATATTATATTTAGCTTTTCATATTATTTGAGTGAGACCTGAATCGAATCTATGAAGCGATCCTGTAACTTTATTTACTCATAATCAAACCTCAATGTTACGTGGTTAAGAAATACATTTAACTAATTATTAAATATATATCTAACTTTTTATGTGACTTTGATATTACTCCTGATGATAATAATAATATAATACTATTAACGTAAGACAAGAACCAAGAATAATTACATTAAATATAAATAAAAGGACATATAAGAAAATTATCTATTCATTTCAAAAAGGGTAAGAGACAGAAATATTCTTACTTTAATATTTATCTTTCAAGACTTTTTATAAAATTAATAGTCCTTCTTTAGCTATAACTTATTCGGTTCATAACCATAGCCTACTAAGCTTCGGTTAAATAATAATTCTTTATAAATACTACATGACTTTAATTAGTTTCAGTATTTTTAATAATTAAAGAGTATCAGTCAATAAAGGATACCAAGTCCTAAGATCCAAAAGGAAAGGAAGCAACAACAGGAATTTATTTTATTAGATTTTACTTTTGTTTTGCCTTCAGCTGACTGTTACCTTAATATATATCTCTGTGCTATCTAGATTCATCAAGTTAACCACTTGAGGATCAAGATACGTAACAATATATATATATATATATATATATATATACATATATATATATATATACTGTATATATATATATATATATATATATATATATATATATATATATATATATTAGAATAGTACCTAGAATATGAAATGGGTGAAGAAATAGAAAGTTTGAGAGGAATAGTGGATGGAAGGAGTTTAATCTGTTATTAGAGGGCCAGGTGGGTCCATTAATAACAATTTGTGCTCCTCCCATTCACTAATACCGGTACATCTTAACTAAGGTCAAGTAGGTATTAATTAAGCCGGCGGGAGGGGAGGGTCTGGGGGAGTAATTTTGTAGCTATTAAATGTGATTGGCTAGGGATTACTATGGATGTATCTTCTCCATCACCGCTACCAACTTCTCCATCATCACCACTTTCTTCTCCAGCACCACCACTTTCTTCACATTCATCACTACCATCTTCATAATCACCCCTACCATCTTCACCACCACCACCATATTCTTCAGATTACATTAAGCTCAATTGTTAAAGGATATTTTTAGCCCACCTGTGTGTGTGTGTGTGTGCAGGTGTGTATTTGTGTATTATATATATATACGTTCTTATATCCGTGTCTTCTTTACTCTTCCAGAAAACAGAGCCCATCCCCCAAAACATCAACAAGGGAGGTGTGACTTGGCAATTCCGAGAGAAAATAAGGAAGCTGCAACTTCAACTCACTGCTGCTACTGTCCTGAGTTTGGCTGGAACAAAGGAAAGAGATGATCTTCTGGCTGAAAAATCGGAATGGGAACAAGAAAAAACATCTCTGAAACAACAGATAGAAAATGTTAGGAATAGTCTATGCGCTTATTTTTCCAGTAGTCAAATACATTCTATTTTAACAGGCAAACCAGTTAGTCACTGGCAAGAAGACGACATCAGCAGAGCAATCAGTTTACGTAGCCTGAGCACAAAAACCTATAGGTATTTAAGGGAAAAGATTAAGTTTCCACTACCATACATAAGTACCCTAAATCGATGGATTGCAAAAGTTAGTGTGGAACCAGGAGTACTGTCATCAATTATTAAAGTTTTACAATACAAATCCACGTCAATGACAGATTTTGAGCGACTGTGTGTATTGTCATTTGATGAGACAAGTATAGCTCACGAATGGACTTATGATAAAGCAACTGACACACTTTATGCACCCAAAAACAGAGTACAATGTGCGATGATAAGAGGATTGACGAGCCCTTGGAAACAACTCATATATTATGATTTTGACACAAGCATGACCATGGACATTCTGTTTGAAATTATTTCTAAGGTAGAAGCAGTTGGATTTTTGGTAGTTGCTATGGTCAGTGACTTAGGACCAACAAACCTGAGGCTATGGAAAACATTAGGTATCAATGTAGACAAACCATTCTTTACAAATCCAGCTGCTTCTAACAGGAATATATATGTTTTTGCAGATGCCCCCCATTTAATCAAACTAATTAGGAACAATTTCCTTGACTCAGGTTTTCAGTTAGATGACGACAAAGAAAAGAATGTCAACAGTGAATGTGTCCGAGAACTGATAAATATGAGTAAACTGGACCTAAAAGCAACCTATCATTTGTGTTTCAATCATATATATGTGAGAGGGGTGAAGCGCATGAATGTTCGCCTTGCGGCGCAATTGCTGTCAGAAAAAAACGCAAAAGCATTAATGTATTTTGGAGAACAGGGATTACTGCTGAGCAAAGACTGGAAGAATACAAGTATTTATATTGCATTGGTTGATTCTTGGTTTGACTTATTTAATTCCCGAAATCCAACAGATAAAAAACTGTCACGAGCGGCATATGGGCTGCAGTTACCCAATCAAAACAAATTACTGAATGAAATGCTTAACACCACAAAGTCAATGCGAGTCAAAGGTAGGGGTAGCTTGTATCAATTTCAAAAAGGAATTATTGTATCGTGCCAGTCTTTGCTCGGTTTATATGAGATGCTAAAAGAAAAATATAACATCTCCTATATAATGACATATCGGTTGAATCAAGATGTATTGGAACATTTTTTTGTTTTGTCTTAGGCAAATAGGAGCTTCAAACCACCAGCATCCATCACCTGTACAAGTTAAGTATCGAATCAAATCATACCTGCTTGGGAAGAACATAGAGTTGGTAGGAAACAATTATAACACTGACAACAAACAAAATGATTCAAGCATATCCGAAGCTGTTTTTTCTCAAACAGAACCATCACAGTCTACTGCAACTGACACAACAGAAAACCTTGAACATGAACTCCTATTGTCAGCAGTATTATTTTCTAGTTATGAAGGAAATGCATGCGACTCCAGTGACTATGATACTGAAATTCCAGTTGGTATGTCAAGTACAAATTTATCCCAAGAAAATGAAAATGAAGGTTTGAGGTATATTGGTGGATATATTGCCAGCAAGTTTCCCCAGCATGAATTTCTAGGTCAGAAAGTGTCAGAGGATGACACAACCTGGATTGGGAAAATATGCAGAAAAGAAGGGATGCTTATGACACCCAAAAAGGAATTCTTTGAACAGCTTAAATTAATGGAAAAAATCTGTGTGTGTTTTCATGGGAAAACAGAGTTCAAAGCTGGCAAAAACTCAGTAAAATCATTGTGTAAAGAAATTGTTGGTATGGTGACTTTACCATGGGAAGTAATTAGTTTTGTTGTAAGATGCCGAATGTGTTTTAGAATACGGATTTTAAACAGAAATATGAATGCTAATGATCCTAGAAAAACTAAATCTAAAATGTCTAAACTAATAAAATCAGTGTGAAATCCTCGTGTTTATGTAATCCTTATCCCTCTTTGTGCAAGTTAATTATATTATAAGAATAAGAAAATAGAACAATAACTGAAATGCCCCAGAACAAGAAGCCCACCACAGAAGCCACGAGCGAACACCACACAGAAACACCCGGAAGAAAGGTCCACAGAACGAAAGGACCAGCTGACCGAGCCAGCCATTTCAGACAGGCCCAAGCCCGCAGGGCTAAACAGCTCCAGGACGCACCCATTTACCTTTTCTAAACTGACCCATTTTCCACACCTCACGTACACTAACCCCCTCGTGTCCTACACTCCTAACTACAAAGATGATGAACAGGAATATACATTCATATTAAAAACACCCATGCCCTGTCCCGACGTTGAGCCAATGCCAACACATCAGACAGCCATAATTATATCTATGTATGTTCTTACATCCGAGAAGTAGATGTTATATATCTTAGAAGTTAAGGACACCCACATCTGTCTCCTACACAGAGGATTATTACAAACACTGGTGATATGGCAAGCCCCTAGCCACAGCCGCCGGATGACTATCATAGAGAGAGGGCGCCCAGCTCCCCATTTTTGCCCACCCGAGGAGGGAGACCCCCACCCCCGCGGAGGTATACCTGGCCCCTGTTTTGACTTTCGAGTCATTGCCAGGTAGCACAGGAATTCTTCCTATCAATGAACTAACCATGCATGACTAACACCTTTACTAACCTCTATTACTCACAATAAACCATTTACCTTTCTTGCATGCTCTGATCACTAAATTAGCACCTCAGCTATACCATAGAATGAAGATTGAACAATCTAGAGAGACGCTCCTATCACAGCTGTCCCCATCCTCCTCGCAAAGTAGATCCAGTCTCTCTCCCCTAAATACTTCCAGTATAGCCAAAATAGTACCTCTTACTAAGGCTCAGTTATATGAAAATATAAAGGCTTTCCTATAGCCATGTGCCACAACAGTAAATACCATCTTACCTAGTCTCCATATCTATTGAGAGCTCAAATAAGTCCATAAGACTCGAGATCCCTACTGTCTACAGGGTCCAGAACCGAGCCTATAAATCTAACTCCCGCCCCCAGTCAAATCAGTTGAAAGCTAGACACCAACCAGGGGTCACTACCCTGCAGTTAACTTCTAGCTCTGCCCTTGTGTTGTTCCGGAGTGAGATCCCAGAGCCGGCAGACTCCGTGGCAGATTTGGATAGAAGGACCTGCCCACGTATTTAAGAACTTCACACATATGGGCCCCCTGGACGGCCGCGGAACCAGTCGTTAGCCCCCAACATCATGGACGCAAGATAACCAGGACCAGACCCATCAGATGCTACCTAAGATTCCCTTTAGCAGTACTACATATTACTGTGCTGTTTAGAGATTCACTAATTAATATTTCTACGAAGTGGCTATCTCTTTGCCCCAGTATAATTCATATAACCATTCAATTAGGAAGTGCTAAGCGTATCAGTGTTCATTATTTAACAGGCGATACTAACTCTCGTAATCAACCATATGCCCAGATATTATTACCTAGAAGGAAACCCTAGTAATATCTGAAGGTTCGCCCACTGATTTGCGTTCTATGTATTTCTGAGACAAGAATAGAAAACTTAGATCAGTACCCCCTGAGGTTACTAGAATTCCCGTACTCTAAAATACGCGTGTCTAATCTAGTCTGTGAACTACTACTTGTGCACCAGAGCTACCAGTAAGAAATCTAACATTGAATATGATTCTATAAGTAACATTGATAGTCTTCGGTATATAAACCTGTTAAATCAAAGCCAGTGATCAGAAGATTAATACCTGAACGTTGGAAGTGGGAGACTAGGCTCCATCCAGATCCACTTATGCTAGTGTTGTTCGATTCTATTATATTGTCTTACACAAGTATTCTGCAGTGGTATATCAATAAACGTGATCGTGTAACTTGCTACCATGTGTTTCTTTGTGTTCTCTATTCCTCATATCTTGTATTGTGCATGCAGCCTTATATACCCAGTCAATTAGAACTCACATTACCCAAGTTAAACCTGTAGAAAAACAGGGCATAACAATAACCAAGCAAAATGAAGATACCGGGTATAAAAAAATACCGGTACTAATATTAATTAACATGTTTGACACCCCTGGTCTAGTGGCAGCACTTTGGCTGGCAGGCGAGCGTTTTTCTAGCTTTCTTTCTCTCGCCCCACCTTCTGATGTCAACAGGCTGCGCGTGCGCCAACCTGTTGTATCTCTTAACCTTGCTCTCGCTCATCCCAACCATACTACCGCGTTCAGCAACCTTGCTGAATGGATGACTAGGTGTGATGTGGGCAAGAGATTATTTAGGATTTTATGATCACCTCAGTTTCCAATAATTACAGCTTCACATTTTTGTATTTATTTTGTTTTTGTTTTTTACCGAAAACAGTTTGACCTGGGAATATATTGCGTGAAGTGTTAATGCATGGTTGGAGTGGCTGTAGATATGCATGTAAACTGTAATCAGTCAATTGCCGATATCTGGATTTTGAGTGTTTGGTTGACCTGTACGGTACCCGTCCAGCTAGTAATAGACCACCAACACTAAAAAAAAAGGTGTCGTAAGTGGCCTCTTATTCCAGAGGCCTATTTATACTGCTAGGTCAAGAAAGGTGCATTGTGTATGAAGAATTGCCAAAATGTTTCTTTCCCGCCTGGGAATGGAACCCGTGTCCTTTTGGCTGTGAACCAAGCCAAGGTCCATAGATACATCAGGTCAACCCACGGGGTCGCTCAAACTCCCTATCCGCGCATGACGTCAGAGCGTTGAAGGGTGAAGGGGTCACCAGTTTCTTCCCGCTCATTCTCAAAATCACAGCCGTTGGAGCAGCATCCTCCGTTTTCTATATCTTCGTGCCGTGAAAGTATAACTTCGATATTTTATAATACAACAGTGACCAGAGCTACCAGTAAGAAATCTAACAGTGAATATGATTCTATAAGTAACATTGATAGTCTTCGGTATATAAACCTGTTAAATCAAAGCCAGTGATCAGAAGATTAATACCTGAACGTTGGAAGTGGGAGACTAGGCTCCATCCAGATCCACTTATGCTAGTGTTGTTCGATTCTATTATATTGTCTTACACAAGTATTCTGCAGTGGTATATCAATAAACGTGATCGTGTAACTTGCTACCATGTGTTTCTTTGTGTTCTCTATTCCTCATATCTTGTATTGTGCATGCAGCCTTATATACCCAGTCAATTAGAACTCACATTACCCAAGTTAAACCTGTAGAAAAACAGGGCATAACATTGGCGGCAGCGGTGGTTCTTGATTCGGATAAAAGGTTGCATTACACTGCAAGTTTGGAACAGTAGAAGCATGGCAACATCGCGAAATCTTCAGCCACTCGCACACATTCCCAAGTATGATGTAAACACGTATGATATCACCAGTTACTTAGACATAATAAAGCCAGTGTACGATGTGGTACTTCATAATGACCGCGAAAAAATCGCCATGGCAATTTTGCATATTATACAGTTGGGAGAAGCCGTTTCCCAACTTGTTGATAAGCCTACCTTTAAAGAATTTATTCACCAAACTGTGACACAGAATACGCCAGAGTTTACCTGGAACCAGTTTCGATCCTTCGTGATCCGGAGCTTAGATCCACTTTTGGGTTCCCCCGTCGCCCCCAAATAATAAAAGTCGACGAGATCAAGTATGAAGGGGATATAAATGTGACCCTCATACAACTCTACAGCGTGAGGACCACGTATAGCTATGAAGATTACGACCAACAAAATGAACTCTTATTCACCGCATTGTTAAACATCCTCCCACCCCACATCACCGCCCATCTCGACCCGTATGGCTTATTCGAAGAACATATGCTCTCCATCAGAGAAGAATGCCTACGCAGTTCGATGAATCCCCTATCCAACCCTTCAGCCCCTATCCAAGACTCCATGCACCCTTCCAAAATGACTTCCGGTGAAAGTCCAACCCCAGTGCACTCTTCCTTGCCTCTATCCTCTCTGACCATCCCTAAATTTTCCCCTGCCCAGCCATCCACCAACGATCATCTTCCATCAATTGTGTTACCCCATAAACCCCATCCTTTTTCTAGGCATGTCAAACAAACCCACCAACCCCAGATAACCGCTAACCAGACCGTGACTGCCACCAAGAAGATTCCCAAAATTCGTCCTGTTAACAACCCCAAATCAATACATCAGTCCTCTACCAATAACCCCTGTTCTACACCTAACTCTTCCCCCACCAACCCTCCGCAGCCCCCCCAACAAGCCCCATATTCTAGCTATGCCTACCTATGTAGGCCTACCACAACATATTTTCCCCATGACCCCAGAAATGTTCAGCTATCCCTCCACCAACAAAATTTCCCTTGTGACAGTTTTCCGTCGGTAGCTTGTGACAGTTTTCAGTCAGTAGCTCCCTTCCACCCCCACACAGTTCACACCCCTAGAAAACTTCGAAACCCCACACTCGACTCGCCCTCTCATGTCAAACAAACTCACCTGTCCCAGATAACCTCTAACCAGACCGAGACTGCCACCAAGAAAATTCCCCAAACTCATCCTGTTAATGTCAAACAAACCCACCAACCCCAGATAACCGCTAACCAGACCGTGACTGCCACCAAGAAGATTCCCAATATTCGTCCTGTTAACAACCCCAAATCAATACATCAGTCCTCTACCAATAACCCCTGTTCTACACCTAACTCTTCCCCCACCAACCCTCCGCAGCCCCCCCAACAAGCCCCGTATTCTAGCTATGCCTACCTATGTAGGCCTACCACAACATATTTTCCCCATGACCCCAGAAATGTTCAGCTATCCCCCCACCAACAAAATTTCCCTTGTGACAGTTTTCCGTCGGTAGCTTGTGACAGTTTTCAGTCAGTAGCTCCCTTCCACCCCCACACAATTCACACCCCTAGAAAACTTCGAAACCCCACACTTGGCTCGCCCTCTCATGTCAAACAAACTCACCAGTCCCAGATAACCTCTAACCAGACCGAGACTGTCACCAAGAAAATTCCCCAAACTCGTCCTGTTAACAACCCCAAATCAGTACATCCTCCTCCCTCAACCCATGTCCTATGCCTAACTCTGCCCCCACTAATCCTCCCCAGTCCCACATAACCTTTAACCAGACCGAGACTGACACCAAGAAAATTCCCCAAATTCGTCCTGTTAACAACCCCAAATCAATACATCAGTCCTCTACCAATAACCCCTGTTCTACACCTAACTCTTCCCCCACCAACCCGCCGCAGTCCCCCCAACAAATCCCGTTTCCTAACTCGCTCACCTCTCACCACCCTGACCCTCCCACACGCACCGTTAATCCTCCCCTCACGCGTGACGACCTAGGGACCCAACTATGTTCCCCCCTTCCCCCAGAAATGCTCAGCTATTTCCCTACCAACAAAATTTCCCTTGTGAGAGTTTTCCGTCAGTAGGTCTGTTCCACTCCGGCACAATTTACAGCCCTAATAAACTTCAAAACCCCATACTTGACTCACCCCCTCATAACAGACAAACCCACCAATCCCATATAACCTCTAAACAAACCGTCACTGCCACCGACACACCCCACCACTCTGATCCTCCCACACGCGCCGTTAAGCCTCCACTCCCGCGTGACGACCTAGGGACCCAACCATGTTCCCCCCCTTCCCCCAGAAATACTCAGCTATTCCCCCACCAACAAAATCTCCCTTGTGACAGTTTTCCGTCAGTAGCTCCCTTCCACCCCCCACAATTCACACCCCTAATAAACTTCAAAACCCCACACTTGACTCACCCCTCATGACAGACAAACCCACCAACCCCAGATAACCTCTAAGCAAACCGTCACTGCCACCGACACACCCCACCACTCTGATCCTCCCACACCCGCCGTTAATCCCCCCTCACGCGTGACCCCCACCAAAGTGCTTCCCCCCCCCTCATGCGTACCGAACACCTGCTCACCAGTCGGTTCCCCACCATCATGAGCCCAGCTAAACTTTCAACCTCCCCCTCTTCACCGTTACCCCACCCGCCCCAATCCAACCACAAAACTTTTTCCACCTTGGCTAAACCCCAAAATACTCTCTCTTGCCCCAAACAACATAATCAACCTCTCAACTTCAACCACTCCTCGAAATCCCATCCATGTCTCTCCCGAAAATAAAACTAGTCCAAATTCAACCCCTCTCAAACCACAACCCTGCCTGCCCAGACCCCCCCCCCCCCACCTCCCTATCAAATCCCTACACCCCAAACCTCCAAACCACCCGATCATAGTAAACTCTCAACCTTCAGCCTTACTCACCCTTCCCCAAACCCCACTCACGACCACAACTCTCTACACAATTCAACCCCTCCCCAGCACCAACCTCTTCCGCAACTACAACCCCGACTCGACCTGCCCATTTCATCTTTAAAACCCCCCTATCACTACCCCCGACCGAAACCACTTAAACCCCCCCTCCAAAACTGGCCCCGGGCCAGCTCGCCCCCAGACCCACATTCCTAACGACAAGAACTAACGGTATATCCACCCCCTATTACCAGACCGTCACCCAGACTAACGGCAACCCTAAATAACCCCCCCCCTTGATGATGATGAGGATATTATTGTGCTTGATTTTTTTATTGTTTTCAATTCCTAAGTGATTGGGCATGATTCTATAAATTTACATGTTTTCCATATACTGTATATATTATTTTTTTCCCTTAGTCATACTACTTTTCTTGTTAACCTACACTTTTCTGACTATGCTTCTTTTTACTTCACCCTTGAGGCTCAAGGACGAGCCTATAATGAAGGAGAGGGAAGTAAAATGCCCCAGAACAAGAAGCCCACTACAGAAGCCACGAGCGAACACCACACAGAAACACCCGGAAGAAAGGTCCACAGAACGAAAGGACCAGCTGACCGAGCCAGCCATTTCAGACAGGCCCAACCCCGCAGGGCTAAACAGCTCCAGGACGCACCCATTTACCTTTTCTAAACTGACCCATTTTCCACACCTCACGTACACTAACCCCCTCGTGTCCTACACTCCTAACTACAAAGATGATGAACAGGAATATACATTCATATTAAAAACACCCATGCCCTGTCCCGACGTTGAGCCAATGCCAACACATCAGACAGCCATAATTATATCTATGTATGTTCTTACATCCGAGAAGTAGATGTTATATATCTTAGAAGTTAAGGACACCCACATCTGTCTCCTACACAGAGGGTTATTACAAACACTGGTGATATGGCAAGCCCCTAGCCACAGCCGCCGGACGACTATCACAGAGAGAGGGCGCCCAGCTCCCCCTTTTTGCCCACCCGAGGAGGGAGACCCCCACCCCCACGGAGGTATACCTGGCCCCTGTTTTGACTTTCGAGTCATTGCCAGGTAGCACAGGAATTCTTCCTATCAATGAACTAACCATGCATGACTAACACCTTTACTAACCTCTATTAACTCACAATAAACCATTTACCTTTCTTGCATGCTCTGATCACTAAATTAGCACCTCAGCTATACCATAGAATGAAGATTGAACAATCTAGAGAGACGCTCCTATCACAGCTGTCCCCATCCTCCTCGCAAAGTAGATCCAGTCTCTCTCCCCTAAATACTTCCAGTATAGCCAAAATAGTACCTCTTACTAAGGCTCAGTTATATGAAAATATAAAGGCTTTCCTATAGCCATGTGCCACAACAGTAAATACCATCTTACCTAGTCTCCATATCTATTGAGAGCTCAAATAAGTCCATAAGACTCGAGATCCCTACTGTCTACAGGGTCCAGAACCGAGCCTATAAATCTAACTCCCGCCCCCAGTCAAATCAGTTGAAAGCTAGACACCAACCAGGGGTCACTACCCTGCAGTTAACTTCTAGCTCTGCCCTTGTGTTGTTCCGGAGTGAGATCCCAGAGCCGGCAGACTCCGTGGCAGATTTGGATAGAAGGACCTGCCCACGTATTTAAGAACTTCACACATATGGGCCCCCTGGACGGCCGTGGAACCAGTCGTTAGCCCCCAACATCATGGACGCAAGATAACCAGGACCAGACCCATCAGATGCTACCTAAGATTCCCTTTAGCAGTACTACATATTACTGTGCTGTTTAGAGATTCACTAATTAATATTTCTATGAAGTGGCTATCTCTTTGCCCCAGTATAATTCATATAACCATTCAATTAGGAAGTGCTAAGCGTATCAGTGTTCATTATTTAACAGGCGATACTAACTCTCGTAATCAACCATATGCCCAGATATTATTACCTAGAAGGAAACCCTAGTAATATCTGAAGGTTCGCCCACTGATTTGCGTTCTATGTATTTCTGAGACAAGAATAGAAAACTTAGATCAGTACCCCCTGAGGTTACTAGAATTCCCGTACTCTAAAATACGCGTGTCTAATCTAGTCTGTGAACTACTACTTGTGCACCAGAGCTACCAGTAAGAAATCTAACATTGAATATGATTCTATAAGTAACATTGATAGTCTTCGGTATATAAACCTGTTAAATCAAAGCCAGTGATCAGAAGATTAATACCTGAACGTTGGAAGTGGGAGACTAGGCTCCATCCAGATCCACTTATGCTAGTGTTGTTCGATTCTATTATATTGTCTTACACAAGTATTCTGCAGTGGTATATCAATAAACGTGATCGTGTAACTTGCTACCATGTGTTTCTTTGTGTTCTCTATTCCTCATATCTTGTATTGTGCATGCAGCCTTATATACCCAGTCAATTAGAACTCACATTACCCAAGTTAAACCTGTAGAAAAACAGGGCATAACAATAACCAAGCAAAATGAAGATACCGGGTATAAAAAAATACCGGTACTAATATTAATTAACATGTTTGACACCCCTGGTCTAGTGGCAGCACTTTGGCTGGCAGGCGAGCGTTTTTCTAGCTTTCTTTCTCTCGCCCCACCTTCTGACGTCAACAGGCTGCGCGTGCGCCAACCTGTTGTATCTCTTAACCTTGCTCTCGCTCATCCCAACCATACTACCGCATTCAGCAACCTTGCTGAATGGATGACTAGGTGTGATGTGGGCAAGAGATTATTTAGGATTTTATGATCACCTCAGTTTCCAATAATTACAGCTTCACATTTTTTTATTTATTTTGTTTTTGTTTTTTACCGAAAACAGTTTGACCTGGGAATATATTGCGTGAAGTGTTAATGCATGGTTGGAGTGGCTGTAGATATGCATGTAAACTGTAATCAGCCAATTGCCGATATCTGGATTTTATGTGTTTGGTTGACCTGTACGGTACCCGTCCAGCTAGTAATAGACCACCAACACTAAAAAAAAGGTGTCGTAAGTGGCCTCTTATTCCAGAGGCCTATTTATACTGCTAGGTCAAGAAAGGTGCATTGTGTATGAAGAATTGCCAAAATGTTTCTTTCCCGCCTGGGAATGGAACCCGTGTCCTTTTGGCTGTGAACCAAGCCAAGGTCCATAGATACATCAGGTCAACCCACGGGGTCGCTCAAACTCCCTATCCGCGCGCATGACGTCAGAGCGTTGAAGGGTGAAGGGGTCACCAGTTTCTTCCCGCTCATTCTCAAAATCACAGCCGTTGGAGCAGCATCCTCCGTTTTCTATATCTTCGTGACGTGAAAGTATAACTTCGATATTTTATAATACAACAGTGACCATAATGCCGTGTGACAGTGTAGCTCTGCTATTGTAAGTGAACAAAATGCCGTTATACTGTGAAGTATGATTCATGCCTAACCGAAGCAAATTTTTCCAATACAGAACCACCAATGTCTACCACAGCAGAAAACCTTGATCAGGAACTCCTGTTGTTAGATATATTATTTTCAACTTATGAAGACGATGCCTGCAATTCCAGCAATGATATTGATACTCCAAGTTCAGTTCCTATGCCTAGTTTAAGTTTAGCTCAAGAAGAGGAAGGCTTAAGATATATTGGTGGATATATTGCCATCAAGTTTCCCCACCATGAATATCTAGGCCAGAAAGTGGCAAAGGATGACACAACATGGATTGGAAAAATATGCCGAAAAGAAGGGATGCTTATGACACCCAACAATGATTTTTTTGAGCAGCCAAATCTAATGGAGAAAATATTTATTTGTTATCATGGCAAAATAGAGTTGAAAGCTGGAAAAGACTCATTAAAATCATTGTGCAAAGAAATTGTTGCTATGGTGCCTTTGCCATGGGAAGTGATTAGTTTGTTTGTAAAATGTCGAATGTTCTTTAGAATAAGAATTTTGAACAGAAACATGAATGCCAATGATCCAAGAAAAACTAAATCTAAAATGTCTAAGTTAATGAAATAAGTGTGAAATAATTGTTGGGACTTATTATATGGTGTTTTTATAAGACTAATTATGAGGTGTATTTATAAGAACATACGAACACTTGAATCTGCAGAGAGCCGACTGGCCCACACACGGCAGATCCCTTTCTGCAGACTCCCGCTTTCTTATGTTCTTATGTTCTAAGTTCTTCAACTGTTTTCATATTAATCATTGATATCAATTTCACCACACCACCAAACTCCTCCAATGAAATTAATGAAATCATATATGTGATCCGCCAGGATTCGAACCCGGGTTATCACACACAGATTATTGACACCTTAACCATTGTCATATGTAAGATTTCTAATATTATGGCAAATGTGTGTAATTCTGCTATGTGCTCGCTCCAAAGAATCAATGTCCATTTTGTAATAAAATCACCAAACTTGAACTGCATAATCCATATGGTTTATCACTAATAACAAGTCAAGTTTTAAGATATAATCAACAATTCTGTTAATCACACTCCCTGAAATGAACCAGAAAATCATGTTTGCATTGTTACGAACGCTAATACATTACACTGTTTTCTATGTTTTAAATCATTGCCAACAAACACACATAGCTTTTTCTCACATTCTGAGTTTTATAATTTCATATTAGCTAGTTTATATTTTGCATTTGCATTAATCTTCCCTATCCTTAATAGCTTGCATTTGTTAATATTAAAATTTATCTACCAATTTACTGACCATGTACTGTATGTATAAGGCTAATTTTGATATGTATTTATAAGGCTAAATTTGAGAAATATTTATATGGCTAATTTTGAGAGCTTCAACATCAAACTAGAAAGGCATAAGTACGAGATGAGTTAGGTGTGAGAGGGATCTGGCTTGTATGGGCCAACAGGCTTTTTGTACTCACTTCTATTATGTTATTATGTTATTATTGTTTTGTAACCTGTCCAATGTTCTTCATAATAACCTTACGGAACCTTACGATGATACTGGACGCAGGTCTTGTCAGTGCTCTAAGTCCAAATCTTCATAATTTAACTTTAATAGACACATGTATATATTAATAAAATAAGTGTGTACCGAATTTTGTGAAATCCTTATCCCGCTTTGTGCAACCTAGTTGTAAGAAGAAATTAGAACAATAACCAATACCTATAAATTAAACCTGAAAATAGTTATCCCATTTTGTATATGCTAAATATAATATTGTAATATTACAATAGTAATATAGTAATAGCCTACATTTGATATGAAAATGATTGGACCGGGTAAACAAATATACAAAGTATTATAAGCTTGTGACAGTGTATAGGCGGGAAGGTGAAGGTATTGAGGGATCACAGTCCAGATATTGTGTGGACTGTGTGAGGGATAAGCCTTTACAACGTCTCGCAGCTGTTAGGGGGCGGAGCTAGACAGAGCGGCGAGCGTATTCTCTCTTTCTTTCATTTGGTACAACAGTGTGACGTCACTGAGCTGCACGTGGGTTGACCTGATGTATCTATGGACCTTGAACCAAGCGTATGGCAACAGATCGGGGCCAAAGGTACGCGTCACTTACTCGAACCTACGCGTAGCTTTAAAGCTACGTGTATGTAAGCAATATGAGTGATATTGCGTTTATTAGGCAAATAAATAGTCTATATTAGGGTTAGGTTAGGTTAGGTTAGGTTAGGTTCATTTAGGTTCTAATATATAAAATATAACGAATTTAAAGGGAAAAGAACGGGAAGCCATGCACGCAGCCGGATCCCATGCCTTGGCCCCGCCCACTTCCGGATCCCATGCCTTGGCCCCGCCCACTGCCCAAAATGTATAAATATTACATTAGATTAGATTAACCTAACTTAACCTAACCTAACCTAACCTAACCTAACCCTAATATAGACTATTTATTTGCCTAATAAACGCAATATCACTCATATTGCTTACATACACGTAGCTATAAAGCTACGCGTAGGTTCCCTCTTCCTATGACTTAAATTGCTTCAAACTCCGTGTGTCCAGGCATTTTGGCTCGAACGTCCCTTGATTTTGGCCCTGTCACTCTTTCAACTATGGGGGAGGCACTCGCTATAGGCAGTTATGCCTTTTGCCTCCCTCAATCACATAGAAAAAAAAAAGTGACGCGTACCTGTGGCCCCGATCTGTTGCCATACAAGCGAGATAACCAATATGCTACGGACCACTGTGTGTGTGTGTGTGTGTGATTCTGTAAAATAGAACTTAAATGATATACCCGGTAAACTAAATAATGTTTAGTTATACTCCCATATATTTCCATAGTAGACAGAATTTCATCGAAGTTAGATTCTAAAATCATGATACGGTAACGATAATTTTCTATATTCTAATAGTATCTCATAGCAACAGTAAGAACTTTAGCTGTATATTAATACACGTTCTTATCATTAATAATATTACCTGATGCAGATGTTGCAAATAGAACTACTCGTATACCCCAGCACTGCAAGATGATGCAGATTATAACATACCTGTATTATCTAAAGAGTGTTAATTATATAAAAGAACACAATTATTTACACCTATTTGTTTTATCAGGGAAATCAGCGTAGAATGTGGGTTTATAACACTGAATTTTGCCTTCCGTTTCTGTGTGTGTGTGCTAATTAATCTACAAATAGTGTAGCGTGAAAATCGATTGATATTAACCTCAGAGAGAGAGCCTTCTATTATCATACAAACAAATAATGATAGCAATATTATTGTATGTAGCAGCCAGCTTGTGCGAGTACTGTGTCTGTGTGCCCTGACTGTGGTAGCGCAGGTGGCAGTGGCGCCTGCCTAGACACCACGGGTCTCTGCTAGACACGGGCTTGGGACGGGAGTGCAAACTAGACAGGTGCCACATACCTAATTTTGTCGCAAAACTTAGTTGGACTACTGTACATGTCTTCCTTTTTTATCACCCTGTATTCCCTTCTCCCATAAAACTCAGACAAGCCACACACCTGCCCCTGTTCCACGAATAGAGAAATCTCACCTCTATGCCTATGTTTAAGAAACCAATCAAACCACAACAATAACCTTGCCACCAGGTATACTTATACCCCCCCCCCCAGAAATAATTAATCTTCCAGAGCAATCAACATCACTCACCCCGATAGAACAAGTGAGGAGAGACAATTCCCTCCATAAACATGTGTATAAATCTAAACGATAACCAATATTATAGGTTTGACTCCTGTAAGGAGATAAAGAAAACCTAATATTTAGTAGTGGCCCCGTAATCATTGACGATTATGCCTATTACATAAGGCACCCTCTTCAAACACTCATCCGCCGTAGTTTGAATCTACCGCGCAGAGCATAAAAAAATTGAGGAGCCTTCATCATGAGCGCACACAACCTCACTCATGGTTCAGTCATTATGAAATTGGGTTCTCACTACGAAAAAACTTCGTAAAAAAGAAAAAAGAAAAAGAAAATTAGAATAACTATTCAATAAGCTTTCCATAATATCGTGGATGTACTTGTGTGGATCTTTGACCAGACGCTGACTCAGGCGTCATTCTTCCATCACTGACATATCAAGTAAACCAAAATCCTTAATACATCAACGAATGGGAAGGGGATGGTCGGGAGGGCCCCAGTCGTCAATGATTACGGGGCCACTACTAAATATTAGGTTTTCTTTATCTCCTTACAGGAGTCAAACCTATAATTTATTAGTGGCCCCTCCATCATTGACGATTATGTCTGATATCTAAGACTGGAGGGGGACATTCGTAATCATATCATAACTCTAGTAAAAGCAGATAATCAAACAACCACATAGTATTCTTACTTCAAAAAGATATATATATTTATTGGCGCAGCACATATATACAAAAAGGGGTACAAGCAGGAGCGTGCTTCAAAGAAGCCTGCTTGATAAAAAGGGTTAACTCTTGAGACTCTGCGAACAGATCTGTAAGTTAATAAGGCACCCCACTCAACATAAGTGGTGAAAAATAACAAACTTATAAGTTTACATGTGCACATATAACCCCATAATACTAGTGGATATATCTTGCAAAATATATCCAATGCTTAAAATTAGATTGCTTTCACAGCTAAAACTACTTACAACAACACTGTTGTTTGTACTACCATTGTACTAGCACAATTTCCTGCACTGAATAGTACAGAGAATTTTTTATATCACAATACCCATAACTAGTATCACAGCTCCCATACTCCGGCGGGGTCTAGGGTGTCCTATGTTACACTGACTGCACCCCCCCCCCCCCCCCTTCTTCCTTGAAATTAAACAAAAAGTGACTTAGGGGCCACCTAGACCCTCTGCCTTAAAGCTATACATGGCAAGGAAGGTTTGTCTAGAGCTACTGACAGGTATCGAGTCAAAAACGTATGATTAGAGGCCCACAAATGTGTGGATGTAATATCTTCAACAGAAAAAATCTTAAGGAAATGCAAAGAGGCTGCCCACTTGCGTAAGTCGTGGGCCCTACCCACAACGCCGGGATTACTCTCTTTAATGACCTCGACCAAGAGAGAAGCCAATCTACGTTTCAACAAGCGCTTACCCGTACTTGCTACCCATAAAGCACCCTGGGGGTTTAGAGGAGCTACTCTCAAATATTTGGTTAGAGCCTGCACTGGACATAAATTATGGTGCACCTTTCCCCTTTTCAACGCCGGCACCGTGAACTCTGAAAACACGTGTTCACTGTGCTCATTCTTGGCTATGAACCCTGGGGAAGGTGCAATGTGAATACACTCATTAAGCCTACCAAACCTGAGGCAATTAGGTGTGTTGCTCATCGCCGCCAGCTCAGATACTCTGTTCCCGGTGGCCAAAGCCATAAGGAATACTGCCCTTTTTTAAAAGTAATGTAAAATCTGCAGTATTTTGGTACAGACGGGAATGAGTAACGACAATGCTTTGTCCAGAGACCAAGTAGGCATGAGCTAACGGGGAGGTGGACGGAGTTTAAAACATGCCCTCATAAAACCTGTTTCCTCCGCGACTGGTATGGTGAGACCGGTAAGGTCCCAAAATGGCATCCTAATCGCTGTTAAGTGATTTTTTAACGTTACCACAGATAAACGTTTCTGCTCGAACAGATAATTTAAATAATTAAAAACCAAAGCCACCGAGGGCACAGTTTGTTCTGTCCTAAGGATCCAAGAAGTAAAGGCTTGCCAATGTGATTGATACTGTCGTTTTGTAGACTGGGTATATTGATTCATGAATTTATTGGTCACGTCTCTACCATACGGTGCTAGCCACTTGGCCTCCTGAATGTCCATAATGCAAAAGTCAGCGAGGTCGCTAGGTTGCCAATCGTGTCTAAGTGGAAAAACCCGACCGGGAGCGACACCGGGTGCGGGCACCACGTTTTCAATTGCTGGTACCACAACTGCGCCGGCCACAGGGGCGCGATTAGCGAGACTACGCCCCGATAATCTCGTAGTTTGTTTACTACTTGGCACATTAGAGACGCGTCTGGTGGCGGAAACAGATAAATGGAACTCCAGCTGTTCCAGCCTGTCACCAGGGCGTCTGGCCCACCTGTTGGCATTATCGTCTGGCGGGTGAGTTACATTGGGAGTTTGTGAGTCTCCTCTGATGCAAACAGATCCACTTGTGGATGGTAAGGCTCCGCAATCATTTGGTCGAAGATGGTTTGCTTGAGCGCCCATTCTACTGTCGTGCTCTGTCTCCGAGACAGAGCGTCTGCCCAGACGTTTGCTACGCCTGGGAGATAAGATGCGTGAAGATGAATGTCCAGCCTGTTGGCTAGAATAAAAATCTCTTCTGACATGTTTAGCAACTGCCGAGATCTCGTTGACCCTTGTTTCTGAATACAGTAAACCGCATTCAGATTGTCCATTCTGAAGGCCACCGACTTGCCCCGCAAAGTAGAGCCGTGAGCCTGAAGGAAAAATAAGGGGACTAGTAATTCTTTGACATTGATGTGGGAGATTTCTAAATGGGACCAATGCCCTTGACCCTGGTGCCCTTGGTTTGACTGAAAACCCCACCCTATCGTACCTGACGCATCCGTGTCTACCCATACCGTCGGCGGAGGAGAGGTCCATGACATTACTGAGTGCAACATTTCCCTCTTCGCCCAGACCGCTAGTAAGTTGTGGATTAATTTTGGTATGGGCCATAATTTTTCCGCCGGCAATAGCGGAAAATATTTGTTGCCCTCCAATATTAAACGCTTTACTTTCAACCGGCCCAACATTACAGTTAGTTGAATCCAGTTGAGAGAGCCGACCAGAGACTCCCAGATTCTCCGTGTCGTAGACAGACTGTGAAAGAACAGGAACAGTTTCCTGCGAAATCTGTTTCGATTGTCCACACTCTGATTCAGAGTGAGAGTAGCTGTGTCCCAAACCAGCCCTATCCACTGAACTACTCGTGAGGGAACAAGGTTTGACTTTACCAGATTTACCTTGAACCCTAGAGTTTTGACATGATTTAATGTTATGTTGACATGATTTATGCATACTTGCTCCGTCTCTGCCACCACTAGCCAGTCGTCTAGGTACCACAAAATCCTGATCCCTTGTTTTAACAATGGCATCAGGGCTTGCCGGACTAATTTCGTGAATAAGCGAGGTGCCAGGTTCAATCCAAACGGCATCCTCTGAAAAACATAATTTTGATGCCTGATCCGTAAGGCCAGAAATCGTTGAAATCTTTTGTTTACCGAGACGTGCCAATACGCGTCTGTCAGGTCTAAAGAACACATCCATCCTCCCGGCGGAAGTGTTAGCCTGATTTGATGCACTGTCAACATCCTGAATGACACGTTGTGAATGTGAAGGTTCAGATAAGACAGGTCTATGACGGGTCTCATCTGAACACTGTCCCTTTTGGGTACCAGAAATAGCTTGGATGTGAAGACTGGGTAATTTTGAGGGACCGGGAGGATGACATTCTTGGCGATCATTTCCTTGATCAGTGACTCCACCTCTAATGAAACTAGATTCGCCGTTGTCGGCTGACGTAAACGAGGTCGCCGGAGCCACTGCCAGGTGATGCCTTTGCGTGCCAGCATCCTTGCCCAAGTGTTTAACGGCCATGCTTGGTGACACGTTCGGAACGACCCAGTTAGCAGACAAGGGTTCGCCGGCTGTACTACCCTCGGATCCACCCGCCTTGAGACCGGCCCCGGGAGGGAGAGAGACTTTAGTTTTTTGATGGTGGTGGAGGTGGTGGTGGTGGACGCTTAGCCGACTGGCCGGCGTTGGCAGAAGACGGGCCCTGACCTGGTTTGTTATAGCCTCGTCCTTTCTGACCTGTAAACTTACCCTGTTTATACCTGTACTGACCTTGGGGGGAAGAGGACTTAGGTAGGTGAAAGGGCTTAGATCCCCCCGGCTGCGTTTTGCGACTGGCTTGGGTTTGGGAAAGTTAAAGGCAGGTTTCTTAGAAGGGGTGGGACTATGTTTAAAGGCCTGAGCCATATTAAAAACAGTTCTCCACACATCTGGGGACATTAAAGAGGGAGTTAGCACCGGTGACATAACCACCTGATTCGCAATTCGATCAGGAAGTTTCCTTACCAGGGACATCCGGAGATCTTGTCTCGCCCGTACCGCCTCAAGCAAGGCTGTGCGGATATCACCCAACGACTGAATCGACGTCTGAAGGAGCAATCGCCGAGATAGTTCAACCGATCTTCTGGCATCCGCGTCCGCGATTGCCTGAGTCGATCTTAGCATCGATTTCGCCACCTGGTGCGTCACAATGTATTGGGAGAAAAGTCTATACGCTTTCCCCCGTAGCCTAAATTCCCGGTCTAGGTGATTTGTGGAAGGTGTAGTGAAAGGGTCCTTGAGTTCACATAGATTGATTTTGGGGGCAGCTAAGAAAGCAAACAAAGCAGATGGGACTCCGCCAGCAGAACACACTGGCATAGAGAACCAAGAATGACTGTCCTGAGGAATTTGGTGGGAAGATTTCGAGGTGAAGGTGGTCGCAAAGTTCTGAGCCTGTCTCCCATTCCACCCAAGGTCCCGGGCCCAACTGCCCCACCTTCAACACTGGATTAGCGGCTGTGTCTGTGACAGTTTGCAAATCTAATTCTGGAGTGAGAGCTGACAGTGTTTTTATATAATTAAAACCATCATGCTTGGACCAGTCAGAAAACAGTTTTGAAGCTGAGGCAGGGGGCAGGGCAGGTGTAGCAGTATATACAAAATAGTCCTGGTGATAATAGTTAGGAATAGCCTTAACATTAACATCTAGTACATTACCCAAAGTATCCAAGGCTCGTAACTTTTTAGATTTATTGCCTTGGATTACCCACTCTCGTGGCACTGGAAGTTCCCCTGACAAGGTGGGCTGTACGACCTCTGGTTTAGTGGGGATCAATTGTACCCATGACTCGTCTGGACCATATAATAGGGGCATCGCTACCTTTCTTAACGGTGCTTTATCTAAAGGGGGCGGATTCACATCCGTTACAACCCTTACACTAGAAGTAGTCAGTGCCGCCGAAGCAGGCCTAGCGACCACAGATGGTGATATAGAGGGAGGGTGAGGAATCTTAGTTAAGGCAATGGAAGTAATCAGAGGCCGAACATTGGAACTTGTCATGGAAGCTCCCAGGTCCACTGTAGGAGTCTCCGGCTGTTGGCCAACATTTTTTGTTAGAGCATTAACCAATAACCCATCTATTTCTTCTGCCGTGACAAATTTAGTTGATGACGAACTCAGAGGTGAATCATTCCGATCCTGTGCGTCGTCTAAAACTGAACCCGACTCCTGCACCTCCATGTCAGAGATTATAGACACCTCGCCTTTGTCATCTGGCTCACCGTGAGAGGATTCCGCCGAAGCCGGAATCCCGTCGTGTTGCCAAGTCAAGTCTGGAATGGATGATGGGATCGCCGCGTCCCGGTGGACATCAGCCACTGCTTGCGTATCTTGAGCCAGACGTGGGCTTTCAGTCCCTGGTCGAGAATACCGCCATACCCCCAGGCCTTGGCCTGCACTCCCTTGGGAGTCCGATACTCCCTCAATCATGGAGCCCCCACTCGATTCTGCTAGAGGACGATCACTGTCCACCGAACTCTCCAATTCTAAGGTTAGAATACTAATTGGTAAACTGTCTTTTGTTGCTGACACCAAACTTGCCCCATTAGATTGGATACTAGATCTGTCGGGAGTAGAGGCATGATGAGAGGCACTAGACTCCGGTGAACGCCGGGAGGCCTTTCGTTCATGCGAATCTATCCTGGAAGATTTGTGGCTACGGTGCGACCTAGAACTGCCTTTGGACTTTGTAGACTTCTCACTATAACTACTTGTGGACCCCTCTGCCTTGCTCTTCTTACTCGCTGGCGAAGAAGAGAGACTAGGCGGCTGCTGTCTAAGAGGTGACCTGGACCTGGATCGCGCCCGTGACGAGGAGGCTGCCACCGGGGGCGTAGGTTCTCGCGGTCTCTTAGATGTGCCTGGGGCTGGAGAAAGTGTAATACCCTGTCCAGTCTCTGCCGACTTTCGTACAGTTACTCTAGAGGGACGTTTAGTAGGGGGGTGCTCAATTAGTAACTTGTCCCAAAGAGTTACGTTATCGCATTGAAGTGACTTATGAGCCACTGTGGTAGTATAAGTGGTCATCTGCTGCCTAACCTCCCGTAAAGCGACCGCTGCGGTCTTATCATTGTCTTGCAAAACTTTATGGCTTAATTGAGAGCAGAAGGTACAGTTCCGCATAACCCACAGACCCCTTGAGCGGTCGAGACATTTAACACATTTAATGCAAAGGGTGTGTGCAAAGATAGGGATACCTGAACAGGAGGGCGTAATGCACAAAGCAAAAACAGGGGCAAAGGTAGCCATGACAGAGACTGGTGGGAAACTTACTCCAGGTTCTCTATAGATCCGCCGGGACCCAGCTCTGGAAAAAAAAAAAAAATTCCAGGAATTAATACTCATAAGGTTAACCCAACATGTTCGCACACAAGTGTTAAATAACCCGCCGGGTAACGAGACGCAATACTCAACGACTACAGCTCGCTACGCGGTGGGGTTCCTTAATAAAGATTTTCAGAATATCTTAACCTGTCCAAAAGATTTATGAATACCCTCTGACATGATATAAAGACCAGCATGGCGTTTATAACTGACTTAGTCTTCCCGGTGGTGTTTGTTTCAAGATTTTATTGGAAAAAAAACTAAAAAGACGCCGGCCCCCGTATTATCTCGCAGATCAAAAACTGGGAAGCCTGACAAAAATACGAGATCTGACTTCTCCCGAAGTGTTTTTTAGATCACCGTATGTTGAAGGCGGCGATACAAAACGTATCCCTCAATTGTCTGGTCAACTACACTGAATTGCAAATTCGTTATTCCCACCCTTCCAAGGAGCACCCGCCGGGTGTGAATTTAAGTTAAAAAACGTTAACCCCAATTGTGCCCTAAATCGCCGTATGTTGAAGGCGGCGATACAAAATGCATCCCTCAATTGTCTGGTCAACTATACTGAATTTTTGCAAATTCATTAATCCCACCCTTCCAAGGTGCACCCGCCGGGTGTGATTTTAAGTTTATAACGTTAACCCCAATTGTTCCTATCCCCACTTCTTTGCAAAAGATCGCCGGGGAGGAAAACCAAACAACAACAGCCTAGCTTTTACTGGCTTTGCAAAACCGGGAAAAAACTACACACAACACGTGTCCGCATGAACACTGTTAGATGGGCACAGCCATCCCGCCGGGATTCATAGGGAGCCTGACACAGGCTCCACCACAGAGACGCAGTCCTGGAGAGCCTCAAACAACTAGTCGCCGGGGAAAACAAGCCTGTTTTAAACCACGCGTGGCTAAAACTCGGCAACCAGCCGGGTTTTTCACGGTGTAACCGAGAAAAAACCCGCCGGAAAAGGCAACCCACCCCGTCCAGATTCCATCTGAACGTACCAAATAGACCGTGGAGTTAGCCAAAGCACAACTAATCCCGGGCCCACAAAATAGTCCGTGGAATTAGCCAATACACAACTAAACCAGGACACATAAATAGTCCGTGGAATTAGCCAATACACAACTAAACCAGGACACACATGACACAGTAGTACATATTTATAACATAAATCAATAACACTTGTACATGTGGCAAAGCTACGAGAGGCTGGCTAGGCCTAGGCAGACGGACATAAAAGTAAACATGTCGTAATATAAACAAAAAGCACTGAATTATATCACAACAGGAACCACCGTCAACACACCACTGTAGCACACACTTCCGGCAAAGGGAAGAACTGACTCAGGACCCAGAAAAACTTCACTAAGTGAAGAAAAATACGCTGGGAACGTCAGCAAAAACAAGCTACCTCATCAGAAAGATAAAAGGAAGCAATAATAACGCGTAATGAAAGCCGCCTGCATCACAAAGCTAGCTAACTGTGAAAAAGTTCACATGTCCACAACAGGACCACGAGGGTACACCCGAAATAGATGCCCCCAAAACACGACCCAAAATACACTGCACTGCGGGCAACCCGCCCAGGACACTCCTGCTACGAATATCCTAACCTTACTCGATACATCCCGGAGTAAACAAATGAGAAAAAACTCACTAGGGACGCAGCAAATGCGGAACCAGCGGAGCGTGGGGAGGCACGTCCGGGTCGGTTGAGGGCAGAGCAGAGAAGGAAGAATGACGCCTGAGTCAGCGTCTGGTCAAAGTTCCACACAAGTACATCCACGATATTATGGAAAGCTTATTGAATAGTTATTCTTATTTTCTTTTTGTTTTTATTTTTTACGAAGTTTTTTCGTAGTGAGAACCCAATTTCATAATGACTGAACCATGAGTGAGGTTGCGTGCGCTCATGATGAAGGCTCCTCAAATTTGTTATGCTCTGCGCGGTAGATTCAAACTACGGCGGATGAGTGTTTGAAGAGGGTGCCTTATGTAATAGGCATAATCGTCAATGATGGAGGGGCCACTAATAAATACCCCGGTTTTGGGGCCCCTTCTGTTCATTATCTACATAAATGATCTTGACTCAGGCATAAAGAGTAGGATCAGTAAATTTGCTGATGATATTAAAATAGGTAGGATAATAGAGTCAGCTAGCGACAGGGAATGTCTTCAAAATGATCTCGATCACTTGCACGAGTGGTCCATAAATTGGCAGATGAGTTTCAATGTAGACAAATGTAAGGTATTAAGGATTGGAAATCGTAATTTAGATGCTAAATACAAACTAGACAATGTAGAATTGGATAACTCAGAGTGTGAGAAGGATCTGGGGGTGCTCGTTAGTAATGATCTGAAACCCAGAAAACAGTGTATAAGTGTTAGGAATAGGGCAAATAGAATTCTAGGATTCATATCTAGGAGTGTTAGCAACAGGACTGCTGAAGTTTTCTTAAAACTATACTTAGCTCTAGTAAGACCCCATTTAGACTATGCTGTTCAATTTTGGTGCCCTTATTATAGAATGGATATCGACCCTTTAGAGGCAGTCCAAAGAAGAATGACCAACAAGATACATAATATTAGAAATTTATCGTATGAGGAGAGGTTGAAAGTCTTAGGCCTGCACTCACTAGAGAGACGAAGATGTAGGGGAGACATGATAGAGGTATATAAATGGATAAAAGGTTTAAATAAGGGCGATATAGATGAGGTATTAAAGCTAAAGAACGGCGAAATAACCCGCTCAAATGGTTTAAAGTTAGATAAGTTTAGATTTAGGAAAGATATAGGAAAGCACTGGTTTGGAAATAGAGTTGTTAACATGTGGAATGCAATGCCCAGAACAGTAATTAGCTCAGAAACAGTTGAAAGCTTTAAGCATTAGTTGGATTCTCATATGGGTGATATGGGCTGGGTGTGAATGGGAGCTGCTTCATGTGGGCCGCATGGCCATATGCAGTTTCCCGCGATCTTATGACCTTATGTTGTTATGTAATTGGGGTTGGGTGTGACAGGGATCTGCCTTGTGTGGGCCGATCGGCTTTTTGCAGACTCCCATTTTCTTATGTTCTTATGTTCTAATCCATAAAGGTCCCTATCGACCTTCCCTCCAAAATGTGATTGACAGGCCCCAGATAGCCTCGCTCAAGGTTCCCTCAACTCAACCCAAGAATGCATTTCTTACCTTAACCCTTTGGCTGCGGGTGACGTTCTGGAATGTTTTGGCAAGTTACAGCAATTTCCAGGCTTTAAAAGCCTGTAAAAACCGTAAAAATTGAGTGTCAGTGGGCGGGAGCGTGAGGGGCCCACCTCCGTTCCTCAGAGCACCGAGCGGCTCACTGAGCTAGGCTGTGTCTCGCGCGGGTCTCTCTCTGTCTCTCTCAACAGTGTAGCCAAGCGAGCGAGTGCTACCAAATAGCGGGTTTCCCGCGTTTTACTGGCACCGCTGCGGGTGAATCAGACCAGAGTAAATAATTTGTCTAGCATATTTTTATCAGACTCATATAGTCTAATCGAGGCTATCGACATCTTATCATTTACAAACTACCTTTCTTCAGATGATGAGGACAAAATATATAATTAAGCTACGGTATGTAGCCTACAGAGATTATAAGCTAAGTTAAAATAGCACACTTAATTGAAACTACTCATCACATTTAAACTATAGCTTTTATTTATCAAACGTATTTGATAATTATCTAGGTTGTACGAATTATTATAATAATCAACAACGTATTTGGCTGCAGAATCTTCACGGTAGTTGAGTAATCAAAATGAAGACATGTAATTTACCTTCAGCTGAAATACAACAGACTATAGTTATACAATTTACGGTCTCAGTGTTGTATTCTGAAGGTAGACCACAGCTAAACATATTACGTAATATTTAATAGGCCTACTGTTTTCGGTAGCGGTATTTTACGGTCTTCTAGTGTATATTTTATGGAGATGTGTTTACAGTGTAGGTGTACTGGTGATTTATAGTGTTAATGTCAACAATAATTAAGTGTCAGCATAGCGTTTCATCTAACTATATTTCTAAGTATCTATGTAGAAGAGAGGCAAAGAATCAAAAGTTGATGAAGCTGAGTTCGAATTTAATTGAAACTTAAGACAACGTAAATAATAGTAATTGGATGAATATATAGCCTACTTATACAGTACAGTAGTATGTTTAAGTGAACTGGGAAAATTAATACAGTAGACAATGATAAGGCTTGAGCATTGCATAATTACGAACAACATAGGAACATTAGAGGCTTCGTTTAAAACTGTTATTGTGTGAATTGCTCTGCGATTGAGCTATTATTGCCAATTATTGTAAGGATGGTGAACACGTAGGCCTACTTCCCAGTGGTGTAAATATTCAGAATAAAACCTGATCTGTAGTTTACTTGTTCAGAGATGGGTAATAGAAGTTGATCAACTTAACCTTTTCATTATTATTATTATTATTATTATTATTTTTATTATTATTATTAATCATACATTTAGTTTGTATTATAGTTAAATCAGCAAAACATGCTTAGATTAATCTATATGATATTTCAAGCAAATATATTAACTGAAATATTTGTATTTATTTTCTATGAAACGAGTCACTCAGACTGAGTGAAATCCAATGCGCTGCAGTATTTAGACCAAGTGGTTAGGTTCTAATTTGATCTATCTTTAGCTGCCAATTATATCTTAGTCCATAATTATATGTCCTACGTCAAGTAAAGGTGCGAAGTGGGTGTCTGGGAACTTAAGGGATTTACACCGGAGCACTAATTAGTAGGTGGTGAGGACCAATAATACTTACCTTATATATATATATTTATTTATTTATTTATTTAAATACCCCCAGTCGGGATCGAACCTCCGACATTCAGAACGAGTGTCCAAGCTTGATAAAGTAATCTTAACCTTTTCCTGTATATATTAAGGAGAAGGGAAATCCTACTTGGAGAATGTATTTCAATTCATACACAGTCGTACGATCCATATTCCAGGATACCATACAGGTATATTCTCCAAGTAGGATTTCCCTTCTTAACACCTAACGAGCGGCCTAGGCGGTAAATAATATGTAGCCACCAGCGGGGTGTTTTTACCCAAAATAGGGCTGTTACGTGATCATTTTCATGCCTAAATAAGATCCAGAGCATAAAACAAGTATCTATCCCTGAAAGGGCATAAACAGAGCTTTCCAATGACACCACAACGATCCTTGTATGACCGCTAGTTTTCTTGCAACAACCGCGCAACACGAGTGCAAAAACCATGTAATTCGGTACTTTCCCCATACATTTCACTATGTAGCGAGTGTGAGAGGGTGGAGGAGGGTGGGATTCATGTCAGTTGGTCCACCACGGTGGTCTGGAGCAGTCATACGCTCGCTACTCTCCTGCCACCACTTGTCTCTCTCTCTCAGCAACATTACGTGCTGAAATTGCCACACGACTTATGGTGTGAGCCGCCACATAGTCCAAATTTCTTTCACTCGACATATGATGCGCGCCGCTAATAAAGGGTTAATATACATAGGAAAATGTTAAGATTACTTTATCACGCCGTGGTATGGTGGGTTAAAAGCTTGGACACTATTTCTGAAAGTCGGAGGTTTGATCCCGGCTGGTGGCATTCAAACATTTATTAGCTCAGGTGTATTTGTGATATATACAGTATATATATACTATACTATATATATATATATATATATATATATATGCACATAAGAAAATGGGAGTCTGCAGAGAGCTGATTGGCCCACACACGGTAGATCCCTTTGCCACCCAACCCATCTCGTTCATATGCCTATCTAATTTGATCTTAAAACTCTCTATCGTTCTTGATCCCAATATAGCACTCTCTAGCCTATTCCACCTATCTATAACTCTGTTACCAAACCATTATTTGTCTATATATTTTCTGAAACGAAATTTATCTCTCAGTGACCTGGTCAGGTAGGCTACTGTACGGTACTTTTGTACACACACACACCACATAGTTACCTAAATGTATTTTAAATTATTTCAATGAACCCATGTAGGCCTACTGCCTATCCGTTTTTGTTCCCATGTGTTTATAATGTATTATTCATAAATACTTGTATCTATATGCATTCCATATTCCGCTGTATGGCAACACCCTGTGGTCTCTGTAAGAACATAAGAAAATGGGAGTCTGCAGAAAGCCGATCGGCCCACACAAGGCAGATCCCTGTTACACCCAATCTCAATTACAAGGCCTAATTATAGACCCAACTCACCAATACCCTGAGGACCGACCTCACCAAAACGGTCAGATATCAACACAAGATTACGGGGGTCTACAGAGAGCCGATTGACCCACACCAGGCAGATCCCCCCCTCATACCCAACCGATCTCGCCCATATGCCTATCTAATTTTATCTTAAAGCTCCCTATCGTTCTCGATCCAACCATGTCACTCGGTAGCCTATTCCACCTATCTACAACTCTGTAGATTAGTGGAATATATATATATATATATATATATATATGTATATATATATATATATAAATATATCCGGTAGCTTAATTGAATACTTTATCCTTATCATCTGAATAAAGGTGGTTTGTAAATGTGGATATGATGTGGAATAGCCTTAATTAGACTTGAGTTTATCATATCAAGCTAGATAGTAGATATAAAATGTTTACTGTATAGATTAATTATTTAATTAATTGGCTAAATTATAGGTTTGATTCCCGTAGGGAAGTAGAGAAGACCTAATATTTAGTAGGGCCCCGTAATCATTGACGACTTCGCCTATTAGTATAATAGTCTCCATTCAACATCCCGCGCCAGCATTTTGAATAGCCCGCGCGGAAGTTAACCTGGAGTACTCGTCATAAGTGCACGCTTAATTCCCTTACGGGATCGTCATTTTGATCGGGTACCCTGCAGAAAAAAAACTCTGTAAAATATAAAAAAGAAAAAATAACTTAATATCTGTTATCATATGACTTGCCATATGCGTGGATTTCTCATGTTTCGCTTCCCCAACACCAGGCCCTCTAGCGGCCATCGTCTTCCTTCACTGATCTACCAAGAATACACTATAGAAATCAACGAATGGGAAGTGGTATGGTCGGGAGGGACAGTGTCGTCAATGATTACGTGGCCCTACTAAATATTAGGTTTTCTCTACTTCCCTACGGGAATCAAACCTATAATTTAATAGGGCCCCTTCATCATTGACGACTTCGCCTGATTAGCAAGACTGGAGGCGGGACATTCGTAAAATATCCTAACCTTAGGGACGAAGAATCCAAGTAAAAAAAATATAAGTTTTATTGTATGCAAACAATATATAAAAAAGTATAAAAGATTTGCAAGCAGTGCGTGACATTAAGAAACTGCTTGCTCATGGTCAGATCTTTACATTAGATCGTATGCATGATAAAGTGGGACACATATGTGTTCCCGAGAATGTAACTCTGCAGTAGTTATTCGTTCCAATCTTAAAACTATTTGTACATTAAATATATTTGTACAATCTTGTAAAAAACATACATAGTTGCAACTATGCGAGATATCTTCTTAGAATTAACATAAAATTAATATTGGACTGTAGAACCCGTCCTATCACAGCTCGTGATTCATCACAATCTTCAGGGGCACAGAGGGGATATGGACTATTCCGCACCCCCCCACCCTTTTTAGCAACAAAACTTAACTTAATAGAACATTACCTACTGTACCCGTTGACGTAAAGCTACACAGGTACGCTTTGGTTTATTTAGAGCGACGGACAGGTAGCGTGTTAGGAACGTATGATTGGAAGCCCATAAAGGGGTATTAGCAATGTCTTCTACTGAGAAATTTTGTAGAAATCTGAGAGAGACTGCCCATTTCCTGATATCGTGAGCCCTGCCTATCACGCCGGGATTACTTTCCCTAATAACGTCCACAAGCAAGGAAGCTAACTTTCGTTTTGTAACAAGCTTACCTGTCCGGTTGACCCATAAAGCACCTGGTTGGCAAGGCTGCGCAGCCCTCAAAAACATTGTAAGTGCTTGCACAGGACATAAAAGGTGATGAGTGAGGCCCCTCTTTAACCCTTAAAAAGCGGCTCACCACATAAGTCGTTTTTAATAAAGCTGGACTATGTGGCGGCGCTCGACATAGGTCGAGTGGCAATTTCAGCACGTAATGTTGCTGAGAGAGAGAGACAAGTGGTGGCAGGAGACTAGCGAGCGTATGACTGCTCCAGACCACCGCGGCGAACCTACTGACACGAATCTCAGCTCCCTCCTCCCTCTCTCACTCGCTACATACTGAATTGTATGGGGAAAGTGGCTAATCACCTGCTTTTTGCACTCGCGTTGCACGGTTATTGCAAGAAAACTAGCCATCATACAAGGATCGTTATGGTGTCATTCGAAAGCTCTGTTTATGCCCTTTCAGGGATAGATACTTGTTTTACGTTCTGGGTCTTATTTAGGCATGAAAATGATCACGTAAACAGCCCTATTTTGGCTAAAAACACCCCGCTGGGCGGTACATATAAATAAACCGCATAGGCCGCTAAAGAAGGGTTAAAGCCAGGATGGAAAATTCAGAAAATACATGTTCAGAATGTTCGTTCTTAGCTATAAATGTGGGAGACGGCGCGATTTGCATATGATCGTGCAGTCACCCAAACCTAAGGCAATTAGGTTCGTTGCTCACCGCCGCCAGCTCAGACACCCTGTTTCCGGTGGCTAGAGCCATGAGGAAAACAGCCTTTTTCAAAAGTGAATCAAAATCCAGTGCATTATTATATTTGCACGATTGAAGTACTGATAAGGCTTTGTCAAGTGACCAAGTGGGCATGAGCTGACGGGGCGGTGGACGTAGCTTGAAACACGCCCTCATAAAGCCTTTCTCTTCCACCTGCGGTATGAAAAGGCCAGTGAGATAAAAAAAAAAAAGGGGGTTCTAATGGTTCAGTGGTTACTGATTTTTTTTTACGTTCGAATAGATAGTCTAAATATTTGAAAATTAAAGCCCCTGAGGCAGAAGTTTGCCCTGACTCTACAATCCAGGTTGTGAAGGTTTTCCAATGGGATTGATATTGTCTCCTGGTAGACATAGTGTACTGGTTCATTAATTTATTAGTGGCACTCTCCCCAAATTGAGCTAACCATTTGGCATGGTAAATATCCATAAGGCAAAACTGAGCGAGGTCCGAAGGTTGCCAATTGTTTCCAAGTGGAAAGCGAAGACCTGGAGGGACACCGGGTTCCTCCACCACTGTTGCAATTGGTGGTACCACACCTGGGCTGGCCATATCGGCGCGATCATCACGACTCGGCCCCGGTAATCCCTCAGCTTGTGAATTACTTTGCACATTAGCACAGAATCTGGTGGAGGAAACAGATAGATTGAGGTCCACCTGTTCCAATCTACCAACAAAGCATCGGGTCCCCCCGCCGGGGTTACCTCCTGACGTGTGACGAGTGTCGAGTGTCTGTGGTTCGCTGTGGACGCAAACAAGTCCACTTGTGGATGGGACGGATTTGCAATCATCTTGTCGAAGATAGCCTGTTTGATTGTCCATTCTACTAGAGTGCTCCGCCGGCGAGAGAGAGCGTCTGCCCAGACGTTCGCCACGCCGGGGAGATATGTTGCATGCAGGGAAATTCCTAGTGATTCGGCCAGGGCAAAAATCTGTTCGGAAACCTTCAACAACTCTCGTGACCTCACTGAGCCTTGCTTCTGAATACAAAAAACTGCAATTTGGTTGTCCATTCGGAACGCTATTGATTTGTTTTTCAAAGTCATGCCGTGAGTTTGGAGAAAAAAGAAGGGGACTAAAAGCTCTTGCTTGTTGATATGGGACTGACTGTCGGCTGACCATGTGCCTTGACCTTGATGGCCCAGGTTGGACTGATAGCCCCAACCTAGTGCCCCTGAGGCGTCTGTGTCTACCCATACAGTAGGAGGGGGAGAAACCCATGTAGTGATAGAGTGGAGGACTTCTCACTTGGTCCAGACCGAGAGTAAGCTGTGGATTAATGGAGGAATTGGCCATAATTTCTTCTCCAGCGAGAGAGGGAAAACTTTGTTGCCTTCCAGGATTAATCGTTTGACTTTCAACCGGCCCAACTTCACAGTTAATTGTATCCAGTTGAGAGAGCCGACTAGGGAATCCCATGTTTTCCTGGTCATATCCAGACTGTGGAGAAAACGGAACAGTTTCTTGCGGAACCTGTTCCGGTTGTCCACACTCTGAGTAAGAGTCAGATTGGCGGTGTCCCAGACCAGCACTATCCACTGAATAGTCCTTGTGGGGACAAGGCGAGACTTCGCCAAGTTCACCTTGAACCCTAGGGTTTGTACATGAGCTAACACTTGGTTTACATGATCTTGACATAATTCCATAGAGTTCGCCACTACTAGCCAGTCATCTAGATACCAAAACACCTGTATGCCCTGGACTAACAGGGGTAAAAGAGCTTGCCGGACGAGTTCTGTGAAAATTCTCGGTGCCAGGTTCAAACCAAAGGGCATTCTTTGGAAGACATAAGTCTCTTGCCTGACCCTCAGGGCGAGGAATTTTTGGAACCGTTTGTTTGTAGGGACATGCCAATAGGCATCTTTGAGATCGATCGAGCACATCCAACCTTGCGGCGGAGGTGCGAGTCTGAGTTGCTGAACTGTAAGCATCCTGAAGGGTGAATTCTCTATAAATGTGTTCAGTTGCGAGAGATCTAGAACTGGTCATATCTGCACACTGTCCCTTTTTGGCACTAAGAAAAGTCTGGAAGTGAATACTGGGTGATTGGCATTGACCGGGATAAGGACTTGTTTGGTAATCATTTCCTGAAGTAGAGTCTCCTCCTCCTGAGACACATTGGTGTATTCCCGCGGCTGACGCAGTCGAGGCCGCCGGAGCCACCGCCAGGTGATTCCTTTGCTCACTACTTTCCTGGCCCAGGTTTTCTTGAGCCAGGCCGAGCGGAATGAACGGAACGAACCCAGGTGCAACCGGGGTCCGACCTTCAAGGCAACTCTCAAATCTTGTGTCCTTAAGCACGGCATTGGGATGCTGAGAGGCTGGGTGGCTAGTTTTTTGGAGGTGGAGGTGGGTTGGCATCTGACGCTTGGCTAGACTTGGCGTGAGTGTAGAGGTGAATATCGTTTCCAGCCAGAAATGCCAGAAGCTGGGTTGGGCGAGTTTAATTTTAGGAGGTACAGGGGGTCCAAAAAGGTGTATACAGTCATCGTCAAATGTATACCTCGTAATACAACAATTTTGTCGTGTATCCTAACTTCTTCAACCTGAATTGTGGAACATAACTCTTGCTTACAGGAGGAAGTGCTGGTTGGGGGGAGGGGCGTCGACTGACTGGGGACAGAGGTGCATGGGGGCGGTTCGTTCGTGGCCACCCCTTCGGGGATCACGGCGTCAGGCAATAGATAGATAGATAGATAGAACTCTTGCTTAACTACATACACCCCCAGTTACTAGAAGGAAATAACTGGGCATGGGGCTATATGCATATACACTCATAATGTAGAGAGATAATAGGTGTCTTTCCTTTATCTCTCTCTGAGATGGTTGTACTCAGATTTGGTCATAGTTAAATATATATAATTCAATACAATAATATTGCCGGGCAGCTACATGTATATACACTCATAATGTAGAGAGATAATAGGTGTCTTTCCTTTATCTCTCTCTGAGATGGTTGTACCCAGATTTGGTCATAGTTAAATATATATAAATCAATACAATAATATTGCCAGGCAGCTACATGCCTATACACTGATAATAGGTGTCTTTCCTTTATCTCTCTCTGAGATGGTTGTACCCAGCTTTGGTCATGGTTAAATATATATATAAATTAATACAATAATATTGCCAGGCATCCCCACTTCCTTACTTTGGATTGTGGGGCATAACTCTTGCCTAACTCTTGAGAGTGGGAGTGTGGAATGGGTGTGTGTGCTGGAGTGAGTGAAGGAACAGCGAGAGAAGGTGCATGTTTGTTTGTAAGTAGCAAATGGAAGGAATGTGTAAGAGAGTATGGGTCTGTGGGTTCAAGGATTGTGTGGGTGAGAATGAAAGTAGGAATACAAACGTGGGTGATTGTATGCGTGTATGCCCCGACAGAGGATATACTTGAAAGAAAGAAAGAGGAGTTCTGGATGAATGTGGAGGCGTGCCTGGAGAAATTTGACAAGAACGAAAGAATATTTCTGATTGTGGATATGAATAGTAAGGTGGGTGATAGGAAAGTTGAGGGAGTGGTGGGAGGGTGGGGGGTACCATCAGAGGTGAATGGGAATGGTAGTGCACTTGTGGACGTATGTGTGGGGAGGAGGCCAACACCTTCTTCCGACACAGAATGATCCACAGGTACACGTGGAAACGGATGTTGACGATGAAGGATAAGACAGTGGTGGAACGAAAGTCATTGATTGATTATGTATGTGTGGATGAACGAATGAAGAAATCTGTGATGGATGCTAGGGTGTATAGGGGTATTGGAGGGGGTCTGTCTGATCATTATGTAGTGGTAACTAAGGTTAGGATACAAAAGAAGTGGGTGAGGAGAGCTGGAGGGAGGCGAGAGGAGGGTGGAGGGTGGAGAGGTTGCAGGAGGAGGAAGTCAGGGAGGAGTACAGGAGAGCAGTGGAAAGACGACTAGGTGGGTTCGACCTGGAAGTTATGGAGGAAGTGGAGGAGATGAGCAAGGTGTTTAAGGATGAGATCTGTGCAGCATGTGAGGAGGTGTGTGGAGTGAGGAGAAGAGGGAGGGGAGTGAAAGGTACAGCATGGTGGACAGAAGAGGTAAGAATAGCTGTGGAAGAAAAGAAGAAAGCATCTAGAGAGTGGTTGGGTAGTAGAGGGAATGAAGATTTCGAGAGACAGAAACAAGCGAGGTACGTGGAGAGTAAGAGGGTGGTGAAGAGAGTAGTGAAGGAAAGTAAGAGAAGAGTAGATGAGGAATTTGGAAGGAATCTGAGTGTAAAATGGAGGGAGAGTAAGAAACTGTTCTGGAAAGAAGTCAAGAAAGTTAGGGAAGGTAGCAAGGGAAACAGTAAGGGTGTGAAAGATAAGAATGGGAGAATGCTAGCCGAGAAGCAAGAGAGAGTCGAAAGATGGAGGGAGTACTTCAGTGAGTTGCTAAATGTAAGGAATGAAGAGCCAGCAAACATAGCTGGATATGGTATGGGAGGGAGAAGAAGAGAAGTAGTGGAGGAGGAGGTGGGGATCAGGAGGTCAGACATGTGGGAAGCCATGAAAAGAGTGAAGTTGGGGAAAGCACCAGGAACAGATGGAGTGTGTGGGGAAATGTTGAGGTATGGTGGTGAGATAGTGATAGAATGGGTATGGAAAATGTGCAAACTAGCATGGGAGAAGGGGAGTGCACCTGATGACTGGAAGACTGGCATAATAGTCCCCCTATATAAGGGCAAAGGGGAAAGAGGAGTGTGTGGCAACCACCGAGGAATATGTCTTCTAAGCGTAGTATGGAAGGCATACAGTAGGGTAGTGATTGAGAGAGTGAGAATGAGAACGGAGAAATGGATAGGCGACGAGCAGGGAGGTTTTAGGAAGGGAAGAGGATGTGTAGATCAGATTTTACCCTGAATTGTGTTGTGGAGAAGTATCTGGAGAAGAAACAAAAGGTGTATGTTGCCTTTATGGACTTGGAAAAGGCCTATGACAGAGTGGATAGAGAAGGTTTGTGGAAAGTACTTAGAATATACGGAGTAGAGGGCAAGTTGCTGAAAGCAGTGAAGAGCATGTATGAGGGTGCAAAGGCGGCAGTACGTGTGGAGAGTGAGCAGAGCGAGTTCTTTGATCTGAATGTTGGTTTGAAACAGGGGTGTGTGATGTCCCCGTGGTTGTTTACTGTATATATGGATGGAGTCATGAAAAAATACTATCAAGAGCAGTGGATGTTGGTGTATCGCTGAAAAGGGAGGGAATTGAGTGGAAGCTACCTATACTGCTGTTTGCGGATGATACAGTTCTGATGAGTGATAATGAATGGGAGTTGCAGGGTCTGGTAAATGAGTTTGGAACAGTTTGCGAAAAACGGAATTTGAAGGTAAATGCGGGGAAGAGCAAGGTTATGGTCTTCGAAAGGGGTGAAGTCACAGAGTGTGAGGTGAAGCTGAACGGTCAGGCTATGGAGATCGTCAACTCTTTTAAGTATCTGGGCAGTGTGTTGAGTAAAGATGGGACTATGGATGAAGAAGTGCGGGAGAGGGTACAACAGGGGAAGAGGGTTGTAGGAACGCTAAAAGCAGTAACAAGAAATAGGGTGGTCAGTATGGAAGTGAAGAAGTCCTTGCATGACAGTGTGGTAATCCCGACACTGACTTACGGAAGCGAAGAATGGACGTTGGTTGAGAGACTCAGACCAAGAGTGAGAGCAGTGGAAATGAATTACTTAAGGAGTGCGTGCGGAGTTACATGGAGGGATAGACAGACTAATGAGGAAGTAAGAAGGAGGTGTGGTGTGGAGGTAGATGTGCTGGAAAGTGTGAAAAGGAACAACTTGATATGGTTCGGCCATATGGAACGTATGGAAAGCGAGAGAATGACTAAGAGGGTGTACGAGAGCTAGGTGGAGGGACAGAGAGGGAGAGGTAGACCGAATGAGAGGTGGAAGGATGGAGTGAGGAAGTACATGAACGAAGGCGGTGCTGGTTGGGGGGAGGGGCGTCGACTGACTGGGGACAGACGTGCATGGGGGCAGTTCGTTCGTGGCCACCCCTTCGGGGACCACGGCGTCAGGCAATAGATAGATAGATAGAACTCTTGCCTAGCTACATACACGCAGTTATTAGAAGGAAATAATTGGGCAAAGGGCTACATGTATATATACTTATAAAGCGGAGAAATCATAGGTGTCTTCCTTCCTATAAAGTTTATTGGCATGGGAGATGAGGTTTTAGTTGTTTCTACTGTTTCTCGTTGGTGTATGTGTTTACTCTGGTATTCTTATGTATTTGTTTTACATGTATTACAGTCGTTTTACATAGGGTGATTTAAGTGTTCTAGAAAGGTTGCGAATATACCACTTTCTGGGGGGTGGTCTGTCGCGGTCCCTTGCCGGCCATTTTGGGGCTAATTGTCCCCCTGCTGCGACGCGGCAGCAGTCCCTCCTGGCTTGAGTCTTTGGCCTTGACCCGGGGATTATCACGGTGTGCTTGTTTCGTTTTCTTCTTCTGTCTTTCGTCCCGTTTCTCTCTTTTTCGCTTGTTTTCGTCTACTGTTGCGATGCGACAGCCTTCCTTCATGGTCGGGATCTTTGGCCTTGGCCCTGACATTGTCATGGTGTGTTTGTCTGTCTCTTTCTTCCTTGTTTCGCCTTGTTTCTCTCCTGTTCGTTTGTTTTTGTTCGTGGTCTGTTTGTCTGTCTCTTTCTTCCTTGTTTCGTCTTGTTTTTGTTCGTGGTGTGTTTGTCTGTCTCTTTCTTCCTTGTTTCGTCTTGTTTCTCTCCTGTGCGTTTGTTTTTGTTCTTGGGGGTTTTCCGTTTCTCCTGTATTTCACTTCCCTCTCCTTCGGGGTAGGCGACGCGCCTACCCCGAATTGTACCTCGTGCCTCAAGGGCGAAGGTATGAGAGACGTTTTGGTGGCTGGTCATGGGCAGGGTATGTAAGAATGTCCACCATTCGGTGGAACGCTTATCTGGAGTCTTACATGGATCAATGGTGACGAGAAGAGAGGTGTCCGTAGTGTTGATGAGGGCTGCAGTAATAGCTTCGTGGGTGTGTCGGATTCTGGCAAGGCGTCCGGAACCCGTGGAGACTTTAATTCTTTTGATGAATGGGGTGGACGACATGACGGCTGGCGATAGAGGGTGGCTAGATCAGTAGGTGGCTATGGTCGTGGTGAGGGCTTTCAGGCAAGTGTTCTTTTGACCTGGTTGTGGTGGCAGGTCATACCTTTGTGCGGACGTAGGTGTAGCAGGGATTAGTGTTGAGGGGCGGAGTACGACAGGGTGATGGGCAGGTGGGGATACAGGGCTGGTTATTTCAGCTATTCTAAGTGTATGAATGTTGGTTGTGTATGTTGGTTGGTTTGTTGATGGTTTTTGATTAATTGCCATGTTGGTGGTGTTAGCCCTGCTAAGAATAGGTGAAAACTGTTCGGGTCTGGTGATTAGACGACCAGATTTTGTTCTTACGTTTTGTCTGATGGGGGGGTCCGGGCTAGACTCGGGGGGAGGAGGGCTTATAGTGGGGGGGTTTGGGGTTGGGGGTACGGGGCGGTGTTGATTTTGGGGTTATGGGTGGGTTGGTGGCTGTGGTGGAGGGGTGTCGTTTTGCATTAGGGGCGTTGTCTGGGGGTAAGGTGGAGGGGAATGGAGATAATATAGGGGGTGCAAGACGGGTAGGAAGAACAAACGGGATGATGTGAGTTGTCATTTTGGAGGTACTAGGTACTGGGAGATTTGAAGGTGGTTTTGCATTACTAGATGGCTTGTTTTTGATACTCTGATCCCTTGTAGCGTAATCATGGTCAATATGTGGAGGGTTTTGTTCGGGACCGGGCGAAGTTGTGGATGGTGAGGTTTCTGAGTTAGCTTGAGGGCTGGGGGTGGAGTTTGGAGGTGAGGCAGAGGGTGGAGAGCAAACGTTTGGGGATGTGGATATTGGTCTGGGAAGGGATCTTTTTCGAATGAGGGGAGAGCTGGCTGGTGAAGGGGAATTGGCCATGTGCGAACTGGGGTTTTTTTTTAGTCGTTTAATTCGACGTGCTGTTGGAAGTGTTGACGTGGATGATTTTTTTTATCTTAATACGTAACGACATGATGCACTGGGAACAGTTTTAGTTGTGGGCAAGGTGGTGTTGGAGGTGGTGTCTGAAGGGGAGCAAATGGGGACCTGGAGGGGGGGGGGGGGGGGTGACTCCGGGGGAGATAACGGATGGGTTGGGCGTCCTAGGTGTGTGTTGGCGAAAAGTTATGGGGGGTGGTGTGGGTGGTTTGGGTCGTTGCGCCCTGGGTGGATCAGCTGGAGGGTGAGATTTTAATTGAGCAGGAACTGTTAGGTCGAGGGTGGCGACTGGGGTTGGGGGCGATGAAAAAGGTACTGCAATGTTGTGGTCCGAGATTTGCTCGGGTGGGGTGGATAGATTTACAATGGGTTTAAATATTCGTAGGAAACGGGTTCTATATGTCCGGGTTTCCCCGTGATAGTTGATGGAGCTTTGGTAGGGATTTGGGACATAGGATACTGTATAGGGTCCTACATAACGCGGGCCTAGCTTATTAATGACGGGAAGTTTGGCCACCATTACTGTGTCGTGAATGGCGAAGGGACTTATATCGTCTGTGGCGTCATGTTTGGTGTCTTGGCAAACTTGGGCGGTATGAAGGGTGTTCTTTAATTGCTGTAAGGGATCGAGGTTGAACTTGGTGGTGGAAGGTTGGGCTTGGTGATGAAAAGGTAGTAAAAGAGGAGCTATGTCAGGAATATTTATGATTCGTAATTCTTTAGTAAGTGTGAATATATTCGGATGAATGAATCCATATATGGGTGTTAGTGAGAGCCTGTGTTTTGGTTGAGGGTTCATTGTTTCAAGTAGCTTTGGTACGTGTGAGAGGGGTACAAGTGAGCACGAGAGGGAGTTTCCTTTCCTAGTGTTTGGTGCTTCGAACTATGCTCATGAATTATCTTTTTATACATAATGAGATAGTTGAAGCTTAATATTAACTATCTTAATTTTGTTTGAACGCCCTGTTAGGTAGTCTCTCTACAGCACACGGCAAGTGCACAGCTCCTCCTTTACCTAGTGAGTGTTATACAGTAGTGTACCGTGGAGTAAAGTGGTGTTTGTAATTTGCAAAGCTATTATTAAGTTATAGTGCTTTATTAGATAATTGTTATAGACTCTACAGCGTTTCTTTCATTACTGTAGGCAGTGTGTGGTTGCTGCCGTGTGCTGGGTGGGCCTCACCTTGCCCCAGAGCTCCTTTCTTGTATAAGACAGCTAGTTCATGATATTCTGCACTTCTTGGCTACTCCCGACTACCCAGCGAGTGGAGTAATCTTCACCGCCCTTTTGTCTTGGTTCCGTTACATGGTTATTGGCTGACAACTCGAGTGGTGATATGGTGGTTGTGATGGAGGGCCTGTGTGAAGGGCCTACCTGTATCACCACTGGTTGGGGGCCTGTGTGAAGGGCCTACATGTATCACCACTGGTGGGAGGGCCTGTGTGAAGGGCCTACCTGTATCACCACTGGTTGAGGGTCTGTGTGAGGGGTCTACCTGTGTCACTACTGGTGGAGGGCCTGTGTGAGGGGCCTGCTTGTATCAAGAGTGTGACGTTTGAACGTGGTCTGGGAACGTGCCTGGTTAATCAGTTGACTGGTGTTGTGGTACTAGGACTATCACTATTAGTGACTCCTAGCAGGACTTTTTACAGCGGAAGTCAAGATCATTTAACCCATACAATGCAGCTCCTCTAGCGACCCATAATTTTCTTTTGCTTTTATGAGTGAATGTGTAGGTGACTGTGGTAGTGGGGTATGAAAGAATGATTGGTGTATAAATAAGTTATGGAGTTAGCTAAATTATAAATGTATATTAAAGAAATAATATTAATATAATAGTATAAAACTAGTATTATATTTTACTGATCCCACTATTGATTAAGAGAAGGTGTAATATTATTAAGTAATTATTGAGTGCTTAGTCTTTAGTACTTACCTTACTTTGAAATCACAGTACCTATGTTAATTGAGGTGATTTCACTTACAGTGGCGCAGTGTGTAGGATACACCTTCTCTTTATCTGGGATTAGTATATTACAGGAGCTCTGGTGGCAGTAAAATCTCTCTTTAATTAAATCTCGGAGCTGCTGGCCATAGTGTGCTTTAGTGAGCCTACTAGGTGGGTTCACTTTCTCTAGAGTAGTTCGAACTGTGATCTTTAACCATGAGTGGTGTAGCCGACATACTCAAGGAGGCTAAGGCATTGGATGTGAATGGTGAAGAGGCACTGCTCAAGTTGATTACGCTTGCGAATGAGAGAGATGAAAAAGCAGCTGAGAGAGATGAAAAAGCAGCTGAGAGAGATGAAAGAGCAGCTGAGAGAGATGAAAGAGCAGCTGAGAGAGAGCGACAAAAAGAGGAGAGAGAAAGTGAGGAGAGAGTGAAAGCTTGTGCCCATGAACTTGCCCTTGCTACACTTAAAGCTCAGTCACCAAGTGTTGAGAACCATGACAGTAACCCCTTTCGAACTGTAGGAGATTCAGGTAAAGCTCGTATCCCTCCCTTCTCTGACGGAGATGATATAGATTCCTATTTGCTTAGATTTGAAAAAGTAGCTAAGTTTTATGGTTGGAAGGAGCAAGACTACCCGCTGCACCTTGGAACTCTACTGAGAGGTAAGGCACTCAAAGTTTATGTAGGCTTACCCCCTGACATCTCTGACATCTATGAGGCTTTGAAGAAAGTCCTACTTCAGGCATTTCAGGTTGATTCTAATGCTTACCGTAAGATGTTCAGAGGCATGAAGGTGCAAGGTGATGAGCCCTTTGTACAATTTTTAGCCAGACTCGAACAAGTGTTTGGAAGGTGGATGGTGTTATCTGATGTAGGTAAGTCTTATGAAGGTTTGTATGCTTTTGTAATTAGAGATCAGTTTTTAGCAAGTTGTACTCCAGACTTGAGAGTATTCCTCAATGAACGTGGAGCCAAGACTAATACTGATCTAGCCAAAGCTGCGGACTTGTACAGGAATGCTAATTTTTCACGTAAGGGCAACCCAAAGTCTTCTGGCCCCAAGTTAGAGCAAGAGGTACAATAAACCGGCAGAAAAGGCGGGGAAACCAGACGACGACGCATACAATAAAACGTACACCCGTAAGTCACTAATTAAATGTTATATTTGTGGGGGTGATGATGTAAAGGCACAGTGTCTTCAGAATAGGTGTGGAGATTCTGGTAATGTGGCTAAAGTAAGTTTTGTTTTTGACTCTACAGAAAAACGTCCAGGAACCATAGTGGATCCTTGTGGCAAGATCGGAGACAAGAATGCCGAGGTATGTCTGGATACCATGTGTGATACTGTGATTGTACACCCCAGATTCATTTCGGGTAAAGTCCCATCCAGTCCAATGTGTACAGTGTATGACTTTCTGGGTGTGCCTCACAGGTTTCCTAAAATGGATGTAGATATTGACTGTAGATTCTTTTCTGGCAAAGTTAATGCTGTTATTGCTCCTATCAGATGCACAGATGTACTGCTCGGAACAGTTCCTGGTGTTGCAGTACCGTCTCACTGTTGGAGAAAAGAAAGGTGTTGAGACAGATGTCAAGGTTTCTGCAGTAACAACCAGGGCTGGGGCAAAGAAGGATGCAGCAGTTACACCTGCACCTATATTTAATGATGTAGGTTTTTCTGTAGATACTAAATCTTTCCAGAAGGCCCAGGCTGACTGTAAAACGCCGAAGTCGCAGTGGCAGATGGCGGAATCACGGAAGGTTATCAGCCATAGAGGTAGGAAAGTGAAGTATGAACAAATCAATAGCCTGCTTTACAGAATTTGCCTAGAGAGTAAAAATGCTGAAGAGATAGGTAACGAGCAACTTGTGGTGCCTAAAGAATTTAGGAATAGGGTACTGAATTTGGCCCATGACGGTTTGCTAGCCGGACACTTCTCTCACCGTAAGACTGCTGGTAAAATATATCAAAAGTTCTTTTGGCCAGGTGCAGGTGCTGATATTGAAAGGTTTTGTCGGTCCTGTGAGGTGTGCCAAAAATTCACTCACAAGGGTAGAGTTAAACCTGTACCCCTATCTAAAATGCCAGTGGTCTCGGAACCCTTTTCTAAAGTAGCCATTGATATTGTTGGTCCAGGGGTGCCCAGGTATAAACGTGGTCACAAATATGTTCTTACTCTGATTGACCGTGCAACGAGGTTCCCTGAGGCTGTTCCCCTTAAGAATATAGATACTATCACTGTTGCAGAGAGCCTTGTGGAGATCTTTTCTAGGGTTGGGATTCCAAAGGAAATCTTGTCTGATAATGGTAGCCAATTCAAATCTGATTTAATGTCTGAGATTAACAAGTTACTCTCTGTTAAGGCAGTTCACTCTAGTCCCTATCATGCTCAGAGTAATGGATGTATTGAGAGGCTTAACGGTACTTTTAAGAACATGCTAAAGAAAACTTGTGCTGAACATCCTGAGGACTGGGATCGGTATATTCCAGCGGTTCTTTTCGCTTACAGAGAATTACCAAATGACTCTCAAATTTTCACCATTTGAACTGTTGTATGGTAGGAGTGTGAGAGACCCTTAACTATTCTCCATGAACTTTGGGCCAATGAACAGGTTGAAGAAGAGTATAGAAGTTCTTATCAGCATGTCCTTGATCTCAGAGAGAGGTTGGAAAAGTCGGCAGAGTTAGCAGTCCAGCATTCTGAAGCTAGCAGTGAACAGTATAAAGAATACTTTGACAGGAAGACTCAGCCGAGGAAGTTGTCTGTTGGGGACGAGGTGTTGCTGTTGCTACCGACCAACAACAATAAGCTTCTCATACAGTGGAAGGGACCGTATAAGGTAGTACAGGTAAAGAATCGAGTGGACTACATAATTGATGTACGGGGTAAACCAAAGTTGTACCATATTAACATGCTTAAGAAATTTTACAGGAGACTGAAGGATGATGATCAGAATGCTGCGGTATCACACACTGACCATTCCTCACCCGAGTTCTTTTGTAAAGCTGTAGGTACAGGTATCGTGGAGACAGAGGCTGTGGAGGACGGCGATGCTGGTACTATTCCCCTTTGTAACTTTGACCAAATATCTTCTGTACACATCAACCCTGATCTTACTGATTCCCAAAAGGCAGATCTTGAGGCACTGTTGGAAGAGTTTCCAGATGTAACGGACATTCCTGGTAGGACCGAGTCTGCTGAGCATCGTGTTAGACTGACTTCAGGTGTTCCTGTTCATAAGAAACCCTACCCTATGCCTAAACATTTACAGAGAGTGTTCGAGGAGGAAGTGGAACGGATGCTAGAGCTGGGTGTCATAGAGCCTTCAGATTCTCCATACTGTTCTCCAGCAGTACTTGTAAAGAATAATGATTCATACAGGCTATGCATTGATTTTCGTGCTCTGAATGATGTGATGATTGCCTGTCTGACTTCATTGATGATAAATATATATCTGAACTTGATATGAACAAAGGGTACTGGCAGATTCCTCTTCATCCAGATTCAAAGGTATGTACTGCATTCGCTACTAACCAGGGATTAATGCAATTTACCCGCATGCCCTTTGGGTTAAAAACAGCTTGTGCTACATTCATTAGGTTGATGAGGAAGGTAACTAATGATCTTGCAAACACAGCCTGTTACTTTGACAACTTAATGATTCATAGTAAAGATTGGAGTTCTCATTGTAAACATCTAACAAATGTTCTTGTAAGACTGGGAGAGCATGGCTTAACGGTAGGTCCTAAAAAGTGTTTCCTGGGGTTCTCTACCATAAAGTACCTTGGTTACTCCCTTGGAGATAATAAATTGTCACCTCTTGAGGACAGGGTGAAGGCTATTCAGGAGCTTCCCTTATCTACAACTAAGTCACAGTTAAGATCATTTATGGGTACTATGAATTTTTAAAGGTAGTTTGTTCCTAGCTTTGCTGAACTTGCTAGCCCCTTGACTGATATGCTAAGGAAGGGATGCCCTACTAAGTTACAGTGGTCTCCTAACCTTGAGGAGAGGTTCCATTCATTGAAGAGAACGCTTTGCGATCTGCCTTTGGAGAAAATCTTTTATCTCAGGACTGATGCTAGTAATGAAGGTCTTGGAGCTGCCCTTCTGCAGGAGGCCGACGGAGTGCTGATGCCAGTTTGCTATGCCAGCCGTAAACTACTGGACAGGGAGAAGAATTATTCAGCTATTGAGAAGGAATGTTTGGCTGTGGTCTGGGGCATAGAGTATTTCCGTAAGTATTTGTATGGCACAAAGTTCATCTTGCAAACGGACCATCAGCCACTGACCTACATTCGGAACATGCAGAATACTAACAGCAGGTTGATGCAGTGGGCACTAGCTCTTCAGTCATATGCCTTCAGAATTGAGTATATCAAGGGTAAGGACAATGTCATTGCTGACCTTCTTAGCAGGTCCTAGGTCATAATCCAGACTTCAACGAATCCTAATATTACCTGACTAGGGTCTATATTCGAGGAAATATAGTTTGTGAGGGGGTATTGTCAGGGATATTTACGATTCGTAATTCTTTAGTAAGTGTGAATATATTCGGATGAATGAATCCATATATGGGTGTTAGTGAGAGCCTGTGTTTTGGTTGAGGGTTCATTGTTTCAAGTAGCTTTGGTACGTGTGAGAGCGGTACAAGTGAGCACGAGAGGGAGTTTCCTTTCCTAGTGTTTGGTGCTTCGAACTATGCTCATGAATTATCTTTTTATCCATAATGAGATAGTTGAAGCTTAATATTAACTTTCTTAATTTAGTTTGAACCCCCTGTTAGGTAGTCTCTCTACAGCACACGGCGAGTTCACAGCTCCTCCTTTACCTAGTGAATGTTATACAGTAGTGTACCGTGGAGTAAAGTGGTGTTTGTAATTTGCGAAGCTATTATGAAGTTATAGTGCTTTATTAGATAATTGTTATAGACTATTACTCTACAGCGTTTCTTTCATTACTGTAGGCAGTGTGTGGTTGCTGCCGTGTGCTGGGTGGGCCTCACCTTGCCCCAGAGCTCCTTTCTTGTAGAAGACCGCTAGTTCACGATATTCTGCACTTCTTGGCTACTCCCGGCTACCCAGCGAGTGGAGTAATCTTCACCGCCCTCTTGTCTTGGTTCCGTTACATGGTTATTGGCTGACAACTCGAGTGGTGACATCATGGTAGCCTGGTGATATGGTGGTTGTGATGGAGGGCCTGTGTGAAGGGCCTACCTATATCACCACTGGATGGGGGCCTGCGTGAAGGGCCTACCTGTATCACCACTGGTTGGGGGCCTGTGTGAAGGGCCTACCTGTATCACCACTGGTTTGAGGGCCTGTGTGAAGGGCCTACCTGTATCACCACTGGTTGAGGGCCTGTATGAGGGGCCTACTGGTAGAGGGCCTGTGTGAGGGGCCTGCCTGTATCAAGAGTGTGACGTTTGAATATGGTCTGGGAACGTGCCTGGTTAATCAGTCGACTGGTGTCGTGGTACTAGGACTATCACTATTAGTGACTCCTAGCAGGACTTTTTACAGCGGAAGTCAAGATCATTTAACCCATACAATGCAGCTCCTCTAGCGACCCATAATTGTCTTTTGCTTTTATGAGTGAATGTGTAGGTGACTGTGGTAGTGGGGTATGAAAGAATGATTGGTGTATAAATAAGTTATGGAGTTAGCTAAATTATAAATGTATATTAAAGAAATAATATTAATATAATAGTATAAAACAAGTCTTATATTTTACTAATCCCACTATTGATTAAGAGAAGGTGTAATATTATTAAGTAATTATTGAGTGCTTAGTCTTTAGTACTAACCTTACTTTGAAATCACAGTACCTATGTTAATTGAGGTGATTTCACTTACAAACTACCCCATAGACTCTTTCGTGAGGGGAAATACCATCTTCCTTTGGACAGGTGTTCATTCCCCATTGTATAATTTTTGAATTGGGATGGCCAATCTGAGGTGTTCAAGGCTATCATTCTGGTACGTAATTGGTTGTTGATGGTGCGATGACTTCGTTCGCAAACTGCGTTACCTTGGGGCCAGTAGGGGGATGAATGTTTAATCTTTATACCACATTGTTTGGAAAATTCTTCCCAAACTTGTCCTCTGAATTCTGGGACGTTGTCGGATAAGAGGGAAATGGGCAATCCGAATACGGGCAAGATCTCCGTGGCTAATAATGTAGCAATTGTGGATGCATTATGATATTTAGGGAGACATGCTACCAGGAATTTGGAATATACGTCGACGAACGTGACTATGTACCGTTCGTTGCCGCTAACGGGAAAAGGTCCCATGACGTCCAGTGATAGGGTTTGGAATGGTTTCTGGGCGGAAATGGTGCCATCTGGTCCTGCGGTGCGACACCTGTCTTTCCCAAGTGCACATGGTTTGCAAGATTCGGTGACCTTTTTAGCAATTCCGGAAGGGTTCGGGGTCCAGTATTGATCTTGGAAATTTTTTAGCATTTTTCTTTGACCCAAATGAATGCCATTTCCTTCGTGAATGGCAATCATGTATTCTTGAGCGACTGTAGGTTCGTCGACTATGTGTCCGGATTCAGTGGTTAATTGGTCACCCCAGCGAGTTAGTTGAGAGAAGATATGCTTGGGAATCCATTTTGGCTTGAGATTCCTCTGCCACGACTGTAGTAGGGTAGGTTGGGAAGGTGAGGAGTCCTTGAGGATGGAGGTATTGATGAGGTCTGTTTGTTGCAAGGCTGCTAGATTTGTGGGGATGTTCTCTGGTACAGGGAGGCGAGAGAGGGCATTGGTGTGGAGTTTTCCTGGGCGGTAGTGGATGACTAAGTCTTATTCTTCTAAGGTTGCTCTCTAGCGTACTAACAATGCTGAATTAGTTTCGCATCTAAGCCATTGCAAGCTTTGGTGGTCTGTGATGATATCCAATTTGGCACCCAGTACGAAGGATCGAAAATTATTTAAGGCCCAAATTATCGCGAGGCATTCACGTTTTGTGGCTGCGTAATTCTGTTGTGCAACATTTAACGTGGAGCTAGCATAAGCAATCACGTGTTCTTTTCCGTCCTGGACTTGGGCTAGGAAAGCCCCAATGGCATACAGAAAAACATCAGTGTATAGGCGGAAGGGTTGTTTGTAGTCGGGGAAAAGAGACTGTGGGGGCTTGTACTAATTTTTCTTTCAGTTCTTCGAAAGCTAAGTGTCTTTCCGGGGTCCATGAAAACTTGGTGTCCTTGTGGGTGAGTTGGTGAAGGGGTCTGGCTATTTCGGCAAAATGTGGGACGAAACGTCTGTAGTATGTGGCTAGTCCTAGGAATGAGCGTACTCCTTTGACGGTAGTGGAGGGTTGTTGATTTTGGATTGCAGATAGTTTCTTGGGGCCAGGAGAGATGCCTTAGGCAGAAATTACATGGCCCAAAAACCCTACGGTATTTCTGGCCATCTCGCATTTAGAGGGCTTGAGTTATAATCCTGCATCTCTGATTCTTTGCAATACCTGGCGTAGTCGGTGATGTTCCTGCCAGGTTCCAGAGTACACGATGACATCGTCCAGATAGACGAGACAGGTTTCCCAAGTTAGTCCTTTCAACACAGACTCCATGAGGCGGGAAAAGGTGGCTGGACCGTTGCATATATGGCTGCATACGTATAGTTAGTAGACAGAACAAAACATGAGGTTATAGGTATGGTGGGGTATGGTTGTTACATAATTAAATACACACTTAATTAATACATCCAACATGCCAAGGATCACTACCGTCGTAATATGCGTACTGGGGGACTTGATTGTTACATCATACGTACGTGACACGTGTGGGTGACATTGGTCTTACCTAATAATATCTCTACAACAATTACACAATAAAAGGAACTGACAGGAGCATTCCATATTTCGTTCCTGGTTCATTTCAATAATAATATAGGTCCTAGTGAAAATATATGGCTGCATACGTATAGTTAGTAGACAGAACAAAAACGTGAGGCTATGGGTATATAGTTGCTAAAATTGGAAAAAGAAAAGATAGGTGTTTTTCCTTCTTATAAGTTTTATTTAATTAGTTGCTAAATTTGGGGGAAGGAAAAAGATACGAAGTGGCTTCCTTGTATCCCTCTCGGGAGTTGGGAGGGCGGTTGCATAGTTAACCCACTGAGCCCCAGCTAGTTTATAATAAATGTACCACCAGGGATCGGCTGTTTCTGAAAAAAAAAAAAAAAATCCAGAAACAATAGCGAATGGGTTAGGAATGAAGGAAAAACCACAAAAAAACTATAAAAAAGGTCAAAAATTGGTCCTATGGAGCCCCCGAAAGTCAATTTTACAAGAGTAAAAAATTGAAGGCAATAACACCCAAAATACTGGTTTTTGCGCGCTCACGTGCACGCCGTTGGACTTTGAGAGTTTTCAACCATTGGCATGGTTGCGTGGGATACTTACACAGTTCGAATACAAATCTGAGCCCTCTAGGTGCCATAGGACCGGAGTAATTGGGACCGGACCGGCCAGGATGCATGGTTTGCGTCGCGGGGGTTTAGCGTTACATACATTGTGGACGCAAACCCTGCATCGCTGGGGCTCAGTGGGTTAATAGATAGAAGTTAGATTCAGTCATTATTCTAGGTATTTTACATAGTGTAAATGGAGGGTGTTCAGAATGGTTGTGAATACACAACTCTTGGTGGGGGGGCTTGTCGTTGTCTTGGGTCGGCCATTTTGGGGTTCGTTGTCCCCTTGTGGGGATGGGGCAGTAATCCCTCCTGGCTGGAAGCTGTGGCCTTGGCTCGGGGATTATCATGGTGTCTTCCTTTCTTCTTCTTCCTCTGCCTTTCATCCCTTTTCTCTCTCTTTCGTTTGGCTTTTTCTATTGGGGCGATGCGACAATTTTCGCTCCTGGTCGTGACCTCTCGCCTTGGTCCTGATGTTGTTGTGGGGGGCGGGGTTGCTTCCTCCTTTGCTGCTTTGGGTGGTGTCTGTCTGTCTCTCTCGATCTTGTTTCTCTTGGTTTCTCTCTTGTTTGTTTGCTGGTGTTCTTGGTGTTTGTTTGTTTCTCCTGTATTTCAATAAGAAAGGAGAGATAATAAAAAATCAGGAAGAGGAGGAGGAGATGTAATAAATAATAAGAAAGAAAAAATAGAAAGAATAAGGAAGAGTCCGAAGAGGAGGAGAAGAAACTATAAAGAACAAGGAGGAAAATATGATAAATCAGACGATAAAGGAAGAGGAATAATAGAAGAGGAAGAGGAGAAGAAGCTAGATAAATTGCATGATGGCGCCAACCCCAACATCATCACTCATTCGGTGGCTCTTGGTTTTCTGCTTCACACGGCCAACATTAGGGTAAGTGGTATCTATTCTGGTATCAAAATAAGCTTCATGTAAATCTGTGTATTAGTTTTTGAGGTATTCTGCTTAAGGGGCTAATGGCTGTTTTTTTGGTCTTAATTAATATATTATCTAGTTTCCTCGCTAGCCGTCCCTCAAACTTAGAAAAACGCCCCCTAGACCCCTATCAAGATAAATTTATAGATTTTTCGGTAGAAAATTACTCCCTTATAATTACAGGCTCGCTATCTCTCGCCAGGAAATAAATCAACACCTAAATGGCACGATAGGTCTTAAAATTTATAACGCCAGGAAATAAATCAACACCTAAATGGCACGATAGGTCTTAAAATTTATAACGAAATGGAGCTAAAGGTGCTGAAATCGCCATATTAATGGGCCAAACGACTTAAAATGTCAAAACTAATGGGGCTAAACACGAGGGAGGAAGGGGACCAGAAAAACGACCCATCTCCCCTTATAAACAGATAGCCAAACGGACTGATAAAGAAACAGACAGCGACGATCGAATAATATCCACAAACTTTGTATTGCGAAGATAATATTATACTCCGTTCCAAATAGGTACTCCAGCAATCGTGAACCCTAACCTCTGTAGCTCAAAAATGGCTACAGGAAATGGGCTGTCAATGTCCACACCTATTTCCTGGCTAACCCTTCCCAAATGATAGAAATATTAGCTCCATTACTCCTATAGCTTGTGAGTTATATAGGTTAATGTTGAAGACTTTCGGCCTACTTACTTGGAACAGGATATAGTGTTTTAACTAATTATTAATACGGTATGGCTTCGAGAGATCTGACAGGGCTGTATATGGGGATAAAGTACTGTTAGTTTATAGTAGTGTCACATGACCGCTTTTTCCGTCAATGTTACTGGTATTTGTAGTCTGGCAGTATCATAGTGGTTTGGGGAACAAACTTACCCCCCCCCCACACTTGTCGTACCTTAGAGGGATCATTTTGTATCATCTACTCCCCCCCCCCCCCCCGTTCCCCTTCGTGTAGGATGGGGGTCTCATAGCGGATTGACACAGGCGCGCTTTTTCCGTCAATTATTTTTACGAGCAATTATTCTAGTAGTCCGACTGGCCTTATAAGGGGTGATTTCCTCTTGCGGGATTTTTTTTCTGGATCCCTTTCTCCCTCATGTTTAGCCCCATTGCTTTTGAGATTTTATGACTTTTGCCCCATTAGTTTTTGCGATTTTAATTAAGAACCGTCCAATTTCTGTCGATTTTGATCTTTCGTGCCATTTAAGTGCGATTTTTGTTTTCCTGGCGAGTGATAGCGAGCCTGTAATTTAGGAGGGACCCGCCTTCGGCAAGGACATTTTTCTACCAAAAAATTCACCAATTTTTCTAGAAAGGGGGGGTCTAAAAGGGTGTAATTTTAAGCTTGATGGAGGTCTAGGGAACAAACTAAAAAACCTCCCCTTAAAATCTCGGTTATATCAGAACTCAGCCACCTAGCATAATCTACCTTCCGTCTAGATTCAGATTCCAATGCAAAAAAGCCTCAAAATGCCACGAGAACAAACTTGGTCATCAAACATTGTCGGAAAAAGCGCTCGTGTGACACGGTCTTACCCCCCTCTGTACCGTTGATGCACTTCTCATTATTTTCTGGCCACTATAAGACGATTTTGCACAGCTTAGGAAGACGTCTAGTAACTAAAAGGCTATAGACAACCTCATTTAATCCTTTTAGCTACCACAGATAAATAAAATCGTATTTTAATCCACCACATGTTGATACTTTTTGCACGAGTATATAGAACAAAGGTACACACATAGTCTCTAGCCCACTCATAAGAACTCGTAAACCCCATGTTATTCTTTATGCAATTGTAACTCTCTGTGGATTGATTTTTTAATATAACTTGCTTTTCGATAAATAATATAATATAGCTTTTTAGTTGATGTACAGAAAATTACATTCATAAATCCCTAATTATATAGATGAAGTCCATGAATGTTAGTGAATGGGATAGAGACTGTGGCATCCGAGTGTATGAATATTACCATATTCAAAATATGCTATAGGGGTGCAATGCCTGGTGAGTTATCTGCTCAACAGGTGGCGTTGTGTGTGTGTGTGTGTGTGTGTAAGAGTGAGAGTCCGAGTGTAGGGGGTGAGACAGTGAAGCACGGGAACGAGGTGGCTTCAGAGATGGGGTAGCTTCGGGCCATGAGTGAGCACCGTGCCTCATGTGAAGGCAAGATGACAGGTGCTCGTTGTACTCTACGTGCTTCACATGTCTCACTCCCTAGACTGGAACAAGACCTCACAGGCTTCACTGTTCATTGCACAGCGGTGAATGTTCAGGCTATCAGTCTATGTCCGAGAGGGAGTAAGTTGGAATATAGAAAAAAAATAATAAATAAATAAAAAATAAGAGGGGTCACCTGCTTTTTCCCTTTCTTGTTTGTATCCATTCGGCCCCATTCAGCCTACTGTTTTAAGATATTTATCCCCATCCAGGTGTCAATTTTTTCCTGCAGCATTTTATGGAGAAATCAGGTTTCGCCGGAGATATTTTCTATCAAAACATGTACAAATTTAGCCAGCTGTCAAACTCATTATCCAAAATATGGTGGCTCGCTATCGCTCGCCTGGTATAAGAACCGTTCCTTTAAACATCGTAAAAGCTTTCCCTACGACCTTTTCTGACCCAGATTGACCCTTATCGTTTATCTGTATAATTAAGGGTCAATCTGGGTCGGGAAAGGTCGTAGGGAAAGATTTTACGATGCTTAAAAGAAAGGCTCTAAATTGACACCTTGATGAGGATAAACGTCTTAAAAAAGTAGACTAAAGGAGGCCGAATGGATACAACCCAGAGAGAGAGAAAACAAAATTCAAGTGCCCCGGGTAGGGCACACCTTGACACCCCCAATCTTTCAAAAATCCTAAAACCCCCTTAATTTTATGTTTTTTAAATATGTTTGTTATTATATTAGTTAGTAGTACTATCCTCTATATGTTCACCGAAATTGGTTGCTTTTCTATGTTTTTTTTATTTTTTATTTAAATAATGTTTTTTTTTCCATTAAAAACACCAATTTCATCTTAAAACCTCTTGAAACCTCTTGAAACGTGGATAGGCATTGGTAAACCACATATTACACAAAGAATCGGTATAATATCACGGTTTTCATTAATATAAAGTGCCCAAAATTAGTTTTGCGCATCATCGTATAATTAAATTCATGAATTCTCGAAATATTTCCTATATTATGTTCAATAGTTCGGTCCCATGAATAGAAAACGCAATTTTACTATGACATGTTGCTTATATAGGTGTGTTGCATATGTGTGCATCATTATACATATATAAGTCAATAAATACTCGTGGCAGAGTGCCTAGAAGGTGAAAAATGTAATTAAAAGTTACAGAAGATTCCATTTTCAACATTCATTTTAGTGGCCTTGGCGGGAAAAAAAATAAGTTACTCCTCTCATTATCGTTTTCTTAGCATACGCTCTTTAAGAGAAAACGAATTATCTGCGAATTTCATGTTAAACTATTATATTTTATAATATTTTAGTATTTCGACTGGATTCTGAAATTTGTGATTTTGTACTTCCTAATGTTATGATAGACATAACATGACATATGACATTATTTATATATATATATATATATATATATATATATATATATATATATATATATGCATGGATATTCATAGATATCATATTTTTCATATTTATTGATATTTATCTTTCTTATAGCTATATTTTTTGCATTATTATTTATTTATTTATTTATTTATTTATTTTTGTTTGGCCTTTACCGACGATTTTTCGTCTCACCCCTGGGGGTCCTATGCAGCTGAATCATCGGAAAGGGGTTTTGTTTTACCAGGAATGGGCCTCTTCCCTTTCCTCATCAGCCACAGCTACCCACTTCCAGCTGGTAGGCCTATTTATGGCTGGTGGGGGGGGGGGGGGGGCCGTGGGCCGTGGGGGGGTGTAGATGCATTTTTGCACACTAAATATGGTTCCACATGTTCTTCTTGACCAAAGAAACATTTTAAGAAAACAAAAAAATCAAAATTCCATTGAAAATTTTGGGCTCAAGGTGTGCCCTACCCTTAACCCTCACGCATTCTTACGACGCGATCGCGTCATAACGCCACCCCTCCAAGAGTGCTCGTATGACACAATCGCGTCATAATGCCACCTGTAAGTTAGAAATATTCGCCAAAAATAAGTTTATGACTCGATTTTGACTTAATTTGGACTGGTAAGTTAGGCATTAGTAAGTTACAAAAGGAAGTATCTAGCAACCCCATAGCGTCCCTCTCTGAGGAGCCCGGGCCTCTGTTAAGTCAGTAGTTTCCCGGCCCCCAGACTGTGAGGCAGGGTCCCGGCCCTTTAAATTCTGGGCTCCCTCCCTCTGGCCCACCATGCCTAGCTATAGGCAGGCAATTATGGATTATTTCATCTACCCAGTGAAAGTGTTTAGTGAATAATTCGAACTATATATGTATATAAGATGTTACTTGTGACTTTTGGTGACTGAGGGGAGTGAATCTTGGTTAACCCCTTGAGTATTGATGCAGTTTTCTCTAGGCATCATTGATGACTTTACACTATTTTTTGCTTGAAAGACAAATATATTTATCAATAAATATTGCCTACGAAATAAATACATTATAATCACAAAGATGTCACAGGAATGCTTACAGGAAGCTTACAGGAAGTATGGTAAGTACTCTATGGAATTTTAGTTATATTACAGTATATATTATATATATATTATATATATATACAGTATATAACAGCCCCAAGGTCCCGAGCAAGCCCAAGGCCCATAATCAAGTATTTATATTATTATTATTATATTTTGTATTTTATTTAAATATTGATTTATTTGATTTATTATTGTTTTTATTTATTTTATTTTATTGTTTCATTTTATTTATGTTTATTTTATTTATTTTATATATATATATATATATATATATATATATATATATACTGTATATATACCATATATATATTTTTTTTTATTCCTGTTCACCAGGGTGTCTAGCGGATCAGCCCCAAGGTCCCGAGCAAGCCCAAGGCCCATAATCGAGTATTTATATTATTTTTATATTTTTTATTTTATTTATTTTATATATACTGTATACTATATATATATATATATATATTTTTTTTTTGTATTCCTGCTCCCCAGGGTGTCTAGCGGATCAGCCCCAAGGTCCCGAGCAAGCCCAAGGACCATAATCGAGTATTTATATTATTATTATATTTTTTATTTTATTTATTTTATTTATTTTATTTATATATATATATATATATATAATATATATATATATATATATATATATATATACCCGGTATATATATATATTTTTATTTTATTTTTATTCCTGTTCCCCAGGGTGTCTAGCGGATCAGCCCCAAGGTCCCGAGCAAACCCAAGGCCCATAATCGAGTATTTATATTATTATTATATTTTTATTTTATTTATTTTATTTATATATACAGTATATATATATATATATATTTTTTTTTTTTTTTTTTTTTTTTTTTTTTTTTTATTCCTGCTCCCCAGGGTGTCTAGCGGATCAGCCCCAAGGTCGCGAGCAAGCCCAAAGCCCATAATCGAGTATTTATATTATTATTATATTTTTTATTTTATTTATTTTATTTATATATATATATATAATTATATATATAATATATAAATATATATATATATATATATATATATATATATATATATATACCCGGTATATATATATATTTTTATTTTATTTTTATTCCTGTTCCCCAGGGTGTCTAGCGGATCAGCCCCAAGGTCCCGAGCAAGCCCAAGGCCCATAATCGAGTATTTATATTATTATTACATTTTTATTTTATTTATATATTTATTTATTTGATTTGATTTACCAGTATTTCATTTTATTTATATTTTTATTTCATTTATTTTATATATATATATATATATACCGTATATATATATACCGGTATGTATATATATATACAGTATATATATATATATATATATATATTGTATATATATATATATTGTTACGATCCTACAATGCTGAACCCAAGAGATTAAAATTCAAGCAAGGGCAACTAGCATGCTGTTGCGTTTCAGAAGGCCAAAAGGGTAAATGTCTCAGATAATCACAAATTAATGAAGAAGGATGATATTAAACACTTCTAATTTTCGTATTAATTATAATTACTAATAACTAGGGAAACGAACAGGTTGATAAGCAAGATGATTCAGTTAATCACGGCAAAGAATGGTAATGGGCTAAGCGCCGAGTGAAGGCCTCGAGTAAATGCACTCGTTACAAGGAATGAACACTACACAAAAAGAACATTTGAAGAACAGTTAATCAACACCTAGCACACAGAACAGCAAACTGAATCACACTCAATCACAGACCAATATATGATACCATGTAGTATCACCAGTTAACACGCTAGGAGAACGTGTGCACTCTAGAACACTAATCAGTGTTCGTTACACACCACACAACACCATATGAAACTCAGAGCTCCTCACAACACTAGGGCTCGTTACACATACACAATAATACACCAATGCTGTCTCATCTCCCCTTCAAAGGACAAAACAGTGCACTACCTACTTGTCTTAACGCACAAACCAGCAGACAACACGTCACGCATGTCCAGGGGTGTACCCAGACCAGCGTGAACATGAGCACTTCTCCCACCTCTGACTCGTTGGGCTCTCCGCGCTTCTCCCACCTCTGCCTCGTCGGGCTCTCCAACAGGTACTAACTCTCAACTCTTCCCTCCCTATACACATCTCTTCCCAAGCTCTATTTTCGGCAAGAACCTGGTGTCACACTAGTCCATACAGCAGAGTCACACGGAATGTCAGATAAAGGCCTCCTGTCGTGGGAAATGTAGATCTTCCCACGCCTACATGCTCCACGTGCATAGACTCCCACGGGTGGTGCTTGCGACACTGGACACTGGACACTGGACACTGGACACTATCGGTGTAGATTAAGGTGGGTCGCCTGTCTCTCTCCTCCCTCCGTCTCTGCTACCACGCTGCTCCCTTACACCCTCCCCCTTAAAAATAAATTTGTGGCGACAAATTTAAGCATTCATAAACATTTTTACGTGCGGGACAGGTGGTCAGCAATGACATTACATTTCCCTGGAATATGGATGATATTGAGGTGGTACTCCTGCAAGAACAAACTCCACCTTGCAAGCATTATGAACAAAGTTGATATTCTGGCTGTCACCAGACACAGGATGCATTACCTTACGATCATCACCTAGCAAGAAGACTGCCCCCGTCCCCAAATCACTTACATCCCCAACCAGTTTGAACTTGGCACACCCCACATGCTCAATACATTCCTTAAGTCTAGGCAAATGGTAAGTGTCACTCTTGGTGATGTCATTGACTTTCTTAACATCAATGCAAAACCCTGCTGACCCACCTGGCTTATCTATGAGAGTGACAGTGGAGGAGCATTTACTCTGGTGTGGCTCTCTGATGTCTCGTAGCAACTCGTCGTCGATCTCCTGGCGCGTCACCTTGGCTCTCTCGGGGTTGACTCGGCACGGCCGCTGCTTGACAGGCTCCACATCCGCCACGCCCACGTCACATTCCATCCCCATTGTCCGGCTTGAAGCATTCCGGGGGACACTCTCTAACATCTTATCATCCTCTGCTACATCATCAAGAGGATCATTCTTGTGCATAGGCAATTCATTGATTATACCGTACATCGAATCATTTCCTGCAGCCTCCTTCACTTTCGGCTGCTCTATCTCCTTGTGATTAGTACATGGGCCCACACCGAGCAGATACTTTTCACCTGAGACACCATCATCCTTTCTCACACCATCATTTAGCGAGAATAATTCATCTAGCCCTACCTCGTCAGGGCCCTCAAACACACTTTGCACCCTTGCAACATCACTCTTTGCTAGCGAGAACAATTTCCCTAGTCCCCATTCATTAGGGCCATCTAGCGCACCTGGTACACTTGCAACACCACTCTTTTTCTCCATTTCCACATTCATCCCATTATTTCTATGAGACATGGGCCGGGTTACAGCACAATCAGTAGGCCTGAAAACAATGATAGGAGAAACACTCACCTTCTTCCCCGCTAAATCATTTCCCAACAGGAGGTCAATTCCTGGCACTGGCAATTCATCCACTAGTCCAACAGTCACCCTCCCATTTACGAGCTCACTCTTAAGCTCAACAGTCACGAGTGGCACAGACAGCTGACCGCCCACACCATGAATGAGGATGCTTTCTCCCTCATGCACAAACTTCTCCAGCACCTTCGTCCTCATGAGCATTTGTGAAGCACCTGTATCTCTCAAGATTTTCACATGCTTAACTTCATCATTCTTACGAACAGATCCACACGACACAAAGAAAGCAAGTGCATCAGCTCTCTTTCTCCTCTCCTTCTCCTCCTCTTCCTCACTCACACCGACTTTTCCCAGAATGGAGAACGTAGATACGGATTTAAAGTCCCTCATGTACTCAGCTTTACTGACATCTGCCGTAGGCCTCTCCCATGCGCCCTTACGCCTCAGTTTAAGGAAACAATCACGTTCCACGTGACCAGGTTTATCACAGTAGGAGCACGCTACCTCCCTCTTACTTCCGCCACCGGTAAGAGAAGCAGGGGGCTGCCATGGCTTTTGATTCCACTTTTGAGGTGAAATTTTCGGCGCCTGGGTGGCAGCATTGACAGGGGTCGGTGACCTTGGTGACTCGGGGTGGTGGTGGTAGCTGCTCCCTCTACTTCCGCCCGCTCTACTGTCCGGATCTACCTTGCGAGTTAAGACATATTCATCAGCGAGTGTGGCAGCCTTCTCGGGATTCAGGGTACCTTTCTCTAGGATATGTGAAGCTACGTCTCTGTGTATTGTTCTACAGAAATCCTCCAAAAGAAAGAGCTCAAAAATGTTCTCATAGTTACCCTGAATATCCCGAGAACGCAGCCACCTGTTTAGTTCCTTTTTCTTCTCATACATGAACTCCACATGCGTCATATAACCAGGTTTATAGTGATTCCTAAACAGCAAACGGTAAGCTTCAGGCACTAATTCGTAGGCACGTAGAATGGTCCCTTTTACAGTCTCATAATCGCCACTTTGAGACACGGTAAGAGCCGTGTAGGCGGCAAGAGCCTATCCCTTTAACCCACTTTGCAATAACAGAGCCCATTTTTATCCCCAGGCCAGTCCATGTTACTCGCGACTTTCTCAAAAGCCAAAAAATACCCAGTTGGATCTGCCTCGTTAAACGTCGGCACCATGCGAACGTGTTTAGTGACATCAAACACCTTGCCGCCCCCTGGCACATGCCGTGTCTCGCCAGTCCCGTTATTACACTCGAGTTTCCTCTCCTCCAGTTTCAGCCTCACCTGTTCTACTTGAAGTCTCGCCCGTTCTGTCTGTTGTGTTTCCTGTTCTATTTGAAGTCTCGCCCGTTCTGTCTGTTGTTTTTCCTGTTCTGTTTGTTGTTTGGCTAACTCCAGTTGCATTCTGAGCAACTCTACCGGGTTGTCTGTGTTCTGTACCGATTGTGATTGTTGTGTGTCTGTCACAGTCTGCATCCCATCTACAACTAACCCATCCCTGGTGGCTCCTAACCCATCCCTGGTGGTGGAAACTAGCCCCAATCTCTCTAACACCCATTCCAATAACTCCGCCTTAGTGTCAGAGATTGCGTTATCAATATCCAACTTGTCCACCACTAGTTTAAGCTCCTGCTTAGACAGACTAGAGACATTTTTATAAGTGGGATCTGAGCGAAGAAACCCTTCTACGTCCTCATCGCTCATAAGAAACATCTTGGCCTGGTTTAATTGATCCGAGTAAAGAAAAAACAAAGCCGAATTCATGTACCAGAAACGAGAGATGAGTAGCAATACAGTACACCAATAAATCGTCTGAGTGTGATTCCAGTGAAAAACAAAAATACACAGATTTTAAAAATGCCTAAGCTTGATTCCCGGTGAACAAAAAGACAAGTCCCTAGTGTGGGTACAAGTTCGTTGAATCCTAAGCAAGGTTGCCAAATTCTTGTTACGATCCTACAATGCTGAACCCATGAGATTAAAATTCAAGCAAGGGCAACTAGCATGCTGTTGCGTTTCAGAAGGCCAAAAGGGTAAATGTCTCAGATAATCACAAATTAATGAAGAAGGATGATATTAAACACTTCTAATTTTCGTATTAATTATAATTACTAATAACTAGGGAAACGAACAGGTTGATAAGCAAGATGATTCAGTTAATCACGGCAAAGAATGGTAATGGGCTAAGCACCGAGTGAAGGCCTCGAGTAAATGCACTCGTTACAAGGAATGAACACTACACAAAAAGAACATTTGAAGAACAGTTAATCAACACCTAGCACACAGAACAGCAAACTGAATCACACTCAATCACAGACCAATATATGATACCATGTAGTATCACCAGTTAACACGCTAGGAGAACGTGTGCACTCTAGAACACTAATCAGTGTTCGTTACACACCACACAACACCATATGAAACTCAGAGCTCCTCACAACACTAGGGCTCGTTACACATACACAATAATACACCAATGCTGTCTCATCTCCCCTTCAAAGGACAAAACAGTGCACTACCTACTTGTCTTAACGCACAAACCAGCAGACAACACGTCACGCATGTCCAGGGGTGTACCCAGACCAGCGTGAACAGGAGCACTTCTCCCACCTCTGCCTCGTTGGGCTCTCCGCGCTTCTCCCACCTCTGCCTCGTCGGGCTCTCCAACAGCTACTAACTCTCAACTCTTCCCTCCCTATACACATCTCTTCCCAAGCTCTATTTTCGGCAAGAACCTGGTGTCACACTAGTCCATACAGCAGAGTCACACGGAATGTCAGATAAAGGCCTCCTGTCGTGGGAAATGTAGATCTTCCCACGCCTACATGCTCCACGTGCATAGACTCCCACGGGTGGTGCTTGCGACACTGGACACTGGACACTGGACACTGGACACTATCGGTGTAGATTAAGGTGGGTCGCCTGTCTCTCTCCTCCCTCCGTCTCTGCTACCACGCTGCTCCCTTACAATATATATATATTTTTTTTTTTTTTTTGTATTCCTGTTGCCCAGGGTATCTAGCGGATCAGCCCCAAGGTCCCGAGCAAGCCCAAGGCCCATAATTGAGTATTTATATTATTATTATATTTTTATTTTATTTATATATTTATTGATTTGATTTATTACTGTTGTTATTTATTTTATTTTATTAATATCATTTTATTGATATTTTTATTTTATTTATTTTATATATATATACCGCATAAATATATATATATATATTTATGACACCTTGTATGTATACTGTATATATATATATATATATATATATATTATATATATATATATATATATATATATATATATATATATATATACTGTATATATATATATATATATATATATATATATATATATATATATATATATATAGTATATTATATTACTTTATTTGTGTGTACAATAGAATTATTTCTGAATTTATTACTTGAAGATAACCTGGCTTTCTTGTTTTGTTTTTTCGCTGTCAACCCAGGAGCCATTTCCCTTCTCGTTGGAAAGGGTTGTAGCCCTATCAGGAAAGTAAAATTGACAACCTTCATGACTGACATGTGTTCTATGAACATTATACAATTATTGGCAAGGAAAATTATATAAAAGTGTTGTACATTGTGGCAAAGATATACAACTGTATAAACATTCTCATATATTTACATAACAATAACAATGCATGGAAACAATTGCGCATAGCTCGCGAACCAATTACGCTATATTATTTTCACCATTAGAAAGAGCACAATTTTCCAATTCCGGTGATATATACAGTTATATATGTATCCAAGCAAATAACGCAACGACGAGGTGGGGAACAGCTCGGAACCCGGCTAGCGTCGGCGGAACAGAGACGGGTGAAGCGTAAATATTCGCATTTTGGCTCTTCATTTCAAATATTCATAGCGCAAAAAGTATTTGTCGTAGGAACTTCTATTTTTTTTTTATACTCATCAGCATTATTTGCCATATTCATACAGCCTAAATTTAAGACCATACACTTCGTAACAACGAAATAAATCGAAAATGTTATAAACCATATAAATCAAAATCATATATTTTGTTTTTTCGGTCACTGCTTGAGAATTATTGAAGATAAACAATTTCTGTTTTCAGATTTGGAAAGAGGAGAAAAATACTATTATTTGAGCAAAAAAGAATATATGGTCATCACTCACAATTTAGAGATAAGACGGTATGAAGACAATTGCATGGGAAATAATTGTATTCCGGACTCATTTACACTTTCATATTTCGATTTATTTACATTTTGTTTTTATTTTGTTTTATCATGTACTATAAATATTCCTCTTTCCATTGACATAATGATACATCACAATAAACAGCATTCTGGTGGATGAAAATACAGAAAAACACAAGGCTTCGAAAACTCACCCAGCCTGGTATTTCATGGCAAATTTAGAGAAGGTCTTACCATAAGTTAGATATTTAAGTTGCCGGAGCTGGGAGGGTTAATAGAAATGACGGAATGATCTTAAAATGTATAGTACACTCGGATACCATAGTCTCTAGCCCACTCAAAAGAATTTGTGTACCCCATATGTTTTTATGTATGCAATTATAACTATCTGGATTGATTTATGGATAGAACTTGCTTAACAATAAATAGTATATATAGTTTTGTAGTTGATTTATAGAAATATGTATTCCTAAATTCGTTTCCGAGATATACTTCCATAATTATAAATAGGTGAAGACCACGAATTTGTATAAGTGGGCTAGAGACTATGGTATCCGAGTGTACCAAGGTACAGTTGCCGTCATTAATGCTGGTACATACGTTTTCGAAGCTGTCTTGGGCAATCGCTCGTCAAGATATAATGGACACCTAAATGGCACGAAAAGTTCTAATATTGACAAAAAAATAAGGGTGAGAGGTCTTAAAATCTCAAGACTATTGGGGCTAAACATGAGGGAGAAGGGGGTCCAGACAAAACTACATACGTCCCCTTAATGTTTTACCTGATATTTGCATTTCGGAGGTTCCTTTAAATTTGTCGAGGATTCTAAGTGTATCAGAATTACTGACCGCGACTGAACAACTTTTAAGTTTTGGATTAAGGAGGTAGTGTTTGTTTTGTGGTATATATATATATATATATATATATATATATATATATATATATACTGTATATATGATATCGTGCAGTTGTCCGCCAGGGTATCTTATTTTCATTAAAAATAAGGTTACTAAGAAATGCTGGATGTACAGTCTGGGACTAAAGTCGTGGTATGGATCTTCAGCTATCCACTAATGCCCTCTGACGGCGGTATTCAAAGCAATCCGAGATATGGTGTTTTTGGCTCTCCACAGATGGCTCTGTTCGACACATCCAGGTATTGCCAAAAGTAAGTGAGAAACTTCCTGTTTATTGGTGGATTACGACCATGCCAACTAGAACACACACACACACGCACACTACTTCATTATTTGAATGTATGGAATATAAATGCTAAAAGGAAGCAAAAATAGACTGGGTATCCATAACAGATGTAACAGGCACACATTTCAGAGTTAGAAGTGGTGTGTGTCATTTTCCTGTATAGGTAAAATATAGGTATATATGCATATATAGGCTACAGTAGTTTATTCTTGCGAATAATATAACCAATAATGGGTGTGTATAGTATAGGTCGTTAAATGACAGTATTGCTAGCACCAATAATATGAATATAACATTGAAATTAGGATACTAACAATGCAACACAAATAATGTAGGTGAATATGGCATGGTTCATAGGAATGACAACGTGGTGTAACAAAACATTAATTAAAATATAAAATATATGATATTAATATAATGTCGAGGAACAATAGAAGGAAACAAATAAAGGATTACCTATAAGAATATTAGCATACATTATATACTGTATTAAAGCATTATTGCGATATCTAATTCCATCATTCCATACAGTAAATTGTGTTAAAGATCCCTCCGCCCAACCTTGGCCTGTATCACACCACCCTTCGATCATTGCGACGACGTTTTTAATTAATAAATAAATACAACAACAAACGTTAATATGTTTCACTATTCCATACCTCCTTCAACAGAGTTTGATCGTAGTGTAATAAATAAAATCCATATGTTATTCCCATTCCATCTATATCTCATATCTCTATGGAGGAGAGTGAAAGTCTAAAAATCCATATGTTATTCCCATTCCATCTATATCTCATATCTCTATGGAGGAGAGTGAAAGTCTATGAAACGTTCCGAAGCAAGGAGGAAAGAACTATAGCTCTTTTAGTACTTTAGGGCGTAGGGAGATAACGTAAACATCCAATGATTCACAAGTCAAACTAGGTCTTATTAAACCCTTTTCTTTCATGGATACTTTCTAATGATGTATAATAACAGATAATAGCTAAAATATGGCGTGACATTGATTTAGGGATTACTGAAAAGTTTAACCAGCTTCCCAGACTGTACTAATGTAGTTAAGCTATTTGTATGCGTAAAAAAAAAAAAAAAAAAATAGTTGTGTCAATTGTATATATTATTCAGCATTCCTCTAATTGTGTAGAGATTTGATAATCATCGGGCCTCGTCAGCATTTGATAATATTGAATAACTGTTCATAGTAACTATTTTATGCAAGGTTTCATATCCATCTCCTCCACATTAAATCCAGCGCCCTCGAGAACTCCTTGACACAATTAGTTGTGTTAGGTGTTCTAGTTATGTCTTTGATTAGCAGATCAAGCATTATCGCCTTACCAGTAAAACATCTGAATGATAGTAAGCTGCATTTTCTACCATGTTAAGATTATTGGCTTACAAAATAATTTTGTTATTTATATAATAATTTTTTTAACTTTCCGATTATAAGAAATCGAAAATATCTTTCCACTATACAGGGCAACTTACCCAGTTAATTACCCATTACAAAATGTGTCCTTATTATGTTTATCCTGTTGTAGTATGCTACCTAATAATGCACATCTTGTTACACGAGGGGAATCTTCTTAATCTCAAAATGTAAAGACTACCCGCAAAATCCTACAAGCCTCTCTCACACTATCCCTCCCTCTCTTCACCTCCCACTACCCCCTCCCTCCATCCACCTCTAACTACCCGCTCCGTCCCTCCACCTCTTACTACCCCCTCCCTCCCTCCACTTACTGTACAACTACCCCTCCCTCCCTCCACCTCCCACTATCCCCTCCCTCCCTCCTTCCACCTCCCACTATCCCTCCCTTCCTCCACCTCCCACTCTCTTCCTCTACCTGACTCTCTCTCTATCTCTCTCTCTTAGTCTACTAGCCATTCCTATATGTCCTATAGTGAACCTAGATATGTTGAGTACTGTAAAGTTTTATGGTAGAAATGCAATGTATGGGTCTTAAGGACTCAGAAACTGCCGGATGCTATTTTGTATATGTGTAGCATTTTGCATACCAGACCTAATTAGCATATTAATTAAGTATAATAACCAAATACGGAATATCTTGATAGAAATGCAATATATAGACTTCAACATAATAGCCATACCTGTTTTCGACCCCAAGGAATCCAAATAACATGGTTTTAATCTCCTACAATCCCTCCAACTATCCAAAATCCAATATAGCCACCATGGATAACTAAATCAATCCTAAAATCACCCAAACTCAGAAATTGTTAACGATACAATTTTTATTTTTATGAACACATACAACTCGGAAAGTCCTTAAGACCCATACATTGCATTTCTACCATAAAACTTAACAGTACTCAACATTTCTAGGTTCACTAGGTTGGCTAACAGACTAAAGCCTGGTTCACACATAGCCGAGTCGGTGCGCGAGTCCAACACGAGTCACACTCGTCGATTATCGCCGTCGCTGGAGGCCGAGTCGGCCGCGAGTAGCAATTGCTCCTGAGTCAAGGAGAGCGTAACGCGAGTTAACTCGAGTCAATACGAGTCAACACGTGTCCATGCAAGAGTCTGTATGAGTAACTGAGAATCAAAACGAGTGTAACACGAACCAAACACGAGTGTCCAAAATTTGAAAAATAACGGCCACATTCCAGAGCACGCAAACAAAGAGTATGGACGAGTCTAACACGAGTCAACACAAGTCAACACGAATCAACGCGATTGTTACACGCATGAACACGGATGTTATACGAAACAACATGAAAGACAACACAAGTTTACACGAGTCGTCACGAGTGTACAAGAGTCGCCGAGAGCCCACCAAGAGTCATTGAGAGTGACAACCACTGTGCACGAAAGTTATATAAAGGCAGCCCCCACCACCACCCATTGCCACACAACCACTCATCACCACGGAGGACACACCCACCCACCCACCATGACCATCAATCGGCGCAACGCGGCAGCTATGGTGAGACTCCTGAAGATGCGGATAGATCTCCTAGACATCGAGGAAGCAGAGGCGCTAGCTGAACGCCAACGTCAACGGAAAAGGAAAGCAAGGACAGTTTGGGCCAGGAGTTGGTTACTGAGACGGTCACAGTTCGGTATTTATGAACAACTCCTGAAGGAGTTTGAGGTGGAGGACCCCAAATCATACTGGAACTTCCTGCGTGTGGACAAAGTCATGTTTAAGGAGTTGGTGGAGCGTGTCGGGCCCAGGATAGAGAAGCAGGACACGTTTTGGAGGGAGGCTTTGTCACCTGGGCTGAGATTGGCAATCACACTCCGCTACCTGGCCACGGGTGACTCCTATCCTAGCCTGCAGTACGCGTTCCGTGTGGCCCGGAACACCATCTCCCTCATTGTGCCTGAGACATGTGAAGCCATCATCGCAGAGTACCAGGAGGAGCTTATACGTTGCCCCAGGACCCCGGTGGAGTGGAAGGCGGGTGCCAGGGAGTTCTCCAAACGGTGGGATTTCCACCATGCCGTTGGTGCCATCGACGGAAAGCACTGCGCCATCCGATGCCCTCCCCATGGCGGAACGGAATTTTACAACTATAAGGGCTTCCACTCCATCGTGCTCATGGCTATTGTAGATGCAGACTACAAATTCCTGTACTGCGACATTGGCAATCACGGTTGCTGCTCAGATGGAGGTGTTTTTCTAAGAACAAACATCAGAGCAGCATTGGATGGGTGCACCCTGGGACTCCCTGCTGCCGAGCCTCTGCCCCACGACGACACCCCTGTTCCCTACTTCCTGGTTGGTGACGACGCATTCCCCATGCGAAGGTGGTTGATGAAGCCACACTCTACCCGCCAGCTCACTGTACCTCAACGCATCTTCAATTACCGTCTGTCCAGGGCTCGCCGCGTTGTGGAGAATGCCTTTGGCATCATGTCCTCCAGGTAAGCGTAATGTCATGTTATGTTAATGTCATGTTATGGTAATGTCATGCCATGTCATGTTAATGTCATGTAATGTGATGGTAATGTTATGTTATTTCCCACAAACACAGGTTTCGTAGAGGCAACATGTGATATAACAAGGCAATTTATATGCCACCCTCGTAATATCAACTATAACTCCAGTCAAGTATAAATATACATCATCCTAACCATTCTCTACCAATCTCAGGTTCCGGTGCCTCCTATCCAATATAGCCCTCCACCCATCCCGTGTCGAGTCAGTGGTTCTGGCCTGCTGTTGCATGCACAACCTGATGCGGCTGTGGTACCCTGGTCAGGACGCCAACATATTGGACGATGAGGGCCCTGTGACGCATGCTGTCATTCCTGGGGCGTGGAGGGAGGATTTGGAGAGGATGAGTCCCCTGCAGAGACTCTCCGGGAATGTTGTGACAGCCCAGGCCAAGCTTCAACGCCAGCACCTCACAGACTACTATTCCTCAGCAAGGGGAAGTATCCCCTGGCAGGACGGCATGATATAAGGTTAATACTATGTTTGGTTTTATATTAGTCTCCTGTTTGGGTAAGATCTAGTTTATTTACATATATATATATATCTGTAATTTTATTTATATTAGTCTCATATATAGGTAATATAATTAATTATTATTCAGTCTCATCATTATATTCTCTCTCTCTCTCTCTCTCTATATATATATATATATATATATATATATATATATATATATATATATATATATATATATATATATATATATATATATAATTTTTTCTTTTTGTGTAACATCTGCTATTGGTTTCTTGTTTGTCTTTTGTTTTAATAATATATTTCAGTATGATTATTATATGTTCTTTATATATTAATACATTTATAATTATTTATATACTTCTGTGTCACCTTTTCTGTGCGTTTTCAGAGTCATTGATATATTCGACAAAACTTTCAATTTACATTTGTCTATGAATTACTGTGACCTTATTTCTATTTATCTCATATTGGGGTATTTGTTTTCTATTTTTCTGTCTCATTATTATATTATTTATATATTATACATTTATATGTTTCATTATTATATTATTTATATATTATAAATATATAAATAATGTGGTGGAACGAAAGTCATTGATTGATTATGTATGTGTGGATGAACGAATGAAGAAATCTGTGATGGATGCTAGGGTGTATAGGGGTATTGGAGGGGGTCTGTCTGATCATTATGTAGTGGTAGCTAAGGTTGGATACAAAAGAAATGGGTGAGGAGAGCTGGAGGGAGGCGAGAGGAGGGTGGAATGGTGAGGAGGGTGGAGAGGTTGCAGGAGGAGGAAGTCAGGGAGGAGTACAGGAGAGCAGTGGAAAGACGACTAGGTGGGTTCGACCTGGAAGTTATGGAGGAAGTGGAGGAGATGAGCAAGGTGTTTAACCCTTAATTAGCGGCTCACCACATAAGTCGAGTTAAATAAAGCTGGACTATGTGCCGGCGCTCGACATAGGTCGAGTGGCAATTTCAGCACGTAATGTTGCTGAGAGAGAGAGACAAGTGGTGGCAGGAGACTAGCGAGCGTATGACTGCTCCAGACCACCGCGGCGAACCTACTGACACGAATCTCAGCTCCCTCCTCCCTCTCTCACTCGCTACATACTGAATTATATGGGGAAAGTACCGAATTACATGCTTTTTGCACTCGCGTTGCACGGTTATTGCAAGAAAACTAGCCATCATAAAAGGATCGTTATGGTGTCATTCGAAAGCTCTGTTTATGCCCTTTCAGGGATAGGTACTTGTTTTACGTTCTGGGTCTTATTTAGGCATGAAAATGATCACGTAAACAGCCCTATTTTGGCTAAAAACACCCCGCTGGGCGGTACATATAAATAAACCGCATAGGCCGCTCGTAAGGTGTTAAGGATGAGATCTGTGCAGCATGTGAGGTGTGTGGAGTGAGGAGAAGAGGGAGGGGAGTGAAAGGTACAGCATGGTGGACAGAAGAGGTAAGAATAGCTGTGGAAGAAAAGAAGAAAGCATATAGAGAGTGGTTGGGTAGTAGTGAGAATGAAGATTCCGAGAGACAGAAACGAGCGAGGTACGTGGAGAGTAAGAGGGTGGTGAAGAGAGTAGTGAAGGAAAGTAAGAGAAGAGTAGATGAGGAATTTGGAAGGAATCTGAGTGTAAAATGGAGGGAGAGTAAGAAACTGTTCTGGAAAGAAGTCAAGAAAGTTAGGGAAGGTAGCAAGGGAAACAGTAAGGGTGTGAAAGATAAGAATGGGAGAATGCTAGCCGAGAAGCAAGAGAGAGTCGAAAGATGGAGGAAGTACTTCAGTGAGTTGCTAAATGTAAGAAATGAAGAGCCAGCAAACATAGCTGGATATGGTATGGGAGGGAGAAGAAGAGAAGTAGTGGAGGAGGAGGTGGGGATCAGGAGGTCAGAAGTGTGGGAAGCCATGAAAAGAGTGAAGTTGGGGAAAGCACCAGGAACAGATGGAGTGTGTGGGGAAATGTTGAGGTATGGTGGTGAGATAGTGATAGAATGGGTATGGAAAATGTGCAAACTAGCATGGGAGAAGGGGAGTGCACCCGATGACTGGAAGACTGGCATAATAGTCCCCCTATATAAGGGCAAAGGGGAAAGAGGAGTGTGTGGTAACCACTGAGGAATATGTCTTCTAAGCATAGTAGGGAAGGTATACAGTAGGGTAGTGATTGAGAGAGTGAGAGTGAGAACGGAGAAATGGATAGGCGACGAGCAGGGAGGTTTTAGGAAGGGAAGAGGATGTGTAGATCAGATTTTTACCCTGAATTGTGTTGTGGAGAAGTATCTGGAGAAGAAACAAAAGGTGTATGTTGTCTTTATGGACTTGGAGAAGGCCTATGACAGAGTGGATAGAGAAGGTTTGTGGAAAGTACTTAGAATATACGGAGTAGAGGGCAAGTTGCTGAAAGCAATGAAGAGCATGTATGAGGGTGCAAAGGCGGCAGTACGTGTGGAGAGTGAGCAGAGCGAGTTCTTTGACCTGAATGTTGGTTTGAAACAGGGGTGTGTGATGTCCCCATGGTTGTTTACTGTATATATGGATGGAGTCATGAAAGAAATACTATCAAGAGCAGTGGATGTTGGTGTATCGCTGAAAAGGGAGGGAATTGAGTGGAAGCTACCTATACTGCTGTTTGCGGATGATACAGTTCTGATGAGTGATAATGAATGGGAGTTGCAGGGTCTGGTAAATGAGTTTGGAACATTGTGCGAAAAACGGAATTTGAAGGTAAATGCGGGGAAGAGCAAGGTTATGGTCTTCGAAAGGGGTGAAGTCACAGAGTGTGAGGTGAAGCTGAACGGTCAGGCTATGGAGATCGTCAACTCTTTTAAGTATCTGGGCAGTGTGTTGAGTAAAGATGGGACTATGAATGAAGAAGTGCGGGAGAGGGTACAACAGGGGAAGAGGGTTGTAGGAACGCTAAAAGCAGTAACAAGAAATAGGGTGGTCAGTATGGAAGTGAAGAAGTCCTTGCATGACAGTGTGGTAATCCCGACACTGACTTACGGAAGCGAAGCATGGACGTTGGTTGAGAGACTCAGACCAAGAGTGAGAGCAGTGGAAATTAATTACTTAAGGAGTGCGTGCGGAGTTACATGGAGGGATAGACAGACTAATGAGGAAGTAAGAAGGAGCTGGTGTGGTGTGGAGGTAGATGTGCTGGAAAGTGTGAAAAGGAACAACTTGAGATGGTTCGGCCATATGGAACGTATGGAAAGCGAGAGAATGACTAAGAGGGTGTACGAGAGCTAGGTGGAGGGACAGAGAGGGAGAGGTAGACCGAATGAGAGGTGGAAGGATGGAGTGAGGAAGTACATGAACGAAGGCGGTGCTGGTTGGGGGGAGGGGCGTCGACTGACTGGGGACAGAGGCGTATGGGGGCGGTTCGTTCGTGGCCACCCCTTCGGGGATCACGGCGTCAGGCAATAGATAGATAGATAGATATATTATACATTTATATATATCTTATATGTATTTCGGTAAAACTTTTTTCTGTTAAACTTATAGATAAAATAACTAAATAATAGGTGAATCCAAAACATCTCAAAACACCTTCATTTTATTTATTTATCAAAAATATAGTTTCCTTAATACTAATAAACACCTGTATAATAATGTAATGCCTCGTCCTCCCCATCAATGGGGTTCATGACTACATTGAACATGTTAACACCCCAACTCACACCTCGTCCCGTTTCTCATCCACCTAGAAAAACAAAAATGCGTTGTTTAGACACATGTTGTTATTATATATTAATATATATTTTTTTTTTTTTTTTTTTTTTTAAGAGACAATGAACGGAGGAAGGAAAAACACAGATAAAACAAAAAGGTCCATGTGCCTAAAGGCATCCTCCATTCATAAAATGTTTGTAACAACTGGATTTAAACATTTGTAGATTGTAAGTTTGTGGAAAGCAATTCGAGGGAAGTGAATTCCAAAGAGTAGTAGCTCTGGGGATAAATGAATTCTGATAAGCAGAAGTTCTGCATTGTGGAGGAGAAAGTGTAAATTCATGGGCGCTTTCAGCCGCCCTAGTTCTACGGGGAAAGATGTGGAGAGGCGGCACAATTGAAGCAAGTTCCTCGGAACAATTGCTGTGAAAATATCTGTAGAATAATGCAAGGGATGCAACGTTTCTTCGTATGGATAATGTAGGAAGGTCCTGTGTGATTGCAGGGTTATTGATTAATCTAATAGCTTTATTTTGAATTTTGTCCAACTGCCTCAATGCAACCACTCCACTTCCACCCCACAGAGGTGAACAGTAATCCATCTGAGAACGCACATGACTTTTATATATCACGGCCAACTGCTGGTCAGTGAAGAATTCTCGAACTCTGTACAGGAGTCCCAGTTTTTTAGAGGCATTCTTAGCAATGCTTCGAACATAATGTGTCCAGCTCAAGTTAGTAGTTAATGTTACACCGAGAATGTCAATACTAGGGGAAGTGGGAATATTTACATCATTAAAATATATATGGGAGTCAGTGAGATTCTGTCGGTTAGAAAATTGAATGTACTTGGTTTTCTGTGCATTAAAGGAAACTAGATTCTTTTGTCCCCATCCATTAATTCTAGAAAGGTCCTGGTTCAGAGAAATTGCAGTGTTTATTTTTGAATTTATAAGATCGGGTTGGGTGAAAGAATTGGTAAATGTGAAGGAACTGTGGAGTGTTGAGTCATCTGCGTAGGAATGTATTGGATTATGAGTGGTAGATATGAGATCATTGATATGAATGAGGAACAGAATTGGGGCCAAAACTGATCCCTGGGGAACAAGAGCATTTATTGAGTGAAATTGAGAATAAAGGCCATCTACCATTACACATATTTTTCTGTTATGAAGATAAGAAGAAATTAGTGGAACTAGTGATGCAAGGCCGTAGTGACATCTTCGACAATAAGGATTGATGCCAGACTCTATCAAATGCCTTTGATATATCCAGTGCTATTGTATGTGTTTCACCATGTTGGTCTGTAGCTTGGTTGATTTGATGCGTAAGAAGGCAAAGCATGTCTGCAGGTGATCGACATCGTCTAAAACCATATTGCCTATCACTGATTAATTTATTGTTCTCAAGATGCTTAATTATGTGATTATTTAATATAATTTCAAAGACTTTACCAAGAGTGGAAGTTATAGCTATTGGTCTGTAGTTTGATGGATCTGAAGAGGCACCTTTTTTAGGAACTGGATGGATGTTTGCTTCTTTCCAGGGTACTGGGAAGCATGAGGTATGAGTACACAGACGGAAAAAATTTGCCAATACAGGAGCGAGCACCAAGGAGCAATTCTTAAGTACTATTGGAGGAATTTCATCTGGACCAGGAGCCTTATCTACCGAGAGATTCTGCAAAATAGTTTTGACATGTCTGGTGTGGATCTTAAGTGAGGGAATTTCAGGCGAATTAAAATTAAGTACAGGGACATCTTGATTTATTTCATCTAAGGTTGAGTTGGTGGAGAAAATATCCGCAAGAAGGTTACCTTTACCTCGTGGGTCACTTACAAGATTGCCAGTCGGAGATTTTAATGGTGGAATGGATGAAGCAGTAGTGAAGTTGGATTTAAATGAGTTAAGAGTAGACCAAAATATTTTGTTATCATTTGGATTATTTAGAAGTTTATTTGCCTGCTTGTGGAGAAAGTTTGATTTAGTTAGGTTTAATACAGTTTTGGCATGATTTCTGATGTTTCTAAAGTAATTAAAGGCTTCATATGTTTTTGATCTTGTGTATGCATTGTAGGCTATTGCTTTTTGTTCAGTTACTCTAGCACAATTATGGTCAAACCATTTAGGTGAATTAGATCTTTTACTGTACTTTTGATGAGGAATAAAAGTTTCTATTCCAATTTTTACAAAATCTTGTATGAGGCTCAAGGTGGAGTGTGCATCATTAGAAAAGAAAGAGGTCCAGGGAATATCAATAAAGAAACCTTGAAGACCCTCCCAGTCTGCCCTATCGTAATGCCATTTAGTCACCAAAACAGGTTCAGAGTGGGAAGGTGTGGTAGGTGATAGACAGGTGGCCTGTATCAGACAGTGATCAGAAGATCCAAGCGGGGACCTCACTGTAACATCATAATTTTCTGAATTGGTTGTTAAAAATAAGTCCAGTAGGTGGGAATTATGATTAGGATTATCTGGTACACGGGTGGGTTGGTTGACTAGTTGAGTGAGATTAAATGAGTCTGCAAATAGCTCACATTCAAGACCAGCATCATCAGTCCTGGCTGAATGAGTGAGCCATTCAACATTATGGAAATTAAAATCACCCAACACAATGATTTCAGAAGAAGCATTTAAGTTGAGGACACTGAGTTGTGAGGACAGAGAATCAAAAAGACTTTGCTCTGGAGGAGTATTTGGGGAACGGTAGATGCAACATATGTATTTAAATTTACCAACAGAAATTAATTTGTATATAGAATAATCAAAATAGGGACAATTGAAACTAGTAATCTCCTCCAGGGCAATTTCAGATTTTGCGAAGCAACATACACCTCCTTTAGGTCTGAAATTTTGGAGCAGTTGATAACCTGGAAAATTAAATCTAGACGTGTCAGATGTGGATGTTACTTGAGTCTCTGTCAAAAAAAGGAGAGTAGGGGATTCTGCTTGAAGAAATTGGTGTACAGAATTGATGTTAGAGTGAAGTCCCCTTATATTGCTAAAGAAAAAGCTGCACCGACGAGCAGCTTTGGGACGTTGAAATGCTCTTGACACAGTCGCATGATGACGACCGGGAGGGCCCTGTGTCAATGACCCAACCCTGCCGGGGGTGGATATCCGAGGGACCACCAGGTTTGCTCTTAACAATTGTACTGCCATATTTATTGGGTAAGGTGTATGGTGTTACATGTATGATATGTAGTGGGAAGAGTGGAGGATAGCAATGTAGGGCAATGTCGTGAAGTTGGATGTGTATGTTATATAAAGAGGGTTTTCCTGATACCCCTGATGTGTGAGGCGGAAAGATATGTATCCAGCTACCAAGGCCTGGGAGAGAAAATGGAATTCAGGCTATTCCCTGAGTCTCCCGAAACCTTGGCGGTAGTACTTCCCTGGGCGGGGCTGCCTACCCCTACTACCTACCTATATGCACGCCATGGTAACTTGTAATCATTAACAGTTTATCATTATCTTCCTCCACAGTTGACGCATGTTCTACAGCCATTATTATATAAATAATCTCGTTATCGATGATATTACAATGCTTTCATATTTACCTCGACAGGTGGGCTCGTCTGGCCAATATACAGCATCCACAAAAATATATTTAATATGAATACTAGTTTTGAATTATGTTAACAATGCTTTCATATTTACCTCCACAGGTGAGCTCGTCTGGCCAATATACAGCATCCACAAAAATATATTTAATATGAATACTATAGTTTTGAATTATGTTAACAATGCTTTCATATTTACCTCCACAGGTGAGCTCGTCTGGCCAATATACAGCATCCACAAAAATATATTTAATATGAATACTATAGTTATGAATTATGTTAACAATGCTTTCATATTTACCTCCAGAGTCCATAGGTGAGCTCGCGTCAGCACTTTTGCGGCGCTTTTTGTTGCTGGAGTCAGCAGTCAGCCCTGTCCCGGATGGTGGGGGCATGGCGGAGTCCTCTCCACCACTCTCTGGGTTGTCTACCACCACCACCTCTGGCGCAGAAGTAGGGGGCTGGTCGGCCTGCTGGGACTCTTGGAACTGAAAGAAAGGCATAAATATAGTATTTCAAAGCAATAATTAAGCTATGATTGATAGCATATGTAACTTGACAATAAATATTAATACGTAAAGACATTTGATGTTTATATAAATCCTTCTTTATATATGTATACCTGGAATAAAGCACTAAATATATATTGAAACTTTAGATATGTTACAACCCACAATATTATATAAATGGGAGCATATTATTACAATGTTCTTTTCTTAACAGGAGAACTTACATATTTTCTGGCTGGTTATAACTTGGTCTTATAGTTTCCAATTTATTTATTATTGTCACAAATGTAAGTTAGGTATGTATATTAGTGTTCTCACCTTAGCTGTGACCCGGGTTTTGACATGGGAAATGTGCCCTTTCAGGAAGGAGAACTTTTCTAGTATCCACTCATCAAGGCCAGAACTTGGCCGCCCCTTGCTGGTGCCAGGGGTGCCCGCACCACTCTTCTCGTCGGTGAGCTTAGAATACCGGGTCCGCATACCCGTCACCCAATTTTTCAGCTGAGTTCCTGCGGAAACAGAAACATTAATTGGGTATTGGACATATTGTATAAATGTTTCACATATCGGCGTGAGTAGGTAAAAAATAGGTACATAATCAAATATAGATTCAAGGATGTAAACAGACATTGAATGGAATGTGGGTGATATTGGCAGCACAGCATTTCATATATGCAACTCTTAACATATTTTAAATAGTGCAGGATGAATTTAACGTATGAAACACATGAAATCGAACCAAGAACACAACCAAAAGGTATCAAAACACACATCACTACAATAACATAATGCACGCTTTATTATGGGGTACTTACCTGTGACACGAGGTACTAGGCTGTGAGCCTTCTGTTCAAACATCCGCACCTTCTTGCGTCTGTCTTTGAACTCCTTGAGACGTTTCTGGTACAGCATGGGGTTGTCCTTCACCCACTCTACCAGCATGTCCTCAGCCTCGTCGTGCAACAGGATCCTGGTAAGCTTGTTCTTCTTGATAGCCCCATACACGGGGATATCATCGGCCATGTACTGTGAGTCGCCTTGTTCAACGTCACCACCAGACATGGCCTCCGTATCCTCGGGCTCCTCTTGGCTGTCGTCCATCACAGCCTCGTCATCGTCCAGGAGGGTATCATCTGCATCGAACGAATCGGATATGTCCTGACGATCACTAATAGTAGCAGCGGCCTGGCTGTCTGGTATGATGTCATCTGAGCTGGGCGACGCACTACGTTGGTTGTCCTTTGGCGGGGGTGGGCGGCGTGGGGTGGCTGCTGTGTCACGTGGTTGGCTGGGCCCAGGCGGCGGTTTGGCGACGACACGCTCGTTGGCCAGCGTACCCTTCAGCACATGTCGAGGGTGGATGGACCTGGCAGGGACCTTCTTCTTTTCAGGCTTTTCAGGGGCCATGGCGAAGGGCAGCGTGGGTGGATGTGCAGCAGATAGGGAGGTCAGCGAGGCAGGTCAAGGTTGGGGTCGGTCACTGGTGCGGCGGTGGACTGGGACGAGGCAGCGTGGGTGGGGGCACTTTGTAGGGTGTGGGAGGCGTCTGTGTGAGTGGTGTTGTTGCCACCTCTTCACACGGTGTTGCCACCACTCGGGCTACACTCCACGATTCGTGTAGCTTCGTGTAGGTACGCGTTGACTCTCGTTGGATCTCTTTTGTACACGTGTTGACTCGTGTTACATCCGTGTAGACTCGTGTAAACTCTCGTTGATTCGTCCAACATTTTTGAAATAACGGTATTTCAAATGACACTCGCTTTTTCGTGTTACACTCGTGTTCTGTTCTCAGTGGTTCGTGTATACTCTTGTTTACTCGTGTTTTTACTCGTGTTTGAATCGTGTAAACTCTTGCATCATGGTGCCACCATATTTTGGCATTTACATTCGTGCTTTGTACTCTTGTTGATACGTGTTGCATGTGTGTTACATACGTGTTGTTACGTGTAGACACGTGTTGTTACGTGTAGACACGTGTTGTTACGTGTAGACACGTGTTGTTACGTGTAGACACGTGTTGTTACGTGTAGACACGTGTTGATTCGTCAACGGCGAAATGATGACGAAAAACGACGAATCAGCAAAGAGTGTTACACGGGTTTACACGAGTCAACACGAGTTAACACGAATAATGAAGAGTTATTCAGAGTTCAGCACGAGTTAACACGTATGTACAAGAGTCTACACGTATGTAGGCCACAATCATGGGTACTCGCCACATGGCATGACATTTTTGGACCCCGTGGCGAGTACCCACGAGTGTGTCGAGTAAACAAAGAGTATAATCGAGTCTAACACGAGTGTTGAGGAGTCTCGACGAGTCATTGCTGAATAGCAAAATTTCAGCACTCGTGTTGGACTCGCGCACCGACTCGGCTATGTGTGAACCACCCTTATCTCTCTCTCTCTCTGTCACCGTGAAGTCACTGTGCGAGAAATACGAGTTTCAGGAGAGATACTCACAATGCAGTGAATGTTTGAATAGAAAACTATACTCACCTGATGGAAAACGATCGTTTATTATTTACATGGACGCAACAAGTTTTGACTCACAACCGCGCTTCACAGTCCTTCATAACTGAATAGATCTCCAAATAGAGTAAAAACTTGGCGTGTTCTTGTAAATAACAACTAGGAGCCGTCTAATGCAAGATGTTGGACTGTGACTGGAACCTGGCAACAAGGGAAAAGCGTGGGGACATCCCCCGATATAAAAAAGCCACGTATGAGCAACTTGGTTGAGCCCGAGAACTTTCAGGCTTCTCCTGTACTTCTCACTTATCACTTATCTCTGTCCAAATACTCTTCTTTCCTATTTTACTCCTGCCATCTGGTCTGGTCTAGCCGTAGTGTGGCCTAGTCTCAGGCGAACCAAGGCAGTTTTCTATCTTCTATTATCATGGAAAGAACACTGCCAGGGAACTGTGGTAGGCTTAGTGAAGTGTAGATTGTTATTTGTCATGGACGTCCAATCTGCTTGCCACCAATGACGGAGGAGCTCAGTTGGGTAATGTTTGATAAATAATCAGATACAGAAATAGGTCACGGCATGCTCAAGTTGAGTAGATTTCTTACACGAACAGGCATAGTATTGCCACTATTCACTAGGTATATTATATTTTAAAAAATAGTGTAAACTACAGGCTGGGCAATTAGTGTTGCGGATCTACTGTACTTGCCCCGGGCTAGTGACATCTGAAATGTACTTGCCCTGACAGTCTTTTCACCTGCCCTGACTCATTTTTTACTTGCCCTGATACATCGTAAGGAATTTCACTCGTTAAGTACCACATACATTTACAAACATGCCACCAGCTTCTATAAATTGGATGCTATGTCCATACTACTTATTGAATTTTGGGAAACTTCATGCATTAATAATGTTATGGAAATACCAAGAGTTGATGGTAAAACATTGAAACTAAGAAGAGGACAATGAAGGTTTCCATTTATTTACCTATCTCTTAAACCTCTCCTATTCTGGGATGCTCAGGCCTCTTCAGTTTAAATCTTTTCTTGTCCACTCTCTTTCCTCTTTCTTCCTTGATTTACGATACTACCAGTTTATCCCCCAATTCCAATATAAATTATATTGCATTTAACCAGATTCTCTTTTCAGAGGACCTTTGGTATGGCTTTATTTTGTCACCAAGTGATATGATCTCAAGTGTCTCTAATAATATATTTATGATCTAACATTTCAATCTTTCCCTATTGTTTTGTATTGTCAAGCCATCTTCCTTTATCAGGGCCTCAGACTTTATCCTTAAATATAAGTTTTACAGAACTTCATATAAGCATTGACTCCTTTACACTTTTACTGTCAAAACCATTAGCACTGAAATTACATTTAAAATTTTCCCTTGTAAGCATTGATCTCTCGTTATACTGTGTGCATAGTGTGATAGGATATTCTCAGTAAATGTACCTTCTCTCACCTAATCTTATCTTCAAGTTCCTTCCCCTACATGATTTTGTTAAAGTCTATTCTCAGTAAATGTGCTTTCTCCCACCTAATCTTATCTTCAACTTCCTTCCCCTACATGATTCGTTTAAAGTCTATTCTTGCGCAGTTTCACGTCTTCATTGTTATCATTAACCTGAAACTAGTGCATTGATATCATCGATTGGCTTTCATATAGGATGAGGTGCAGATTACTGTTTCTCTTACTAGTCCTTATATATTTGTCTTTCACTCTTTGTATCGTACTGTAAGTAATCTTGTCCTCAATTTCTTCCTCTTGAATCTCAGTTCTTGAATGCAAATAATCAATATATTAGGGTGAAACAATAATCATGAAGACATGCATATCATTATCTTTAAACTAGCTTAATAAGTGTTAGTAAAGCAGGAGAGGAAAAGTGTTATTTCTTAACTATTTTGATATTAGTTAAACAAAATGTTTGCGAGATACAGCCGGCTGCTACTTTACTGCTTTTAATGCCTCTTATAACACTAAGAGAGGATGAAGCTTAATATCGGAGGGATAACCCGTCCAAATGGCTTCAAATTGGATAGGTTCCGTTTTAGAAAATATGTAGTAAGCATTTGGTTGGGAAACAAGGTTGTGGATATATGGAATAGATTGTCTAGTGCAGCGATTAGCTAAGGAACGGTAGAATATTTCAAAAGCAAACTGGATAGCCATATGAATGATATGGACTGGGTGTAAATGGGATCTACCTCGTGTAGGCCGGTCAGCGTTATGTAGACTTCCGATTTATTATGTTCTTAAGTCCCTTTTGATAATGAACACTACGTATTGGACTATTGGTGTAACACAAGTTGTTTCATGTTTGTTTTTATTGGAATTTAACTACAGTAGACAAAGATTTGTGAATATTCGACTTATTTTTTCGAATTTGTCTTACTTATTCGGCTATCATAACCTTAACATATTAGATCATATTTTACCATTTAATGAACAATTTTAATTTACAGCCAAATCTACCCCCTAACCTATCTTGGTCAACCCAAAACAATTTTATAGTATTGTAATGCTCACCTTAAAATAGCCCTACCTAAGCTATCCTAACCATATAACTTCTCTAATTTCCTCATGTCCCTGTCCTCTTTCGTGGTCATCTGTGCATGAAAATTATGAAAGCTAATTGAAGACTGCCAAAAGAGATGTGAAATAAAGCTAAAAGGTATATATTTCTCCTTATGCCTCATCCCCATAGTCTTCATTGATATTTACCATGCTTCAATCTTGATTATTGTTAAAACAGGCAAACAAATACGTAAATATATATTTTCAAATACTCTATAAACGATAATCTTACTGCTAACCTTTTTGGTTGACAAGTCTAGCCTATAAAATTTAATACGGAGGAAAAAGAATTATAGACGACATTTCTTGGAACAGGCAGTCTTAGTCTATGTACAAAAAAAAAATTAGAAATATAATACTGTTCATTATTAATACAAACCAGAGAGAGAGAGAGAGAGATAGTGAGAGTGGGTGAGTGAGTATAATTATGGGAAACCACAACATTGATTAACCCGTACAGCCCCAGCGACGCGCCTGACGCGTCGGCGATGTATGTAACGCACAGCCCCAGAGACGCGCCTGGTGCATCACCCTAATTGCGCCGACCGTAACCTCAGGTGTAGCCATTCAAGAGGGCTCAGATTTGTATGGGAACTGTGTACGTATCCCACGCAACCGTGCCGATGGTTGAAAACTCTCAAAGTCCACGTGCGTGCGCGTGAGCGCGCAATAACCTGTTTTTTGGGGGTAATTGCCTTCAATTTTTTACTCTTGTAAAATACGTTTTCGGGGGCTCTGTAGGACCATTCTTTAAGCTTTTTGAGCGGTTTTTCGTGGTTTTTCCTTCATTCCTAACCCATTCACTATTGTTTCTGGAATAAACCCATTTTTTGAAAACCGGCCGGGTTCTGGTGAACAAACATTACAAAACTAGCCGGGGCTGGACGGGTTAACGAAGAAACATGTGTCTGTCAAATTGTCTCTTATAGCAAAATTCCGATAATTTGAAAATCCCCAAAGTTCGAGTTTTTGAAGATCAGTATTATTAATTAAAATGCCCCAGAACGAGAAGCCCACCACGGCAGCCACGAGCGAACACCACACAGAAACACCCGAAAGAAAGGCCCACAGAACGAAAGGACTAGGTGACCGAGCCAACCAGTTAAGACAGGCCGAAGCCCGCAGGGCTAAGCAGCTCCAAACCACACCTGCCTACCCCTTCTAAACACTGACCTTTCCTCCACCTCGCGTATACACTACCCCTCGTGTCCTACACCTCTACCTACATGATGATGAACATAAATACACCTTAAGTTAATACACCCATGCCCTGTCCCTAAGTTAGGATGTTATGCCCTGTTTTTCTACAGGTTTAACTTGGGTAATGTGAGTTCTGAATGACTGGGTATATAAGGCTGCATGCACAATACAAGGTATGAGGAATAGAGAACACAAAATAAACACACGGTAACACGACACAAGTTCACGTTTATTGACGTAAATAAATAAAGAGTATAGAAAGGTAGTAATTCTCGCACAAAACAAATAATAGAAGGGAACTGCTAGCATTAGCGGATCTGGATGGAGCCTAGTCTCCCACTTCCAACGTTCAGGTATATTCTTCTGATCATGGGTTTAATTAGCAAGTTTATATTTTACTGGAAGACCTCAATATATTCGTATAATTCAATGTCACTGAGTTGACCTCTTACTGGCTGGTCGCGTGCCCAAGTAGCAGCTCACAGTTAGGGTTAGACATGCGTATATTGTAGAACACGGAATCTCTAGTAACCTCATGGGGGTACTGATCTAAGTTTTATATTCTTATGGCAGAAATACTTAGAACACAAATCAGTGGGCGAACGTTAGATATCACTAGAGTTTTAATATCTGAATAAGGTAATTACGAGAGTCAAGGTCGCCTGTTAATTAAAGAGCACTGATCGCTTAGTACGTCCCAAATGGAATGGTTAAATATGAATTACACTGGGCAAGGTTTTAGCCACTTTATAGAAAGTTAATAAGTGAGTATCAAGCTAGTACTATAACACTTAGTACTAGCAACATGAATCTTGAATAGTATTGGTAGATCTGGTCCTGGTTATCTTGCTTCCGGTGATGTTGGGGGCTAACGACTGGTTCCTCGGCCGTCCAGATGGTCCAAAATGTAGGAAGTTCTCAAGTAGGATCTCTTGACGATCGTTGCTGGCTACACACTTATATACCCACGAATTTGTGTGAAGGTTATAAGGTGCACGTTAGGACTTGTACATGGACAGATGCTTCTATCAGTCTTCTCTGCCACGGAGTCTGCCGGATCTGGAATCACACTCCGGAACAACACGAGGGCAGAGCTGGAGATAAACTGCAGGGTAGTGACCACTGGTTGGTGTCTAGTTTTCAACTGATTTGACTGGGGGCGGGAGCTAGATTTATAGGCTCGGTTCTGGACCCTGTAGACAGTAGGGATCTCGAGTCTTATGGACTTAATTGAGCTCTCAATAGATATGGGGACTAGGTAAGATGGTATTTACTGTTGTGGCACAGGGCTATAGGAAGCCTTTATATTTTCATATAACTGAGCCTTAGTAAGAGGTACTATTTTGGCTATACTGGAATTATTTAGGGGAGGGAGACTGGATCTACTTTGCGAGGAGGATGGGGACAGCTGTGATAGGAGCGTCTCTCTTAGATTGTGCAATCTTCATTCTATGGTATAGCTGAGGTGCTAATTTAGTGATCAGAGCATGCAAGAAAGGTAAATGGTTTATTGTGAGTAAATAGAGGTTAGTAAAGGTGTTAGTCATGCATGGTTAGTTCATTGATAGGAAGAATTCCTGTGCTACCTGGCAATGACTCGAAAGTCAAAAGAGGGGCCAGGTATACCTCCGCGGGGGTGGAGGTCTCCCTCCTCGGGTGGGCAAAAAGGGGGAGCTGGGCGCCCTCTCTCTGTGATAGTCGTCCGGCGGCTGTGGCTAGGGGCTTGCCATATCACCAGTGTTGGTAATAACCCTCTGTGTATGAGACAGATGTGGGTGTCCTTAATACCAAAACCGAAGGTGCCTTGGCTAGCTGGTTTTACTCGGCTGGTTGTTAATTGTAGGGTTTGCTGGATGTGGTGGAGACTGGGTTGCTAACTCTGCCACATTTATCTGGAAGTATGGCAATAGAAGTTAGTTACTGGCGAGGCGGCTAGCCTCGCACCGACGACCATTGGGTGCAGGGTTGTGAATGGGTTGTAAGAGAATAGATGGCATGCAAGGGGCTAGTAAAGTTCTAATGTTGTTCTGGCCTACTAAGTGAAGGTAGGCTGGATAGGAGTATATATATAAAAGGTTGGAGAGCATTAGCAACGGACAATTCAAGGATCTTCGAGAGGTATGAGAGAGAGGCTAGGTCGGACAAGAGTAGAGAAGTGCGGGGTCTTATAATGAGAGGGGGGGGAGAGTTCAAGGGCTACAGGGAAATTTTGCCCCTAAGGTCCCTGGGCGTGGGGGTGGCATTAGGCTACAATTGATATTGGAGTTTGAAAAGGCAGTAGAATACGTTAGCCAAATGCTACCGGGGAATGCAACTATGGGGTGGTTATGAGTCTGGAAAAGATAGAGTTATGTGATCAGTCCGAGGGTTATGGATACTATTAGTTGGCCCTGGGAACTGCGTTTTCTATTAAATATAAATATACCAACAACAGCGGTAGTTCGGAGGGGTACTTAGTTATTGTTTCGGGGTACTTATGACAGATACTGGTAACCAGGTTATCTTATACAATCTCTGGTTGGGGTAAGAGGTGCATGACACGAAGTAAATTGGCGTAGTGTGGACTGTGGATACGAAGGAGGCAAGGGGAAGACGTATGACAATTGTGGAAAAGTAAATGGAAAAAGGTGAACACAATGGCGGATAAAAATACTTAACCTAAGGATTGCATACATCAATGAACGATGACATTATAGTCGTCGTCCTAATAAGGTGATGAAACCTGGTCGATCTGTACTTGGCACAATACGACACAAGGACAGTGCCGCTATGTCGTATCAATACTGGTGGCAGTTAATATTAGAGACACTTAGTTACTAGAGGAATAATGCAAGGGGGCGACTGAGCATGGGTTACATATATCTATACTAGTCATGGGAAATGATATACAAGGTCTAGGGACAGGCGTGGGTGTTTTAACTTCTAAGATATATAACATCTACTTCTCGGATGTAAGAACATACATAGATATAATTATGGCTATCTGATGTGTTGGCATTGGCTCAACGTCGGGACAGGGCATGGGTGTTTTTAATATGAATGTATATTCCTGTTCATCATCTTTGTAGTTAGGAGTGTAGGACACGAGGGGGTTAGTGTACGTGAGGTGTGGAAAATGGTCAGTTTAGAAAAGGTAAATGGGTGCGTCCTGGAGCTGTTTAGCCCTGCGGGCTTGGGCCTGTCTGAAATGGCTGGCTCGGTCAGCTGGTCCTTTCGTTCTGTGGACCTTTCTTCCGGGTGTTTCTGTGTGGTGTTCGCTCGTGGCTTCTGTGGTGGGCTTCTTGTTCTGGGGCATTTTATAGGATATCAATATCAACATATCCTAAAATACCTTATCTTGCCAGACTAAGTTTCTGAAGACCAATCGCCCCATAAATCTATGTATGTTCTTCCATCAGAGAAGTAATATGTTAACCCCTGTCTTGCCAGACTAAGTTTTTGAAGACCAACCACCCCCATAAATCTATGTATGTTCTTCCCAGGTTAAAACACCCATGCCCTGTCCCTAGGTTGAGCCAATGCCAACCAGTTCACACAGGCCTAAATCTATGTATGTTTTTTCCCATCCAAGAAGTAATATGTTAACCCCCTGTCTTGCCAGACTCAGTTTCTGAAGACCAACCGCCCCCATAAATCTATATATGTTCTTCCATCCGAGAAGTAGTATGTTAAAACCCCATGTCCTAATTGATAAGAAACTATGATACCCACGGGTACACCAGTGTATATAGAACCATTGTTCCAGTAAGACCTAGACAGAAATGACTGAAGATGTTAGCCACCATGCAGTAACTTTAATTCTTACCCCAACCAGAGATTGTATATACAACCCTCTTTTACCATTGTCTCGACGCATTTTCACCACGAAACAATACCGAAGTTACCCCTACGAACTGCCGTTTTCTTTGGGGTATATGTCATAGAAAACGCAGTTCCCAGGAACAACTAGATCAGCAAGAAATAGTGTCAGATTAACAGTGTCCATAACCATCGTATTGACGAGTAATAATACACCATGTTTTCCCTACTTTTATCCACAGTCAAGCACACACCTACAGTTAACCTCCTCTTCCCCACAGCCCCACAGTCCACATGATTCTATCCTTTCCAGACTCATATTACCACCCCATATTGCTCATCTCCCGGTAGCGTTTGACTAACATACTTTCCCCGTCATTAACCCCCCAAGCTCCGATACCAACTGTAGTCTAATGCCACCCCTACGCCCAGAGACCTTAGGGTCAAACTTCCACGTAGCCCCCCTTAACCCTCTCCCTCTCGTTAACCCCCCACGCTCCTCGACTCCTTTCCGACCTAGCCTCTCCACCATACCTCCTGAATATCCTTGATTTTTCCGTTGCTAACATTCTCCAACCTTTTATATATATACTCCTATCCAGCCTACCTTCCCTTAGTAGGACGGAACAACATTAGAACTTTACTAACCCTTTGCATGCCATCTATTCCCTCACAACCCATTCACAACCCTGTACCAAATGATCGTCAGTGCGAGGCTAGCCGCCTCGCCAGTGACTAACTTCTATTGCCATACTTCCAGATAAATGTGGCAGAGTTAGCAACCCAGTCTCCACCACATCCAGCAAACCATGCAATTAACAACACAACCGATTAAACCAGCTAGTCAAGGCACCTTCGGTTTTGGTATTACGAACACCCACATCTGTCTCATAAACAGAGTTATTACAAACACTTGTGATACGGCAAGCCCCTAGCCACAGCCACCGGACGACCATCACAGAGAGAGGGTGCGCACCTCCCCTTTTTTACCCACCCGAGGAGGGAGACCCCCACCCCTGCGGAGGTATACCTGACCCCTGTTTTGACTTCTGGGTCATTGCCAGGTAGCACAGGAATTCTTCCTATCAATGAACTAACCATGCATGACTAACCCCTTTACTAACCTCTATTAACCCACAATAACCCATTCACCTTTCTTGCATACTCTAATAACCAAATTAGCACCTCAGCTATACCATAGAATGAAGACTGAGCAATGTAAGAGAGACGCTCCCATCACAGCTGTCCCAGTCCTCCTCGCAAAGTAGATCCAGTCTCCCTCCCCTCAATACTTCCCGTATAGCCAAAATAGTACCTCTTACTAAGGCTCAGTTATATCACATTATGAAGGCCCCCTATAGCCATGTGCCACAACAGTAATCACCACCTTACCTAGTCCCCGTATCTATTGAGAGCTCAAATAATTCCATAAGACTCGAGATCCCTATGGCCTATAGGGTCCAAAAACCGAGCCTATAAACCCAGCTCCAGCCCCCAGTAAAATCAGTTGAAAGATAGACACCAACCAGTGGCTGGCCCCCTTAAGTTGACCTCTAGCTCTGCCCTTGTGTTGTTCCTGAGAATTGAGTTCCAGAGCCGGCAGACTCCGTGGCAGATTTGAGATAGAAGCATCTGTCCACGTACAAGAAATCTACGTGCACCTTATAACCTTCACACACCAGTGGGTATATAAGCGTGTAGCCAGCAACGATCGCCAAGAGATCCGTCTTGAGAACTTCCTACATATTATGGACCCCCTGGACGGCCGCGGAACCAGTCGTTAGCCCCCAACATCACGGACGCAAGATAACCAGGACCAGACCAACCAAATACTACCCAAGATTCACTTTATTAGTACTACAGTGTTACAGTGCTATTTAGAGACTCACTTATTAATATTTCTATGAAGTGGCTATATCTTTGCCCCAGTATAATTCATATATAACCATTCCATCAGGAAGTGCTAAGCGTATCAGTGTTCATTAATTAACAGGCGACATTAACTCTCGTAATTACCCCGATCCAGATATTATTACATAGAAGTAAAACCCTAGTGATATCTAACGTTCGCCCACTGATTTGCATTCTACGTATTTCTGCTATAAGAATATAAAACTTAGATCAGTACCCCCCTGAGGTTACTAGAATTCTCGTGCTCTAAATATACGCGTGTCTAATCTAGTCTGTGAACTACTACTCGTGCACCAGAACTGCCAGTAATAAATCTAAATAGTGAAATTGAATCTATAAGTAACATTGATGGCTTCCAGTATATAAACTTGCGAACAAAGCCAGTGATCAGAAGAGTATACCTGAACGTTGGAAGTGGGAGACTAGGCTCCATCCAGATCCACTAATGCTAGTTGTTCAATTCTATCATTTGTCTTGTACGAGTATTCATACCTTCTTATGCTTCCTATTAATCATCCTCAATAAACGTGATCGTGTGTCTTGTTACCGTGTGTTTATTTTGTGTTCTCTATTCCTCATACCTTGTTTTGTGCATGCAGCCTTATATACCCAGTCAGTTAGAACTCACATTACCCAAGTTAATCCTGTAGAAAAACAGGGCATAACATTAATATTAAAATGGGGAAAACTGAAGAAAAAAAAATGCGCGCCAAAATCGGCGTAAGGGAGACATGGTAATATGCAGACGATGACAACCTGCTACCCCCAACCACCTTCTACGAACTTACACTAATTATTGTATAACACTGTGACCACAGACCAACACCTACAATCTTCAAATTGTTTGCCACCAACAACATCTAAAAGCTTAGCAAGCTTTACTATCCCCAAGTAAATTCTTAAGTTCACAACATTACGAAATTCACGGCCCAGCAATAACAACAAATCTTAAGCCATGCATCCGGTACATGGTTACATTGTTTTAGCCTAACTAGTTGTATTCAATGTTTCTCTTTTATGTTATATTTATCCATTAATTGAACTTATTTACGTTATTGTATCCAAAAGAACTAAATATTGACAGTATATGACAAACTAATAATAGCTGCCGAAAATATTACGAAATTTACGATCGATCAGCTGCGTCGTCTCTGTGTATTACAGGGTCACCGCAGCGAGAAGTGTCGGTCTCTGTTTTACTAAAGGCCCACCGTTTTACTAAACGCCCACCTCATCATCGATGTTTTCGTATACTAATTATCTATCAGTATTTGATATTATATGACAACTATTTTTTTTTTTTTTGTATTGAAGCGTCAACTTAAATAATAATATAAAAAAATAACTTGTCCCCTGGGCAACTGCCGGGCAGACTAGCGTTGCAAATCACTAGCCTGGCAACATATCCGGGCTAGTCCGGACTGCCGGGCTGCACCTAATTTCCCAGCCTGTTACAGTAACTACTTAGCTAACTGTATATATAATTCCTGCATGATATATGACTAAATTATAATAGGTTATAGATTTGTGTTGCATTCACTTACAAAGTGTTGTATACTGTATCCACTATATACCATTTCCCTAGTAAGCAAGAATACTCGGTGTGCCTTATCTACAGTGCTATGTTTGACCATTATTAAATATTTAATCATTAATATGACTAATTAAAATATATAATTAAATATGATTAATATGATTTACTTGTTTTTGTTTTTCTGTACTTAGTTTCTTGCTCCTCGCTAAGCTTATTGGGATCATGGCAGGTATGGAGTGCGAGTCTCTAACTGATCTGCATCATCTTATTCTCCAGGTAAGGGAAGAGATGGTTGTGGTGAAGGAAGAGGTCTTGGCTCTAAGGGAGGTTAATGTTAAACTTCAGAGGGAAGTGGATTTGATTAAAGACGAAAATCTAGCTTTCAAGTTTAGCCAAGAGGAAATAAAGTCGAGTAAGGGGAAAAGGGAGGAAGTTAATGATTTTTTTTATTCATGGCAGGTTGTTAAAAATACGGGTGGGAAAGTCACACTCAAGAAGCAGGATAGTAGAATAGGTATGCGTGTGACAAATACATTCTCTCCTTTGCGAGACGAATGTGAGGGAAAAGATAGTCAGGATAAGGGAGGGTCAAGGGGTTATCACACTGGGCCAATTATCGTCACTCTTCAGCAAAAAGTGGAGCTACCGTCAATCTCCAGCACAAATCTCACCCTTTGATGGAGCTAGGATGCTTCCCGCACTGGGTGGGAAGCTCCAGTTTTTGATGGAGGTAGAGTGTCAGCCTCTTTACAGCTCGCATTTAATCTCATTGATATCTCAAGTATATGACGTCGAAATATATATTTTGCTACATAATTGTGTGTTTTGATTGTGAGAAGGGCTGCGGATAGACATAAACTAAGTGAATTAATGCTAAAATAGCTACACCACTTGCAGCTAAATAACCACTTCCTATACCTACGCCACGGCGATTGGTATGAAACGAAAACATTCGGTTGTGTAGCAGGAGGAACTGTTTTTCAGATGCCTATTTACTAAGAATCATTGAACAATATATTTAACCTAGCCTAACCTAACCTAGTATATTAGTGGACTATTTATGAATGTAAAATGTAAAAATATATTGTAACATTACCAAATTATTGAGATAAATACAGGTCTACCCGCATACACAGGATTATGCCTACAACCTCCGAAAAGTTCAAAATATTTCCTCATATATGCTTCAAATATAAAACATAATCACGCAAACTTGTAGATTGAGTCATATTGAAATATTAGTGTCGATATAAATACATATTACTCTAAATTATTGGTGAAACAGCACAATATAAACGATCGTTTAGTGCCGAGGTAACGACAGGGGCTCCGTCAGGCTATAGCCTATATTTTGCGAAAAACTTCCTCATAGTTACTTATATAAGCTTCACACGCAAAACATAGCAACATTAACGTATAGATTGGGTCCTATTACACAAAGTTTGTCAATCCATATTATTTTACAGTTTAAGTGAAACCACTGTTCTATAGCCTACGCCACAGCGATTGGTATGAATCGAAAAAGTTCAAAATATAAATTTCCTCATATAAGCTTCAAATTTAACAAAAAAATTATACTAACGTGTAGATTGAGTCATATTGCATTATAATTGTAGATGTAAATTCATATTGCTATACATTACAGTATTTTTTTTTTTTTAAGAGACAATGAACGGAGGAAGGAAAAACACAGATAAAACAAAAAGGTCCATGTGCCTAAAGGCATCCTCCATTCATAAAATGTTTGTAACAACTGGATTTAAACATTTGTAGATTGTAAGTTTGTGGAAAGCAATTCGAGGGAAGTGAATTCCAAAGAGTAGTAGTTCTAGGGATAAATGAATTTTGATAAGCAGAAGTTCTGCATTGTGGAGGAGAAAGTGTAAATTCATGGACGCTCTCAGCTGCCCTAGTTCTACGGGGAAAGATGTGGAGAGGCGGCACAATTGAAGAAAGTTCCTCGGAACAATTGCTGTGAAAATATCTGTAGAATAATGCAAGGGATGCAACGTTTCTTCGTATGGATAATGTAGGAAGGTCCTGTGTGATTGCAGGGTTATTGATTAACCTGACAAGCGCGATATAGACCTAGGTGCTAGGGTAGTTATTTGTGCATTTCTAGCCCTAGATTCTGACAGAATTCGTTATATTTACAATATAAAGCATTATTTGTTTTCGGTATGCTTTTATTTTACATATATGATGTATATATGAACCTTCAAGAGTGCTAAAATAAGTGGGAAAAGCATTTGGGTGGTGAAAAACGAAGATATTGGCCACCCGGTCATAATCTCAGGCGAGAGAGAGCCACAGGCAGCCCTCCCCTCTCGCTGTCTGGGAGTCAACTGAGACGAGCGGGGCGGTGTGTGCCGGTGTCTGGGTGTTGCATAACGATCTTTTATGCAACCCACTTGTGCTACATTATTGCGGGAGAGAAAAATAACCGATAAATGATGATAATAAGAGGATAAATAGGTGATAATTGAGGAGGGGGGGGAGGGGTGAGAAACACATGGATGAGTACTAGAGGGGAATTATCTCACCTAGAGACAAAATCCTTTGTTTTGATAGGCCCTTTTTTTTTTTGGAAGGCTTTTTTTATGGTCCTGCTTCCGTGAGGCCTATCGCGTTCCCTATAGGAAGCCTTCCGTGAGGCCTATCGCGCTTGCCGGGTTAATCTAATAGCTTTATTTTGAATTTTGTCCAACTGCCTCAATGCAACCACTCCACTTCCACTCCACAGAGGTGAACAGTAATCCATCTGAAAACGCACATGACTTTTATATATTAGTATAGGTGAAACGGACCAATATAGGCTAAGGTCGGACGTTGTTATTGTTGTGTCGGAGACTCACGCAGCCAGGACGCTTGGCGTGTGTGATAGAATTTGCTGGCGCTACTGACTGGAAACGAAGACTGGAGAATGGAGATTGACGAGAATTTGGCCCAGTGTGATAACCCCTTTAGCCGAAGTGCTTGCCGCCGACTCAGCTCCAACCGCTGACGCTGCGCTACCTACCACCACCACCACCCCCACCCCCACCACCACCACCAAGGGAGCTTCTGCCACCACCGGGGGTTCTCCAACTGCAGCTGCTGGATCCTCCCGAGGGAAAGGTAAGTCTGTGTCCCGAGAAGGTAAGTCTGTGTCGATTGTGGGCGACTCCATGGTAAGACATTTAGTTAGGGCTACCCGCACTAAACTTAGGAAGGTTGTGTGTCTGCCTGGCCATGGAGTTGGGAGGGTTTTAGAGAAGATGGACCACATCTTGGAAGATAGTGGAGATAACCCCATTATCTGTCTCAGTGCCGGGAGTAACGATGTTGGTAAGGGTAGAAGTGAGGAACTGCTGCAGCAGTATCGGGATGTGTTAGATAAGGTTAGGATGAAGGGAGGGATCCCTGTAGTACATTGTATCCTACCCAGAAGAGGAGTTCCCAAGGAATGGACATCCAGGGCGATTGGTGTCAATTGCCGGTTGGAGAAATATTGCAAAGAAAAAGCAATACCATTCATTGATAACTGGGATAGTTTCTATGGGAGAGATGGGATGTACGCAAGGGATGGGGTTCATCTTTCACGGTTAGGGGTTTCCACATTAGCTAGTTCTATAGATAGGGTAGTTGTGGGGTTTTGAACAGAAATATTGAGAGGTTAAATGGAACAATTTTAGCGTCAGGCGAAAGCGATAAGGATATTCAGTCTCATGCTAAAAATGATGACTATATTGCTAATGATAGTAGTGATGGTGCAACGGAAGATGGAAATGTCGTTAGAAATAAAGGTGAATTAGGTATAAAGAAAAGAAGTAAATTGAGAGTATATTACACAAACTGTAGGAGTCTATATAACAAAATGAATGAACTTAGAGCCCTTGTTAGCAAAGAAAATATAGACATAATAACGCTAACTGAAACGTGGATTAATACAGAAACCAGGCATTTTTTAGCAGAATTTGATATACCAGGATATAGTCTGTTTAAATATGACCGAACAAGTAAGAGGGATGGCAGTATAGCAGTGTTTGTCAGGAGTACATTAAAAAGCTGTATTAAATCAGGTATTAGACTAAATAACGATAATGAAAGTGTTTGGGTAGAGGTTAACGAAGGTAGTGAGACCATAGTTATTGGAGTTATGTATAGACCGCCAAATATGAGTGGAAATGATGGAACGTCATTATGGGAGGAAATTAAAATGGCATCAAGGTTTAGCAATGTGTGCATTATGGGGGATTTAAATTTTCCGAATATAGATTGGCAGCATCAAATAGGAGACTCTGATTCTGAGGAGTTTATAGAGGTAGTACAAGACAGTTTTTATTTCAATTCATAGATACGCCGACTAGAGGTAATAATATTCTCTATTTAGTTTTCAGTAACAATGAACATATGGTAAATAATGTAGAGATAGGGGACCACCTAGGAAATAGTGACCACAATTCTGTGTATTTTAATATACAATGGAAAGGTAATACCAGAGAGAATACAACATTAATACCTGACTTCAGAAAAGCCAATTATGGTGGGTTAAGAAAAGCCCTATTAGCAGACCCTATGGTCAAAAAATTAAGTCGATCCAAGTGTGCAAATGAGTGTACCCCTTCTCAGGCACCTGTCATCTTAAGTCAGGAAGAGACATCAACCTTGGTAGATACATACGATAATTGTATCGAGTCAGTATTCAATGCACAAAATAAATACATCCCCAAAAGAAAATTTAGATCAACACAGAACCAACCCAAATGGATGAATAATAGACTATTAGATCTTCTAGGACAAAAGAGAGGAATATATAGAAAAATTGGGAAAGGCGAAATTCACCTACTTGCTTACTATCAGAATCTATCAAGACAGGGAAAAAAGGATATTAGGAAAGAAAAAATAAATTATGAAATTAAGGTTGCCAATGACTCAAAATATAATCCTAAAGCTTTTTACCAACTATATAAATCCAAGGTTAGAGATGTAATTGGTCCCCTTAAAACTTCGATAGGAGAAATGACAGAAAATGATTTAGAAATGTGCAGTACATTAAATAGTCAATTTCTTTCCGTTTTCACTAATGACAATTTGGCACAGTTTCCAGAAGTCCGTAAGGTATATAGCGATAGTATAGAAAATAGGTTAAGTACGGTTACTATAAGTAGAAATGATGTGCTTAAGGAAATTGACAGACTGAAACCTCATAAATCGCCTGGTCCTGATGAGGTATATGCTAGAGTATTAAAAGAATGTAGGGATGAGTTAAGTTACCTATTAACATTTCTATTTAACAAGTCATTAGAGACAGGTATAGTTCCAGAAGCTTGGAAGCTTGCAAACGTAGTTTCGATCTTCAAAAAAGGTGACAAATCAATAGCATCCAATTACCGTCCCATTAGTCTTACATCAATCATAGGAAAGCTACTAGAGTCAATTATTGCTAGTAAAATTAGAAACCACTTAGATACATTTAATTTAATAAATTCTTCTCAGCATGGATTCACTCAGGGACGTTCTTGCCTTACTAATTTGCTTAGTTTTTTCTCAGAGGTATATGAAGCAGTACATAATGACAAGTCATATGATATAATATATTTAGATTTCAATAAAGCTTTCGACAGAGTCCCCCATGAGAGATTGATGAGAAAGGTTGAGGCGCATGGAATAGGTGGGGCGTTGTTGGGATGGATTAGGTCATGGCTAATTGGTAGGAAGCAGAGAGTCAGCATAAATGGTACAAAGTCAGAATGGGGAGCAGTCAAAAGTGGTGTCCCCCAGGGATCTGTATTAGGTCCTCTGTTGTTTGTTATATACATAAATGACCTTGATTTAGGTATAACTAGTAGGATAAATAAATTTGAAGACGATACCAAAATGGGGAGAACAATTGATTCAGATAGAGATATAGAGTGCCTCCAAAGGGATCTAGATACCTTACACGAATGGTCAGTAAATTGGCAGATGAAGTTTAACATTGACAAATGCAAGGTATTAAAGATAGGGAAGATGCACACAAATGTTAAATATAAACTAGCTAATATGGAATTAGAAAACTCGAATTGTGAGAAAGATCTAGGTGTGTTTGTTAGCAATGATTTGAAGCCTAGAAAACAGTGTATAAGCGTTCGTAATAAGGCAAACAGGATTCTCGGGTTCATCTCTAGGAGTGTGAGTAACAGAACTGCTGATGTTATCTTAAAACTTTACTTGTCATTAGTGAGACCCCATATGGATTATGCTGTTCAATTTTGGTGTCCTTATTACAGAATGGACATAGATTCATTGGAGAGAGTACAACGTAGAATGACAAAAATGATCCATAATATTAGAAATCTTCCGTATAAAGAAATGTTGAAGAAATTAAGCTTACATTCGTTAGAGAGACGCAGAGTTAGAGGGGACATGATAGAGGTATTCAAGTGGGTTAGTGGGATTAATAAAGGGGACATGAAAAATGTACTAAAGCTCAGTGATAGCGAAAGAACTCGTACAAATGGTTTCAATTTTTTTTTTTTTTTTTTTTTTTTAAAGAGACAATGAACGGAGGAAGGAAAAACACAGATAAAACAAAAAGATCCATGTGCCTAAAGGCATCCTCCATTCATAAAATGTTTGTAACAACTGGATTTAAACATTTGCAGATTGTAAGTTTGTGGAAAGCAATTCGAGGGAAGTGAATTCCAAAGAGTAGTAGCTCTGGGGATAAATTAATTCTGATAAGCAGAAGTTCTGCATTGTGGAGGAGAAAGTGTAAATTCATGGGCGCTCTCAGCTGCCCTAGTTCTACGCGGAAAGATGTGGAGAGGCGGCACAATTGAAGCAAATTCCTCGGAACAATTGCTGTGAAAATATCTGTAGAATAATGCAAGGGATGCAACGTTTCTTCGTATGGATAATGTAGGAAGGTCCTGTGTGATTGCAGGGTTATTGATTAATCTAATAGCTTTATTTTGAATTTTGTCCAACTGCCTCAATGCAACCACTCCACTTCCACCCCACAGAGGTGAACAGTAATCCATCTGAGAACGCACATGACTTTTATATATCACGGCCAACTGCTCGTCAGTGAAGAATTCTCGAACTCTGTACAGGAGTCCCAGTTTTTTAGAGGCATTCTTAGCAATGCTTCTAACATAATGTGTCCAGCTCAAGTTAGTAGTTAATGTTACACCGAGAATGTCAATACTAGGGGAAGTAGGAATATTTACATCATTAAAAAATATATGGGAGTCAGTGAGATTCTGTCGGTTAGAAAATTGAATGTATTTGGTTTTCTGTGCATTAAAGGAAACTAGATTCTTTTGTCCCCATCCATCAATTCTAGAAAGGTCCTGGTTCAGAGAAATTGCAGTGTTTATTTTTGAATTTATAAGATCGGGTTGGGTGAAAGAATTGGTAAATGTGAAGGAACTGTGGAGTGTTGAGTCATCTGCGTAGGAATGTATTGGATTATGAGTGGTAGATATGAGATCATTGATATGAATGAGGAACAGAATTTGGGCCAAAACTGATCCCTGGGGAACACCAGCATTTATTGAGTGAAATTGAGAATAAAGGCCATCTACCATTACACGTATTTTTCTGTTATGAAGATAAGAAGAAATTAGTGGAACTAATGATGCAAGGCCGTAGTGTGACATCTTCGACAATAAGGATTGATGCCAGACTCTATCAAATGCCTTTGATATATCCAGTGCTATTGTATTAGATAAATTTCGTTTCAAGAGATATAGGCAAATATTGGTTTGGTAACAGAGTTGCCCACAGGTACTATATTACAAAAATATGTGTACTCTTTCTTTTAATCCTAATCCTTAAGATTAATGAGCATAATGGAAACTCTATTGCATCTATAAAGTAAACATAATTTTTTTTTCCTGACTAGACTTATTTTAGTCTAAGGAATGGGCTCCCCCCCCCAGGGGCGTAGCTAGAGATTTGGAGGCCCAGGGGGCTTGGTGCCTGGAGGGGCCCCCTCCATGGTTTGGTTATTGTAGAAGGGGGTGGGGGTGGCGAGCGAAGCGAGCCTAATCAGCTGGGGGGTTCGGGGGGGCGCTGTAAGCCCCCCGAGAAAATGTTAGAATAATAATGCTACCTAGGTGCATTTTGACGATATCCATGACTCAATAGTGGGGTACTGGTAATAAGAACATAAGAACATAAGAAAATGGGAATCTGCAGAAAGCCGATTGGCCTAAGCAAGGCAGATCCCTGTCCCACACAACCCCAAATCAATTACAAAGCCCAATTATAGGCTCAACACTCTAATACCCTGAGGATCATCTTACCAAAACGGTTAGAGATTAACGCAGGATTATGGGGGTCTGCAGAGCGCTGATTGGCCCAACCCGGCTGATAATAAGTTAATATACAATTAATTATTATATCACCGTTATCTAATGGATTAGGAATACATGTACAATGGATGGTACAATACTGTAAAACATATACCACTTTGATGAACTCTTTCTCTTTGTCGTTCATTAGGCATGTCTGAAATAAGAATATAAAATATAATACTAATAAAATAATAACAAATAATAATGTACATGAAACGTGATAACATTAAAATATTACTTCAACCCCACCACTGGCGTTAGGGAGTTAAAATAGGCATCATTGGTAGGCCTAATCAAGCTATGCATTACCTCAAATCTCAATACTGGGGGCCTCTTCTTGAGAACCCCAGTAACTTGTTAGAAAGCTTACCAACGTTTGCACCTGACCCTGAACCAGCCAAAGGGCTAGATTAACCTACAAACGAGTATTCAATGCTCACAACTGTGTTCCTTCTTATTTCACAGTTCCTGGGCTTGATATGTACAGCCACCATAGCCTATAGCCTATATGGAAGGCGTATGGTAGCATAAATAAAAGTGATCCAGTCTAAATTTGAAAGAATGAGTCATAGTGCTCATAGCCTAACCAAGGTAGCCTACACTCTACACCATTAATGTTGCCTCGCTATGCTCTATTTTAGCTGATGTATTGCACCCATACTTAATTGACTAATATTAAACGACTATGCATCTTTTTCACGATAAAGCTAAGGTTTAGTAAGACCATAAACATTGTATAGGCTATGTTAGGCCCCCTACAGTTCGAGAAAAAAATATGAGACCAAAACATAGTCCTACAAATTTCAAGGCCTAAATATTTAGCACTTTAGAAGTTTAGCCTACTCTACAAATATCTTCGATACCACTCAACTTTCTCACAAGGTTAAGTACATAGGTTATCTATGAAATATAGCTATCGATTTGACCATTACAGTTCACGAACAAAAAAATATTACCGAAATTTTTGGTTCATATATTTATATATAATTGTATGTAGGCCTAATCTTCGATTATACACTCAACTTACTAACAATCACCATGTTTCTTGTTGTCAAATTAGGCTATATCTTATTATTCCTTTACACATGCTTACGAAAAACACAGTATATTAACCAACTGTCAAACTCAATAGTGCTATTTTGTAATGTATATAAAGTATAATCATTAGGCCTACCTATAGGTAGTGCGTCCTAAGCAAGTGGCGGGTAGGAGGCTAGGAGCGAGAGCGACGATGTTTCCCCTTGCACCGCCAAATCAATACTGATGGAGTGATCGTTATTTTCTAATTTTAAATACCCATGACGTCGCAGGATAGAAGAAAAGAAAGAGGTTAAATCAGAAAACACACATGGTGTTTATTTTACTCATTATTAATATTACTTATATATACAGTATATACTATTAGTATAATTAATATTATTTTCAGATCCTTTTGGGGGCCCCCTTCTCTTGGGGGCCCGGGGGGCGATTTCAAACAGCCCCCTCCCGCCCCCCCCCTTAGCTACGCCACTGCCCCCCCCCCCCCCTTTTCTTTACAAAAATAGCTTAAAACTAGACTCTCTGCTTTAATGCTACACATGTACGAGAAGGTTTCATGAGATTCACGGACAGGTAACGTGTTAAGAAAGTATGATTAGATGACCACAGCTTGGTCTGTTGAATATCATCCAGTGAGTAATTGTGCAGGAATCTGAGTGATGCAGCCCACTTTCGGATATCGTGTGACCTAGCCAATACGCCCGGATTACTTTCTCTAATTACTTCAACTAATAACGCGTCTAGCTGGCGTTTTTGGAGACGTTTACCTGTCCGCGAAACCCAGAAGGATCCCGCCTGTGCTGGCCGAGAGTCCCGCATAAATAAAATTAGTGATTGCACCAGGCATAATAAATGGTGCTTATCGCCCTGTTTCAGAGCAGGAACTTCAAACTCTGAGAAAACATGATTACTATGTTCATTCTTTGCAATGAAATTGGGAGCAGGTGCAGTATGTACACTCATGTTACGCCGTGAAAATCTTAAGCAAGATGGCTCCGAACTCATCGCCGCCAACTCAGACACCCTGTCACCCGTGGCTAATGCAATTAGAAAGATGGCTTTCTTAAGTCTTAACTCGAAAGGAGGATTATGACAATATTTACGGGAGTGAAGCATTTCAAGGGCCAGATCAAGAGACCAGGTGGTGACGAGGAGGGGGGCGAAGCCGGAAGCAAGACCGCATGAACCCTTTTTCCTCCGCCTCTGGCACGGACAGACCAGTTAAATCGAAAAAAGGTGTCCGAATTGCTGTGAGGTGATTCCTTAATGTGACAACTGACAACTTTTGAATATCAAATAGTTAATTTAAATAATTAAACACAAGAGCCACTGAGGACTGTTGTTGGTCAGTTTCTAGATCCAGGTAGTGAATGACTTCCAGTGAGATTGGTACTGTCTTTGTGTTGATTTAGCATACTGATTAATCAACTTGTGAGTCACGGCCTAGCCACTTGGCCTTCTGAATATCCGTAAGGCAAAAGTCAGCGAGGTCTTGAGGTTTCCAATTGTGTCTAAGTGGAAATACGAGATCGGGAGCGACACCGGGTTCTCGCACCATGTCTTTAATTGATTGTACCACACTTGAGCCGGCCACAACGGCGCGATCATCAAGACCATGCCTCGAGAACCCCGTAGTTTGTGAACTACTTTGCACATTAAGGATGCGTCTGGAGGTGGAAACAGATAAATGGAGCTCCATTTGTTCCACTCTACCAGAAAAGCGTCTGGACCCCCCGCCGGAGTCTGACTCCGACGTGTGAGATACTGAGGCAGCCTGTGGTTGGCCTCTGATGCGAACAAGTCCACTTGTGGATGGTAGGGATCGGCAATCATCTGTTAAAAGATGTTTTGCTTGAGAGCCCATTCTACTTGAGTGCTCTGTCTCCGAGACAGAGCGTCTGCCCATACGTTAGCCACGCCGGGCAGATATGTTGCATGAAGATAAATCTCTAGCTTCTCCGCTAGCCGAAAGATCTTTTCCGACAACCCTTGTAACACTCGAGATCTCGCTGACCCTTGTTTTTGAATGCATGTCACTGCAGTCATATAGTCCATTCTGAAGGCTAGGGACTTTCCCGCCTGGCTCATGCCGTGCTCCTGTAAAAAGAATAGTGGGACTAACAACTCCTTGGCAATGATATGAAGGTGATTTGATATGGACCATAGATCCTGACCCTGATGTCCTAGGTTTGACTGGTAACCCCATCCCAGGGTACCTGACGCGTCTGTATCTATCCAGACCGTCGGAGGAGGAGCTGTCCAAGTTAAGGAGGAGTGCATTACTTCTGGCTTCGCCCAAGCCGCCAGTAGGTTGTGGATTAAAGTTGTAATCTTCCGCGGCGTTTCCGCTGGCGACAGCGGAAAGCACCTGTTTCCTTCCAAAATAATTTGTTTGACCTTCAGACGACCTAACGGGACCGTCAGCTGTATCCAATTGAGTGAGCCCACCAGAGATTCCCAGATCCTCCTCGTTGTTGTCAGAGAATGAAGAAACCGAAAGAGTTTCCTCCGAAATCTCTGACGGTTGTCTTCGCTCTGACTCAGAGTGAGAAACTCGGTATCCTTGAACCCCAAGGCAGCTACATGGTTTAACACAAGTTGTACATGTTGGAGGCAGATTATTTTGGATTGTGCTACTATTAACCAATCGTCGAGGTACCATAACACCATGATCCCTTGTTCGAGTAATGGTAGCAAAGCCTGTCGGACTAATTTTGTGAAAATTCTGGGTGCTAGATTTAATCCAAAGGGCATTCTTTGCAAGACAAACGTTTGATCCCCGTTATGTAAGGCCAGATACTTTTGAAAACGTTTGTTGATTGGGACATGCCAATAGGCTTCTATAGATCGATGGAACACATCCAACCCTGTGGCGGGAGTGTCAATCTGATCTGATTCACAGTCAGCATCCTGAATGACTGATTGTGAATATGGGTGTTGAGATATGAGAGGTCGATCACTGGCCTCATCTGAACACTGTCCCTTTTTGGCACCAGGAACAACCGGGATGTGAACACGGGTTGTGACAAAGGACTGGGGATAATGATCTGCTTTTGGGCCATCTCTTTGACGACTGATCCCACCTCCAATGAAACAAGATTGAATTCCTTGGGGATACGTAAACGGGGTTGCCGGGACTACCGCCAGGAGAGGCCTTTGCGGACCACTGTCCTTGCCCATGTTCGCCGGGGTCATGCCCGATGACGAATCTCGGAAGTTGCCAGTTGCATAACTGGTGTTGTCCGGCAGTACTACCCTCAGTTCCGTCTCGCCTTGCCTTGGCACTGGGAGTGAGAGAGCCTTGTGGTGTCTCAGTTTTTTTAAGAGGAGGGTTGTGACTCTGATTTTGGAATGGGGGGATGAGAGGTCTTGCTACCATCACTACTGGGTTTACCCCTAGACTGACCCCTGAACCAACGCCCTCTACACCTGGATTGACCTCGGCCTCGGGACGACCCGTTACTCGCAGGAGCTGTGTAAGTCTTTAACCTCTGAAGTGCGCATGGGGGTAATTGGAAACGTCCCCCTGTGCTGACGTATTTGAGGTGTTTCCGTCACTAAAATATTCATTGTGCCATTAATAGCATTAATACTTATCCATATGCGCCTATTATGGGTTGATTATAAAGGTATTAACCTGAAACAACAATAAAACGAGTGAAAACAGCGTTTGGATGGTCAAAATCGGAGATATAGCCCGCGAGTTGTATAATGTATGGGTGAGGCAATCTGCTTTCCCGCCAATTTCCCCCAAGGCCACTGAGACACAGTCGATCGATACTCTCTCTCTCTCTCTTGCACTCGCTTGCCATCAGTGATGACAATACCCTGCTTGCAACTCGCTAATGTTAGCACGAAAATATACCTCAGAATAAGGGAATAACAGGGAAAATAGGTGATAACTGAAGGAGAGGAGGAAAGTGGGGAAGGAGGGGAGGTAGAGGACTGAGATTTTGCATGGCCCAGGGGCCAAAAAAAAATAAATAAATTAAAAAAAAAAAAAAAAAAAAAAAAAAAAATTTCGATGTCAAAAGTTGATTTTGTTTTTCTCTGACTCTTAAGAGTCTCCCCGCAGTGCGCCGGGGGAACTCTTAAGAGTCTCCCGGCAGCTCCCGGGTTAATGACTGGGATTGACCACGAAAGGAACTCTAAGCATTAAATTTTGATTTAACTGGGTGCTCATTCTTGGACTTAGAAGTAGTGGCAGGTTGTGAGTCTAAAAGAAAATTGACAGTGCGCCAGGCATCGTCTGAGGCTAGGGTCTTGGTGAAAACATTTGATAATATTAGTCTCCTACCGATCTCTGCAGGGAATCTCCTAACCAAGTACACCCTCAGGTCTTGACGTACCCGTACTGCCTCAAAGAGAGCAGTCCGGACATCGTCGAGAGACTGACTGGAGTTTTGGAGAAGAAGGCGCCTAGTCAGAGAAAGAGCCTTCTGGGTCCCTGCGTCCAGTACTGACTCAGTCGTCCTGGCCAGAGAGGCTGCAACCTGACGGCTGAGCAAATACTGGGACGCCAGTCTCCAGGCTTTCTGCCTCATCTTATAGTCTCTATCGATCTGGACCTGTGTGGGAGGACAAAAAGGTTCAGGTAACTGGCATAAAGAAAGTTTAGAGGCCCCCCAAAAATCAAGAATATGTTGAGGAATCCCTATCGCCTTGCATTGAATACAAATGATTGTCTTCTTGCGGGAGCTGGGGACTGCTCTTAATTGTGATTGTGCTGGCAAACAGCTGGGCCTCTTGTCCCCATGCAACCCACGGCCCTGACTCCCCCCCTTGAATCTGGACAAGTGAAGACCCATCTGAGTCCCTGAAGGGTAGAGAATTTAACTCAGGGGTCAAGCCCTGTAATTGCTTTAAATCATTAAACCCATCAGATTTTGACCAGTCGGAAAACAAAATCCGGCGGAAGCGGGAGGCAAGGCGGGGGCTGGCATATAGACAAAATAGTCAGGATTATAAAATGTAGGAATGGCCCTGACGACAACATCAAGGACCTCTCCAGACTGGTTCTTGGCCCTAATTTTCGAGCCTCACTTGCCTCAATAACCCAATGTTCCAGCACAGGTGACTCTCCCGTAACTGTGGGTTGTGCGACCTCGGGGCGTAAAGGCTGAACAACAGACCAAGACGTATCCGGTCCATATAAAAGTGGCATAGGGCCCTTTTTACTGGGAATGGATTTATCAAGTGGGGGAGGAAGCAAATCAGAGAACATCTTTAGATTGGACGGCAACAGCGCCGTAGCTCCCGAAGTGGAAGCTATAGGAGTGACAGTAGAAGGAGGTAAAGTTACATCAACTTGAGGTTGCACTAGTACTTGCCCTAGAGGTCGCACCACCGGGGTTACTGGTACTGGAACTGACACCTGTCGCTCACCTTTAACCTGTCTCATAAAATCAAATAACTCCTGTAATTGTTCCCTCGCTACAAAAACCCCATTTTCTTGGTCTGACTGGGACGAGGACTCCGGCATCTCTGACTCCTGCGTTCCCGATTGCCGAGAAGAAGGACGTTGGCCAGACGCCAGCTCCTCGGCGTGTACTCCATGCTGGTGTATATTAGATCCCGGTGACCGGGTTGGGGGGGGGGGCGGTAAAGCCTCCAACCGAGACTCGCCGACCCGGGCAGTGGAATTGTGTTCTTGTTTGTGCTTCATCGAGAACGCTGGGCTCAGAGAAGTCTCGAAAGTTCAGATCCGGGATGTCATACTCCGTCGGGTCTTGCACTGAGGTAGGCTGGTCAGAAAAGCTGTCATACTCTTGCCGGCGAGAACACACGCTGCTGCCCCTCTCCGTTCCTAATACCGGCACAGCCGTAGGTTCTGGCTGCGGGTTGTGAGGAATGGTAAACCGGTGAGAATGGCCTGAGACATGACTAGATGTGCCTCTGGTTGACTCCCTACTCGACGAAGACTGTTTAACCGGCTTGGGTGGTGGCTGCGCCGCCTTCTTCGACGATGAGGAGGACTTCCTAGACTGACTCTTCTTCGACTTGTCATCGCCGGCAGATAATGCGGCGTCAAAATCAGAGCGAGACCTCTTAGCAGCTTGTTCTACAGAGGGCGACGTGGGTCTTGGTATAGGAGAGCGGGACCTGTCACGCCTACTCGATGACGGAGGAGCTTCCGGCGGATCTGAGGTCCTAGGCCGCTTAGACTGGCGGGAGTAAGTGTCACGAGAACCCCCAAGGGGGGATGTAACTGACGCCCCTTTAAGTAAATCTTCTAGAATTTGGTCATCCAACTGTAATGATTTATGGGCTACCGTCTTACAGTACGCTACATACACTGACTGAATGTGAAGTAAAATAGTCTTGCACTGACTATCCGCATGGTTTAAATAAGCATTGCGGAGGGCTGAACACTTGGGGCATAATTGGGAAAGCCAACGACCACGAGATCGGTCTAGACATGGAACACACTTAACACACAGAATGTGACCAATGACTGCTAAATTTTTACAACCCAAAGCAGAGCAAAAAGAGAACCCACTCTTATCCATGATTTAATAACTTCCTCCCACCAAGGAGATTGCAGAACCTCCTAGGTGTCCCACATGCGAACCTGTGGGTGAGAAAATTCCAAGAATCAATGCTCATACGGACACGCTAGGCTGGCAAATCTAATATTCAAGAAATATCTCCAACTTTAAAGAGAATGAAGAATTGAGTAACACTAAACAATCTTAGTTCCCCTTACGTTAACTACATTCCCCAGAAATTTAAGTGAGTATTTAGTAGCCTACCATGTGCTACTTATGTATATAACTTCTTACCTAAGTGATTAACACTGACCTCATCCTTTCTTGTGATGCAAGAACTAAACCCGGCGACAACGCAACTATGGATATTAATTCTTAACCCCGGCGGACTAGCGCCATTAATGCAAGCTATACAGATAACTGAAAGGTACAAGATAGGAATGGGTGAGTTCGTTTCTCGGCTCAGCCGTAATTGTCCCGGCGGCAGTGGCTCCCCACTTCCAACCATCCGGATAAACGTTCGGACAGCACCAAGCAACGAACGTTTTTTTTGTTAAGTTTATGCGGCGGAAATAAGTTGTGGTAACGGAGGCGGGCTAACCGAACACTCTCAGAACACAATTTTAGTAAAATGCCGGTCAAGCCGAAATCATACTAGACGCCGTAAACAAAACCAAAAAAATCCATTTCAATCCCGTACCAAGCGAGGATATCTGAATTTTAACACAACTCTAGTTGTTTCCCGGCGGAAAAACCACGCGAAACAACTAGAGGCACGTTGTTTTAAGCCTCACTCTATAAAATTCCGCCGGAAGGGCCAACCCTCCAAACAGAGGAATGAACAACGTGTACATACATGGCATGGTTATACATGAATAACAATAAAAGCATCAATAATAACACGTCCTAGCCATATATACACAACCTACATGAGGCCAACTAGATGGGGGCAGATGGTGATGAAAGCAGTCATTGTAGCACAAACCTGCGATCCAGCGATGACCCTCAGACACGTAGAGAACATGAAGTGTAGGTTGACGAAACAGCATGGCTTCGTGCAGGATCCCTCAACTACGTGAGGCAGCCCCCGAGCACTAGCCCTCGTGGAATACTGTTGCACACCCAAAATGGACCGAACAACAGGCCCGGTTCACCCTATAAGAAGCCTCATGACTAACAGTGAACTAATTAAGAGCTAGTATAATAAAACAAGCACTTAGGAGCCTCACCTCATCACAACGAGGACTCCGCCTAACACACTCGCTTTAGCAATTTGAACCCTGGAAAACAGTCTCCAGGGCCCACTATTAGACACTCACAGCCTACGCCTAGTCTATAAGCTACCTATCCTCAGCACTGAGCATGTACATGTGAGCAAAAGACTCACCATAACCGAGGGGAGGTGAAGAATGAAGGCTGGGCTGGAGCGCCCCAACACACGTCCGTCACTAGTGGGCCCGGGAGATATAAGGATGAGTAATCGCTTCGATGAGCGAGGCGAAGCGTGCAGAAACAGCAGACACATGAGAAGCGCAATGCTAAGATCAAGTTTAATCTTTTTATTTTATTACTTTTTGCTAGTTTTTTCTAGTATTGGTACCCACATCATATAGGACGAGCCCGTGAGTGGTTTTTAAGAGCGTTTCGCTCACGATGTGTGGCAATCGTATTTTGATCTCTCCCGGGCGGGAAGTTTGAAAGACAAGCTTGAGTTCAAAGATTGGCCATAAACAATGTTAAGGCGCATCGTCAATGATGAAGGGGCCACTAATAAATATAAATATTCAAATCATAAAGTGGTATGTCCTCCTCCACTTATGTTTTAATAACTTTAATAGTGCAAAACAAAAATATATATATATATTTCTGGCATCCTGAACTTAATATAGTTACCCCTATTAGATTAATTTCAAGATAGTGAAAGCGTTGAAAGATCCAGGCAACCCTACCTTTCAAAAAAAAAAGAAAAAATATTAAGAAGTTACACTGGCATTTCCTCACAGAGATCTATGGTAGAAAGATCTTTTGTGTTAGAAGGGTTTAGCGAGATACCTTCACGGGCACTCTGCATATAGATAGGCGCAAATTGTCCGTGGCACCCCACCAGGATTTGCGACTAAAAGGTTAACACCGCCCGAGTTCTTTGAACCTCTTATAAGGGTTAGCGACAGTCAAGAAGAGCCATTATCTAAACTCTTCTTGCATTAGCCCAATACTATGTTAATCCGGCAAGACCTGAAACACAGTATTTAACCCGGGAACTGCGGGGAGACTCTTAAGAGTTCCCCCGGCGGACTGCGGGGAGACTCTTAAGAGTGAGTGAAAAAAAAAAATCAACTTTTGACATCGAAAAAAAAAAAAAAAAAAAAAAAAAAAAAAAAAAAAAAAAATTGGCCCCTGGGCCATGCAAAATCTCAGTCCTCTACCTCCCCTCCTTCCCCACTTTCCTCCTCTCCTTCAGTTATCACCTATTTTCCCTGTTATTCCCTTATTCTGAGGTATATTTTCGTGCTAACATTAGAAATCCGGTTGGAGGGTGTGGTCATCACTGATAGCAAGCGAATGCAAGAGAGAGAGAGAGAGTATCGATCGACTGTGTCTCAGTGGCCTTGGGGGAAATTGGCGGGAAAGCAGCTTGCCTCACCCATACATTATACAACTCGCGGGCTATATCTCCGATTTTGACCATCCAAACGCTGTTTTCACTCGTGTTATTGTTGTTTCAGGTTAATACCTTTATAATCAACCCATAATAGGCGCATATGGATAAGTATTAATGCTATTAATGGCACAATGAATATTTTAGTGACGGAAACACCTCAAATACGTCAGCACAGGGGGACGTTTCCAATTACCCCCATGCGCACTTGTTAGGTTAAAACATCAGTTCAAGAGTACCTGAACAGAACTCCATCAACGATTAATATAAAGGTCAGAATAGTCAAGTATTTGCTGGAAGCTATATGCCTAGAATACTTGCATTAGTTCAATATGGTGACTAACTGTCTCTCCAATAGTTACGGAACAATATTTAAGACCCCACACCCATTAATCCAACTGTAAACTTCTTCACACGACCGGCCAACCTGGACGGCCCACGGAGCAGCGAAAGAACCCTCGACTAAAGTGCATCTCTACCTCAAACCTACAAACATCATCATCATCCTTAACGACATCCATCAACATACCCATATTCCCCACCAAGCCCACTATAACCCATCATTTCCAGACATCACCTTCTGCTCCCCAGAACTCGCCCCCACAACATCCTGGAGGGTGGTTAGAATCTTAGGCTCTGACCACCTTCCGATCATTATCACCACCAAAACCAGACTCACCCCAGCTAGCCACAAACACACTTACACCAATTATAAAAGAGCTAACTGGGAATCATTCACAAATGAAACGGAACAACACTTCACAACTCTAAACAGCGTACCCATCACTAACATCAACAATGCTGTACACTTTCTCAATAAAACTATCCAAAATGCTGACAAGAAACACATTCCAAGAGGTAACAGAAAAAGACACAACCCCAACTTCACACCAGAAATTCAAAACCTCATCAGACAACGCGACATACTGAAACACTTCCCAGCACCCCACACACAAGACATCACACAACAAATCCAAGCACTCAACACCCAGATTAACAACAAAATACAAGAACAAAAACTAAATTGGAATAACCTCCTAAAACACTTGATCACAAAACAAACCCCAAAAAACTCTACAAAACACTAAACAGCATCACACTTTCCAACAGCAATACAACACAATCACATGCTGCAATCACAACAACAGACTCTACTCCTTCACGTAAACAACAAGCAATCACTCATCAATCACTTCTCACGTGTCAGCCACCTAAAACCCCACAAAGACGACCGACGTGTCATCTGACGTAAGAGACAATTCCCCACAGACCCTGACTATACACCCTTCACCAATCACCAGACAAAGCACATCATCAACAATCTCAAGCACTCACCCGCCTGTGGCCTAGACAACATAAGCAACATACACCTCAGACACCTGGGACCACAGGGCATTCAAGCACTCACTAACATATCAAACTACAGTTATTCACACAACACAATACCAGACATCTGGAAGCATGGTATCATCATCACATTCCCCAAACCCAACAAAGACCCCACGCTACCCTCCTCACACCGCCCAATCACACTCCTTTGCACCCCCTCCAAAGTCATGGAACGCCTTGTACTACAACTAATTACACCCGACCTACCCCTAGCTCCAACACAACACGGCTTCAGGCCACTGCACTCCACAAACACTCTTCTCACAGACCTTACACAAAGAGCTTTTGACGGCATCAATTCAGCTAGACCACCACACAGATCACTACTAGCCACACTCAACATTAGTAAAGCCTTCGATGACATCCCCCGCCACAACCTAACAAACAAAATCTACAACACAAACATGCACAATGTTACGACCGAGGTTTAAATATATCAGGGCTCTTATTCATTGGACTAGTAATGGCATAAATGCTACAACGGAGAGCGCTAGATCCAACCTCTGATGTATATTCCCAGTGAACAAAGAACACAAATACTCTCCAGAGTTCTATATGCAATAATAGGTTATCAAACTCTCAATAAATGTGCGTCTACTCTAGGCTTAATGTTATGTGAAAACAGCCTATTACTACCTATAACCGAAGGTGCTTGGTTATGGTATGCAAAGTAAGGTGGTAAGAGAAGTTACAGATTATGTTACTTTAATCAATAAATGTCAGGCACTCCTGCATGAAAGAAAGTGCACTAAAGTCCTTCAACACCAACAAGGAATCTTCTTTAAATGTTAGATGCTATCAAGATGCTCGAATCGGAAATGGAACCCCAAAAGGCAGGCAGCGGAACAATGCTCGTGCAGGCTATGCCCACAAAAGGCAGGATATATAATGCAGTCGGAGCCAAGAATATCCTAAACGCTACAACAATAATAATAATCGCCACGACAATGCAGTATTCCTATCAACATCTACCGTTCCCCAAATACTCCTCCAGAGCAAAGTCTTTTTGATTCTCTGTCCTCACAACTCAGTGTCCTCAACTTAAATGCTTCTTCTGAAATCACTGTGTTGGGTGATTTTAATGTCCATAATGTTGAATGGCTCACTCATTCAGCCAGGACTGATGATGCTGGTCTTGAATGTGAGCTATTTGCAGACTCATTTAATCTCACTCAACTAGTCAACCAACCCACCCGTGTACCAGATAATCCTAATCATAATTCCCACCTACTGGACTTATTTTTAACAACCAATTCAGAAAATTATGATGTTACAGTGAGGTCCCCGCTTGGATCTTCTGATCACTGTCTGATACAGGCCACCTGTCTATCACCTACCACACCTTCCCACTCTGAACCTGTTTTGGTGACTAAATGGCATTACGATAGGGCAGACTGGGAGGGTCTTCAAGGTTTCTTTATTGATATTCCCTGGACCTCTTTCTTTTCTAATGATGCACACTCCACCTTGAGCCACATACAAGATTTTGTAAAAATTGGAATGGAAACTTTTATTCCTCATCAAAAGTACAGTAAAAGATCTAATTCACCTAAATGGTTTGACCATAATTGTGCTAGAGTAACTGAACAAAAAGCAATAGCCTACAATGCATACACAAGATCAAAAACACATGAAGCCTTTAATTACTTTAGAAACATCAGAAATCATGCCAAAACTGTATTAAACCTAACTAAATCAAACTTTCTCCATAAGCAGGCAAATAAACTTCTAAATAATCCAAATGATAACAAAATATTTTGGTCTACTCTTAACTCATTTAAATCCAACTTCACTACTGCTTCATCCATTCCACCATTAAAATCTCCGACTGGCAATCTTGTAAGTGACCCACGAGGTAAAGCTAACCTTCTTGCAGATATTTTCTCCACCAACTCAACCTTAGATGAAATAAATCAAGATGTCCCTGTACTTAATTTTAATTCGCCTGAAATTTCCTCACTTAAGATCCACACCAGACATGTCAAAACTATTTTGCAGAATCTCTCAGTAGATAAGGCTCCTGGTCCAGATGAAATTCCTCCAATAGTACTTAAGAATTGCTCCTTGGTGCTCGCTCCTGTATTGGCAAAAAATTTCTGTCTGTGTACTCATACCTCATGCTTCCCAGTACCCTGGAAAGAAGCAAACATCCATCCAGTTCCTAAAAAAGGTGCCTCTTCAGATCCATCAAACTACAGACCAATAGCTATAACTTCCACTCTTGGTAAAGTCTTTGAAATTATATTAAATAATCACATAATTAAGCATCTTGAGAATAATAAATTAATCAGTGATAGGCAATATGGTTTTAGACGATGTCGATCAACTGCAGACATGCTTTGCCTTCTTACGCATCAAATCAACCAAGCTACAGACCAACATGGTGAAACACATACAATAGCACTGGATATATCAAAGGCATTTGATAGAGTCTGGCATCAATCCTTATTGTCGAAGATGTCACATTACGGCCTTGCATCATTAGTTCCACTAATTTCTTCTTATCTTCATAACAGAAAAATATGTGTAATGGTAGATGGCCTTTATTCTCAATTTCACTCAATAAATGCTGGTGTTCCCCAGGGATCAGTTTTGGCCCCAATTCTGTTCCTCATTCATATCAATGATCTCATATCTACCACTCATAATCCAATACATTCCTACGCAGATGACTCAACACTCCACAGTTCCTTCACATTTACCAATTCTTTCACCCAACCCGATCTTATAAATTCAAAAATAAACACTGCAATTTCTCTGAACCAGGACCTTTCTAGAATTAATGGATGGGGACAAAAGAATCTAGTTTCCTTTAATGCACAGAAAACCAAGTACATTCAATTTTCTAGCCGACAGAATCTCACTGACTCCCATATATTTTTTAATTATGTAAATATTCCCACTTCCCCTAGTATTGACATTCTCGGTGTAACATTAACTACTGACTTGAGCTGGACACATTATGTTAGAAGCATTGCTAAGAATGCCTCTAAAAAACTGGGACTCCTGTACAGAGTTCGAGAATTCTTCACTGACGAGCAGTTGGCCGTGATATATAAAAGTCATGTGCGTTCTCAGATGGATTACTGTTCACCTCTGTGGGGTGGAAGTGGAGTGGTTGCATTGAGGCAGTTGGACAAAATTTAAAATAAAGCTATTAGATTAATCAATAACCCTGCAATCACACAGGACCTTCCTACATTATCCATACGAAGAAACGTTGCATCCCTTGCATTATTCTACAGATATTTTCACAGCAATTGTTCCGAGGAACTTGCTTCAATTGTGCCGCCTCTCCACATCTTTCCCCGTAGAACTAGGGCAGCTGAGAGCGCCCATGAATTTACACTTTCTCCTCCACAATGCAGAACTTCTGCTTATCAGAATTCATTTATCCCCAGAGCTACTACTCTTTGGAATTCACTTCCCTCGAATTGCTTTCCACAAACTTACAATCTACAAATGTTTAAATCCAGTTGTTACAAACATTTTATGAATGGAGGATGCCTTTAGGCACATGGACCTTTTTGTTTTATCTGTGTTTTTCCTTCCTCCGTTCATTGTCTCTTAAAAAAAAACCTAAGTCGTTTGTGGCTCAATACATCAAACTAGGTTGCGAAATACTTGTGTAATCATAAACGGGTATGCATAATAAGAGTAATTGGTTTAATATACTTAATGTCTACTATGACTGATAAAGTCTAGCTAGAGTCAATGATACGAGATACTGGTGCGAATGGCATGCCGCATAGCCTAGTGCAAATCTCAAGTCTGTGCGTCAAGTATTACGTTATAGTGAAGGGTAGCTCTCTTGAGAAACCTTAATACCGAAGTATTAAGCGTTCTCCTGGCGTACCTCAAAGACAAACAACCGAGCTTAGAACAGTGCAGAATGGTATAGGAAAAAAGCCCTCATTCGTGCATGCTCTACTCTCAATGGCACACAGACTAGAATTTACCCAATCAACTCCAGTTCTCAGGTATGTCGTGCAGCTTTTAACTAAAGCCAGCACCCATCGGAAACAATACCTTATAATATCAGACTCCTAGTCTAGCATTATCTAATCCAGCAGAACACTAATAATTATAGGAAGCGGTACTGAACAATATGGATGCCAACCAATGCTTCGTGATCAACTTATCTTAACAACTAAAATACATGGGTTATGTGAGACCTTAACGCACAATACAACTGGCCAGCATGAAGCTGAATATGCAGAGTTAACCAGAGGGGGTATGATATTAATAAAAGGTGGTGAAAGATATGGGAAATGAGAGAGATAGGCAGAGGAAAAGGTTCTCAGGTGCAGAGAGGGGGACAGATATCAAAGGGATAAGAAGGATGCGTTCTAGAGACCAGATCTGAGGGAGAGAGAGGCAAGGGAGCTGTATATATACTGGCACTAGCTTGGACCGCGTGGGCAGGGCGGTATCAAGTCCTCCAGCCAATCCCCAGGAGGCCAGCCAGCCATGACGTCATCGAGCATGGTAAAAAACACTGCGCGCCTCCTCTCACTCTGTTCTACTCTCTCTCTCTCTCTCAAATCCTATCATTCCTACTAATGATAAAACTTATACTTTGCAATTAAATATATAAAGCCTTGACATGGGCGAAAACAAAGAGCCTTTCTGGACTGCCCATGACACGAGCTTTCATATGAAATAAAGCACACAATAATACATCAAATGTAGCCACATCCACTGACCTGGCGATCCTAGGGAGTCACCATACGACAAGCCATGCAGTTCTAACGGAGTGGTTAACGTTACCCCCCCCCCCCAAGATTTTTCTCAGAGGCCCAAAGCTCAAAAAAAATCTGATGGTTAGAACCCATGCTATATCTCTACTTCCCATCACCCTGCGGCAGTAAAATATCTGGCACAGTTCTCAACAAAACATTTTACAAAATTATAACCCTCCCCAACACAATAGGTTAAATCATATGTAGTTATGCTCCTCAAGAGCGAGCTTCTCTAGCCCAGCATTCTGAGAGGAGTGCAACTCAGAATTACTGCTATAACATACTGAAAAAATTCAACTATCAAAGAAAGAGTTTTTATTTGATTTTTATGTTTTTAATTTGTTTATTTCGGCTGCACTATAGGGGCAAGCCTAGTTTTTTCTTCTATACCAAACGCTCAACTCCTGCTTTACGACCCAATACGCTGGGCTACAACCGCGAGCCAACAAGCACCAAGCGCAAAATACTATTCAATCCAAAGCAGGAGGCTACCCGTGTGTCAATCTACCCAGGATCATCTACCTTTCAAAGACAATCTGCAATCACGTTGTCACAACCGGCAATATGGCGTATGTCCAGGTTATATTCCTGTAACATTAGCGACCACCTGGTCAGCCTCATATTCCGATTGTGAAACTGGTTCAAGAACTTGAGAGGGTGATGATCTATGTAAATTACAACGACTGGACCATAGGCTGGAACATAGACCTCGAAATTCCTCAGTGCAAGTACAATTGCCAGCAGCTCCTTCTCGACAACAGAGTAGTTCTTTTGGGCTGAATTGAACTTCTTCGAGTAGAAACTAACAGGATGTTCCAGCCCATCATCGTCCTTTTGCATAAGGACGGCACCAGCCCCCACACCACTAGCATCCGTTGCTAGTTGGAAAGGTAGACTAAAGTCAGGGGCCCTGAGGATCGGGTGAGTGCACAACAGGTGTTTTACTACTCTAAACGCCTTCTCACACTCAGGCGCCCATTTGAATTTCTTATCCTTCGCTAAAAGATCTGTCAGAGGTGCTAGCACGGTATAGTACCCCTTAATGAAGCGTCTGTAGTATCCGATCATACCTAAGAACCTCATGATCTGCTTCTTGGTGGCCGGCAGGGGAAAGTGATCTATCGCAGCTATCTTGTTCTGTGGGGGGCACACCTGACCCAACCCCACCATGAACCCAAGATACTGCACGGACGCCCGCACGAAATCACACTTTGCCAGGTTGACCACCAAGCCAGCCTCACTAAGCCTCTTGAACAGGAGTTCTACGTGCTCACAATGACTCTTAAAGCTGTTGTCATAGATAATAATAACATCATCGAGGTATACTGTGGAATTAGGAATGTCTGCCGTTATATCATTCATCAAACTCTGAAAGGTAGCGGGTGCGTTCTTTAGGCCATAAGGCATCACGTTACAGCGGTAGGTAGCACCATCCACCACAAAGCCACATACCTCTTTCGCTCGTTCGGATAAGGGCACCTGCCAGTACCCCTTAACCAAGTCCACCTTGGTTAGGTACTTTGCATTGCCTATCTTATCCACACAGTCGTCGACCCGAGGAAGAGGGTATGGGTTGGTGGGCGTCAAACCGTTTAACCGTCTGTAGTCTACGCAGAATCGCACCTTACCATCCGGTATTGGTTGCAGCGTGACGGGAGATGTCCACTTCACTACCCCCTTCTCAATCAGCCCCCTTGTTAACATATACTACAACTCCGCCCGGAGGGCCGGCAGTTTAATAGGGGGCACCCTATAGGGAACTGACTTGAAAGGGCAGTGGTCTCCTACATCCACGTCGTGCACCTCTAGGGTAGTGAGGCCTGGGTGCTCCGCGAAAACAGAGGGGTATGAATCGAACAGGCGCTCCACAGCCACACGCTGATGCTCAGGTAAGTGTTGCAACGCTTCCTGAGCCGCCTGGTTCGTATTCCCCGCCCACTGGTTCGCAGAGACATGATGATCCCAGTTATCCTCCACCTGAGCTTGACTGTCCCGTTCTCCTTCTCCACCTTGACTGCTAAACGTCATCACAGGCACAGTGAGAGGCTCAGGGGGGTGCCTCACATACTCCTTCATGAGATTAACGTGACATAACTGATTGCGCTTACGTCTGTCTGGAGTGGCTACCAAGTAATCCAGGTCCGATAGCTTCTCAACCACCCTATAAGGACCAGTGTACTTCGCGGATAAGGGGTGACCTACAAGGGGCAGTAGAATCAACACCTCCTGACCCACATGAAACTCCCTGAGTTTAACCTTGAGTTCGTACCTGTCCTTCATGAGGGCCTGAGAGCTAGTCAAATTACGGCCAGCCAACTCCAGACTGCGCAACATCCGTTCTCGACTGTCGAGGACATACTTGAGCATAGAACAAGGTTTTTCTGCGCCCTCCCATATTTCTTTAACCATATGGAGAGGCCCTCTGACACGGTGTCCAAAGACGAGCTCATCAGGGCTGAATCCCAAACTTTCCCCAGGTACCTCCCGTGCAGCAAATAAAACATATGGCAGGCCAAGATCCAAATCTTTCCCATTCTCAAAGCAATAACAACGAAGCATAGATTTTAAGGTTGAGTGCCATCGCTCTAACACACCCTGGCTCTCCGGATGATACGCAGATGACACAACCGTAACAATCCCATGCTGCTGCATTGTTTGAACAAAGAGGTTAGAAGTGAAGTTGGATCCTTGGTCTGACTGAATCTTCTGCGGGTAACCATACCGGGAAAAATACACTAGCAAGTTTCGGACCACCGTCTTCGCTGACCCATTTCTCATAGGGTACGCGTCAGGGTACCTTGTTGCTACATCCATGATGGTCAGGAGATACTTGTTTCCGGCACTTGTAGGGGGAAGGGGGCCAACCATATCAACTATTACCTTACTAAAGGGAGGCCCACTGACAGGAATGGGGTGTAACGGCACCTTAGGAATGCTCTGATTTGGTTTGCCAACCTTCCGACACACATCCCACATTGCCACCCATGACACAACTTGTGCTCTTAGACCAGGCCACCAAAATAATTTTCCTAAGGCTGCAACCGTCTTACGGACACCCAGATGTCCCGCCAGTGGTACATCATGAGCCAACCTAAGTAAGCTTTCCCTGCAAACCCTCGGCACGACCAGCTGGTCTACCTCTCCTGACCCCCCCTCCCAATTCCTCTGCGGATCTTGGAATCGCCGGTACAATATGCCATCAATGAAGAAAAAAATCTCCCGACTGTGCATCACTGTCCTCCTCCAACTCGACAGCACCGGTACCACATTCAAGAACCTCCGGGTCTTCTAATTGCAATTTACGAATGTCCGAAGGAGCAAGCTTATCTAAGTGTTTGCGAAACAACTCATGCCCCCCTCCTACATTGAATTTAGCCTCCCGTTGCTCTCTCTCTGTGTATCGTTGCTGTCTCTTCGTCTTTTTAAGCCCATCCTCTGCCTTCTTAGTAACAGTTAATGGGTCTTCTCCAGACTCGAAAATTGGTCCTAATAATGAGTCCCCGAGAATGTCCGTTGATACTAAACTCTCAACCGCATCAACTTTCAACCCCTTCTCGGTACCTTTCCTCCGCTTGTCTAAAGACTGTTGACCAGAATGTGACTCCCTGGATGCAAGAGATCTGGTGACAACACACGCCATAGGTTGCACCTGACACTTCTCAACCCACTCCTGCTCCTCCCTACTCACGTCGGCCGGCTTCTCGGCAACGACCAAGGGTGGAGCCTCAGAAGTAGGCCCCGCAAAGTCGTTGCCGAGAAGGAGGTCGACGCCCCCAACAGGTAACTTCTCCACAATTCCTACATCCAGGTCACGAGTCACACCATCAACTTCCATCTTCATTCTTACAAGCGGGTATGACCTTGTTGCATTAACTCCCTGAACTACAACCACCCGCGCCGTATTTACAGGTTTACCAGTGAAATTTCTCAACAGTGTTTGCGATGCCCCAGTGTCACGCAAAATTCTCACCTCATGTCTTCTACCCCCCCACTCCACACAACCGAGTCCCCTGTGGTCACTAAAGGCATCACGGACAGGGAATAAGCCTTCCGGATCCTTCTGCACTGGCAGTGTATTTACCTCGGAAGAATTGCCTCTAACAAACTCCGATGTCCTCTTGAACACTCCAATGCCGTGAGCAAAAGACACGGCTGCCGGAGGAGGTCGACTAGGGCACTCATTTGCTTTATGATCCTCCTTGTGGCACCTAAAACACATAAATTTCGGTCTCGGCTTATACTGTGATGTAAAAGGCCCCTGACTTTTCTTATACGGCGTGGTGTTAGGTTTGGATTCAGTTTTAGTTTCATTGCTCTTTTGTTTAAATGTGTCATTGCTACGGGGAGGGGGAGGATAACGGTCCTTAGCACTTGCATCGTACTTCTGTGAAGACTCGCAACCCCGAATCAACGACAGCCGTAGATCAGCCATTTCTGCTGCTTCTACTAGAGTTCTTGGGTTTATCTCCTTTAAGTTCAAAGTTAGATCACCGCCCGTGCTCTTAAAGAACTGCTCCAACATCATTAACTGCTTAATTCCATCAAATGTTGTTACCTTCTCAGATCGGAGCCAGTTCCCCATAGCATCGGACAAGTCCCGGGCGTGTTCCAAAAAGGTGCTATCTCTTCCCTTGGTTACACCCCGGAACTTCAAATGGTACGTTTCTGGTTGCAGTTCGTAAGCCCTCAGGACAGCCTCCTTGAGATCCTCATACACAATACATGACTCCAAAGGTAACGCATCGTAGGCTTTAAGACCCTTGCCTATTAATCTAGAGGATACAAGTGCTGCCCATTTATTCTCTGGCCACTGGTGTTCCTGGCACTTCTTCTCAAAGCGTGCGAAAAATTCTGTTACACCACTCTCATCAAACACCGGAACCAGTTTCAATAAGTGCGAGAGAGATTGATCATGAACACGGTTACCAGCCCCAAGTCGCTGTCCCGTTGTCTCTACTCGCGACTTCTCTACGTCCATGTCGGCACAGTACCTAGTCGACTCTAAATCAGCTTGGATTTTTGCTAGCTCTATGTGCTGAGACTGCTGACTGATAGTTTTTCTCTTTTCTATCTTGGCTAATTCTATTTGCTGCTGAAGCTGAAGCTGAAGCTCAGATGCCCTTTGTTGCTGTTGAACCTCAGATACCCTGATAGCCTTTCTCTCTTCGATCTTAGCTAATTCGAGCTGAAACAATAATTCTGGAGTTAACCCTTGAGGAGGTGAAGGTGCTACAATGTTTGAAATTACCGGTGGTCCCCCCAGGGGCAACCCACCCTGCCAGTCACCACCCAACTATGGAAGCGTACTCGGGGTCGGCAAGCTACTGGGATGGCTGGGAGTCGAGTGTAGGGGAAGCATGGCCAAAGGGCTCTGAGAACTCAACCCATCTCGCTCACCAGTCACCCTGCCCAGTACACACGTTATCAAGTTATCCCAGGTCATGCTGCTAGTACCCGCATGACTGATAGCTGTGGCCAGGCATTGAAGACCGTACCGATTCATACTCTCCAACCGCTCGGCAGTAACAGGCCATTGCAAAAATATCCTAGCATCCTCCTCACAGTTCACCTGATTAACCATTTCATCATGCTGCTGTTCCTCAGTTTCGACATTACGTACTGTGTCTCCATTCTCCTCTGATCCGGTATAAGACAAAAAAAAATCACCTCAATATTCAGAAAAGAAGCACCCCAAACTCTTATACCTCAATATACACACAAAAATTCTCAGAAATACTCGAGGGCTATACTATGTTGCAAAAAAAAAATATTCTTGCTGATCCCCGCAAAATATTCCCCAAAACAACAAATGTTCCCTGCTAATAAATGTAGGTTCACCAAATCCTAGGTAAGGTCGCCATTTGTTACGACTGAGGTTTAAATATATCAGGGCTCTTATTCATTGGACTAGTAATGGCATAAATGCTACAACAGAAAGCGCTAGATCCAACCTCTGATGTATATTCCCAGTGAACAAAGAACACAAATACTCTCCAGAGTTCTATATGCAATAATAGGTTATCAAACTCTCAATAAATGTGTGTCTACTCTAGGCTTAATGTTATGTGAAAACAGCCTATTACTACCTATAACCGAAGGTGCTTGGTTATGGTATGCACAGTAAGGTGGTAAGAGAAGTTACAGCTTACGTTACTTTAATCAATAAATGTCAGGCACTCCTGCATGAAAGAAAGTGCACTAAAGTCCTTCAACACCAACAAGGAATCTTCTTTAAATGTTAGATGCTATCAAGATGCTCGAATCGGAAATGGAACCCAAAAAGGCAGGCAGCGGAACAATGCTCGTGCAGGCTATGCCCACAAAAAGGCAGGATATATAATGCAGTCGGAGCCAAGAATATCCTAAACGCTACAACAATAATAATAATCGCCACGACAATGCAGTATTCCTATCAACAAAAAGAGCCTAAGTCATTTGTGGCTCAATACATCAAACTAGGCTGCGAAATGCTTGTGTAATCATAAACGGGTATGCATAATAAGAGTAATTGGTTTAATATACTTAATGTCTACTATGACTGATAAAGTCTAGCTAGAGTCAATGATACGAGATACTGGTGCGCATGTCATGCCGCATAGCCTAGTGCAAATCTCAAGTCTGTGCGTCAAGTATTACGTTATAGTGAAGGGTAGCTCTCTTGAGAAACCTTAATACCGAAGTATTAAGCGTTCTCCTGGCGTACCTCAAAGACAAACAACCGAGCTTAGAACAGTGCAGAATGGTATAGGAAAAAAGCCCTCATTCGTGCATGCTCTACTCTCAATGGCACACAGACTAGAATTTACCCAATCAACTCCAGTTCTCAGGTATGTCGTGCAGCTTTTAACTAAAGCCAGCACCCATCGGAAACAATACCTTATAATATCAGACTCCTAGTCTAGCATTATCTAATCCAGCAGAACACTAATAATTATAGGAAGCGGTACTGAACAATATGGATGCCAACCAATGCTTCGTGATCAACTTATCTTAACAACTATAATACATGGGTTATGTGAGACCTTAACGCACAATACAACTGGCCAGCATGAAGCTGAATATGCAGAGTTAACCAGAGGGGGTATGATATTAATAAAAGGTGGTGAAAGATATGGGAAATGAGAGAGATAGGCAGAGGAAAAGGTTCTCAGGTGCAGAGAGGGGGACAGATATCAAAGGGATAAGAAGGATGTGTTCTAGAGACCAGATCTGAGGGAGAGAGAGGCAAGGGAGCTGTATATATACTGGCACTAGCTTGGACCGTGTGGGCAGGGCGGTATCAAGTCCTCCAGCCAATCCCCAGGAGGCCAGCCAGCCATGACATCATCGAGCATGGTAAAAAACACTGCGCGCCTCCTCTCACTCTGTTCTACTCTCTCTCTCTCTCTCTCTCTCTCTCTCTCTCTCTCTCTCTCTCTCTCTCTCAAATCCTATCATTCCTACTAATGATAAAACTTATACTTTGCAATTAAATATATAAAGCCTTGACATGGGCGAAAACAAAGAGCCTTTCTGGACTGCCCATGACACGAGCTTTCATATGAAATAAAGCACACAATAATACATCAACTGTAGCCACATCCACTGACCTGGCGATCCTAGCGGGTCACCGTAGGACAAGCCATGCGGTTCTAACGGAGTGGTTAACGTCACAACAACAACACAAAAAGGTGGCTGGCCAACTTCCTAGCAGGCAGATGTGCACACGTATCTTTTGCCGGTCAGTCATCTAGAATCAGAAACTTTCCTAACGGAGTCCCACAAGGATCCGTTCTATCGCCCGCACTCTTCAATCTGTACATGCACGACATAAATATGCCCAATACACCACAAATAAACTTAGCCTCCTATGCAGACGACATAACACTCACATGCACACACCATGACCCAAATACGGCAACAGATCTCCTTCAACCCTATCTCAACACACTACATGGCTGGTGCACTACAAACAGACTTAATCTAGCCCCAGCCAAATCCACCGTAACCCTGCTCACAAGCTTGACAGGAGAACACGAATACATCCCTCAACTCACCATAAACAACACACCCCTAACACATACACACTCACCCAAAATCCTAGGAGTAACATATGGTACTCATATGACATTCAAACAGCACACCACAAACATTAAAAAGAAACTGACACTCAGACTTAACGCCCTCAGGTCACTTGCTTACACAAAATTTGGACACAACAAAGAAACCACCACCACAGTTTATAAACAATACATAAGATCAGTGATGGAATATGCAAGCCCAGCCTGGGCTTCTAACCTAGCTGAAACACATCATAAGACCTTACAGACTATTCAAAACAAAGCCCTAAAAATCATTACAGGCTGCACAGCTACTACACCCACAGATCACCTACATCAAGAAACCAAAATCCTCAAAGTCAAAGACCATCTGGACAGGAGAGGCACTCAATTCCTGGCAGCAGTTTTTACGAAACAAAACCACCCACTACACTACATGGCAACACACCCACAGACACCAAGAAATATCAAAACAACACCCAGCACACGGTATCACACACAAATACTATCCTCTCTCCCTCCCTGCCCACCCCAAACGAACTTCCAGAAGCACATCCATACTCATATCTCTCGCTGATCCATCCACTCACTTATAGACAACACGCAGCTGCAAGCAAGACCTCCCAAAATCCATCCTTCCGAATCCTCCCTTCCTCGCGAGGACAGAGTCCACCTGGCCCGGCTGAGATGCGGACACCATCCAGCTCTTCTGAGCTATCAGAAGAGACTCTGTCGTCGACACCTGCCCGGGATGTAACACAGCACCCCATACCATCAAACACATCATAGAAGACTGCATTTCACACAACCACTTATGCCAACAACACAATCTACACTCAATGAGAGCTCTGTGGGAAAGCCCGATCGTGGCCATGGCCTTCCTCAGGGACTCGGAGCTGTTCGGCTAGGCAACTTAGGGAACAACATCTACCTCAAGAATATACATCATCTGGAAACTACAATTAATTCAGTATCAGTGACGAGATACCTACAATCTAGAGTTCAAAAAGTTACCGAAATAAGGAGAGTTCTAATCCCCTTGAAACATGTGAAAGTGTATACAAAGTGCTTTACCCTGAATTTCGAGTGATAACCACGAAGTAATTAATCTCTTGTGAATTTCGAAGTAAATAGGAAGAGTGGCATACCTCTCCCTGAACTCCGAAAATACCTCAGTGAATATCTAAGATTTCAGAGTCTACATATTTTGCCTCGACACTGGAAAAGTACCTCAGGTTTAAGAGTCCGTATTTCTATCTATCTATCTATCTATATGCTCAGGCCCAATCCCCATTTTGGGGGTAGCCGACTCAAGACAGAGCAAGAACAGGGAAAACACAAAAACAACATAAAACAAAAAATAAACACAGATAAAAAACACAAACTCACACACATCCAGGTCACCCAGGAGAAGACCCAGAGACCAGGGTTATCAAGGTCGCTCCAGCACTCCCCCGGCCACTGACCACCCGGAGAGGTTCCGATCTCGGCAGGCAGACATGCAGCGGAGCCAAAGCCACAAGCCCTCCCACCACACTTCCAGGCACACCCTTCATATTAATCGTCCCCCCGGGCCAGGCGCCTGATGGACTATTATCTAGTCGAACTTGCGCCCGACCCCTTACTCCAAATGACCACGTGTTCACTCAACTATTCACAAGCATTCTCCATTCACTCCTGTCCACCACCACTTCCCCTGCCTGATATATAGTCATTCCCTATCATCCAAAGCCTTTCTTACACACTCTCTCCATCTCAATGGGGGTCTTCCTGCCCTTCTATCTCCCCTTGTACCTGACTCACATATTCTCTTTGTAAGCCTTTCATCTCCCATTCGTTCAACATGACCATACCAGCTCAGCACCCTTCTGTCCACTCTGGCTGACAAATGTTCCTGCTGCCCCACTCTCCTACGTATCTCTTCATTCCTCAATCTGTCTCTACGAGTAACTCCACACATACTCCTCAAGCAGCTCATCTCCATCACATCCAGTCCGTATTTAGTGCCAATAAATACCGGAACAAGTATCTTATCGTCCACTAGTATTCACACAGTAAATGTTAATACTACCCACATAGTGAAACTGAAATAAATCCGAATTTGTAGTAACTGCCATTTAAGTTTTTCAAGAATATAAGAGTGCACCTACAGTACATCACAAGAAATATTATGTGAACAGTTGAAGTGTATACGCCTGATCTCCATCTAGATCCGCGATCGTGCTAGAAGAAGTGAAAACTAAAGTTGTGTCACTTATGATTACCACCATGTTTTTAAGTGTTATAATTCGTTCATATGTAATTAGTGAATAAGGAAATAAAGCTGTATTACAAATTATATTTCGAGATTGTACATGTCCTCTATTGATTCTTTATATGTATTTGCATGAAGTCCAATATTCCAGTCTAGAAGAACTCATCTTGACCAAACGTTAATCCCGCATAAAATCAGGGCATAACAATAATTGTGGCCATTTTGGTTGTGGCCATTTCGGAGTGTGGCCGTTATGACCTACTTCCCTATATTTGCTACTAATAAACGGCTATAATCAGCTTAGGAAGAACCTATAGGAATAATCAGGCTACATATTATCGTTTTATTTGATCTAGTATAAAATTCATGAGGCGATTTAAAGAGGTAGTGCTTGTTTTTTGGTCTATACAGTATATTTACTGTATTTATTTTATTAGTTTCTTCCCTAAACCTCCATCAAGCTTAAAAAAAACACCCCCTCGACCCCCTTTCAACATAAATTTGTAATTTTTTCGGTAGAAAAGTCCCGGTCCCTTCTAAAATTACAGGCTTGCTATCGGTCGCCAGGAAAAAATCGACACCTAAATGGCAGGAAAGGTCTTAACCCCCTCCGACATCTATGACGCGATCGCGTCATATGGCGGTATTCCCAAGAGTATCATATGACGTGATCGCGTCATATGAACTTAGTGAAGTAGCTCAATAAGTAAGTTATATGACGCATTTGCGTAATATTGAGCTCAGTAAGTTAGGTAAGTTAGATCAGAATCTGTCGGTTGGTGGCAACCCCAAATACCGACGACTTCTACCGGTACCTCAGTGTCAGAGAGAGTGTTGTGAGGGAAATACCAGGCGCTCCGCCACCCCGTCAGTAAGTTAGCAACTTATGTCGGACAGGGTTAATACTGACAAAGAAATGAGGCGAAAGGTCTCAAAATTGCCAAACTAACGGAACGAAGTCAAAGTCTCAAAACTAATATGCTAAGCATGAGGGAGAAGGGGGTCCAGAAAAAGCTACTATCTCCCCCTTAACTCAGCCCAAGGCAGCTTCTGAAATGTGTGTATACAAATGAATGACCGCAACTGTACCGTACATTCTAAGACATGTCATGGCCCAATATTATCCCGAGAACAACATAGCGAACCTCCAGATATAAATTATTATGTTCCCTCCACCTTTACTTCTAAACTCATTTAATTAAATCAACAAATACATGTGGCAGTCCAGGGATTCGAACCTAGGGATAAGATTCGATTCAATTCGGGATAGCTTCGAAACCTTGAAGCCATGATTTAGTTGCACTGTATTAAGTAACACCCCGTTCTTACCATTAATCATCAATTACAAACCCCAATGCACTTGAATAAACTAATGAAAGCATATGGTCCTCCCGGGATTCGAACTCGGGACACCACACCCAGAACATAAGCATCTAAACCATTACACCACCAACACAGTTAATACCAATAATACAGTTAAGCATACTGGAAAGCATAAGCAAATTTGAGAATGGTTCACAATGTTCCTGCGCTTCACTTCACCAAATATTTGAACGTTATGTTAATCCAACAGGACGTCACGTATGATAGACACTGATAGAAATTACTAGACTTAATTACGACTTTGTAGCTTTTCGAACATACATTTTTAATTATAACTGTATATTCATAATACAGTTAGTTATATGAAGAGTTATGCAAAGTTCATGACTTTAGTGCATCACTTACAATGATTATTAGAGGAGTGCTATATTGACTAAAAATTCCCGAACAAATCAACGAAATAGAGTAAAATATATTTGTGGTACAGTTTCCCGTTTCATTTACTGGAACTCATATTCGCTCTCCCAGCGATTCTATATGGTGCTAATGTCATAAACTTCACAAAGCAGGAGGTAGAAAGATTGCAAAGGATAGAGAATAGTGTTAGTAGGCAAATAATGGGAGCACCGAGGTATGCACAGGAGGCGGCTCTTAGAGGGGAGATAGGCATATCAAGTATGAGGGCAAGAATAATGGAAGGGCAACTGAAATATCTGCAGTATATTCTGAGAGGGGAAGGGAATGCATTACTTGAAAGAATATTAGAGGAGATGAGAGAGAAAAAGAAAAATAAGTGGATAAGGGGTTTAATAGAAGATAGGAGAATGGTTGGGATAAAAGGAGAGAACATGACAAATGAAGAAATAAAGAAAAAGGTTAGAGTGTGGGATACGAATGAGTGGAGAACAAAGCTGGAAGAAAAATCAAGTCTGAAACTGTATAAAGCATGGCGAAAAGAACCGGGAGGACAGGAGCAAGTGTACGACAACAGAGAGGCCTCCGAGATCCTGTTCAAATGTAGAAGCAATAATCTGAACTTGGGGAATAGAAAGAGATTTTGTAACCAATCAACGGAGTGTCTGATATGTGGAGCTGCCATGGAGGACTTGAACCACTACCTACTACATTGCCCAACATACAAAGAGGAGCGAAGAATTACAGTACTGCAACAACCCTACCAAGAGGATGAAGAAATAGTAGTTTGAAATCTGCTCTTCAACAGAAATACAATAGAAGAGAGCAAATTAGTAATATATCAATTTTGGAAAATAAGAACCAAGAAAGTGAAAGAATTAGACAAATAAATATAAGCCCCAGACCGCAAGAAAAAGATACATCAGGAAGTGCCGTTTTGAAGGCATTACTTCCGCCATGCAACTGAACTGGTGAGGGAAGTGTCACGCCGTCGCCATCTGTGGAGTGAGAGCCGAACTAATATTGCCATACTCGAGTTGATAGAGTCCATCAGGAGTTCATGTGGTAAGTTTCCCGTGTGGATACTGAAATACAGGAGAAACAGAAAGACGCCAAGAACCCCCACAAACCAACACGAAAGAAACACAGAGAGGCCGGAAGAGACACACAGACACTCACCCAAGACGGAGAGAGAGCGAACGGCCCAGCCCCTCCGCGATAATCCCCAAGCCAAGGCCACCGCCCCCAACCCAAGAAGATTACCACCTCATCAACCGGCAGAGACAATCTACCACAAAATGGACGACCGCAGACGACAACCTTCAACCGCCCCCATAGAAACAAACAGACGAAAAAGAGTGAAGAAGGACGAGGAGAAACAGACAGACGACAGAGACACCCACACAACAACAAAGAAGCAACCCAGAGAAACCTGGTCGAGAAAGACACACAGACACTCACCCAAGACGGCAGGAGAGCGTACGGCCCCGCACCTCCGCGACAATCCCCGAACCAAGGTCACCTTGTCCAGTCCCGGAGGATTACCCCCTCAACAAACCGCGGGGACAACCCACCCCAAGATGGCCGACCACAGACATCAACCTCCAACCCCCCCAAAGGTTGTATATTCCCAACCCTTCTAGTATTAACCTCCTTATATCAACCTACCAAACCCGAGGAGTTATTCCGAGATTGAATTATGCAATTACCCTAGGCCACCCCGTAACTCACTGGGGCCCATATGATTTTTATTGTTGTTTCCTTTCGTAATATACTAACCCCCTAATATTAGCCTAACAAATCCCGAGGAGTAATTCCGATATCAAGTTATGCAATTACCCTCAGCGACCCCGTTACCCACTGGGGCCCATACGATTTTGTTGTTAACATACTAACCCCCTAATGCTGACTAACCCACTAACACTAACCTAAGTAAGAGAGAACTGGGAAAAAGGAAAAACACCTATTTTTCGTTCCCCCTTCAAACAATTACATATCCATAACCTCACGTGGTATGTTCTACTGACCATTGAATTACGTAACCCGTTGTGCATTTTTCTTTTCCATTTCTTCACCTCCCTTCTACACATCTCGTCAGACACCACCTTCTAGTACACAGTACACATTGCTCTATCTCCTTTCCCTTCTAATAACCAAGCGATGTATAAGCTATGCCAGAGTTAGGTGATGACCTCACTCACACGACGAAGCGACAATTCCTTGCGTTGTGTTTGTTTCAGGTACGTGACCACTAGATTCCATCAACGTGATGTAATGATAGCTGCACCACCGCCCTGATTACGCATGTCATCCCTTCTCTTGGATCACTACCTCTGTCTATATCTCTCTCTCTCTCTCTCGCCTTTCCAATATATTTCTATCCTAGTATTTTCCAGCCTGAACCAGATTTGGCTGAACACAACAAACCAATTAACTCGAAGGCCAGGCCGCCGAGCCACGTCACGACACGGAGGGACTTCCACCTGCTCCGCCCCCCCTTCGAACCCGACATAGAGGACCACCAGAGGAACTCTGGTTAGCAACCCCGTATACACACGTGCGGGTACGTCTGAGTGTATTTCATTACTTGTCATTTTCATTATCCAAGGACTACAGGTAACGAGAGAGCTGTCCAGCCCCCCCCCCCCCCCCCCCTCTCATTCTCTGCCTTAAAAGTAACTTACTTATAAAAGTCAGGCAATTAGCCAGCTGGCCTTCACGGGCGAGGTACTCCGCCCCCAGCCTCCACGAAAAACAACCAACAAAAGGGCCTCTTGCCAACACCCCTTCCATTACTTATTCTTATATGTCCGGTGTATAGACTAACACTGTTATCTAATCCAGGGCACCGGAAGTGAGGAGCCAATTACCCAGACAATGACTCCACAGCAACCCCCATACACAGCCACCCCCAAAGAGTAAAGGGACCACCCCCAGCAAAGGCAACATCCCGACTCCAGCATCCCCCACACCTCCACCATCTTGCCAACTTGAAGAGCCTGTTAGCCCCAGCCCCAAAAATTGTGCATTCACCTCCTCTTTACTCCCTGAAGTAAGCCCCCCTGTAAGGCTCCTCCTAGAAAGCAAAAACTCCCCTGCCACTTGACTGAACAGCCCAGAAATAACAAACCCATCAACCACCAGCCCAGGCAACACCGGGCAGCCCTGCTATATAAACCCTGAGAGGAGAAGAGCTAGGTAAGTGCAAATATCGCTTCTGATGAACGGCAACCCGCTCTCTGACTGAAGACTATTTTAACTCACCACTCAAGATTACCTATAGACGAGCGGCACCCCGAATCTGTGATAAAATCAGTGACATTGATATATACATATTCTTTTGGATCTTTATTAATCGTGGCAACCCACCGGTTAATATTTCACTAATACATAATTATCTACCCCAAATAAGTGATTAAGAACTCATTGCTGGTATCACCTCTTCCACTTGAGTTTTATAACCACTTATATAAAGTGCAACCAGAACTACATCTCCATAACTGATTACTTCTGACCACCCAGAATTTAATATAGTTATTGAGATTAGTGTCTCATCTAACCTAATATAAATATTGAAAGACGAAGGCCTCCCTACTTTCAATATTTTATTATTTTAGACACCTGACTTGTACATAACTCACAGAGATCTAGGACAGAAAGATCTTTTGTGTTAGAAGGGTCTATGCGAGACACTCTTAGGAGTGCTTAGCAAGAATAGATCCTTGGCACATTTTGTCTGTGGCACCCCACATAATTTGTGACTAAAAGGGTAAAACCGCCCGAGTTCTTTGAACCTCTCATAAAGATTAGAGACAGTCAAGAAGAGTCCTTGAGTAGACTCTTCTTGCGTGAGTCCGATGGGGTGCTAATCCGGCCTCAGCCTGAAGCATAACATTAACAATCCTAGCCCCGAGAGTACCTTAACGGAACTTCATCAACGGTTGATGGCCCATCTGTAACTTCTTCATACAACTGAACCCCCTGGACGGCCCCGGAGCAGCCGAGAAGCCCTCGACGACATCAGATCGAGATTCTAAGAAGATAACCCAACAGTGCACTATTGATTATCATTGTATCAATGTGGAGATACTGTATCACCAGATCGTTGTATTTGCCTATGCTCATTTTGAAGTTATTTGCTAACCGTGACGAGTGTTTCAAATTCGATCCCTAGAGTTCCCTGTTCATTGCCTGAGAATTCGTACCAGTAAAAGTTATTACGAGATAATTACCGCGACAATGTTTACCCTCAACCACTTAACGAGTTCTTCCTAATTTGGATATTATGGTATTGATATTCTGAGATCCCAAAAGCTTGCGGGATAGGTCGTAAAGTGAATTCATCTCAGTGACGAATTCAAATACATGCATTAACAGTCAAAAAAGTATACAATTCTAGTTGTCCATTTACTCTACCAGATCTTGTAAAGTTGAAACCTGACGTTAGTCCAACATCTAAATAAAATAACTAGGCCTTAGGCATAATCAATGAACCTTACTAGATACTTATGAGAACTTAACCAGTGCCTCTCGAGTGACTTTCTTCTCATCTTGTATCTTGTCCTTATCTCAGAAGAATAATACCCGAGTGTTGAAAGTGGCAGTGCACGCACCATCCAGATCCACGATTGTGCTAGGAGAATAGAAAGACCAAGCTTGATACTGAACCTATTACTCCTACCTATGTTTTCCACAGTGAATTGATTCTTTTTCTATACCAGCGAGTGTGTTAATTCAATAAAGCTGTATTACAAACCACATTCCGAAAATTATATTTATGTGTTCTATTGATTCCTTATATGTATGTACATGAAACCTGATATTCCAGTCTTGTAGAACTCACCCAATCAATCGTTAATCCTGAATAAAATCAGGGCATAACATTGGTGGTACGCGGTGGTTCTTGATTCGGATAGAAGATTTCATTGCATTTCATATTGCTAAACAATAGAAGCATTGTAACATCGCGAATATGGCCGCAGTTCGCTCGCACATCCCCATCCCGAAATACGATGAGGACACATACGAAATCGAAACATACACGGACATTGTAAAACCAGTGCTAGACTTGGCATATAATATGGACCGAGAAAAAATCGCCGTACTGTTAACGCACCTGGGAAAAGCTGTTTCCCTTGTTGCATCGCAAGTTAACCCCACACTCACTTGGGACCAGTTCCGGCCCATAGTTATCGAGGCCATTAAGCCCTCATTAGGCATCTTCGTCGCCCATGCCCGCATTAAAGACATAAAGTACGAAGGTGATCTAGACGCCACCTTAGCTTCTATTTCACAACAAATCAAATCTGCTTTCCCCACTCTCCCCAAAATTCAACACGATCAACACATTCTGGTGAATCTCGTTCAAGCGTTGCCCTCAGCAGTTCGCAAATATTTTGCCGTGCACGACCCTGTTGGTTTTCAACACTATCTAATCACCATCAGGAGAATCCTTGCGGTGCAATCCCAGAAAACTAACACCATTGCCGCCATCAAAATGTTCACCACTCACCCTCAGAACACAAGCCGACCAGCGACCACCAAACCCACGTACCACTCCGGCAAACCTCAACCCAACAGGCCCAGGTTCAACTCCAACCCCTCCGCCGAGTGTACAACAAAAACCAGGCCTACAACAACAACAAAAGTAAGAACCCCACTCTTGTTATTATCAACCATTATGATTTCCCTGCCTGTAATCACAAATATGCTCTTCATGACATCAGAGACTCCGCCAAATATCGCACAGTCCAGCCTCGCATCTCTGCCAATGAGGAAGAGATGATCGAGGACAAGGAGGTCCAAGACCTTGACAGCGAGGACGTTGCTCACCTCGAAACTGATCACGAAACGGAGGAAATCCTGGGAGAGTCCGAAATAGACCCCAAGGATTTTTAAATCTTCCCTCGCCTACAATGGCTTCGGCGGGGGACACCATAAATGACCGATCACCCCCCATTTACCACCTTGCACTACTCCAAGGAATTCCTGTCCGGCTACTCATAGATACCGGCACTTCCCGATCATGCATATTCAGCTCATTTTATAACCAACACCATAAGAAGTTCGGCGGGTTACAAACAACCAAGTCTAGACTAATCAGTGCCGGGGACGCCCCCCTATATGTCAGGGGAGAAACTCATCCTTTGCATGTGACCACCCCAGCGCCTCACGCAAATTGCTATCACCCCTTTGTAATTTTTCACTCAGACTGTCAGCATTATGATGGGTACTTAGGGCTCGATCTCCTTCACAAGTTGCAAGCCCAAGTTGACTGTGGCCAACGCCTGATCACGTTCAAAAATAAAAAATAAAATAAAATAAAAAAAATAGCCCCCCCACAACCTGTCCGAACCCCAGCCAATCTCATATGAAAGTTAAACCTAAACTTAAATCTGCCGCATCCCCTCTCACAAAGCCGAAACATAAACCTAACCCAACCCCCATAGTTAACCAATCCATTAACCAACAGCACCCCCAACGAAAGGCGATTTCCCATACAAATCCCCAAAAGAAAAAAACTTCCCCCCCCCCCCCCCCTACCAGCCAAAATGCACCCCCTCCCAAATTAAACATGACCATCTTCCCTCAAACTCATCAACAAAAACAACCCCCCCCCCCCCACCCTTAGAATAGAAAAACTTGAGGCACCCCTCACGTCCCCCCCCCCCCAACTGTCGTCCGCCACCCTCGACATGCCATATTCAAAGTCTACCTTGAGCCAGTCAGAACAAAAATCACCTTCCCTGACTGTTATGATCAAAAACCGAATTACCATCCCCCCCAACCATCAAAAATGGGTGCCCCTTAGACCTATATCCCAAGATGCCATGATTTTAACCCTCGCCACCCCCTCCATAAGCCAAAACCGATGTAGGATCCAACCTGCCATATTGTCTTCCCAACTGAATACCATTCTAATTGCCAATATTTCAGACGATGTACTAACTTTACCCAAGGGTTTAATCGTGGGCGACCTCGAAACTTTTGACGAAGTTGTCACTCCTCAGGTAAACCCCAGCGAAAATCCTAAATTACTCACCATTCCAGACTCCTTAACCCCCATGCAACAGCACCAGATGCAACAATTGCTACATGATTTTCGTGATGTGTTCGCCCAGACCCCCACAGAAATAGGACGAACAACCATGGAACAACACGCCATTCATACCACGGGACCCCCACTACGACAACCCTCCCGCAGGAAAAATCTACTCCAGCGCCAAGAGGAGGACCAACAGGTTCAAGAGATGTTGGACGCCGGCATTGCCACACCTTCTGTCAGTCCTTGGTCATCGCCCGTAGTACTCGTTAAAAAGAAAGAGGGCTCCACCAGATTCTGTGTCGACTACCGTAGACTAAACGACGCCACTATAAAAGATGCAACACCCTTACCCAGGATCGACGACTCCCTCGACTCCCTTCACGGATCCAAATGGTTCACCACCTTAGACCTACAAGCAGGATACTGGCAAGTCCCCATTAAGCCCGAACATCAACAAAAAACAGCCTTCTCCACCAGCGGAGGACATTTATACGAGTTTAATGTCTTACCTTTTGGCCTATGTAATGGCCCGGCAACATTCTCCCGCCTCATGGAGTCTGTGTTAAAGGGACTGACTTGGGAAACCTGCCTTGCCTATTTGGACGATGTTATTGTATACTCCGCAACATGGTCCGACCACCTCCACCGACTACGACAAGTATTACACCAAACAGAGACGCCGGATTAAAACTCAAACCCTCTAAATGCGAAATGGCCAAGACCACCGTAGGGTTTTTAGGATATGTAATTTCCGCCCAAGGCATCTCTCCAGACCCCAAGAAACTCTCCGCCATCCAAGATCAACAACCTCCCACTACCGTTAAAGGGGTACGCTCCTTCCTGGGGCTAGCCACCTACTACAGACGTTTCGTCCCACATTTTGCCGAGATTGCCAGGCCTCTTAACCAACTCACCCACAAAGGCAACGAGTTTTCCTGGACCTCAGAAAGACACTTGGCTTTCGAAAATCTGAAACAGAAATTGGTAAAAGCCCCCACAGTCGCCTTCCCAGATTACCAACAATCTTTCCGTCTGTACACGGACGTTTCTCTTTATGCCATCGGAGCTGTCCTAGACCAAGTCCGAGACGGAATAGAACACGTAATTGCTTATGAGAGCTCCACCTTAAACACCGCCCAGCAGAATTACGCCGCCACAAAGCGTGAATGCCTCAGAATAATTTGGGCCTTAAATCACTTCCGATCTTTCGTGCTGGGTGCCAAATTAGACATTATTACAGACCACCAGAGCTTGCAATGGCTTAGAAGATGCGAGACTAACTCGGCACTATTGGTACGTTGGAGGGAAACCCTGGAAGAATACGACTTCGTCATCCACTACCGCCCCGGAAAACTCCACACCAACGCCGACGCCCTCTCCCGTCTCCCTGTACCCAAAAACATCCCCACCAATCTAGCAGCCTTGCAACACACGGACCTCGTCAACACCTCCATCCGCCAAGACTCCACCCCAGTACCACCTACCCTACTTCAATCTTGGCAGAGAAAAATCAAACCAAAATGGATCCCCAAACAGATCTTCTCCCAACTAACTCGCTGGGGTGACCAATTAACCACAGACTCCGGACACATCGTCGTCGAACCAAATGTTGCTCAAGAATACATGATTGCAATCCACGAGGGAAATGGGATTCATTTAGGCCAAAACAAGATGCTAAAAATATTTCAGGACCAATACTGGACCACAAACCCCTCCGGAAATGCAAAGAGGGTCACCGAATCTTGCAAACCGTGTGCACTTGGCAAAGACAGGTGCCGCACCGCAGGACCTGCTGGCACTATCTCCGCCCAGAAGCCATTCCAAACCCTCTCCCTGGACATCATGGGACCTTTTCCCGTTAGCCACAACAAACGGTACATCGTTACCTTCGTCGACATATATTTCAAGTTCCTGGTCGCCTGCCCCACTTACGACCATACAGCATCTACCATTGCCACATTATTAGCCACCGAGATATTGCCTGTGTTCGGACTACCCCTTTCACTCCTATCCGATAACGCCCCCGAATTTAAAGGACAAATCTGGGAAGAGTTCTCGAAGCTATGTGGCATAAAAACCAAGCACTCATCCCCCTACTGGCCCCAAGGCAACGCAGTCTGCGAAAGAAGTCATCACACCATCAACAACCAATTACGTACCAGGATGATAGCTTTAAATACCTCAGACTGGCCATCCCAAATTAACATGATACAATGGGGAATGAACACTTGCCCAAAAGAAGATGGTATTTCCCCTCACGAACGAGTATATGGAACAGCCCCACTTTTACTACCTTTTTATCACTAGGCCAAACCGTCCACAACCCAGTTCGCCCTTGACCCCTTACAACAATTAAAGAACACCCTTCATACCTCCCAAATTTGCCAAGACACCAAACACGACGCCATAGATGACATAAGTCCCTTCGCCATTCACGACACCGTAATGGTGGCCAAACTACCGGTCATAAATAAACTAGGCCCGCGTTATGTAGGCCCATATACGGTATCCCATGTCCCAAACGCCTACCAAAACTCCATCAACTATCATGGAGAAACCAGGACAATACGAAATCGTTTCATACGCATATACAAACCTCTTGAAGCACCGTCCCCACCCCTCGAACCTGGCCCCAACCACAACCTTGCCACGCCCATCACCAACCCCAACCTGACAGTTCCTACCCCATTACAGCCTTACTTACCACCCCAGCCTCCCCCTGCCACCACCCCCCCAAGCCCCCCCCCCCCCCCCCCCCCCTACAATTCCGCCAACACACCCCTCGGATCCCCCAACCACCTAATACCGACCCAGAAATCATAACACCTCCACCCCTACCCACAGCCCCCCCCTCAGACACCACGTCCAACACCACCTTCTCTAGCTCACAAACAAAACCCACCACGTCATGTCGTTACGAACTACGATCTAAAACTTCACCCCAACCATGACTCCCAACATATAACAGAATTAAAAGACTTACCAAGACAAGAACAAATTCCCACAAAACAAAATCACCTTCCTCCGCTAACTCTCCCCTCATTCGTCCAAAACCTCTTCCCCGGCCAATATCCATCTCCCCTAACCTTTCCTCCCCAACCTCCCCCCCCCCAGCCCCCACCCCACCTCAGAAACCTTACCGTCTCCATCCCCTCCAACCAACACTACACTACCCACCCACACTAACCCCATACCTACTACCTCCAAGATGACAACTAACACCACCCCTTTTGTGCTACCAACCAGCCTTGCCCCCCCTACTTCCCCCCCCCTTCCACACTACCCCCCCCCCCCCCCCACAACCCCCCTAATACCACCGGACGCTCAGCCAACCCAACCAATAAACCCCCACTAACCCCAACATCAACCCCACCCCAACCCCTAACCCCACACCCACCCACTATAAACCATCCCCCCCCCCCCCATTAGGAAAAACGTAAGAAAACAATCGGGCCGACTAATTAACCGACCCGAACGATTCTCGCCGATCCTCGACACAACCCACACCACCAACATAAAATATAACAAAATACCATCACCAAAGCAAACAGACACAAAAGACGTCATAACCCATAAAAAAAACACACAAAACAAACAACACACCCAACCAAAACACATCCATGTAAAATAGCCGGAATCACCTGCCCCACCAACCCCCCATACACCATACACCTGCTCTTAATCCCCTCCTCACCGTTAATCCCCGCTACACCTACATCCGCACCAACAAATAACCTACCACCACCACCAGGCAAGACCAACACTTGCCTGGCTACTTCCCCCACCACCACAACCGTCTACCGCTCCAACCAATCTTTTCCCCCAACAACCATGTCATCCACCCCTTTCATCAAGAGAATTAAAGTCTCCACGGATGCAGGACGCCTGGCCAGAATCCGACACACCCACGAAGCAATAACCGCAAACCTCATCAACACAACAGAAACAAGTCTCCTGGTCACCATCGACCCAGTCAAAACTCCAGACAAACGATCCACCAAATGGTGGGACTTCCTACATACCCAGCCCATAACCAGCCACCACAACAACTCTTTTACATTCACCCTTGAGGCCCGAGGACGTGCCTATCACGAAGGAGAGGGAAGTGAAATACAGGAGAAACAGAAAGACGCCAAGAACCCCCACAAACCAACACGAAAGAAACACAGAGAGGCATGGCCGGAAGAGACACACAGACACTCACCCAAGACGGAGAGAGAGCGAACGGCCCAGCCCCTCCGCGATAATCCCCAAGCCAAGGCCACCGCCCCCAACCCAAGAAGATTACCACCTCATCAACCGGCAGAGACAACCTACCACAAAATGGCCGACCGCAGACGACAACCTTCAACCGCCCCCATAGAACAGACGAAAAAGAGTTAAGAAGGACGAGGAGAAACAGACAGACGACAGAGACACCCACACAACAACAAAGAAGCAACCCAGAGAAATCTGGTCGAGAAAGACACACAGACACTCGCCCAAGACGGCAGGAGAGCGTACGGCCCCGCACCTCCGCGACAATCCCCGAACCAAGGTCACCTTGTCCAGTCCCGGAGGATTACCCCCTCAACAAACCGCAGGGACAACCCACCCCAAGATGGCCGACCACGGACGTCAACCTCCAACCCCCCCAAAGGTTGTATATTCCCAACCCTTCTAGTATTAACCTCCTTATATCAACCTACCAAACCCGAGGAGTTATTCCGAGATTGAATTATGCAATTACCCTAGGCCACCCCGTAACTCACTGGGGGCCCATATGATTTTTACTGTTGTTTCCTTTCGTAATATACTAACCCCCTAATATTAGCCTAACAAATCCCGAGGAGTAATTCCGATATCAAGTTATGCAATAATATTACCCTCAGCGACCCCGTTACCCACTGGGGCCCATACGATTTTGTTGTTAACATACTAACCCCCTAATGCTGACTAACCCACTAACACTAACCTAAGTAAGAGAGAACTGGGAAAAAGGAAAAACACCTATTTTTTGTTCCCCCTTCTAACAATTACATATCCATAATCTCACTGGTATGTTCTACTGACCATTGAATTACGTAACCCGTTATGCATTTTCTTTTCCATTTCTTCACCCCCCTTCTACACATCTCGTCAGACACCACCTTCTAGTACACAGTACACATTGTTCTATCTCCTTTCCCTTCTAGTAACCAAGCGACGTATAAGCTATGCCAGAGTTAGGTGATGACCTCACTCACACGACGAAGCGACAATTCCTTGCGTTGTGTTTGTTTCAGGTACGTGAGCACCAGATTCCATCAACGTGATGTAATGATAGCTGCACCACCGCCCTGATTACGCATGTCCTCCCTTCTCTTGGATCACTACCTCTGTCTATATCTCTCTCTCTCTCTCTCGCCTTTCCAATATATTTCTATCCTAGTACTTTCCAGCCTGAACCAGATTTGGCTGAACACAACAAACCAATTAACTCGAAGGCCAGGCCGCCGAACCACGTCAGGTCACGGACGGACTTCCACCTGCTCCGCCCCCCCATCGACCCCGACATAAAGGACCACCAGAGGAACTCTGGTTAGCAACCCCGTATACACACGTGCGGGTACGTCTGAGTGTATTTCATTACTTGTCATTTTCATTATCCAAGGATTACAGATAACGAGAGAGCTGTCCCCCCCCCCCCACTCATTCCCTTCCTTAACACCTTAAGAGCGGGTGGTAGAGTATATTTGACCGTGCCGCCCAGCGGGGGGTTTTTACCATAAATGGCGTTGTTTCCGTGCTCTTTTTCATGCATAAACAAGAGCCAGAGCTTAATACAAGTATGTATCCCTGAAAGGGCGTTAATTGAGCTTTCCAATGACACCAGAACCATCCTTCTACGATCACTGGTTGTCTTGCAACGATCGTGCAACCGAAGGGCAATATCGCTAAAATACGGTCATTTCGTTACATAATTACGTGTGTAGCGAGTGAGAGAGGGTGGAGTAGTGTGGAGTACATGTCAGTGGGCCCACGACAGTCGTGGCGAGCGGTCATGAGGCAACCTACACTCCTACCACCGCTCAGCTCTCTCTCAGAGCCAATATTGCGCCAAAATTGCACACGGACTAAAGGCGGGCCCCGCCACATAGTCCAGGTTTTTAGATACGGACTTAAGTCGGGCCCCGCTAAAGAAGGGTTAAAAGTAACTTACTTATAAAAGTCAGGCAATTAGCCAGCTGGCCTTCACAGGCGAGGTACTCCGACCCCAGCCTCCACGAAAAACAACCAACAAAAGGGCCTCTTGCCAACACCCCTTCCATTACTTATTCTTATATGTCTGGTGTATAGACTAACACTGTTATCTAATCCAGGGCACCGGAAGTGAGGAGCCAATTACCCAGACAATGACTCCACAGCAACCCCCATACACAGCCACCCCCAAAGAGTAAAGGGACCACCCCCAGCAAAGGCAACATCCCGACTCCAGCATCCCCCACACCTCCACCATCTTGCCAACTTGAAGAGCCTGTTAGCCCCAGCCCCAAAAATTGTGCATTCACCTCCTCTTTACTCCCTGAAGTAAGCCCCCTGTAAGGCTCCTCCTAGAAAGCAAAAACTCCCCTGCCACTTGACTGAACAGCCCAGAAATAACAAACCCATCAACCACCAGCCCAGGCAACACCGGGCAGCCCTGCTATATAAACCCTGAGAGGAGAAGAGCTAGGTAAGTGCAAATATCGCTTCTGATGAACGGCAACCCGCTCTCTGACTGAAGACTATTTTAACTCACCACTCAAGATTACCTATAGACGAGCGGCACCCCGAAGACTGTGATAAAATCAGTGATATTGATATATATATTCTTTTGGATCTTTATTAATCGTGGCAACCCACCGGTTAATATATAGACCTTTTACTAATACATATATCTACCCCAAATAAGTGATTAAGAACTCATTGCTGGTATCACCTCTTCCACTTGAGTTTTATAACCACTTATATAAAGTGCAACCAGAACTACATCTCCATAACTGATTACTTCTGGCCACCCCGAATTAATATAGTTATTGAGATTAGTGTCTCATCTAACCTAATATAAATATTGAAAGACGAAGGCCTCCCTACCTCTCAATATTTTATTATTCTAGACACCTGACTTGTACATAACTCACAGAGATCTAGGACAGAAAGATTTTTTATGTTAGAAGGGTCTATGCGAGACATTCTTAGGAGCGCTTAGGAAGAATAGATCCTTGACATATTTTGTCTGTGGCACCCCACATAATTTGTGACTAAAAGGGTAAAACCGCCCGAGTTCTTTGAACCTCTCATAAAGATTAGAGACAGTCAAGAAGAGTCCTTGAGTAGACTCTTCTTGCGTGAGTCCGATGGGGTGCTAATCCGGCCTCAGCCTGAAGCATAAGGCTGCGTCCACACCAGTGACAAAACACGGTGGGAACATTAAGACTGACAAGTTGGGTAACAAGTTGTTAAGTCGTTGAGGAACATCGTAGTAGACATGTTGGTACGGATTTGTTGGGCGACATGTTGGCAATCCTGGTGTGGATGAGGTGATGTCGTCAGAGACCTCCCACCAACCAACAGACCAAGGGGAGTGGACAAGAGAGAAGACGATAGAGCTGATTGAGTGCTATCGCAGCCACACGTTGCTGTGGCAACCAACCCATATGCTGTACAAGAACCGCATAAAGAGGTCAGATGCTTGGCTTGACATTGCCAACATTCTTAATGTACACCAAAAAGAGGCTGAGAAGAAAATAAAACATCTTGTTGCACAGTTCAGAAGAGAACTGAAAAAAACTAGAGAGAAAAAATCCGGCAGCAGTGGTGGTGATACATACCACAGCCAGTGGTTTGGCTTCGACAGCATGTTGTTCCTGGTGGACAAACACACACCACACAAGACATATGACGCTGGATTTCAGGTAAGATAATAAGCACAGTTTTTATATAATACTACATTTATTACCATTATTCTGTTCCAGATGAAAGCTTACAATATTGTGTTTAGAAAACAAAGTAAAATTAGAATTACCAATATATCTGTATAGTATTCGTTGTACTATCTTTCCTTTATCATGTCCCATGTGCATACTCTTTACATGTGCCTATCCTGCCAGCTCACACGACCCCTATCACTGATGAAATACTCTGTAAATTCTCTACGGATGGCACTACCATTTACATTTGTATTGTTCTCCGATAGTGGTTCTAGTGGTATCAGAGTATCGTCAAGTGGTGGTAGATCTACTTCCCTCCAAGATCCTGGGATAACAGTGTCATAGTCCATATCATAGGTATCAAAAGTACGTGGAGGAGTGTATAATTGTTGGGATGTCGAACTCCTTCGTAGGAAATTGTGTAAATATACACATGCTAATGTTACTTTCTTTGCAGAATCAGGCTTCACCAACATTGGTTTACGCAAAACTCTAAATACCCCCGAAACAATCCCAAACACGCTCTCTACAACTCGTCTAGCCCTGCTTAAACGATAGTTAAATATTATCTCGTTTGAGCCTGGACGTTGCTGACCTTGGTAGGGTTTAATAATATTCTCTGTTAAGGGAAAAGCATCATCAGCAACAAATATGTAAGGGGTGGCAATATCGCGGCCCGGAAGTGAGTGTGAAGATGGTAGATTAAAAGTACCATCCCTCATAGACTGACTAAATCTAGAGTTTGACAAAACACCACCATCGGACAATCCACCTTGACTACCTACATTTACATAAAGGAAATTGTACATACTGTCAACAATAGCTAACAATACGATACTAAAGTATCCCTTATAATTGTAGTAATCGCTACCACTAGACGCTGGTGCCTGCACTGTGATGTGTTTTCCATCCAGCGCACCTACACAGTGCGGGAAATTCCACCTATGTTCGAACCCCTGGGCCACTTTTCGCCATTCATCCTCAGTTGCTGGTATCTGAAAGCATGTTTAGTTTGCATTTACTTTATTGAAACATCTTGCATTAACACACACACACACACACACACACACGCGCACACACACACACACACGCGCACACACACACAAGTGAAGCCACTGAACCACTACATGCACTGGTTTATTTACTCAAGCGACGGTATCAGACACAAGTGTCCTCGTCCTCGTTTGCCTAGTTCATGTAACCTTAATGACTCATAATGCTTAAAACTCTATATTTAACTAACAGTGTGTGTGTGTGTGCGTGCATCACATATTTTATTTACACATACAATATTTGGCTCCTTAAATATATAGAGATATTCGCATACATTTACCTATTCACAGATTATAAATTTCTCTCCTTTTATACACACACACACACGCACTCACGCACACACCAGCACACTACAATTAATTTTATTAATACCAACTTGTTCTCTTGCCTATCAGAATGATACTGGTGATAACACGTCAACATTGGCCGACGATGATGAATGTGTGGACGAACTAGCAGTGATTGATGATTCAGTGCAAGATGGCGAGCAGAGTACCGCTGCACCTCCTACAAAGGCTAGAAGGCTATGTGTTGCAGAGAAACAAATAGGAAAAAATGACATGCTAGAAAACGCATACAGTATTATGACTGGATTATATCAACGCCATACTGAAAGAGATGATCACCAATTATTTGGAGACTTAGTGGCCAGTAAATTAAGAAAATTAAAAACTTCATATGCTCAAGCAACAGTGCAGCATAGAATTCAAAACATATTGTATGAGGGAGAACAGGGAATGTTTGACTATCCTCCTCCATCCCGTAACAATCAATCCCGTAACCACTGTGAATATACACCTATGCACTCACCCCCCCCCCCCCCCCCCCCTTAGATACAGATGAATGTAACGTGACTGTCCATGCCTCGGACGCTATGTGGGATGAACCACACATTACTGAACTTTAAAATTATACTGATAATTGTTAAGATATTTTTGAGTAGAAACTTATGACGCCATTAATAGATTATTCACTACTGCTTTTTATAACATTATTGAATGTTACTATTTAATTATGCTCATTTATAAATGGCATAGCGTATTCGTGCGTCATAAACATATTATTTATGCATAATTGGTGAAGGGTGTTGTTATGAATATTTATTTGTAGTTATTGAAAGGGGCTGGTGTTGGTATACAAGTATTAAAGAAAGGTAAATGTACATGGTGTTTTACTATCACTTTGATCAATTAAATGTTAATATAGTTAAGTATTGGGTAAAAGTCTCTAATTATGACTCTTACATGTTTTTATATTTTGACATTGTGGAACCTTAAAAACCCTTACCGGTACCTAACCTCACCAAACCCTAAATTTAGGTCGCAAACGATTTTGATTTTACTCCTAAAATATTTAAAAACGTTCACCTCTAGGTTACCTATCCTTATCCGAGTACACTCACAATCATTTGTGACCTAATTATTTGGTTTGGTAAGGTTCGGTACGTGTTTTTAAGGTTCGTTAATGTCAAATTATTTAAACAAATAGGAGTCATAATTAGAAACATTTACCTAGTATATTATATGGTTCTCTTACCTTAATGTAGTCGCTGAGAGCTGTAATCAACTCCTCACAAACTTCTGGAACAATGAGACTGATTGCTTGTTTGGAAATCTTGAACGTATTTCCAAGGCTGGTGTAGGAGTCTCCTGTGGCCAAATATCTCAGTGTCACAGCAAGGCGGTCTTTGGCCGGTATTGATTGCCGATATTTTGTGTCCTGCTTACTTATATTGCTACCAGTCATTTGCAGCAAATACTCAAAATCAGATCTTGAGATCCTAAAGAAGTTTTGGAACACTCCTTTCTGTTTTATTGTGCGTGTCGGAAGACAGGTATCATCCTCTATCAACATGTTTATCAGAGTTTGGTGTGCTTCGCCGTTCCTGTTGTATAATAACGATGGTCTTGCCCATACTCTACGTTGTCTTCTTCTCCGATGGGCACACAAAACAACAAATGATGCAGCTGCCAGCAAAGCATCCTCACACAACGACATGTCTGCCACTTCTGGAGACATGGTGTGGACAGTTTCACCAAGTCGACTCTTATTGCCGACATGTCTCTCAACATTGTAACAGATATGTCCCCATACATATCAGGAGATTTGTATCCGAATGTCTCCTATTGTGTCCCCCACAATGTTTCCAATGTGTCTCCAAGCAACATGTCACTGGTGTGGACGCAGCCTAAGCATTAACAATCCTAGCCCCGAGAGTACCTTAACGGAACTTCATCAACGGTTGATGGCCCATCTGTAACTTCTTCACACAACTGGACCCCCTGGACGGCCCCGGAGCAGCCGAGAAGCCCTCGACGACATCAGATCGAGATTCTAAGACGATAACCCAACAGTGCACTATTGATTATCATTGTATCAGTGCGGAGATACTGTATCACCAGATCATTGTATTTGCCTATGCTCATTTTGAAGTTATTTGCTAACCGTGACGAGTGTTTCAAATTCGATCCCTAGAGTTCCCTGTTCATTGCCCGAGAATTCGTACCAGTAAAAGTTATTACGAGATATATACCGCGACAATATTTACCCTCAGCCACTTAACGAGTTCTTCCTAATTTGGATATTATGGTATAGATATTCTGAGATCCCAAAAGCTTGCGGGATAGGTCGTAAAGTGAATTAATCTCAGTGACGAATTCCAATACATGCATTAACAGTCAATAAAGTATACAATTCTAGTTGTCTATTTACTCTACCAGATCTTGTAAAGTTGAAACCTGACGTTAGTCCAACATCTAAATAAAATAACTAGGCCTTAGGCATAATCAATGAACCTTACTAGATACTTATGAGAACTTAACCAGTGCCTCTCGAGTGACTTTCTTCTCATCTTGTATCTTGTCCTTATCTCAGAAGAATAATACCCGAGTGTTGAAAGTGGCAGTGCACGCACCATCCAGATCCACGATTGTGCTAGGAGAATAGAAAGACCAAGCTTGATACTGAACCTATTACTCCTACCTATGTTTTCCACAGTGAATTGATTCTTTGTCTATACCAGCGAGTGTGTTAATTCAATAAAGCTGTATTACAAACCATATTCCGAAATTATATTTATGTGTTCTATTGATTCCTTATATGTATGTACAGTCAGAAACCGCAGTTTCTGAGACACCTGGATAGGGCCCGGACATTGGGAGCGTATTGTTTCTGGACGACAGCCCACTTTAACTATCACAAGGCCGCATACGTACGAACATACGTTTCGAACCAATAGATGCTTCACTCAGTCTGTCATGTAAAATGATTGTGCCGTAGTTATGCTACGATACGATTCATACTACAGAATCTGATAAATAAATGACAAAAATACCATTGTTTGTTATTCCCTCCTGTTATCTACATTACACACAGATAGCTATTACAGAATTAAGAATGTAAAGAAACACTACCAAACCGCAGTGAATGGACAGGCTTTCGTTGTGTGTGTGTGTGTGTGTGTGTGTGTGAGAGAGAGAGAGCGATTCATCAGACGTCATCAATAGTAGTTACTATTAAACATATACCGGTACTCACATATAATTCATCCATTTGTTATCATGCTACTAACCTTGTTACACTGTGCAAACATTGCAATATATCAGATGCTATAATAATAACATCGAAAAGGTATTTAAAGCCATTGATAAACGTAACATCACGATGCGATTCTTATATAGCCTTTACCCTTTAGAATGTTATATACATTTATTACTAAATTTACTAAATGTATTACTAAACCGAATATATAAACCTATCAGCATTCTAGGCTTAACTTTGTGTGGTATTACATAATACCCCCCATAAATCACTACTGATAAATCATTGCTGTTGCACACCAACATTTCATATCCAGATGATAACATGTAATATTACATTGCATAGTTCGTTGTGTTGTATGTCATGGAGCAGACACTTCTGTTTTTAGTCAAATTAGTGTTTTGTCACCTACTGTAGAGCATTATGTTTATTACAACACACATCGGTTCACTTACACACACACACACGCACACTAACCTAAATCCTGTTCTTCACTGTGCAATTGACCACTTGCGAGTTTCGTTCTATAAGGAAGTTGGAGCTGTAGACATCGATAATTCACAGAATTATCACCTAAATTGCGGTTGTAGTGCTTATATAAATACATAACACACAATTCAACATACTTTTTATCCATTAGAAACCTACACTATTATTGTATTTCTGTTTAATATCGATGTTTATGGCTCCAACTTCCTTATAGCCTGAAACTCGCAAGTCGTCAATTTGGAAGTATTTTTTTTCATATTTATTTCTTAAAACCTTTTGTAATATTTGTGTCCGTATTTACTATGGATACGTAAGGGAATGTAATAAAGGTATTTACTATGGATACGTAAGGGAATGTAATAAAGGTATTTACTATGGATACGTAAGGGAATGTAATAAAGGTATTTACTATGGATACGTAAGGGAATGTAATAAAGGTATTTACTATGGATACGTAAGGGAATGTAATAAAGGTATTTACTATGGATACGTAAGGGAATGTAATAAAGGTATTTACTATGGATACGTAAGGGAATGTAATAAAGGTATTTACTATGGATACGTAAGGGAATGTAATAAAGGTATTTACTATGGATACGTAAGGGAATGTAATAAAGGTATTTACTATGGATACGTAAGGGAATGTAATAAAGGTATTTACTATGGATACGTAAGGGAATGTAATAAAGGTATTTACTATGGATACGTAATGTAATAAAGGTATTTACTATGGATACGTAAGGGAATGTAATAAAGGTATTTACTATGGATACGTAAGGGAATGTAATAAAGGTATTTTGTAAAATGTGTATATCCATAAATATATGAATGCGAATCATAGCATATCAGCAGCATTATAATTTGACATGGCAGACTGAGGTAAGCATCTATTGGTTTGACACGTATGGTCATAGGTATGCGGACTTGTGATAATTAAAGTGGGCTGTCGTCCAGAAACGATGCGCTCCACATGTCCGGGCCCCTATCAAAGTGTCTCAGAAATTGCGGTTTCTGACTGTACATGAAACCTGATATTCCAGTCTTGTAGAACTCACCCAATCAATGGTTAATCCTGAATAAAATCAGGGCATAACAGATACCGTAACTAGCAAGGTAACTAGGGTGCTGCACGTGGAGAGGAGGGGGGGGGGGGGGGGGGGGGACACTTTTCCACCACTGTGTTGCTAGCTGGCTCTGGAGGTAGTTCCGTCAAGTGGAAAGGTGTGTGGGATTGACATAACTTTTTGTATATTAGGAGTTTTGTTATCGTTGTTTTTGCTTTTTCTAGGCCTATTAGTGATTTATACCGGTAATAAATATTTGGAATTATTCTATAATTGCACTTATACGAGCTAAACAAATTATTTTTGTATTTAACAGGAAGGTACGACGAGTGATGTGGTATAGGTGGATACAGTACGTTTCGTCACCAACCCGTTTCGTCACCATCTCTTAGACCCGTTTCGTCACCGCGATTTCAGACGTTTCGTCACCATTATTAGCCACTACTATTTCAAGGCCATTGAACCTTGACTTGGTAAAAATTTACCTATGGTCCCGTTAAAATATCCTCAAGTAACCTATTAAGAACTGGTCAGGGGACTGCCCAAAATGTACAAATATTATATTAGATTAGATTAGATTAACCTAACCTAACCTAACTTAACCTAACCCTAATATAATATAATATAATATAACATAACATAACATATACATTATGAAAAATTCACAAATTGCGAGACGAGACTCTCATTCGTTCCATTTCGGAATGGAGTGACATGAAGCGAAATAGAACGATATATTTCGCTACATTCCATTCTCTTTGACATCCTGGGCGAGAATATACATTGAAGTGATTCATTAGTTTCGAACCAAGCTACTTTGGGCTACTAAACATAGTGATGACGAAACGGGTCGGCGTTTTGGTGACGAAACGGGTTTTGGGGGACGAAACGGGTTGGTTATGAAACGGAATGGTGACGAAACGTCCATACCCCGTATAGGTCACAGGTGGCAATATGCGGAAATGGATTATAAGGGCATTCCGCCCCCTCTGACACCCTTAAGAAAATCTACGGTTACTCACTACACCCCAACTGGATTTCTACCGATTTACCCAACCAGCGGGGGTGTGGGGCGGCAGCCCTCACCCATAATACTAGGATAGGTTAGGATAATGTCTCTCTGAAACATTGTAAAATCCGTGGCACATCTAGATTGATAGACTCTTGTCAGAGGGGGCGGAATGCCCTTATAATCCATTTCCGCATATTGTCACCTATACCACATCACTTACCTAGTCGTACCTTCCTGTTAAATACAATAATATTTGTTTTAGCTCGTATAGGTGCAATTATAGAAATTGGTCAATATAAAGATCTTGTAATTAAATTGCTAAAAATTAGTTTTGATTGTTTTTATCTAGTTTAGAGTTGTGTCAGGGTGTTTTGATGTGTGATAATACTAGGAAATGCCACGCCCCTCCACTCACGAAAATAACTATTTGGCCATAACCGTTTGCCGTGGGATACAAAATATGTTGGGGGGGGGGGAAGCCCCCTCTCACCCCCACCCCCCACCAGGATTTATTGAAATCCTCATATATTTAAACAGTAGGGGGCAAAAAACAAATTTTCACCAACGCGAGACGCCGAGGCTACACTCGCGGCGGATGTAAACAAAGCCACCCGCCTCTGGCGAGGTAGGCGATATAGAGGATATTTTGTTTTTCTCAGGATCAGTTATAAATTTTTACGGGCATTTAGACAAATATAGGAATGATATACATGGTATAAGAAACCTATAGGCCACGATAAAATCGATGTATGAATTTAATTACAAGGTCTATATATTTTCCTAGAAATTTACCAAATATTTTCCCATTATCCAAGAAGCGGTAATCCAGCTATCCTCAATCGGCTGTTTCACTGATGTGAGGCGGCACTGGTAAGAATACTGGTAAGAGTATCCAGGCTGCAGGCATATCGCCCGCTTTGTTTACACTACTCATTCGCTCGCAATCACGTTCCTGTCTATTTTAACTGTTGTGGGATACAATAATAGGTTGAGGGGGGGAGCGGGAGGGCTTTGACCCTCTCAATCCATGACTTATTGTCATTATATTGCCAGCGGGGGGCACATGAAAGACAAAAATTACATTGATTAATGGCGACGTGCAGGGCGATGATTATAACAGTTGCGGGGCGATGATCAGAAATAAGGTCAGTACAGTTCAAATCAAAGATTTATAATAAAACAAAATAGGCCTAAATACATAAATTAAAATCACTAGGCTAGAAAACATTGAGAATCTCTGCCTTTTTGGGAAGGGTGTAGGGTAGCGTTCAAGACAACTAGAGCAGCCAGTATTACTGAATATTATTGTCACGAATTATTTTGCAATAATTGAAGACAAATATGGAATCTATATGCTCTAAACATCATATTAAAAAGTGTTTTAACCCTTGGCAAAACCTAATAAAAATATATGGTATTAACAAAAAATCTTTCGTAACATGGTTGTCGATACTTTCCTATAATCTATCTATCTATCTATATGCTCAGGCCCAATCCCCATTTTGGGGGTAGCTGACTCAAGACAGAGCAAGAACAGGGAAAACACAAAAACAACATAAAACAAAAAATAAACACAGATAAAAAACACAAACTCTCACACATCCAGGTCACCCAGGAGAAGACCCAGAGACCAGGGTTACCAAGGTCGCTCCAGCACTCCCCCGGCCCCTGACCACCAGGAGAGGTTCCGATCTCGGCAGGCAGACATGCAGCGGAGCCAAAGCGACAAGCCCTCCCACCACACTTCCAGGCACACCCTTCATATTAATCGTCTCCCCGGGCCAGGCGCCTGATGGACTATTATCTAGTCCAACTTGCGCCCGACCCCTTACTCCAAATGACCACGTGTTCACTCAACTATTCACAAGCATTCTCCATTCACTCCTGTCCACGACCACTTCCCCTGCCTGATCTATAGTCATTCCTCTATCATCCAAAGCCTTTCTTACACAGTCTCTCCATCTCAATGGGGGTCTTCCTGCCCTTCTATCTCCCCTTGTACCTGACTCACATATTCTCTTTGTAAGCCTTTCATCTCCCATTCGTTCAACATGACCATACCAGCTCAGCACCCTTCTGTCCACTCTGGCTGACAAATGTTCCTGCTGCCCCACTCTCCTACGTATCTCTTCATTTCTCAATCTGTCTCTACGAGTAACTCCACACATACTCCTCAAGCAGCTCATCTCCATCACATCCAGCCCTCTTTTCTCCTTTTCTTCAGAGCCCATGTCTCAGCCCCATACATCACTGTTGGCACAACAATTCCTTGATACAGTGCACTTTTTACTTTCACTCCGAGATTTCTCGTCTTCCACATACTTCCCATTGCTCCGAAAACCTTCCTTCCTTCACACACTCTCTGTTTTACCTCCACTTCCATACCTCCACTCCTGCTTATTGTTCCTCCTAGATATTTAAAACACTCTACTTGTTCCAATATTTCCCCATCCAGCCTCACATCTAGATTCACCCTATGCTCTCCCCTATTACACACCATTACTTTACTTTTATTGACGTTCACCTTCAGTTTCCTCCTTCCACAAACCACACCAAACTCTTTGACTACCCGCTGCAGTTTCTCATCAGAATTCCTATAATAATAATAATAATAATAATAGTTCTTAAAGCTAGCGCATGCTAAGCTAGCTAAGGATAGCTCAATAAGGCCGATTAAGCGTATTTCCATTGGGGTCCTGTACTACTACCCCATCCCTTTGCTCATGAGGGATGGTAACGACTCAGTGCTTGTGAAAAATCTTTAATGCGCCGAGCGTGGGCGCGAACCCGGGCCTTCTGGGTGGAAGTCCGAGACGCTAGTCACTACACCAAGCGAGCCGCTTCGTTTCGTTTCGTATACTCGCTATTTTCATTTGTCTCCCGAGGTTTATATGAAAATGTGTTTTAACCCTCAGAAAAATCTAATATAAAAGTATGCTAGTAAAATGTAATTATCGTAACAAGGTTGTCAATACGGTACTTTCCTGTTATCAACTTACAATCATAGCTGAAGATTGCATAGTGAACACCGTAGACTTCATCGACTTTACTTTCGCCTTCGTAATTGTTATGCCCTGATTTTATTCAGGATTTACTATTGATCGAGGTGAGTTCTACTATACTGGGACAGTACTTCCGAGTTCATATAAGTACATATAAATAAAGGGTAATAGAGGATATATATATATATCGCACAATAAGACTTAAGTAACACTTTATTTCTTCTTCACTAGAAACATAAGAACATAAGAACATAAGAAAATGGGAGTCTGCAGAAAGCCGATTGGCCTAAGCAAGGCAGATTCCTGTCCCACACAACCCCAATTACAAAGCCCAATTATAGGCTCAACACTCTAATACCCTGAGGATCATCTTACCAAAACGGTTAGAGATTAACGCAGGATTACGGGGGTCTGCAGAGCGCTGATTGGCCCAACCCGGCTGATCCCCCTTCACACCCAACCCTTCTCGTCCATATGCTTATCCAATTTTATCTTAAAGCTCCCTACCGTTTTTAATCCCACTATAGCACTTGGTAGTCCATTCCACCCATCTACAACTCTGTTACCAAACCAATATTTGCCTATATCTTTTCTGAAACAACATTTATCTAATTTGAAACCATTGGTACGAGTTCTTTCGCTATCACTGAGCTTTAGTACATTTGTCATGTCCCCTTTGTTAAGCCCACTAACCCACTTGAACACCTCTATCATATCCCCTCTAACTCTGCGTCTCTCTAACGAATGTAAACCTAATTTCTTCAACATTTCTTCATACGGAAGATTTCTAATATTATGGATCATTTTTGTCATTCTACGCTGTACTCTCTCCAATGAATCTATGTCCATTCTGTAATAAGGACACCAAAATTGGACAGCATAATCCATATGGGGTCTCACTAATGACAAGTAAAGTTTTAAGATAACATCAGCAGTTCTGTTACTCACACTCCTAGAGATGAACCCGAGAATCCTGTTTGCCTTATTACGAACGCTTATACACTGTTTTCTAGGCTTCAAATCATTGCTAACAAACACACCTAGATCTTTCTCGCAGTCTGAATTTTCTAATTCTAAATTAGCTAGTTTATATTTAACATTTGTTTGCATCTTCCCGATCTTTAATACCTTGCATTTGTCAATGTTAAACTTCATCTGCCAATTTACTGACCATTCATGTAAGGTATCTAGATCCCTTTGGAGGCACTCTATATCGCTATCTGAATCAATTGATCTCCCCATTTTAGTACCGTCTGCGAATTTACTTATCCTACTAGTTATACCTAAATCTAGGTCATTTATGTATATAAGAAACAACAGGGGACCTAGTACCGATCCCTGGGGGACACCACTTTTGACTGCTCCCCACTCTGACTTGGTACCATTTATGCTGACTCTCTGTTTCCTACCAATTAGCCATGACCTAATCCATCCCAACAACGACCCTCCTATTCCATGTGCCTCAACCTTTCTCATCAATCTCTCATGAGGGACCCTGTCGAAAGCTTTACTGAAATTTAAATATATAATATCATATGACTTGTCACTATCTACTGCTTCATATACCTCTGAGAAAAAGCTAAGCAAATTAGTAAGGCAAGAACGTCCCTGAGTGAATCCATGCTGAGAAGAATTTATTAAGTTAAATTTTACTAAGTGGCTTCTAATAGGGAATATTGGTACATGGAATATTTGCCAGTTAGAAGCACTTATATAATCACTAGCTTCAAAGCACAATCCCAGATCTAGAAAGAGAGCAGGTATTCCGCACAGCTTCACTATATTCTATCACTGTAGAATATTATACACTTCAAGGGTCATCGAGAGTAAACACTGTTCATTTCCTTAGTTGATTAAACTGGAGGTTATGCAAGAAGAATTATGCCTTAAGAGGTTTTATAAATGTAAGATGAGTATCGTGACTATCCGTATATTATGATCGTTTTACCAAGCGCACTGGTGGTAGTGAAAGTTCAAGGTCAAAGCCTCAGGTATGTGGGTATTGGCCCGTTATAGAAAATGTAAGGGCGAGGGTGGACTCTGAAATATTTTCAGTTATTTATAATGAATTTGGCAGTCGCTTAACTCCCGATTTTTAGCTTAAATGGAATTAATTCAGAAAACAATTAACTTCTGTTGACATTAAACACTGCTCTATAGATTGCACAATACAGAACTGCAATCCCTTTCTCTAATTTCCGATTATTAACAACGGGAGGGATTTATCTCGTTTTAACACACTTTTTGAGGGACTAATTATTTCACTTTAGCACTTGGTTTTTAGACTGAGAAGCTTGTGGGGCTCTACTGATCTCTCGTCACTTATTTTACATAGCACGGTTAATATCACTTCTGTTATCTTCATTCTTCACCTGCACTTTTAGGGCTTTCTTGTAGGTTTCTTTTGATGATGTTGATATGGTGGCTGGCTCTTTTCGTCTGCTTCTCCGTCGGCCGTCTAGGTGGGCCGGCTGTGTGAAGTAGTTACAGATAGGTTGATTGGCCTTGAGATCTTGAGTATGGCTCCGTAACATATAGTAATTGTCGGGCAATTACTGTTGGGCACCATACCGGACTAACACAAGTATTTCAGAGACATGTAAAAATACTCGACTATCCTAATCAGTGTATCAACCGTTGGTGAATTCCTGTTACGGTACTCTCGGGCTAGGATCTTAAATATCGTATTCAAGAACACGATATCAGATGAACGCAGTAGGTTTGGTAAAAGTATTCCTACTGTCTATCCTGATCTTTATGAGAGGTTCGGGGGACCCGGGGCTGTGTTTAAACCTTTAAGTTGCACAGTCTCATGGGAGGCCAAGGACTTGTATATGCAGAGTGCCCTTAAGGGTGTCTCGCCAAGTCCTGTCTCTAACACAGCGATCTCAGAGGTTTTGAGACTTCCTGTGTGGAGGGGGTAGAGGACAAAGTTTACCTTCTAAGAAAGTAACAAGAGAGAAGTCGGTAGTTGCCTCGGACAATCTCAGTGTTACTGAAGAAGGTAACAAACCTATCAAAAGAACAGTATTTAGCCGGTCGCTGCTGAGTCAATAACAAAGTTCCTGAGCTAGGACTTGTCCTTTTTCCCACTCTATAGAGTGTTGAGGACGGGGGTGCTGTACACCTCAACTTTCTTTAGAGTCGGGAGTATTCCCCTCTAGAGAATATTGAGCACAGTATTGCCGTACACCTCAACTTCTTTTAGAGATGGGATTTTTCCTACTCAAGAGAATATTGAGGATGGTATTGCCGTACACCTCAACTTCTTTTAGAGATGGGATTTTGGCCCCTCTAGAGAATATTGAGGACGGTGTTGCCGTACACCTCAACTTCTTATAGAGCTGGGGCAGGTATTCTCTTAGCCTTATAATTAAGATGAAGGAGCGGGAGGCCGTTGTCCTTCTTCTTAACTTTAAGGGAAGTTTTACTCGCAAACAGTATATAGTACTTTCGGAAGGCCGTTAGTCCAACTGAGTGGAGGTTTAATCATAAGACTTCTAAGTTGGTTTTCCCAGTGTTCAGAAGCCTTACAATTGCTTAACCTTCCTTCCGAAATTCTGACCTGGTATTGAGAATTACTGAAAGAAGTCCTTTTTAGCCTCTAGGATGGCAAGGATATAAGGAAGGACCCTTAAGGAGGTTTATATGTCTCTCTTACTCTGGTGGTCAAGGTATCCTTCAAAACTATTACTCTTACTAGTTAAACAAGTGATGTTAATACCCTAATACATTTACTCAAACATGGTACTTCCCCAAGGGTTGATTATAAATATGATTCTTATCTCTAGAACTCAGTAAAGCTTTGGAAAAACACTAATAGAGTGTACAAGTAGAAGAAAAATGAACTCGGAGAGTGCGGGGAAGGGGTTGGTGTCGGGTGCAGTGAAAAGGTGAAGTTCACAATGCGCATGGTATATTATTGTCTGTCTTACTCCTCACGGAGGTGTTGATATGGATGTTTTCCCATGCAACTCGGATGGGACTATTTAAGTACGTAATATTCCATCATCAACATATTGTGTTGCGGATCTCAAAAAGATATATACATAGGTGTACTTTCTCAATTCAGTTGGTATGCCTGACCGGGCTATCCGGGTGATTTAAACGCGTGGGGTGTCCTCTCTCGGTACACGTGTGAGGTAGACACCAGCGTTGTCCAACGTGGTGTCTTTTAATTATTACAACGGTATATAGCATCGTGTAGAAAAAATAATATGTGGTTTGTATAGTTAGAAGGATGATGAGAAAAATGATAAGAATAAAACAGGTGTATATAGGTGTAGAACAAAATGTTCCAAAATATCTACTGAGTGTTGTTTTCTATATCTTAATTCATACATAGGTTTATAACATAATGGTTGGTTTCATATTTATTTTCTAATCTTAACACTTAAAGAGCGGGGCCCGACTTAAGTCCGTATCTACAAAGCAGCAAGTTAGGAGCATTATTAAGGTTTTTAAGGGGACCGACCGGTTAATTTAGGCTTAAAAAACTCGAAATTCTGAAAATACCAATAGGTGTTTACTCCACAAGAGTCAACATCCCTTCATAAGCCAGTGAAATGTTATTAGTGAAAACCCATTGGAAATAGTTTTTTTTTATGTTTTCCAAACTTTTCCTGTAATCCTAAAAACGTTATATAGCGAACTTTGAAATTAACATGCTCAGTAACTACTGGTCGTACGAGGAGCATACCTATATAAATCGAAAGAGCGTAAGCTACTCTACAACCTCCCATATGCTTTATCTTCTACTTTGCCATGTTCCTGCGTAAAATATTGTAAATCTAAAAAACAAAAGTAAAAAATTTCACCTAATTACCTTAGACTTTCACATGTTTTCTCAGAACCTATATTGTCGCACTTTCGGATGTTACTCTAAAATTATTATTGGACCTATAGGAATGGTGTATATACCATTGGATAGGTAATTAAAAACACTACAAGTCCTATAAAGCCAATTTACTCTAGCCAACTTTGTTTGGTTGCAGCATGTTGTCACAGTCGTAAAATTCTACAAAATAATTTCACCTTAATTCATAATCACCTAAATCCAAAAATATACAAAATATATAAAATGTTCTTTATAGCCACTACAGACACACCTATTGTGAGTTGTTTGATCACATATAGCACATGATATAGGGATTTCTGTAGGAGTAGAATGGGTCGTAGTAGTGCTATAGTTTGCAACCTTTTTTTACCTAAATTATAAGAAAAAAGCAAAAAAAAAAAAAAAAAATTTTTTTTTACCTAGTTTTATGGTCACATACACCTGTGCCAAATTGCATTTACATTGGAAGTAAGGCCTGGAAGTTAGTAAATAACCGGTCGGTCCCCATAAAGGGTTAAAATCGAGTGCAAATGGCCGGGAGAGCAGCAGGCCACATGGCCGACACCCAGGGCTTACTGCCGCCCACTGACTCACGCTCCCTCTGTTCTCGAGAGACCGGCAGTGTAGCCAGTAGTGAGTGTAGCTGGAAAAAATATGCCGCTATACGCTAAACTCCCATGTTGGTGGTACCACTGCATCAAAACGACGAGTGCTACGTAGCTCGTTCTGGTCTCATTTTGAAGCTTGTAGCGCCTAGTTTTTTGCTGAATACATTTCTTTTCATGCAGATACTTGATTGATCATTCAGGAGGGCCTGAATATGCCCAAAATAGCCCAAAATCCCCCGCTAGACGAGGGTTAAAACAGAGCAGGAACATGGTTACTAAATTTTTACATACAAGTATATAATGGTTATCGGCATATAATAGAATACTAGCATACTGAATTTATATGTCCGAAGTTTTTACATTTCTGTTTTTAGAATGGCTGACTAAACAGTATCTTCTTTCTGGCGGTGGGTGTGGCGCGAAACGTCTTGCCGGGTGTGTCCGGGCATTCCCTCCTTGTTGTGCCTCTGTCTAGTCCAGCCATTCGTCTGTGGTTGTCTGAAGTCTCCGCCTTCCTTTTCTTTTGTTGCTGCGGCTGTGGTTCTTGTTTGTTGTCCTCGCTCTTTTGTTGTTGTTGCTGTGGTTCTTGTTTGTTGTCTTGGCTCTTCTTACGGGTGTCTTTCCTTTTCCGGGGTATTTCACTTCCGTTTCTCCGGTGAAAGGCACGTCCTCGTGCCTCAGGTGCGAATGTTAACAAGTTGCCTTGAGTACTTATTAAGGAGAGCGTGCTGAGATATGTCCACCATTGTAATGAACGAATATCTGGAGAATTGGAGGGATCTATCATCACAGCAACATGAGCCATGGTGTTTGGCTCCAATGCTGCAGTATGCACTTCATGCATATATATAATTCTCGTGAAACGGATGGCGTCATTGGACCATTTCACTCGTTTTATAAATGGTGTGGTGGACATGGTGAGTGAAGAATTAGGCAGGATAAAGCAGGATGTGCGGATGTGGCGAGAGCAGGTGGGTAAGTGACCTTTCTGGTTGAGTTGAGCAGCATGTCATGACCTGGTGCGGACGTATACGTACCAGTTAATCTGTCCGAGGAAATTGTGGCCAAAACTGGAGCGGCGTAGCGGGTATTTGTTAGTTGATGGTTGTAAATTGGCGATATTGGCTGGTTTTTGAGAAACTTCTTGTCTAATTTTATGATAATACTTTGGCAGTAGGTCTGGACTACGTATAGATGACAAAGTATGTGTGAATCTGACAGGCGGTTTACTCAATCTATTTGATTTAGTTCGGATTTGGCCCCTAGAAATTTGTTCTGGGCTGGGGATAGACAACGGAGTACGACACATTGGTTTTGGGTTGGGAGTGCGAGGTAGTCGATGCAAGGAATTTTTGTTAGAAGAAGAACCAGGCGTTGTGGATTTAGGAAGAGATGAGTCCTTAGATATTGAAGAAGGAAAAGGAGATAGTGTAGGAGGAGCTAATCTGGGGGAGGATATATGAGGATGTGGTACTGCAGTAGAAGTAGAAGGATAAGAAGGAGAATAAGGAGTAAGGATAAGAGGTGAAGGTGATTTACGTGGAATGTCAGAGGGTAGAGGAATGTCTGAACGAGGAGTGATAGGTCTAGGTGGAGATAGCAATTGTGGAGACACAGGTGACGTATGTGGGCGCACCAGAGGTGGGCTGACCGGGTAGGAAGAAGATGTCTTTGACGAAGACTGCTCGGGTTTCTGTATAATTAAAGGCTGAGGAAGAATGACTCGAGGAGAGAATGAAGATGAGCGTGACGTGGAGCGTGGAGAAACAGAGGGTGATGTAGACTTGGCGGGCAAATCTTTCAAAAAGACGGGGAGGCGTGTTTGTCTCGGAGAAGGTGATGAAGTTGGCGAACCATTTGTAGGACGTTGAGGATGAGATGAGGAAGAATGCACTGGATTCTTAGTGGTGTGTGTCCTTGAAGAGTGAGGAAGCGTGTGTTTGGAAGTTTTTAACCGCGGTCGTAATTTGTAGCGGGAGGCCGTGGGCAGTGAGCCACGGCTTGGAGCAGGGGTAGAGGTAGTGACGCCAGAGCTTGAGCGGCTGGGGGTGACGTCATGAGATGCAGGAACAGGCGGCGGCGTGCGAGGAGTGTGCTGAATGATTTGCTGAGTTGGTCTGTGTAGCAAATTCGGCAAGCTCGGTAGATTGGAGGTGGAAACAGGAATAGATATAAGTGGCAGTTTTGGAGAAACGGTCATATCCTGTGGAATAGGCATCTGGACAGGTGGTGGTGAACCAGATGAAGTAGGGGTGTGTATAGTTGATCCTTCAGGGACATCTTGGTGAAGTGGCAAATATTTCCTAATGAACCTATTTCTGTACGTGCGGAACTCTCCGTGATAATTAATTATGACTTGATAGGGGTTGGGAAGCTTTTCAATGCGATACGGACCTACATACCGCGGCTCTAATTTATTGACGACAGGTAGTTTAGCAACCATGACGGTGTCACCAATAGCAAAAGGGTTTTGAAAGGTGGGAGCATCAGTTTTTACATCTTGACAAGTCTGGCAGTGTGAAGGGTATTCTTTAACTGTTGAAGAGGGTCAATGGTAAGTTGAGTGGAAGGGAGGGATGCAAGATGGCGGAAAGGAAGTAATAAAGGTGCGATGCCATACACTCTTTCATGCGGAGAGATTCCATCCTCTCTAGGGCAAGAATTCAAACCCCACTGGATCATTTTTACTTGGCTTGACCAGTCAGTGAATTTTAGTTCAATCAGTTTAGTTCTTAACTGATTATTTATAGATCTGTGACTTCGCTCACAGATCGCATTGCCTTGTGGCCAATAAGGTGAAGAATATTTAATTTTAATACCACATTTGGAGGTGAATGCATCCCATACTTGGCCTGTGAATTCAGGGGCGTTATCTGACAATAGAGCTAACGGTAATCCGAATATTGGAAACATTTCGGTGGCTAGTAATTCCGCAACCGTAACTGCAGAATGATCTTTGGAGGGACAGGCGACTACGAACTTGGAATAGACGTCCACGAATGTAACGATAAAACGTTTCCCGTAACTGGGTAAAAATGGTCCCATAACGTCTAGAGAAAGTACCTGCCAAGGTTTATGAGCAGAAATCGTACCGGCAGGTCCTGGAGTCTTGCAGCGATCTTTACCCATTGCACAGGATTTGCAAGCTTCTGTTACCCGTTTAGCAATGCCTGAAGGGTTCACGGTCCAATATTGATTTTGGAAAACCTGAAGCATTTTCTTTTTCCCTAGGTGTATGCCATTTCCCTCATGAATGGAAATCATGTATTCCTGGGCTATGGCTGGTTCCACAACAATATGTCCTCATTCGGTAGTTAATTGATCTCCCCATCGACAAATATGCTGGAATATGTGACGAGGAATCCACTTAGGTTTTAACTTCTTTTCCCATAGTTGGATTAACGAAGGTTCCGTTGGTGAGGAAGCATCAGTAGGCGTAGTCGGAGTAGGGGGAGAGTGCTGTAAAGCGGCGAGGTTGGTAGGAGGATGTTCTGGTACAGGTAAACGAGAGAGAGCATCCGCATTGATATGCAGTTTGCCCGGCCGATAATGAATTTCAAAATTATATTCTTCTAGTGTCTCTCGCCATCTAACCAATAGTGCAGAGTTAGTCTCACAGCGCCGTAGCCATTGCAAAGATTGATGATCTGTGATGATGTCTAGTTTAGCCCCTAATACAAATGATCGAAAATGATTAAGGGCCCAGATGATACCTAAACATTCTCGTTTGGTAGCAGCGTAATTTTGTTGCGCAGTGTTCAAAGTCGAACTGGCGTATGCGATGACGTGCTCTTTTCCGTCTTGTACCTGGGCTAATACTGCGCCAATGGCGTATAAGGATACATCAGTGTATAATCGAAAAGGTTGTTGGTAGTCAGGAAAAGCTACAGTAGGAGCTTGTGCTAATTTGTTTTTGAGCGATTCAAACGCCAAATTCCTTTCAGTTGTCCATTCAAACACGGTATCTTTACGAGTTAATTGATGAAGGCGACGAGCAATCTCGGCGAATTTGGGAACAAATCTTCGATAGTAAGTGGCTAAACCGAGAAATGACCTCATGCCTTTTACTGTGGTGGGTGGTTGTTGGCTACCAATTGCAGATAATTTCTTTGGATCAGGAGATAATTATGCCTTGGTCTGAAATGACATGTCCTAGGAATCCTACGGTGTTCTTCGCCATTTCACATTTTGAAGGCTTGAGTTTCAATCTGGCGTCTCGGATGCGTTGTAAGACCTGTCGGAGCCGTCTTAGGTGTTCCGGCCAGGTATTAACCTCTGAAGTGCGCATGGGGGTAATTGGAAACGTCCCCCTGTGCTGACGTATTTGAGGTGTTTCCGTCACTAAAATATTCATTGTGCCATTAATAGCATTAATACTTATCCATATGTGCCTATTATGGGTTGATTATAAAGGTATTAACCTGAAACAACAATAAAACGAGTGAAAACAGCGTTTGGATGGTCAAAATCGGAGATATAGCCCGCGAGTTGTATAATGTATGGGTGAGGCAATCTGCTTTCCCGCCAATTTCCCCCAAGGCCACTGAGACACAGTCGATCGATACTCTCTCTCTCTCTCTTGCACTCGCTTGCCATCAGTGATGACAACACCCTGCTTGCAACTCGCTAATGTTAGCACGAAAATATACCTCAGAATAAGGGAATAACAGGGAAAATAGGTGATAACTGAAGGAGAGGAGGAAAGTGGGGAAGGAGGGGAGGTAGAGGACTGAGATTTTGCATGGCCCAGGGGCCAAAAAAATAAAAAAAAAAAAAAAAAAAAAAAATTTTTTTTTTTTTTTTCGATGTCAAAAGTTGATATTTTTTTTTCTCTGACTCTTAAGAGTCTCCCCGCAGTGCGCCGGGGGAACTCTTAAGAGTCTCCCCGCAGCTCCCGGGTTAAAGGGCATAGCTCGCCAAAAATCTCATCCTGTTTTTGTCACTCTTCAAAGCATGTTAACCCAGGAGCTGCAGGAAGACTCTTAAGAGTTTCCCCGGGCGACTGCGGGAAGACTCTTAAGATCCTGGGCCTAAAAAAATCAATTTAAAACACCCCAAAAAAACTTGAACCCTTTTTTTTTTTTTTTTTTTCTCTGGGCCATGCCAAATATTACTCCTCCACTTCCCCCCCCCCCCCCCTCCTTCAATTATCACCTATTTTCCCTGTTATTCCCTTATTCTGTGGTCTATTTTCATGCTAACATTAGCAAGTTGCTAGCAGGGCGTTGTCATCAGTGTTACCAAGCGTGGGAATTAGGGGAGAAGTCAGGAAGAGAATTGAGAGGTACCTCCAGTGTCTCTCAGGCCCGCAGTACCAGATAATCGTGCGATCCCTTCGACGAAGGACTCTCACGTCGGATTCGCACGTGAAGGTGATACCGCCAGTTGCTTCCTTGTGCGAATCTCTCGTGCGATGCCGTCGGACGTATGGTTGGTAAGCCTGTCAAACTCGCCGCGGTGCATTTCTTACGGTTGGTATACCTGAGGAACGTTTTGTTTACAAATTACTGCCTCGGGCAGCCTCACGGGAGTACAGACGGAATCGAATCGTAATAAAGTGATGGTCCCTGGTGTATTATTTACCCAGTTTATTGCATTAATCTTATTATTCTGTATTTAGGACATTCTCAATTGACGAAAATAAGGTAGCCTAGGCCCTAGTGATTCCCCAGAGGACCATTGAATTTCTCTAGCCTAATTTCCCTTCAACCACCAATCAATTTTTGAGTTTAGGAATAGCCATGGGGTTGTGGTATGGATTTTCGCTGAATAATTGGGTTGAGCTTGGCTCTCTGGAAAAGTGGCTTGGTTATAGCCTAATATCAAGCAAGCTTTTCTGTTATATTCAAGCCTAGCCCTGTTCACCTGTTCCAAGTAGATCTAGGCCTATGGCCATAAATCGTGAAATCTAACCTAGCCTATCTCTAACTCAAAAAGGGCCAGAGCTAGGATAGTGGGCTGTAAATTGCCATAGGCTATCTATCCCCTGGCTGACCCTTCCCAAATGGGAAAGGTAAAGCTTTGAGTCCTCCATTTCATAGTAAGAAATGCTTAACCTAAGAAGTGCGCATGGGGGGTATGAGACACCACACTCCTGTGCTGACGTATTTGAGCTGTTCCCATCACTAACATCGTTATTTTACCATAAATAGCATTAATACTTATCCATATGCGCCTATTATAGGTTGATTATAAAGGTATTAACCTGTTACAACAATAAAACAAGTGGAAACAGTGTTTGGATGGTCAAAATCGGCGATACAGGCCGGGAGTTACATAATGTATGGCTGAGGCAACCTCCCTGCCCTCCACCCCTCCCCTTGTCTGGAGAGACACTGTTCCGCAATAGTCTCTCTCTCGCTCTTTCCCACGCTTGGTAACAGTGATGACGACGCCCTGCTACCAACTTGCTCATGTTAGCACGAAAATAAACCACAGAATAAGGAAATAACAGGGAAAATAGGTGATAACTGAAGGAGGGGAGGAAAGTGGGGAACGAGGGGAGGTGGAGGAGTGATATTTGGCATGGCCCAGGGGCAAAAAAAAAAAAAAAAAAAAATTTTTGGGTGTTTTAAATGGATTTTTTTTTTCCCTTACTCTTAAGAGTCTTCCCGCAGTCCGCCGGGGGAACTCTTAAGAGTCTCCCGGCAGTTCCCGGGTTAAATTGGACATAGGCTATAAGCAATTTTGATGAAAATTTAGCCTAGGCCTATATTGTTAAGTAATTATCTTGATATATTAAAACTACTGAAAACAGGGTAGGCCTAGCCTAACCTTAGAGGTTACCAGGGTTGGATTTTGGACGATGGGTTAGGCATGAGAGGCTAGTGGATTATTTAGTTTATAATAACCATGGTAACCTAATAAAACTAATCTATTCTAGCTATCCAAGCGAGGTAACCTCCGACTCTCCGAGTTTTTCCAAAAATGTTGCAGGGAAAGTGTTTGGATCACACAATTGTTCTCATCGGCTTTAGACATCTAGGGATAGTCACCTATCCTAGCCTAATTATAGAAAAAGATTTCATGGCTAAATAGTATTTTTTAATCTCCATGGGACTTGCATATTTAATCAAGATGTAGCCTACTCTTTAAACAATGCAAAATTGTTGGCAAATTAATATAGCCAAGGTTAGGTTAGCTAATGGGGAAAGCGATTTCTGAGTTAACATAACCTACAAATTTGGAATAGGCCTAGGCTATGATAGGTTTCTTGAAGTAGTGTAGCCTAACGATACTCCTTACTTTTGAGTATAGGACTATCCCGTAAATTTCAGAAGCCAGCCGAAGCAAATCGGCTTCTAAAAGTTGGGGGAAGGATGTACGGTAGTATTCAAACGTATCGCCTTCCTTGTTTACACTACTCGCACGCTCCTTTATATTTTGACTGCCGTGGGATACAATAATAGGTTGAAGGGGGGCTTTTCCTCCCTAAGCCACCCCATGAATTAATTGTCATCTTATATATTGCCAGCATGGGGTCTGTAAGGTTAGTTACATTAGGTAAGTTAGGCACAGTATAGTATTGTAGCAATCCGATTGTGGGATTGGGTTGAGTTAGTTTAGCTTTATGAGGCAGAGTTTCTCAACTGAATATTACCATAGCCTAATACTCACATGTTTTTTCTGGAAGAGGCCTAGGCCTGTGGCTCCAGTTCAGTAGCCTGGGTAAGATTAGGAGTAGTGGGCGTACCACTACCAACATGTAGCATAACTCCTCTATAAAGCATTAACCTAACCAAACAACCTAACCTAACCTAACCTAGTATTCATGTAGTACTAGGTTAGGTTAGGTTAGGTTAATGTTTTATAGATGATTTATGCTGTATGTCGGTAGTGGTACGCCCACTACTCCTAATCTTACCGTAGCCTGGTCACCAATTTGACCCTGGCTTCGCCTGTCTCAACTCTTATGTATTCCCTCAAAAACAAATACCTGTAATGTATAAGTTCAGAATAGTGAATCCTATACAGATCACTTAGTAGGTACTGAGTACTGTATACTTTATGGGGTTATTTACCACAGCTGCACCAATTTGCCCCAAGTTTTATACTGTACAGTTCTGCTACATGAAAAGTGCCAGGTTTTAATCCAGTACCATTCAGTGGCAGTGCACTGAGTGCAGCAATATCATAAAGTTTCGGGTTTCAAGTTAATAGTAATGTGATCACCCCCTTTGACTAGGCTAATATAGAAAACCATTTATTTTCAATACTTATTCTGCATCAAATTGACACCTGCCCTGTCTACAGTACAATACGGTACCGGTACCAAAAACAGAAAGTCTAGTAGGCAGGTTTACTTTTATAAATGACTAAATATATGATGCTTGGACAATTATAGGTACCGCATAAAGAATGAACAATATATTTCACATAATTTATTGCAATTCTTACATACATAGGTACCCGTTATATAATATTGTATCATCTAATCACAACTCCTGTTGTATGCTTCCATATGGATAGGTCCTTAAGACCGCTTCATCAGAATTTATTCGCCCAATTAGCCTACTACCCAGGTAAGAAAATTCACGACATTACATTATACTTGCTTGTATTTTTGGCTTGGAATCCTCATTTGGTGACCAATTATTATCTATCTATTTGAGGCATAGGCCTATTTCCTGAAATAAGTCTTGCAATTGACGAGGATGGGTGTGAATGGGATATGCCGTGTGTGGGCCAGTCAGCTCTGCAGACTCTTTATCTTATGTTCATTTATGGAAGTATTTCAAGTAGGCCTAGGCCTAGCCCAATCAGGGAGAACATGTTAGTCCCTATTTATAGCCTACTTTAGTAGGGTAGGCTGGTTAGGCCTATATTTTTTAATCCAATAGGCCTAGCCAATGTTAAAATAGCCAACAATAGGGTACCTAGGTTAAAAAGTCCCAGATATTGAAAGAAAAAGTGGTAAAAATTGAAAAGACCTCGGACAGCCTTTTAACCCGGGAACTGCCGGAAGACTCTTAAGAGTTCCCCCAGCGGACTGCGGGAAGACTCTTAAGAGTCAGAGAAAAAAAAAAAAAATTGGCCCCTGGGCCATGCAAAATATCACTCCTCTACCTCCCCTCCCTCCCCACTTTCCTCCCCTCCTTCAGTTATCACCTATTTTCCCTGTTATTCCTAAAATGCCCCAGAACGAGAAGCCCACCACAGAAGCCACGAGCGAACATCACACAGAAACACCCGAAAGAAAGGTCCACAGAACGAAAGGACCAGCTGACCGAGCAAACCAATTCAGACAGGCCCAAGCCCGCAGGGCTAAGCAGCTCCAAACCACACATACCTACCCCTTCTAAACTGACCGTTTTCCACACCTCACATACACTACCCCTCGTGTCCTACACCTCTACCTACATGATGACGAACATAAATACACCTTAAAGTTAATACACCCATGCTCTGTCCCTAAGTTAAGATATTAATATCAACATACCCTAACATACCTTGGCTTGCCAGACTAAGTTTCTGAAGACCAATCGCCCCCATAAATCTATGTATTCAATCCTTAGGTTAGGTATTAATATCAACATACCCTAACATACCTTGTCTTGCCAGACTAAGTTTCTGAAGACCAATCGCCCCCATAAATCTATGTATTCAATCCTTAGGTTAAGTATTAATATCAACATACCCTAAAATACCTTGTCTTGCCAGACTAAGTTTCTGAAGACCAATCGCCCCCATAAATCTATGTATTCAATCCTTAAGTTAAGTATTAATATCAACATACCCTAAAATACCTTGTCTTGCCAGACTAAGTTTCTGAAGACCAATCGCCCCCATAGATCTATGTATTCAATCCTTAGGTTAATTATCTTTATTCGCCATTGTGTTCATCTTTTCCATTTACTTTTCCACAATTGTTATACGTCTTCCACTCACCTCCTTCGTATCCACAGTCCACACTACTCCAATTTGCTTCGTGTCTTACACCTCTTACCCGCCCAACTCTACCTACAGGATGATGAACAGGAATATACATTCATATTAAAAACACCCATGCCCTGTCCCTAGGTTGAGCCAATGCCAACCAAATCTGACAGCCATATATCTATGTATGTTCTTCCATCCGAGAAATAGATGTTAAAACCCCATGTCCAAATTAATAAGAGATTAAGATACCCACGGGTACACCAGTGATCTAGAACCATTGCCCCCATAAAACCTAGACAGCCGTGACTACAGATGTTAGCCACCCTGCTATAACTTAATGCTTACCCAACCAGAGATTGTATATATAACCTTTTCTTTGTCCATTGCCATCATAGTATCACGAAACAATAACGAAGTACCCCTACGAACTGCCGCTTTTCCTTGGTCTATATTTCATAGAAAACGCAGTTCCCAGGGACAACTAGACGTACAAAAACTTGTTTCAACTAATAGTGTCCATAACCCCTCGTATTGACGAGTAATAATACACCATGTTTTTCCCTACTTTATCCACAGTCAAGCACATACCTACAGTATTTCCAATTGGAGCAGAGAAAACCTTGTTAACTTTAATGCTTCCAAAACCCAATTTCTCCATCTATCTACCCGTCAGGATCTCCCAGCGGACTATCCCTTATTCTTCAACAATACAAAAATCAACCCTTCATCTTCTCTCAATATTCTTGGTGTCTCTTTTTCTTCTGCTCTCATTTGGAAGGACCATATTACCAGTCTTGCTAAGGCAGCCTCCCAGAAGCTGGGTGTGCTCAACCGCCTTAGGGGGTTCTTTTCCCCTGCACAGCTTCTTGCTCTGTACAGGGGCATAGTGCGCCCTTGTATTGAGTATTGTTCACATGTGTGGGGAGGTTCCTCTCACACCGCTCTCCTAGACAAAGTTGAAAGGAAGGCCTTTCGTATCATTAACTCCCGTCCACTCACCAACTCTCTGCAATCTCTCTCTCTCCGCCGCAATGTTGCATCTCTCTCGCTATTCTATCGCTACTATAATAATCAGTGTTCCTCAGAGCTATCCCAGTGCATACCACCTCCTTTACGTAGGGCACGTGGTACCCGTCTTGCAACTCAATCCCACCCCTACTCTGTGCAACTCTCCAACCCAAGAGTGAAACGTTACTCTCAAACTTTCTTCTACTTAACATCTGAGCTCTGGAACTCTCTCCCAGAATCAGCCTTTCCCTCTTCCTATGACTTAAATTGCTTCAAACTCCGTGTGTCCAGGCATTTTGGCTCGAACGTCCCTTGATTTTGGCCCTGTCACTCTTTCAACTATGGGGGAGGCACTCGCTATAGGCAGTTATGCCTTTTGCCTCCCTCAATCACATAGAAAAAAAAAATTAACCTCCTTCTCCCCCACTGCCCCACAGTCCACATGATTCTATCTTTTTCCAGACTCATATTCCATAGTTGCATCCCCCGGTAGCATTTGGCTAACGTACTTTCACTGTCCTTTCCAACTCCAATATCAACTGTAGCCTAATGCCACCCCCACGCCCGGAGACCTTATGGTCAAATTTCCATGTAGCCCCCCTAAACTCCCCCCCTCTCATTAACACCCCGCGCTCCTCGACTCTTGTCCGACCTAGCCTCTCCCTCATACCTCTTGAAGATCCTTGATTTTTCCGTTGCTAACGCTCTCCAACCTTTTATATATATACTCCTATCCAGCCTACCTTCCCTTAGTAGGCCGGAACAACATTAGAACTTTACTAACCCCTTGCATGCCATCTATTCTCTTACAACCCATTCACAACCCTGCACCCCATGGTCGTCGGTGCGAGGCTAGCCGCCTCGCCAGTAACTAACTTCTATTGCCATACTACTAGATAAATGTGGCAGAGTTAGCAACCCAGTCTCCACCACATCCAGCAAACCATACAATTAACAACCAATCGATTAAAACCAGCTAGCCAAGGCACCTTCGGTTTTGGTATTAAGGACACCCACATCTGTCTCATAAACAGAGGGTTATTACAAACCCTGGTGATATGGCAAGCCCCTAGCCACAGCCGCCGGACGACCATCACAGAGAGAGGGCGCACAGCTACCCCTTTTTACCCACCCGAGGAGGGAGACCCCCACCCCTGCGGAGGTATACCTGACCCCTGTTTTGACTTCTGGGTCATTGCCAGGTAGCACAGGAATTCTTCCTCTCAATGAACTAACCATGCATGACTAACCCCCTTACTAACCTCTATTAACTCACAATAACCCATTTACCTTTCTTGCATACTCTGATCACTAAATTAGCACCTCAGCTATACCATAGAATGAAGATTGAACAATCTAAGAGAGACGCTCCTATCACAGCTGTCCCAATCCTCCTCGCAAAGTAGATCCAGTCTCTCTCCCCTAAATACTTCCAATATAGCCAAAATAGTACCTCTTACTAAGGCTCAGTTATATCACATTATGAAGGCTTCCTATAGCCATGTGCCACAACAGTAATCACCACCTTACCTAGTCTCCATAGCTATTGAGAGCTCAAATAATTCCATAAGACTCGAGATCCCTATGGCCTACAGGGTCCCAAAACCGAGCCTATAAACCCCGCTCCAGCCCCCAGTAAAATCAGTTGAAAGATAGACACCAACCAGTGGCTAACCCCCTGAAGTTAACCTCTAGCTCTGCCCTTGTGTTGTTCCTGAGTTGAGAGATTCCTGAGCCGGCAGACTCCGTGGCAGATATAAAATAGAAGCATCTGTCCACGTACAAGTATCTACGTGCACCTTATAACCTTCACACACACTAGTGGGTATATAAGCGTGTAGCCAGCACCGATCGCCAAGAGATCCGACTTGAGAACTTCCTACATTTGGACCACCTGGACGGCCGAGGAACCAGTCGTTAGCCCCCAACATCACGGACGCAAGATAACCAGGACCAGACCAACAAAATACTATCAAAGATTCACTTATTAGGACTAACATGTTATAGTCCTAATTCGAAATTCACTTATTAATCTTTCTATGAAGTGGCTATAACTTTGCCCAGTGTAATTCATATATATAACCATTCCATTTGGGAAGTACTAAGCGTATCAGTGTTCATTAATTAACAGGCGATATTAACTCTCGTAATTACCTTTGCCCAGATATTAAAACCCTAGTAATATCTAACGTTCGCCCACTGATTTGTGTTCTACGTATTTCTGCCATAAGAATATAAAACTTAGATCAGTACCCCCCTGAGGTTACTAGAATTCCTGTGTTCTATAACATACATATGTCTCATTCTAGCTGTGAACTACTACTTGTGCACCAGACCTGCCAGTGATAAATCTAATTAGTGAAATAGAATCCATAAGTAACATTGAGGTCTTACAGTATATACACTTGCGAACCAAACCAGTGATCAGAAGAGTATACCTGAACGTTGGAAGTGGGAGACTAGGCTCCATCCAGATCCACTAATGCTAGCAGTTCATTTCTATCATTTGTCTTGTACGAGTATTCCTATTTTCCTATGCTCCCTATTCATCTACATAAATAAACGTGATCGTGTGTCTTGTTACCGTGTGTTTATTTTGTGTTCTCTATTCCTCATACCTTGTATTGTGCATGCAGCCTTATATACCCAGTCAGTTAGAGCCCACATTACCCAAGTTAATCCTGTAGAAAAACAGGGCATAACATTGGCGGCAGCGGTGGTTCTTGATTCGGATAAAAGGTTGCATTACATTGCAAGTTTGGAACAGCCAGAACACGATAACATCATGGCGCACCGTTCTCACATTCCCATCCCACATTATGATGGAGAAACTTACGAGATCGAAACGTTCATGGACATAGTGAAACCCGTACTTGACCTAGTTTATACCACGGATGCAGAAAAAAATAGCCGTGACATTAACGCACCTGGGAAAAGCCGTTTCCCTAGTTGCCTATCAAGTGCACCCTGCTCTCACCTGGGCCGAATTTCGCCCAATAGTGATAGAAGCCATTAAGCCTTCGTTGGGCGTTTTCGTGGCCCACACCCGTATCCAAGACACTAAATTCGAAGGCGATCTAGATGCCACAGTGAATAAGATTGCCCAACACATAAAAGTTTCTTTCCCCACATTGACCAGAATCCAACAAGAGCAGCAGATTCTGGTCAACCTTGTATCTATATTGCCCTCAGCAGTAAAAGACCATTTCCGTGTGCACGATTTCGTCGGACACCAAAAAGATCTCATCACGATCCGACGTATTTTGGCCGTGCGCACAGAAGCACCCACCTAAATCGCTGTAATCAAGAGGTTTCCCACGCACCCGCAGCACCCCGACCACCAAAACTCCAAGAATGCCTACCCAGCCTCATCCTTCCACAACAGACCCACCTACCCTTCCGGCAAGCCCCAACCCAGTAGACCTACCAACCTACCCAGCCACGCAGAATCTTCAACCGGAACAAAACCTACAACACCTACCAAAGTAAAAACCCTACCTTAGTAATTATCAACCCCTATGATTTCCCTGCCTGTAATGCTCAGTGTACCTTCCATCAAATTCGTGACTCTGCCAAACCTCGCCCCTTTACTCCTCGCATTTCTGTAAATGAAGAGGAGTTGGGACATGAGGAAGATATGGAGGAAAGACACACTGGGGAAATAGCCCCTATCATGACCTCAGAGGATACCGAGGAAACCCTGGAGGAGGTAGATACCGATCCCCAGGATTTTTAAAGTACCCCCGCCCAAGATGGCCTCGGCGGGGGACGCCATAACTGACCGCACTGCCCCCATTTATTACATGGCCAAAATCAAGGACATTCCTGTCCGCTTGTTAATCAACACGGGAGCTGCCAAGTCATGTTTGTTCAACTCTTACTATGATCAACACCACCGACTATTTGGCCCCTTGTTAACCACCAAAGCAGAACTAATCTCAGCTGCTGATACTTACTTAAATCTCCTAGGAGACACTTTGCCCCTATCAGTAACTACCCCTGCCCCCCATGCTCGTTGTTATCACACGTTCACAGTATTTTCCTCCCACTGTAAACATTACGATGGTTTCCTTGGACTTGACCTCCTTCAAAAACTCCAGGCCCAGGTTGACTGCGGCCAAAGGCTGATCTCATTTAAAAACAAATTCCAACCCAAAGCGTCTGACAAACCCATCACGCAGAAACCCATACACAAGAAGAAAAAACACCTTTCCCCTCAACAAACCCTGAGTCAGGGTTACCAAGTTGCAGCTAGCACTAAGGTGACTCCTAAACCCTCCCCTTGCCCAGAGTTCCCTCAAAATATCACCCCACTCAGTAAAAAAAGACCTCAACAAACGAAAGAAGACAAGTCCAAGCAACTCCCTCTCGGTACTCCCCTCCATTCTCGTAATTCTGTCCAGGATAAATCCCCCCATGTTTTCAGGACAGACTCTGATATATGTAACCATAATTCTATCAAATGTTTATGCACACATGTTTCCAGGGAAAATTCCGACCAATGTACCCAACAATGTTTTCCCCATGCCCCCAGAAATGTTCAGCTATCCCACAACCAACAACAATTCCCTTGTGACAATTTTCCGTCAGTAGCTCCCTTCCCCCCCCCCCCCCCACACAATTCACACCCCTAGAAAATTTCACAACCCCACACTTGACTCGCCCTCTCATGACAAACAAACTCACCAGTCCCACATAACCTTTAACCAGACTGTTACTGCCACCAAGAAAATTCCCCACATTCGTCCTGTTAACAACCCCAAATCAATACACCAGTCCTCCACCAATAACCCATGTTCTACACCTCACTCTTCCCCCACCAACCCTCCGCAGTCCCACCAACAAATCCCGTTTTCTAACTCGCTCACCTCTCACCACCCTGACCCGCCCGCACGCGCCGTTAATCCCCCCCTCACGCGTGCCGACCGAGGGACACAACCATGTTCCCACCATGCCCCCACAAATGTCCAGCTATTCCCTACCCACCCCAATTCCCCTTGTGACAGTTTTCCGTCAGTAGCTCCCTTCCACCCCCACACAATTCACACCCCTCGAAAACTTCACAACCCCACACTTGACTCGCCCTCTCATGACAAACAAACTCACCAGTCCCAGATAACCTCTAACCAGACCGTGACTGCCACCAAGAAAATTCCCCACATTCGTCCTGTTAACCACCCCAAATCAATACCTCAGTCCTCCACCAATAACCCATGTTCTACACCTAACCCTTCCCCCACCAACCCTCCACAGTCCCTCCAACAAATCCCGTTTTCTAACTCCCTCACACCGCGCCCCACTGATCCTCCCACACGCGCCGTTAATCCCCCCCTCACGCGTGATCCCCACCAAAGTGACCTTTCCCCCCTTATGCGTACCAAGCACCTACTCGCCAGTCAATCCCCCACCATCATTAGCCCAGCTGTAGTTCAGGATAAATGCCAAATTCCCCCCCGCCATCAAAAATGGGTGAACCTTCGACCCATACCCCAAACTCACATGATATTTTCCCCCACTACCACGTCCACCAATCCCAACCGTTGCCTCTTACAACCCGCCATCATTTTCGCTCGCATTAACCACATTCTCGTGGCAAATATCTCAGAGGAATCCCTGACATTACCAAAAGGTCTCATTATAGGAGACCTCGAAATGTTTGATGACCTCCCCATGGATTTTAATGACACCCCTACCAGCCTCCAATTGCCCCCTCTCCCGGACACATTATCCGACCACCAAAAAAACGGCATGTACGACCTATTGCTAGAGTTCAGTGACGTGTTTGCCCAACAACCCACCGAAATTGGACAGACAGATGTAGAACAACACATCATTAACACCACAGGCCCCCCCATACGACAACCATCCCGTAGAAAAAATCCCATACAACGTCAGGAAGAGGAACGCCAAGTCCAAGAGATGTTAGAAGCCGGTATTGCCACCCCGTCCATTAGTCCCTGGTCTTCCCCTGTTGTCCTAGTCAAAAAGAAAGATGGGTCAACCCGTTTTTGCGTCGATTACAGAAGGTTGAATGACGTAACCATTAAAGACGCTACACCCTTACCCCGGATAGACGATTCCCTTGACTCCCTACACGGATCCAGATGGTTCACTACCCTCGACTTGCAAGCAGGGTATTGGCAAGTGCCTATCAAGGCCGAGGACCAAGAGAAAACAGCATTTTCCACTAGTGGTGGCCACCACTACGAATTTAATGTCCTACCTTTTGGCCTCTGTAACGGACCCGCCACTTTCTCCCGTTTAATGGAAACGGTACTACATGGCCTAACCTGGGAAACCTGCCTAGCCTATCTCGACGATATTATTGTGTACTCACCAACCTGGGAAGAACACCTCCTCAGGTTGAGACAAGTCCTTCAAAGAATCCGAGCCACCGGATTGAAATTAAAACACTCAAAGTGCGAGATTGCCCGAAATAAGGTAGACTTCCTCGGCCACGTAATATCTGAACACGGTATTGCACCAGACCCAAAGAAACTGCAAGCCATACAAAACCAACCCCCACCCACCACCGTTAAAGGAGTACGTTCGTTTCTAGGTTTAGCCACATACTACAGACGTTTCGTCCCCCATTTTGCCACCATAGCCAGACCCCTCCACCAACTCACCCACAAAGACACCCCGTTCACCTGGACGCCTGAAAGAGACCTCGTGTTTAACACTTTGAAACAAAAGCTAGTCCAAGCCCCTATTGTCGCTTTCCCTGATTACCATAAACCGTTCCGTCTTTATACCGACGTATCTCTGTACGCCATTGGTGCAGTTTTAGCCCAAGTCAGAGACGGAGAGGAACATGTTATAGCGTATGCCAGCTCCACCCTCAACCAAGCACAACAGAACTATGCAGCCACCAAGAGAGAGTGCTTAGGGATCATTTGGGCACTCAGCCACTTCCGGTCATTTGTGTTGGGCGCAAAACTCGATATAATAACCGACCATCAATCTTTACAATGGCTGCGTAAGTGCGAAACCAACTCAGCCATTTTGGTACGTTGGAGGGAGACACTAGAGGACTAAGACTTTACAATACAGTATAGTCCAGGCAAACTTCACACCAATGCAGACGCCCTGTCACGTATGCCAGTACCAAAAGACCCCCCCACCAACCTAGCTGCCTTACAAAACACTGAGCTTTTATCTACCCCCATCCCCCAACATAATGCCCCCTCAGCCCCCTCCCTGATTCAATCTTGGGAAGCAAGAATCAGACCACCCTGGATACCGTTGAATGTCTTCCAGAAACTGACTCGCTGGGGCGATCAACTTGCCACAGACTCTGGTCACATAATCTTAGACCCCACCATTGCCCACGACTACATGATTGCCATCCACGAGGGAAACGGCATACACCTTGGACAAAAGAAGATGTTAAAAATCTTCACAGACCAATACTGGACCCCCAACCCCTCCAAAATTGCACAACGAGTGACAGAATCCTGCAAACCGTGTTTATTGGGGAAGGATAGATCACGCACCCCAGGCCCAGCTGGTACCATGTCTGCTACCAAACCGTTCCAAGTCCTATCCCTCGACATCATGGGCCCGTTTCCTTCTTACACTGGCAAACGCTATATCGTCACATTTGTCGACGTATACTCAAAAATTTTAATAGCCTGCCCAGTTAAAGACCACACAGCCACCACCGTCGCCACACTGCTTGCCACAGAAGTATTCCCTATATTCGGCCTTCCCCTTGCTCTTCTATCCGACAATGCCCCCGAGTTTAGTGGACACGTTTGGCAACAGTTCACCCAACAATGTGGTATTAACCCGTTGAGACCCAGCGTCGCACGTGTTGCGTCGGCAGTCTTTGATCACCAACTCCCAGCGACGCATCACGTGCGTCCGACATATAAAAAACACTTACGTGGCTCGTAAGGTAGGAAATGGCGGGAGAATAGGAGGGGGCGGTACCGTAGTGTGTGGGGGAGCCGGGCCAGTAGGTGTGAGCGGGCCGAGACAGCCGCGCGGCTGGTGGTGGTGGGCTTAGTGGGGATAGTTTACACCCCTAGTTTACCGCCACTTTGAACCTTCATTACTCCGGTCGTATGGGAGCTAGAGGCTTGAGATTTATGTGAGATACTCCTTAGTATGTATGCCGTACAATGCCATACTCAGTTTTTACCCTAGTGCTCCCGGGCGGGTGGCCATGGGGGGGAGACGAACTATTGAAACCCCCCCCCCCCGCCCCCCAAATGACCGAAATGAGTTTTTTTTTATTTGTGTGTTCATTTCTCACCATTCTCTTTCATTTTGGCTCAACAAATTTTTTTGAAGCTCCCCCCCCCCCACCCCCACCAGCCCCCCCCCCCCAAAAAAAAAATGTCAAAGGTGATTTTTTTTTGTTTTTTTTTCATTTCTCATCCTTGTCTTCCATTCTAGCAAACAAAAAAAATAAGTGAAAATGGCTTGGGACTGGGGTGAACAAAATATTATAACTAGCCGGGGCTCAACGGGTTAAGATTAAACACTCATCCCCGTACTGGCCTCAAGGAAATGCTATATACGAACGCAGCCATCGCACCATCAACAATCAGTTACGAACAAAAATGATTGCTCTTAACACCTCAGACTGGCCATCGCAACTAAAGATGATACAATGGGGCATGAACACCTGTCCCCGAGAAGACGGTATTTCCCCTCATGAACGTGTTTACGGCGTACCCCCCCTGTTACTGCCGTTCCACCATCACGCTCACCTCCCCTCCACACCTCCACAATTGACCCATTGCAACATCTGCAAAACACCCTCCATACCGCCCAAACCTGTCAAGACACCAAAACTGATAACCCCGATGACAAAAACCCTTTCGCCATCCATGACACCGTAATGGTAGCCAACCTCCCTATAACCAACAAATTAGGCCCTCGCTATGTCGGGCCCTACACCATCACACAAGTCCCAAACGCCTATCAAGTCACCATCGATTATCACGGCGTGACTCGCACGTTCCGAACTAGATTCGTCCGAGCGTTTACACCGCTCCAACCACAAGACAATACCCCACCCCACACGTCTGAACCAGAATTAAACTACCCTACTAACCCGTCCACTCAGGCTATGAATATCCCCACACAAACCCCTAAGGACCTAAGCCCTCCGACACCGAACAGACAAATCATTCCTCAACATACCCCCCAAACGAACCTCCACAAACCCCAAGCCCCCACCATCACACCCTCCTCCACCATGACACCGTCTTTCACTTCTGATAGTCAAGTACCTCCCCAACTTATCCAAGTACGAAAACCTCCATCCACAACCCCAACCACAACAGAAACTCTCCCGTCTAGCCCTGAGATACCTCCCCCAGGCACCACAGTAAGAAACCCCCCCCCCCCCCCCCCCCCCCCCCACCCAAAACCAAGTACACACCCAAACACACCACACAATCTACCTCAGTAACCTCACGCTACAACTTACGCCCACGACAAAAATCTTTTAAAACCTCCAGAAAACACACCCTGCTAACCAAGTTCCGTAGGGCTGCCAGACCACTGTCCTCCTCCTCCTCCTCTTCTTCTTCTTCTTCGTCGAATTCTCCTCCACAAAGGGAAAGAAGATGAATAATCACCAGTAAACACCCTAAACCCTCGAACTATATTCCAGAAGTAACAACCCCCACCCCCCCACGAAAACACATACCTTCCTCTTCAACCTCATCCCCTCTCCACCCCCACCTCATTACCCCGAATGATCTGCTAGATCGACCCCCCCACCAAACACCCATAAAACCGCCTACTTCCACCACCAGCAAATCACCGACCTCCCCAAAGAACAAACCCCACACACGTCCCTACCCCCAACCCTCCAACTTAAATCTACACTCCCTACCCTCCCGTCTAGCCCCCCCCACCTCCACCCCTTCCCCTCCACTATCCCTGCAACCCCACCCACACATCAACCAACCTCCTCATCTCATCGAACACCCAACCAACCAACCCCTAAAAAATCCCCCCCCAAAGTCACCCCTGAGAGAACCCCCATACATACCCCCACCAAATCCTCTTCCATTCCGCCTACCACCCTCACCCAACAAAATCCTCCACACGCATCTACCTCTCAAATAACACCCGACCTCGCCCCCAATAAATGCCCTTCACCTGTAAAACGTTCTTCCCCTCAATATAAAACATCGTCGAGCGACTCAAGTCCCACGACAAACATCTACCTTCCCACCAGGACCGCCAGAGGTAGAATAATCAACAGACCCACAGATTTAAAGACAGTTATACAAAAATAACACCCCGTTCTGACACTAAAGACCCAAGCCACACAACACACACACCCCCTCCTTCTCACACAACTCCTTCACCCACCTTACCTAAACCGATCTTGCGCATTGCCTCACTATATTTTCCCAGCCTACAACACCGCCCAAGAAAACCCCCAAAACCTCAGACTCATATTCCCCCTTCATCCCCAGCTCTGCTTTCGCGCGGTAATCCCTCCCCTTCGGTTAGTAACCCATTCACCACACTAAACAGACCCCCTGTCAATCCCACACACCTCACTCCGACCCCCACGGTGGAAAACTACAAACCATTCATACGAAAGGTTAAAGTAAAAACCCCCACTGGACGTTTAGCCCGTCTACAACGCCCACATCAAGCCCGGGCAACCGCCCGCCACAACACAGAAGACACATTCTTACAAGTATACATTGACCTGCAAAAGAAACCTGACCCTCGCTCTCTTGCTTGGTGGGACCTTCTAAATACCCTCAAAATGACCCACCATGACTATGCTTCTTTTTACTTCACCCTTGAGGCTCGGGGACGAGCCTACAATGAAGGAGAGGGAAGTAAAATGCCCCAGAACGAGAAGCCCACCACAGAAGCCACGAGCGAACATCACACAGAAACACCCGAAAGAAAGGTCCACAGAACGAAAGGACCAGCTGACCGAGCCAACCAATTCAGACAGGCCCAAGCCCGCAGGGCTAAGCAGCTCCAAACCACACATACCTACCCCTTCTAAACTGACCGTTTTCCACACCTCACATACACTACCCCTCGTGTCCTACACCTCTACCTACATGATGACGAACATAAATACACCTTAAAGTTAATACACCCATGCTCTGTCCCTAAGTTAAGATATTAATATCAACATACCCTAACATACCTTGGCTTGCCAGACTAAGTTTCTGAAGACCAATCGCCCCCATAAATCTATGTATTCAATCCTTAGGTTAGGTATTAACCCGGCAAGCGCGATAGGCCTCACGGAAGGCTTCCTATAGGGAACGCGATAGGCCTCACGGAAGCAGGACCATAAAAAAAGACTTCCATAAAAAAAAAGGGCCTATCAAAACAAAGGAATTTGTCTCTAGGTGAGATAATTCCCCTCCAGTACTCATCCATGTAAATCTCACCCACCCCCCTCCCCTCCTTCCCCACCTTATTCCCCCCTCCCCCTCCTCAATTATCACCTATTTTTCCTCTTATTATCATCATTTATCGTTATTTTTCTCTCCCGCGATAATGTAGCACAAGTGGGTTGCATAAAAGATCGTTATGCAACACCCAGACACCGGCACACACCGCCCCGCTCTCCTCAGTTGACTCCCAGACAGCGAGAGGGGAAGGCTGCCTGTCTCTCTCTCTCGCCTGAGATTATGACCGGGTGGCCAATATCTTCGTTTTTCACCACCCAAATGCTTTTCCCACTTATTTTAGCACTCTTGAAGGTTCATATATACATCATATATGTAAAATAAAAGCATACCGAAAACAAATAATGGTTTATATTGTAAATATAACGAATTCTGTCAGAATCCAGGGCTAGAAATGCACAAATAACTACCCTAGCACCTACTGTCAAATCGCGCTTGTCAGGTTAATATCAACATACCCTAACATACCTTGTCTTGCCAGACTAAGTTTCTGAAGACCAATCGCCCCCATAAATCTATGTATTCAATCCTTAGGTTAAGTATTAATATCAACATACCCTAAAATACCTTGTCTTGCCAGACTAAGTTTCTGAAGACCAATCGCCCCCATAAATCTATGTATTCAATCCTTAAGTTAAGTATTAATATCAACATACCCTAAAATACCTTGTCTTGCCAGACTAAGTTTCTGAAGACCAATCGTCCCCATAGATCTATGTATTCAATCCTTAGGTTAATTATCTTTATCCGCCATTGTGTTCATCTTTTCCATTTACTTTTCCACAATTGTTATACGTCTTCCACTCACCTCCTTCGTATCCACAGTCCACACTACTCCAATTTGCTTCGTGTCTTACACCTCTTACCCGCCCGACTCTACCTACAGGATGATGAACAGGAATATACATTCATATTAAAAACACCCATGCCCTGTCCCTAGGTTGAGCCAATGCCAACCAAATCTGACAGCCATATATCTATGTATGTTCTTCCATCCGAGAAATAGATGTTAAAACCCCATGTCCAAATTAATAAGAGATTAAGATACCCAAGGGTACACCAGTGATCTAGAACCATTGCCCCCGTAAGACCTAGACAGCCGTGACTACAGATGTTAGCCACCCTGCTATAACTTAATGCTTACCCCAACCAGACATTGTATATATAACCTTTTCTTTGTCCATTGCCATCATAGTATCACGAAACAATAACGAAGTACCCCTACGAACTGCCGCTTTTCCTTGGTCTATATTTCATAGAAAACGCAGTTCCCAGGGACAACTAGACGTATAAAAACTTGTGTCAACTAATAGTGTCCATAACCCCTCGTATTGACGAGTAATAATACACCATGTTTTTCCCTACTTTATCCACAGTCAAGCACACACCTACAGTTAACCTCCTTCTCCCCCACGGCCCCACAGTCCACATGATTCTATCTTTTTCCAGACTCATATACCACCCCATAGTTGCATCCCCCGGTAGCATTTGGCTAACGTACTTTCACTGTCCTTTCCAACTCCAATATCAACTGTAGCCTAATGCCACCCCTACGCCCGGAGACCTTAGGGTCAAATTTCCACGTAGCCCCCCTGAACTCCCCACCTCTCATTAACACCCCGCGCTCCTCGACTCTTGTCCGACCTAGCCTCTCCCTCATACCTCTTGAAGATCCTTGATTTTTCCGTTGCTAACGCTCTCCAACCTTTTATATATATATACTCCTGTCCAGCCTACCTTCCCTTAGTAGGCCGGAACAACATTAGAACTTTACTAACCCCTTGCATGCCATCTATTCTCTTACAACCCATTCACAACCCTGCACCCCATGGTCGTCGGTGCGAGGCTAGCCGCCTCGCCAGTAACTAACTTCTATTGCCATACTTCCAGATAAATGTGGCAGAGTTAGCAACCCAGTCTCCACCACATCCAGCAAACCATACAATTAACAACCAATCGATTAAAACCAGCTAGCCAAGGCACCTTCGGTTTTGGTATTAAGGACACCCACATCTGTCTCATAAACAGAGGGTTACTACAAACCCTGGTGATATGGCAAGCCCCTAGCCACAGCCGCCGGACGACCATCACAGAGAGAGGGCGCACAGCTACCCCTTTTTACCCACCCGAGGAGGGAGACCCCCACCCCTGCGGAGGTATACCTGACCCCTGTTTTGATTTCTGGGTCATTGCCAGGTAGCACAGGAATTCTTCCTCTCAATGAACTAACCATGCATGACTAACCCCTTTACTAACCTCTATTAACTCACAATAACCCATTTACCTTTCTTGCATACTCTGATCACTAAATTAGCACCTCAGCTATACCATAGAATGAAGATTGAACAATCTAAGAGAGACGCTCCTATCACAGCTGTCCCAATCCTCCTCGCAAAGTAGATCCAGTCTCTCTCCCCTAAATACTTCCAATATAGCCAAAATAGTACCTCTTACTAAGGCTCAGTTATATCACATTATGAAGGCTTCCTATAGCCATGTGCCACAACAGTAATCACCACCTTACTATAATAATAATGTATACACCACTATTGTCCAACACCATATGTCACCACACACACTTTAGACTTGCGGGTGCCTCTGGCACCCAGGCCTGTGGAGGCAGCAAGTCCTTCAGTTCACACCAGACTCTCACATAACCAACCAGCGTCTTGGCGCTCCTGTAATCAACCCTAGCCAATAAAGGATTGAAGAGTACTAGTGTTATATCTCCATTCATCTTTATTATATGGCGCAGTGTATATCAGTATCTGAACCTACATGGAGAACCTGCACTACCTAGCTGAGGCTGCAGCTGCTGTGGAAGCCGGCTTGCCGCCATGCGGTCCCTACCCTGCTACATCTACCTCCCAACCGGTCGAGCCTTCATTGCCCGATGCCCTGTCTCCATACCCATCCATCATCTACTTGAATGAAAGGATCGACGCCCTCCAATCGAGTATCGCCACCTTTCTACAGCATCACCAGGACCAGCAGCCTCCACAACTACAACATCGCCCCGCGACAGCTCCACCACCGCCCCACCAGGATCTACAACATCGCCCCGCGACAGCTCCACCGCCGCCCCGCCAGGATCTCCAGCCCCACCAGCCTCTACAACATCAGCCCCAGGCCAGTAATGTTATCCACCAGGCTGACCCATCCTTTGCCTCACACCCCACCAGTGATACACTTATTCATCCCTCTACACAGACACCCACACCTCATACATCTCCCCATGTCTCAGTGCCCCACCATATGCCAGTTACCCATGTCTCAGTGCCCCACCATATGCCAGTTACCCATGTCTCAGTGCCCCACCATATGCCAGTTACCCATGTCTCAGTGCCCCACCATATGCCAGTTATTCCCCACATGTCTTTGTTACATATGAACATGACTGATCCCCTTACCCACCCTATCAAGAGCGAACATCCCACACCCTCCCCATCTGACGGCCAGGCCCACACTGGTGTCGGTAGCGACGGTCGGTATTATGGCGGCCATTATGCCCCCCCTGGCTATCGTACGGCTGGCACCAACCCTCACGGCGCAGCCTCTTATGCGCATGACGTCACCCATCACACGACGGCCCCTCCCCTTGGATATCGTACGGCGGGCACCAACCCTCACGGCGCAGCCCCTTATGCGCATGACGTCATCATACCACCACCACCACCTCAAGTCCCTTCCTACCCCGCCCAGCCACGCCCCGCCCCGCCCCGCCGGGCTGCCCCTCCGCGGCCCCAGGCCGCTTTATATATGCCGGGACACGCCCTACGCAAATTCTGGGCTGATTGGGAGGTCTACAAACGGCTCATCCTTCTACCACCTCACGAGGCTACCATCGAGCTCTACCAGACGTGCGACCCTGCCCTTCAGAGCGCCATATTTGCTCACAATCAGGCGTTCTCCTCATTGCCAGAAATCGACCTAGCAACTCTCATCACACAACTCGTCCATCGACAACGGAACCGCGCAGCCGCTCGCCACCACTTCCGGTCTCTCCTCCAACAACCTACTGAACAGATCCGGGACTACGTCACACGTATTACGGAGGCCACTTTGGACTGTGGCTTTACCTGCCCCTGTTGCCACACTGATGTCTCTGACGAACACATACGGGACCAGGTGACTATTGGGATTAATGATTCGTCCCTTCAGCAAGATGTTTTAACTAAAGACCGCACCCTACCTACCTTACAAGATGTTATCAACTACTGTGTGGGGTTCGAATCTGCGGCACTTGATCAGACGGCAATTCAACCGGGGGTACATGCTGTGAAATCACCATACCAGCGTCTCAAGAGTACTTACCCACGCCCCGCCCCTATCCAGCCCCCCGCCCAACCCACTCAGTCCCCGTCGCCCGCCCCACCACCTCCCCACGTTGGCCCCACTTCATCTCCCACACGTTGCTCCGGGTGTGGCCTATCTTCACATTCACAAGCCCAACGATCTTCGAAGTGTCCTGCATGGGGCAAGACCTGCACGGCGTGTAATAAACCTAACCACTTTGCCAAGGTTTGTAAATCCACCTCTTCCCAGTGCAGTGGGTGCGGCCTATCCACACACTCTCGAGCCGAACGCCCATCCAAATGCCCTGCTTGAGGCAAGACCTGCCCGTCGTGCAACAAACTCAACCATTACTCCACAGTTTGTCACTCCACGCCCTCACCTTCATCCGCGGCTGTTATCATTGGTACTATCAAACAGGCTGTTAACAAACCACCACCCGCACGGCTCCCCTCCTTGCCCATTACCATTTCTACTGCGATGTCGCCCCACTCTCGCCCCACCAGCGTCACGGCCCACCCTGACACGGGCGCCCAAGTATCTGTGGCTGGTTTGCAATTACTACGGGCACTGGGCCTCCAACGCCACCACCTACAGCCTACTCACCAACGGATCACGGCCGTGGGGGGTCACACTCTCCAGGTCCTGGGTTATATGCCGACTACCATTACCGCCACCGACGTTGCCGGCACCCCCTACACTACTGATGATGATATTTTTATTATTCAGGCACAGTCACCGTTATTTATTAGCATTTCAGCTTGTAGGGCACTACATATCATCCCTCCCGACTTCCCCACACCTACCCCCTGCATGGCCGCCCACACAGCCCAACCACCACCCACCTTGACCAGGACCCCTCCACCACACCGGCCCACTTCCCTCCCCTTCCCACCTAACGACCTGCACCTGTCTGACCTTCGTGACTGGTTCTTGTCACAGTTTGCGTCTTCAGCATTCAACACCACCAGCGGCCGACTCCCCACGATGTCTGGCCTCCCATGCACATCCACATCAAGCCTGGCGCATCCCCACGTGCCGTGCATACCCCTGCCCCTATACCACATCATTGGAAGGCCCAGGTCAAGGCAGATCTCGACAGGGACGTCGCACTGGGCATTATTGAGCCTGTCCCCATCGGTACCCCTACTACCTGGTGTTCTAGGATGGTGGTGGTCGCCAAGAAAACTGGACAACCCCGCCGTACAGTTGACCTGCAGGCACTCAACCACGCCTGCCTTCGGGAGACACATCACACCCCGAGCCCATTCAACTTGGCCCAATCCATCCCTGCAGGCACTCGTAAGACGGTCCTAGACGCCTGGAATGGATACCATGCTGTTCTACTCGACGAATCCAGCAGGGAGGCTACGACTTTTATCACGGAATTTGGCCGTTACAAGTATATCAGGGCCCCTCAAGGTTACTTGGCAGCTGGCGACGCCTATACCCGACGCTTCGACGCAATCATACAGGCTGTCCCTCGTAAGGTGAAGTGTGTCGACGACTCCCTTTTGTGGGACTCTTCAGTCGAGGAGGCATTTTGGCACACTTTTGATTACCTGGTCCTCTGTGCAACCAACGGTGTCACTTTCAACCCTGACAAGCTTACCTTCGCCGCCCCTTCAGTTGACTTCGCCGGACTCACCATCACAGACACTGGAATTAAGCCATGCACGTCCATGATTAAGGCCATCCGTGACTTCCCCACGCCCACAGACATCACGGGAGCCCGGTCGTGGTTTGGTCTCGTTGAACAGGTCGCCTGGGCCTTCAGCATCAAACCGGAAATGGCGCCCTTCCGGGAACTTGTGCAGTCCAAAACCCCCTTCCACTGGGATGAGGCACTCGACCGTACCTTTGCCACATCTAAGGACCACATCACACACCTGGTTGAGGAAGGTGTCTGCTCCTTCGAGATCGGCAGACCCACGTGCCTCGCCACAGACTGGAGCAAAACCGGCCTTGGCTTCCTCCTACTCCAACAACATTGTTCCTGCCCCACCGCATCTGCCCCCACCTGTTGCAAGGTCGGTTGGAAACTTATCTTCGCCGGCTCCCGTTTTACCACACCTGCGGAGTCCCACTACGCACCCGTCGAAGGCGAGGCTTTAGCAGTGGCTGACGCCCTTGACAGATGCAGAATGTTTGTCCTGGGCTGCCCTGACCTCGTCGTCGTCGTGGACCACAGACCTCTACTGCACATCCTTAACGACCGGTCCCTTGACAACATACCAAACCCTCGCCTGTTCAAGATTAAGGAACGTACCCTACGATACCAGTTCATCATTCAACATACGCCTGGCAAATGGCACCGCGGCCCCGACGCTGTCTCCCGCTACCCGACCAGGCCCTCCGCGGACGCCCATGATGTGCATAGTGCGGCCGCCAGCGAGCTCGATATCCACTCCGTTGCCTTGGCCTCCCTCACCATGCTCGCCGCCATACCTGACCCAGTTGTATCATGGTCTGACCTTAAATCTGCCAGCCAACAAGACAGCGAGTATACCTCCCTTCTTCAGACCATCCCCGAGGGCTTCCCGGACTCCAGAGAGGCGACCGCCCCACAACTACGACAGTTCTGGGGTGTTAGAGACCGCCTCACTTCCGTCGACGGGGTAGCCCTCATGGATCAACGACCAGTCATCCCCATCATTTTCGGTCCAGAGTTCTCGAGGCCCTTCACTCAGCTCATCAGGGTATGACTGGCATGAAGGCCCGTGCACGTGCGAGCGTTTACTGGCCAGGTATTGACAAGGCCCTACGCAACTGCCTGGATACCTGCCACTACTGCCGCGCCCACGCCCCGTCCCAGCCGAAAGAGCCACTCATGTCATCTGACCCACCCCAATGGCCATACGACCAGGTAGCCGCCGATTTTTTTCAGCACCAGGGCAAATACTACCTGGTCTACGTCGATCGCTTCTCCAGCAATGTCCACATCTTCTATCTGCCACCAGGTAAATGTGATGCTCACCACCTCATCTCGGCGTGCCGTACCCTCTTCACTCACTATGGAGCACCCCGGGTACTGGTGAGCGATGGTGGATCCCAGTTCACAGCCGGGGACTTCCAAGAATTCCTGGCACATTGGGGTGTGTCACAGCGAGTCAGCTCTGCGTTCTACCCTCAGTCTAATGGCCGCGCCGAGCTGGCTGTTAAAGCAGCCCGCCGCATCATCGCGGACTGTACATCCCCCACTGGCTCTCTAGACAACAACGCCGCAGCCCGCGCCCTCCTCCAATACAGGAACACACCCCTCTCGACCATTGACAAGTCACCAGCTCAACTTCTCTTCGGCAGGACCCTCCGGGACCACGTCCCCTGCAATCCTGCACTTCTCCACCTCCACCCCCACTGGCTTCTCTCGGCCGAAGCTCGTGAGGCAGCCCTTTTTCACCGTAACGCTGCCCTAGCAACACTATAATGCTTCAGCCCGGCCTTTATCACCACTCCACGTCGGTGACCGGGTCTCCGTCCAGAACCAGGGGGGCAACAACCCGACACGGTGGAACAAGACTGGCACTGTAGTGGAGGTGCATCCACACCGCCAGTATACCATCCGGGTGGATGGGTCGGGGCGAGCCACACTCCGCAACCGCCGCTTCCTACGACAGCTTCGTCTACCGCCCTCCACTCAACCTACACCGCCCGACTCCACCATCGCCTCGTCGTGCCAATAGGGGGGGGGGGGAGATATAATAATAATGTATACACCACTATTGTCCAACACCATATGGCACCACACACACTTTAGACTTGCGGGCGCCTCTGGCACCCAGGCCTGTGGAGGCAGCAAGTTCTTCAGTTCACACCAGACTCTTACATAACCAACCAGCGTCTCGGCGCTCCTGTAATCAACCCTAGCCAATAAAGGATTGAAGAGTACTGGTGTTATATCTCCATTCATCTTTATTATACTTACCTAGTCCCCATAGCTATTGAGAGCTCAAATAATTCCATAAGACTCGAGATCCCTATGGCCTACAGGGTCCCAAAACCGAGCCTATAAACCCCGCTCCAGCCCCCAGTAAAATCAGTTGAAAGATAGACACCAACCAGTGGCTAACCCCCTGAAGTTAACCTCTAGCTCTGCCCTTGTGTTGTTCCTGAGTTGAGAGATTCCCGAGCCGGCAGACTCCGTGGCAGATATAAAATAGAAGCATCTGTCCACGTACAAGTATCTACGTGCACCTTATAACCTTCACACACACTAGTGGGTATATAAGCGTGTAGCCAGCACCGATCGCCAAGAGATCCGACTTGAGAACTTCTTACATTTGGACCACCTGGACGGCCGAGGAACCAGTCGTTAGCCCCCAACATCACGGACGCAAGATAACCAGGACCAGACCAACAAAATACTATCCAAGATTCACTTATTAGGACTAACGTGTTATAGTCCTAATTCGAAATTCACTTATTAATCTTTCTATGAAGTGGCTATAACTTTGCCCAGTGTAATTCATATATATAACCATTCCCTTTGGGAAGTACTAAGCGTATCAGTGTTCATTAATTAACAGGTGATATTAACTCTCGTAATTACCTTTGCCCAGATATTAAAACCCTAGTGATATCTAACGTTCGCCCACTGATTTGTGTTCTACGTATTTCTGCCATAAGAATGTAAAACTTAGATCAGTACCCCCCTGAGGTTACTAGAATTCCCGTGTTCTATAACATACGCGTGTCTCATTCTAGCTGTGAACTACTACTTGTGCACCAGACCTGCCAGTGATAAATCTAGTTAGTGAAATAGAATCCATAAGTAACATTGAGGTCTTCCAGTATATACACTTGCGAACCAAACCAGTGATCAGAAGAGTATACCTGAACGTTGGAAGTGGGAGACTAGGCTCCATCCAGATCCACTAATGCTAGCGGTTCATTTCTATCATTTGTCTTGTACGAGTATTCCTATATTCCTATGCTCCCTATTCATCTACATAAATAAACGTGATTGTGTGTCTTGTTACCGTGTGTTTATTTTGTGTTCTCTATTCCTCATACCTTGTATTGTGCATGCAGCCTTATATACCCAGTCAGTTAGAGCCCACATTACCCAAGTTAATCCTGTAGAAAAACAGGGCATAACAATTCCCTTATTCTGAGGTATATTTTCGTGCTAACATTAGCGAGTTGCAAGCAGGGCATTGACATCACTGTTAGCAAGCGAGTGCAAGAGAGAGAGAGAGAGAGAGTATCGATCGACTGTGTCTCAGTGGCCTTGGGGGAAATTGGTGGGAAAGCAGGTTGCCTCACCTATACATTATATAACTCGCGGCCTGTATCTCCGATTTTGACCATCCAAACGCTGTTTTCACTCATTTTATTGTTGTTTCAGGTTAATACCTTTATAATCAACCCATAATAGGCGCATATGGATAAGCATTAATGCTATATATGGTAAAATGAATATTTTAGTGATGGAAACAGCTCAAATACGTCAGCACAGGCAGAGGTGTCTAATTACCCCCATGCGCACTTCTTAGGTTTTTTTTTTTTTTTTTTTCTATATTCCAACTTACTTCCTCTCGGGCATAGGCTGAGAGCCTTAACATTCACCGCTTTACAATGAACAGTGAAGCCCGTGAGGTCTTGTTCCAGTCTAGGGAGTGAGACATGTGAAGCACGTAGAGTACAACGAGCACCTGCCATCTTGCCTTCACATGAGGCACGGTGCTCACTCATGGCCCGAAACGACCCCATCTCTGAAGCCACCTCGTTCCCGTGCTTCACGGTCTAACCCCCTACACTCGGACTCTCACACTTACACACACACACAACGCCACCTGTTGAGCAGATAACTCACCAGGCATTGCACCCCTGTAGCATATTTTGAATATGGGAATATTCATACAGTGCTATTTAATCAGGGAACAATGAGGGTATTTTTATTGACGTGTCGGTGGGCTTGTGGTAATGCACTGACACCAGGTACAGCACAAATTCCATCCCAATAATATCTTCCCATTGATACATCGGGATTTGAACCCGGGACCTTTGGATTACCAGGCCAGTGGCAAGACCACTCCACCACACCTCCCCTAATAATAGGTTAATAAGGTTATACCACTAATACAATTAGATTACCTTTTTATATCACCGTCTATCTGTCTAATTGCATCTATTATATTTACTAGGACATATAAAAGAAGAAAACGTTTACTATAATAGCGCCAACAATCGTTTTCTCTATTAGTTATGGGGAAACTCGTGTAAAAAAATATTGAGTAAAGGCTTATCCCTCAATACCTTCAATACGAAGTATTTTTCCTAATTTACCGCTTTATTTACACATAATAGTAATCGACGCTTACACAATATCAGAATGCATCTGTGAACGAAGTCTTAATGGGATATGTCACGAAATGACCGAGAATTAACGTATATAATATATTCGAGCAAGGCAAAAGTCTGGTGTATGTTACCATACCTAAGACCGTCAGTTTGTTTCACCATTTTTGGCTTCGTCTCTTATATTTTCGTACAGTAAGATAACTTTTAAATAAACTCCTGATCTCTGTTTTACCTAATTTATCGTGTATGTACTTACAATATATAGTAAGAATATTCAGGTATGTAAAAATAGTTGTATGCACAGTTCATTCATTTATTAAATTAAAATTGTACTCGGCTATTATCGATCGATCAGCTGTTTCCCAACTGGGCCTCCCCACCCCTTCATTGACGAAACTCGATCGTCCTCACCCAGCATCTTCATCACAGCCATCTTCCTTTCTTTTCTATTGGTCCTAGTATACTGTCTGATGGCGTAATGGGTTTCCAAATGTAAGGATCTTCTTCTAAAAGAATGTAAGGATATATTTCTTCCTGCTTTTTTGTGTGGCTTTCCCTAAAAGAGAGGAAGCCGATACAAAGGCGTGGCTGGGATAGTAATACCTGGCCGACCCCCATAAACAGATGAGCCGATTCCCAAATACAATTGTATTTTTTCTGGCTATATGGATTATTTAGGTTATTTCCAATGTTCTCTACTTTCATTTACTAATATATGCATCTTTATGTGGTAGGTAAGACATTCCTTCGTTTTAAATGGGGCTATTATTGGGAAACATATTAGAGAAACTGGCACCTCCACAACTTGACAAGGAAAATTAGTTTGACTGAGGGTGGGATTGTGAAAATATAGGTACTCACGGTACTACGCTGACGTCCCCTTAACGTCTGTGACGTCACAAAATTCACCCCCCAAAACACAAAATTGCATATATCTATATATATATAGAACCCAGCCACCTAATATTTTACATAGGGGTATGGTGTACATTGACAATGACGATTCTGGTGATACCCGAGTCAAAATATTGGACGAGCTATGCTCTTTAACCCGTAAACGGCTGCAAAGCTCTTAACCCGGGAACTGCAGGGAGACTCTTAAGAGTTCCCCCGGCGGACTGCGGGAAGACTCTTAAGAGTAAGGGGGAAAAAATCCATTTAAAACACCCAAAAAAAATATATATTTTGTTTTTATTTATTTTTTGCCCCTGGGCCATGCCAAATATCACTCCTCCACCTCCCCTCCTTCCCCACTTTCCTCCCCTCCTTCAGTTATCACCTATTTTCCCTGTTATTCCCTTATTCTGTGGTCTATTTTCGTGCTAACATTAGCGAGTTGGTAGCAGGGCGTTGTCATCACTGTTACCAAGCGTGGGAAAGAGCGAGAGAGAGACTATTGTGTAACAGTGTCTCTCCAGACAAGGGGAGGGGAGGAGGGCAGGGAGGTTGCCTCAGCTATACATTATGTAACTCCCGGCCTGTATCGCCGATTTTGACCATCCAAACACTGTTTCCACTTGTTTTATTGTTGTAACAGGTTAATACCTTTATAATCAACTTATAATAGGCACATATGGATAAGTATTAATGCTATTTATGGTAAAATAACGATGTTAGTGATGGGAACAGCTCAAATTCGTCAGCACAGGAGTGTGGTGTCTCATACCCCCCATGCGCACTTCTTAGGTTAAAAGGTTTTACTGGGACGACGGCGGCAAAGCTCTTAACCCGGCAAGCGCGATAGGCCTCACGGAAGGCTTCCTATAGGGAACGCGAAAGGGCTCACGGAAGCAAGCCCATAAAAAAAGCCTTCCAAAACATCCCAGGGGCTATCAAAACAAAGGATTTTTTCTCTAGGTGAGATAATTCCCCTCTAGTACTCATCCATGTGTTTCTCACCCCCTCCCCCTCCCCTCCCTCCTCAATTATCACCTATTTTTCCTCTTATTTTCATCATTTATCGGTTATTTTTATCTCCCGCGATAATGTAGCACAAGTGGGTTGCATAAAAGATCGTTATATAACACCCAGACACCGGCACACACCGCCCGCTCGCCTCAGTTGACTCACAGACAGGGAGAGGGGAGGGTTGCCTGTGGCTCTCTCTCGCCTGAGATTATGACCGGGTGGCCAATATCTTCGTTTTTCACCACCCAAATGCTTTTCCAACTTATTTTAGCACTCTTGAAGGTTCATATATACATCATATATGTAAAATAAAAGCATACCGAAAACAAATAATGCTCTATATTGTAAATATAACGAATTCTGTCAGAATACAAGGCTAGAAATGCACAAATAACTACCCTATCCCCTAGGTCTATTTCGCACTTGTCAGGTTAAGAGGGAGGCCTAAAAAAAACATTTAAACAGCCCCAGTAGCACTAAACAATTTTTGTTTTTTCCCTATACCTCATATCACTCCTCCACATCCCCTTCTTCCTCCCTTTCCCCTCCCCCTTCAATTATCACCTATTTTCCCTGTTATTCCCTAATTCGTTGGTATATTTTTGTGCTAACATTAGCAAACTGTGTGGAGGATGTGCTTACGTGCCTAGCGGGTGTGTTACATAACCGAGTGTGTGTATGAGTAGGCTCAGTGTGGCTTGAGGCCTTGTGGAGGGAGGGGTTGCCTCAATTTTCTCCATAATTCATGAATGGGCTGGTCCATCTATATTTGCGATTTTGACCAGAAAAATGATATTGTCACTTGTTTTATTGTTGTTACAGGTTACTATCTTCATAGTGAAGGTAAAATAGGCTCATATGAATAAGTAATAACGATATTTATCGTAAAATGACGATTATAGGCCTGAATGGAGCCAATATGCTCGCCCATGGGGAGCTAGTTCAATACCCACCCCTCGCCGTTTTCGGGTTAAAGTAGACAATTACATCATCCAAATATAGGCAGGTCTCCCAAGTAAGTCCTTTGAGGACGGACTCCATGAGCCGGGAGAAAGTTGCAGGCCCATTGCACAAACCGAAAGGTAACACATTAAACTCATAAAGATTCCCTCCACTGGTGGAAAATGCTGTCTTTTGTTGGTGTTCGGTTGTGATGGGTACTTGCCAATATCCAGCTTGCAAGTCCAGTGTGGTGAACCACTTGGAACCGTGCAGAGAGTCGAGGGAGTCATCGATCTTAGGTAATGGGGTGGCGTCCTTTATTGTGGCATCATTTAGACGTCGATAATCCACGCAGAACCTAGTGGAGCCGTCTTTCTTCTTTACAAGAACAACTGGAGAAGACCAAGGACTGACGGAGGGAGTTGCGATCCCTGCATCTAACATCTCCTGAACTTGTTGTTCTTCTTCTTTTCTCTGAACAGGGTTTTTCCTGCGGGAGGGCTGACGAAGAGGGGACCGGTAGTGTGGATGGCGTGCTCTTCCATGGTGGTTTTTCCAGTTTCTGTCGGGGTTTGTGCGAACACATCACTGAACTCTAATAGAAGTTTGTTCAATTGTTGGTGTTGTAGGCTAGTGAGAACCTCTGGAATCTTAGGTAATACAGGGGAATTAATTACTTCTTGCGGAATGGGTGTGACATCATCGAACGTTTCGAGGTCTCCAATAATGAGACCTCTAGGTAGCGTTACTTTCTCATCTGAGATATTGGCAATTAAAATGGCATTATTGTTGGAGGACAAGAGGGCAAGCTGAATCCCACATCTTTCTGGTCCATCGGATATACCGGTGGGCGTCAGGATCATGATAGGTTGCGGCATGGGACGTATGCGAACCCATTTCTGATGTTGTGGGGGGATTTCAGTTTTGTCTTGAGTGATAGCGGGACTGATTATGGTGGGGGGCAAAGACTGAACATTGTTTGTCTGGCAAGAGGACTGAGTGGATGTAGGGTCACTGATATCATGTGAATAATTTGAGGGGTCTGAGTTAACACCAAGATTTCGTGATGGTAGCAGGGTAGCCTAATTGGATTTTTAGTTTTGCTAATCTCATTCTTAAAATTATCTGGGGCTTTCAGTAGCACTGGAAAATGTAGGAATAGTATTGCAAAAGTCATGGGTGGCTTCAGTAGCATTAAGGCCGCGTCATACAGAGGTCGACCGCGACCCGACAGTAACCCGAAGGGTTCGGGTGTATTCGGCCCGATAATCGGGCGACATCGGGTATGATTCTGGTATGTTCGAGTCGTTCTAGTCATGCTCTGGTCATCACCCGAATGTTCGGGTGAGTCGGCCAAAAGTTAGTGTATGCGTTAACTTTTGGGAAATCCTCGAGTGCGTTCAGGTCAAAAAACCGTTACAAAATCCTCGAGTCACCTTCGATTTACATTCGAGTCGTATTCGGCTTACATTCTACCATATTCTGATCGCATTCGACCTATTCGGGTCACTTTCGAGTAAAAAAATGTAACCCGATTCATACCAGAATTGATCGAACCTAAGTGGACTTAGACCCGATGATGTAGACCGTAACCCGAATTAGACTCGATGCTCAGTGGAAAATTCCTACATAAACTTGTTCGAAAGTCAACTGTTACTCGATGCTGACCCGAATTTCAGGATGATGACTGGATGGATACCCGAATACTACTAGAAAATGACTCGATGCATGTCCGACATTCCTAATTAGACTCGATGATTACTCGATCGTGATCCGAATGACTAGAATGTAAGTCGAAGGCTAGTCGAAGCCAAGTCGAATCAAACCCGAACGCGAGCCGATGGGCGGAACCACGTGAAGCAGTCCTGTGGGCAGTTGGAGTGGCCCGAATTATCGTACACTGCCACCCACGCACGGGCCCTATATATTAGCGGGTGGGAGGCATTCGCTCCATTCCACACCAGCACCCACCGCCCACCACGTCTCTCTCTCCAACTCTTGTCGCCAACATGCCCGGTAACTATGGTAAAGGATGCAAAGCAGTGAAGAGGCCCCGCAAATTTACCATGGAGTCTGTGGACCTGTTTGCCACCCAGCAATCCCAAGATGAAAGCGAGGAGGAAGTAGAGGAGAGGCAGCACATCGACTCCAACCCTGTTTTCGACGATGAAAACCAAACCGAGGAAGCAGAGTCACAGTCACAGTCTATTATAGTAAAGAAAGCCCATGTCCCTCACAATAAGACCCACCCTATCGTGTCAACCGAAGGTGACAGTCCTTCGGAACAGGAAAGCGAGGATGATGACGCCACCCAAGATGACCTCACGCCACTCACCGACCCACCCACCCAGACACCCACGACATACACCGGGACGCCTACCCAGACCATGCCGCCCATCAACCCTGTACAACCGATGCAGAAAAGCAGGAGGAGGACCTACGCCAGGCTCCCGGACGAGAAGGAGGTGGAAGTGGCCGAGTGGTATGCCGAGCAGGAGTTCCTGTACAACAGGAAACTGAGGGCCCACAAGGACAAAAACATGCGGGAGAAAACACTCGCCACGAAGGCAAAGGAGCTCAACATTGAAGGTTGGTTGTGTGCGTTCTTATGATATAATAACCATTATGTTGAGTGATATTACTTACAAATACCAAACACATCTATGTTTCTGGAATAATTTACCTGTGCCGTGCAAAGTGGATACATATTTATCATAAAGTTTGGCGTTAACATTGCTGGCGAATCTTGTTTTCGGAATTGAAATAACTAGGTAATATTTGGAGTTAATAATAAATAATGTTTCGTGTGCAGTCTTGCATTGTACTTCCCTCATATCAATGTGTGCAGTGTGGTTACCTGCCCAGGTGAACCATACTTATTCATGTTGACTGATAATAAATTCGGTTGTGATAATCTTTGTCTCCATACTATTTATATTTTGTACGTAAACACTCCTAATATATATTATTTATATTTTTCAGTGGAAGCACTCAACAAATGGATGGAAGGGATGAGGACCAGGTACGGGAAGCTTGACAAGCTTCCCGTGTCTGGTTCAGGTGCGGTCCAGCTGACGGACAGAGACGCCTGGATCAAGACCCACTTCGCGTTCCTCAAACCCCATCTTGTTAAGTTGCCCACCAGAAAGAGCAAGGTACGTTTATCAAGTCTATTGCAATTTTATTTCTAATCAAAAATAAATGTTCTATCTATCTATCTATTGCCTGACACCGTGATCCCCGAAGGGGTGGCCACGAACGAACCGCCCCCATGCACCTCTGTCCCCAGTCAGTCGACGCCCCTCCCCCCAACCAGCACCGCCTTCGTTCATGTAGTTCCTCACTCCATCCTTCCACCTCATATTCGGTCTACCTCTCCCCCTCTGTCCCTCCACCTCGCTCTCGTACACCCTCTTAGTCATTCTCTCGCTTTCCATACGTTCCATATGGCCGAACCATCTCAAGTTGTTCCTTTTCACACTTTCCAGCACATCTACCTCCACACCACACCTCCTTCTTACTTCCTCATTAGTCTGTCTATCCCTCCATGTAACTCCGCACGCACTCCTTAAGTAATTCATTTCCACTGCTCTCACTCTTGGTCTGAGTCTCTCAACCAACGTCCATGCTTCGCTTCCGTAAGTCAGTGTCGGGATTACCACACTGTCATGCAAGGACTTCTTCACTTCCATACTGACCACCCTATTTCTTGTTACTGCTTTTAGCGTTCCTACAACCCTCTTCCCCTGTTGTACCCTCTCCCGCACCTCTTCATCCATAGTCCCATCTTTACTCAACACACTGCCCAGATACTTAAAAGAGTTGACGATCTCCATAGCCTGACCGTTCAGCTTCACCTCACACTCTGTGACTTCACCCCTTTCGAAGACCATAACCTTGCTCTTCCCCGTATTTACCTTCAAATTCCGTTTTTCGCACACTGTTCCAAACTCATTTACCAGACCCTGCAACTCCCATTCATTATCACTCATCAGAACTGTATCATCCGCAAACAGCAGTATAGGTAGCTTCCACTCAATTCCCTCCCTTTTCAGCGATACACCAACATCCACTGCTCTTGATAGTATTTCTTTCATAACTCCATCCATATATACAGTAAACAACCACGGGGACATCACACACCCCTGTTTCAAACCAACATTCAGGTCAAAGAACTCGCTCTGCTCACTCTCCACACGTACTGCCGCCTTTGCACCCTCATACATGCTCTTCACTGCTTTCAGCAACTTGCCCTCTACTCCGTATATTCTAAGTACTTTCCACAAACCTTCTCTATCCACTCTGTCATAGGCCTTCTCCAAGTCCATAAAGGCAACATACACCTTTTGTTTCTTCTCCAGATACTTCTCCACAACACAATTCAGGGTAAAAATCTGATCTACACATCCTCTTCCCTTCCTAAAACCTCCCTGCTCGTCGCCTATCCATTTCTCCGTTCTCACTCTCACTCTCTCAATCACTACCCTACTGTATACCTTCCCTACTACGCTTAGAAGACATATTCCTCGGTGGTTACCACACACTCCTCTTTCCCCTTTGCCCTTATATAGTTCCTCAAACCCCATCTTGTTAAGTTGCCCACCAGAAAGAGCAAGGTACGTTTATCAAGTCTATTGCAATTTTATTTCTAATCAAAAATAAATGTTAAAGGTATAAATAAATATCTTGGTGCTGTTCAACATAAGATTTAATAAACATAAGTGACATAAATGTTTCACCATTATTGTTGGATGTTGTAAATAGACTAAAATCGAATATTAATATTGTCTAACATGTATAATACTTATTTTAATTTTTTCTATGTATAAATAATAAGCTGCCCCCAGATTATTGTGAATATTTATTGCTATGTAAAAGTGACCAAATTAAATAACCATTGATATTATATTATATTATATTATATAATATATACTGTATATATATATATATATATATATATATATATATATATATATGAGTGTTGCTAAATAATTATTTACTTTATAAATTGATGTTCAACACTGTCATAAACTAATAACCTGATACATTCCACAGCTCTACAAGATAACGACTGTGGAGGAGGAGATGGCTGACGACGTCGAACCGGAAGGGGAGGACGGGCCAGAGTCAACTCCCACTCCAACCCAAACCACTGCTACCCAGGACACCGCGACCGGAAGCTCAGCCGTGGTGGCAACTCCCGGGTCATCTGGGTCCGTTGCCACCACCAGCCAGGCGCCAGCTGCCCCACCCGACCTGTATGACAAGGTATGACCATAATTGTGCTAGAGTAACTGAACAAAAAACAATAGCCTACAATGCATACACAAGATCAAAAACACATGAGGCCTTTAAATACTTTAGAAACATCAGAAATCATGCCAAAACTGTATTAAACCTAACTAAATCAAACTTTCTCCACAAGCAGGCAAATAAACTTCTAAATAATCCAAATGATAACAAAATATTTTGGTCTACTCTTAACTCATTCAAATCCAACTTCACAACTGCTTCATCCATTCCACCATTAAAATCTCCGACTGGCAATCTTGTAAGTGACCCACGAGGTAAAGCTAACCTTCTTGCGGATATTTTCTCCACCAACTCAACCTTAGATGAAATAAATCAAGATGTCCCTGTACTTAATTTTAATTCGCCTGAAATTCCCTCACTTAAGATCCACACCAGACATGTCAAAATTATTTTGCAGAATCTCTCAGTAGATAAGGCTCCTGGTCCAGATGAAATTCCTCCAATAGTACTTAAGAATTGCTCCTTGGTGCTCGCTCCTGTATTGGCAAAAAAATTCCGTCTGTGTACTCATACCTCATGCTTCCCAGTACCCTGGAAAGAAGCAAACATCCATCCAGTTCCTAAAAAAGGTGCCTCTTCAGATCCATCAAACTACAGACCAATAGCTATAACTTCCACTCTTGGTAAAGTCTTTGAAATTATATTAAATAATCACATAATTAAGCATCTTGAGAATAATAAATTAATCAGTGATAGGCAATATGGTTTTAGACGATGTCGATCAACTGCAGACATTCTTTGCCTTCTTATGCATCAAATCAACCAAGCTACAGACCAACATGGTGAAACACATACAATAGCACTGGATATATCAAAGGCATTTGATAGAGTCTGGCATCAATCCTTATTGTCGAAGATGTCACACTACGGCCTTGCATCATTAGTTCCACTAATTTCTTCTTATCTTCATAACAGAAAAATACGTGTAATGGTAGATGGCCTTTATTCTCAATTTCACTCAATAAATGCTGGTGTTCCCAAGGGATCAGTTTTGGCCCCAACTCAGTTCCTCATTCATATCAATGATCTCATATCTACCACTCAAAATCCAATACATTCCTACGCAGATGACTCAACACTCCACAGTTCCTTCACATTTACCAATTCTTTCACCCAACCCGATCTTATAAATTCAAAAATAAACACTGCAATTTCTCTGAACCAGGACCTTTCTAGAATTAATGAATGGGGACAAAAGAATCTAGTTTCCTTTAATGCACAGAAAACCAAGTACATTCAATTTTCTAACCGACAGAATCTCACTGACTCCCATATATTTTTTAATGATGTAAATATTCCCACTTCCCCTAGTATTGACATTCTCGGTGTAACATTAACTACTAACTTGAGCTGGACACATTATGTTAGAAGCATTGCTAAGAATGCCTCTAAAAAACTGGGACTCCTGTACAGAGTTCGAGAATTCTTCACTGACGAGCAGTTGGCCGTAATATATAAAAGTCATGTGCGTTCTCAGATGGATTACTGTTCACCTCTGTGGGGTGGAAGTGGAGTGGTTGCATTGAGGCAGTTGGACAAAATTCAAAATAAAGCTATTAGATTAATCAATAACCCTGCAATCACACAGGACCTTCCTACATTATCCATACGAAGAAACGTTGCATCCCTTGCATTATTCTACAGATATTTTCACAGCAATTGTTCCGAGGAACTTGCTTCAATTGTGCCGCCTCTCCACATCTTTCCCCGTAGAACTAGGGCAGCTGAGAGCGCCCATGAATTTACACTTTCTCCTCCACAGCAGAACTTCTGCTTATCAGAATTAATTTATCCCCAGAGCTACTACTCTTTGGAATTCACTTCCCTCGAATTGCTTTCCACAAACTTACAATCTACAAATGTTTAAATCCAGTTGTTACAAACATTTTATGAATGGAGGATGCCTTTAGGCACATGGACCTTTTTGTTTTATCTGTGTTTTTCCTTCCTCCGTTCATTGTCTCTTAAAAAAAAAAAAAAAAAAAAATATATATATATATATATTATGTATCCAATGTTAACATGCCATCATAATTGAATCTCTCCACTCGTAAACACATACACCCACATGCAACACAAAACACCCCACCCTCTGTGCCTTCACTCAGCCACTCACTGAATGTCACCCATTATAGTATTGAACACATTTAATTGTACATTCGCAATTATGTAAATGTTTTAGTATATATAAAATGAAAATGTTTTATACAATAATTCTATTATACATTTCGATGTATCATATATCGGTAATTTGTCACATAATTGATATCAATGCAGTAACGTTTATTAGGCAATATTAATGATGAAGAGGTTATTTTGCCACGCATTATTGTAATGAAGGTACACTACATTAATGTTTATGAAGTATGGTCTGATTCATTCTATAATACATTTATTTTTCTCACACAGCTTCGTGAAGGTGAGAAGGAGCTGGACAACCTCTACCATGTGTGGCAGAGGAGCCACCAGGTGGACACCCCCGCAGAGTCGAGTCTCAAGCCCTACTTCAAAACACTACAGGCAAACATGCGCGAGCTTCCCTTATCACTGATTCAGGCCTTCCAGCTGGACGTGCTAAGATTCTCCAATGCCATGATTTCCCACAACCAGGGCCTAGGACCCCTCCCACACTTCGGACCCCTCTCCCACCCCCAGTCCCCAAACCCTCCCCAACATCATCCCCAACGTCAACAATACTACAAACTCTCAATGTCCCTAGCACTAGCACGTCCTACCACCATATAGGGAAAAAAATGCAGCATTCGCCAATCCAGCAGCCAGACACACCCACTCAGTGGAAGGCCTATGGGCCTTCACGTCCTTGTGACACGCCCGTTCAACCATCACCCCTGGACCCTGCCTTCTTGGAGACCATGCTGGATCTACCTCATTGATATACCTATACCTCTACCTCTGTACCTCATTAATTGTAATAAAAATGTATTTTCTATGTTTGACTTTTGTTTTGCTTGCTCCTAAAATTTATTTTCTATGTTTTACTTGTTCCTAACGATAATTTGCTTGCTTAATAATAATTAAAGGGAATATAAAGTTAAAATGTATGATCGAGTAGATCACATGGCAATATGATATAAAAGAAAATTAAATTGAAAAAATCTGAACAAAAACAGGGAAATGTATCACATCCCAATATGATATATATTAAATTGACATTGAATTTTTTTGACCATGTTAACATGTTATTACTTTAAACAAATCAACATCCAAGATCAACATCAAAAAATAAGAAAAAACCTGAGAAATTTAACACATCCCAATATGATATAAATTATATTGACATTGAAAAAATCTGACCATAATTAAAAGTTAACATGTTATTACTTTAACCAAATCAATATCCTTGAGCAACATGTTCGTGAATATTAATCAGAAAAAATATAAAAGTTGAACATATAAAGTGACGTGGACATGCAGTCCAAAATAAGGAAACAATTTCTTTTGTCATTGTAATTAGAGACTTTGACCAAATATAATAATAATAAATTAGGGGCTTTATCTTAATGAACTGAGACTTTGACCAAATATAATAATAATAAATTAGGGGCTATATCTTAATGAACTTATGTTTCAAGGATATATATATATATATATATATATATATATATATATATATATATATATATATATATATATATATATATATATAGTATAACAACTTTATAACAGGTCAGGATATTTAGTGCTGTGATTCACTTTCGGGTTTGTATACAATATATTTATCAAAGACTTTGACACTTTTATAATACGGCATCGAATGGAGTTTGATTTGTGTCATTGCAATGACAGTATTGGGACACCTACGGCAATCACACTGCAACATTGTGCAACACTTATAAAACGGGTGTGGGATATTATGGACCTGCATATAGTGGAAACGTACCTTTTTACTCCTCCTGCCAGGCAAGGCGCTGTTCAGGGCAGTTGTAGTACTGGGTCAGGTAGTCCCTCGTCACTTTGGCAGCGGCTGGTCCTCTCTGGCACTGAAGTGGCTCCAAGCCATCCAAGGGGTCCCTCGCCCAGTCACTTTGGGGTATTTCAGGGCGACGAAGTCCGGCTTCTGGTTGGGGCTCACGTCGGTCGATTAGCATATTGTGGAGTATGCATGAAGCCAGGACTACCTTCTCCACGGTACTGGGGTGTACGTTGATGGTAGTCAGTAGGCACCTGAAGCGGTTGGCTAGCATACCGAAGGCATTCTCTACCTTCTTTACAGAAGATAGAGACTTTTTAGCAGAGTATTCACTTCCCGGTTATGTAATGTTTGAGAAAAGCCGAATAAATCGAAATGGAGGTGGCGTTTTACTTTATATCAAAGAAAGTCTTAACCCTACCCTCTTGTCAAAACCTCAAATTGTGAACGTCGACGCATCTTTTGTGCTAATAAAGAATAATAAAGGTACCAAAATAATACTTGCATTAATATACAGACCTCCAGCTCAATCAGTGCAAACTGACCGAGAAATTTACGAACAAATTGCAGATGTAAGTAACTCACAAGATACCGTAATTTTTGGTGACTTTAATTTACCTGTAACCAAGTGGGGCGATACTCTTACTTCACACTCCGGACATGACTTGTATACGAACTTGCAAGAGAGTTCGCTTTATCAATTTGTTGGAACGCCGAACCGTGGTAATAACGTTCTTGACATTGTACTTGCAACAAAAGAAGAATTAATAGAGAATTTGAATGTTGGTGATGAATTCAGTAACAGCGACCATCGTACGATAACTTTCACTTTAAAGTTTACTAGTAACGAACCAAATAGTAGCATCGAAAAAGTCCCTAATTTCAAGAAAGCAAACTTCCATAAACTTAGAGCTATGTGTAAAGAAACTGACTGGAGCTTTTTAATTCACAATAACGACATAAATACATCTTGGAAGTTATTCGAAGCCACTTACCTAAAAGCAGTGCAAGACTGCATACCATCGAAAACTCGGCGTCCAGGCCATAATAATAAGCCCAAATGGTGGAATAAAGATATTTCAAACTGCCTGCTTGCTAAAAAATTTGCTAATGATAGATTAAAATCCTCACAAAATGACGAAGAACGGCTGAAATTTGTAGAGCTACGACGCAAAGCCAAAAAGTTAATTAAGCAAAGTAAAAAGACCTTAGAGTTACATATTGCGAATCAAAGTAAAACAAACCCGAAAGAATTCTATAGTTATATCAGAAAGAAAAAAGTCGTTACTTCAACTGTTGGACCGTTAGTCGATGAAAATGGAGAATACACCAAAGACGAAGAACAAATGAGTAATGCCCTCAATACCTTCTTTGCATCAGTTTTTACAACAGAAGACCTCAGTGATATCCCTACACCATCGCCGATTCAGATTGATAATTCAGATGTTCTAAGCAATATCACCGTTACAGAGAGAGAAGTATTGAATTGTTTAGATAAACTCAAGGTAAATAAAACGCCTGGACCTGATACAATCTCGCCTAGAGTTCTAAAGGAAGCTAAGGATGAGCTCTCTAAACCACTGACATTACTATTCAATAAATCCTTGCAGTCTGGAACTATGCCCGATCAGTGGAAGCTAGCCAACGTAACACCGATATTCAAAAAAGGCAGCAAATCCCTACCCAGTAACTATCGTCCAATTAGCTTAACCTCAGTTGTATGTAAAATGCTAGAAACGGTCATACGAGACAGACTCGTAAATCACTTAGAAGAAAATAACATACTTAAAGATACTCAACACGGCTTTCGTAAAAAACGTTCCTGTTTAACAAACCTCTTAGACTTCTTCCACGATATCCTCAACCTCTACGATGAGAGTAAAGCTGTAGATATTATATACCTTGATTTGGACGTATGTGTGGGGAGGAGGCTGTGGATAGCCAACACCTTCTTCCGACACAGAATGATCCACAGGTACACGTGGAAACGGATGTTGACGATGAAGGATAAGACAGTGGTGGAACGAAAGTCATTGATTGATTATGTATGTGTGGATGAACGAATGAAGAAATCTGTGATGGATGCTAGGGTGTATAGGGGTATTGGAGGGGGTCTGTCTGATCATTATGTAGTGGTAGCTAAGGTTAGGATACAAAAGAAGTGGTTGAGGAGAGCGGGAGGGAGGCGAGAGGAGGGTGGAATGGTGAGGAGGGTGGAGAGGTTGCAGGAGGAGGAAGTCAGGGAGGAGTACAGGAGAGCAGTGGAAAGACGACTAGGTGGGTTCGACCTGGAAGTTATGGAGGAAGTGGAGGAGATGAGCAAGGTGTTTAAGGATGAGATCTGTGCAGCATGTGAGGAGGTGTGTGGAGTGAGGAGAAGAGGGAGGGGAGTGAAAGGTACAGCATGGTGGACAGAAGAGGTAAGAATAGCTGTGGAAGAAAAGAAGAAAGCATATAGAGAGTGGTTGGGTAGTAGAGGGAATGAAGATTCCGAGAGGCAGAAACGAGCGAGGTACGTGGAGAGTAAGAGGGTGGTGAAGAGAGTAGTGAAGGAAAGTAAGAGAAGAGTAGATGAGGAATTTGGAAGGAATCTGAGTGTAAAATGGAGGGAGAGTAAGAAACTGTTCTGGAAAGAAGTCAAGAAAGTTAGGGAAGGTAGCAAGGGAAACAGTAAGGGTGTGAAAGATAAGAATGGGAGAATGCTAGCCGAGAAGCAAGAGAGAGTCGAAAGATGGAGGGAGTACTTCAGTGAGTTGCTAAATGAAAGGAATGAAGAGCCAGCAAACATAGCTGGATATGGTATGGGAGGGAGAAGAAGAGAAGTAGTGGAGGAGGAGGTGGGGATCAGGAGGTCAGAAGTGTGGGAAGCCATGAAAAGAGTGAAGTTGGGGAAAGCACCAGGAACAGATGGAGTGTGTGGGGAAATGTTGAGGTATGGTGGTGAGATAGTGATAGAATGGGTATGGAAAATGTGCAAACTAGCATGGGAGAAAGGGAGTGCACCCGATGACTGGAAGACTGGCATAATAGTCCCCCTATATAAGGGCAAAGGGGAAAGAGGAGTGTGTGGTAACCACCGAGGAATATGTCTTCTAAGCGTAGTAGGGAAGGTATACAGTAGGGTAGTGATTGAGAGAGTGAGAGTGAGAACGGAGAAATGGATAGGCGACGAGCAGGGAGGTTTTAGGAAGGGAAGAGGATGTGTAGATCAGATTTTTACCCTGAATTGTGTTGTGGAGAAGTATCTGGAGAAGAAACAAAAGGTGTATGTTGCCTTTATGGACTTAGAGAAGGCCTATGACAGAGTGGATAGAGAAGGTTTGTGGAAAGTACTTAGAATATACGGAGTAGAGGGCAAGTTGCTGAAAGCAGTGAAGAGCATGTATGAGGGTGCAAAGGCGGCAGTACGTGTGGAGAGTGAGCAGAGCGAGTTCTTTGACCTGAATGTTGGTTTGAAACAGGGGTGTGTGATGTCCCCGTGGTTGTTTACTGTATATATGGATGGAGTTATGAAAGAAATACTATCAAGAGCAGTGGATGTTGGTGTATCGCTGAAAAGGGAGGGAATTGAGTGGAAGCTACCTATACTGCTGTTTGCGGATGATACAGTTCTGATGAGTGATAATGAATGGGAGTTGCAGGGTCTGGTAAATGAGTTTGGAACAGTGTGCGAAAAACGGAATTTGAAGGTAAATACGGGGAAGAGCAAGGTTATGGTCTTCGAAAGGGGTGAAGTCACAGAGTGTGAGGTGAAGCTGAACGGTCAGGCTATGGAGATCGTCAACTCTTTTAAGTATCTGGGCAGTGTGTTGAGTAAAGATGGGACTATGGATGAAGAGGTGCGGGAGAGGGTACAACAGGGGAAGAGGGTTGTAGGAACGCTAAAAGCAGTAACAAGAAATAGGGTGGTCAGTATGGAAGTGAAGAAGTCCTTGCATGACAGTGTGGTAATCCCGACACTGACTTACGGAAGCGAAGCATGGACGTTGGTTGAGAGACTCAGACCAAGAGTGAGAGCAGTGGAAATGAATTACTTAAGGAGTGCGTGCGGAGTTACATGGAGGGATAGACAGACTAATGAGGAAGTAAGAAGGAGGTGTGGTGTGGAGGTAGATGTGCTGGAATGTGTGAAAAGGAACAACTTGAGATGGTTCGGCCATATGGAACGTATGGAAAGCGAGAGAATGACTAAGAGGGTGTACGAGAGCGAGGTGGAGGGACAGAGGGGGAGAGGTAGACCGAATATGAGGTGGAAGGATGGAGTGAGGAACTACATGAACGAAGGCGGTGCTGGTTGGGGGGAGGGGCGTCGACTGACTGGGGACAGAGGTGCATGGGGGCGGTTCGTTCGTGGCCACCCCTTCGGGGATCACGGCGTCAGGCAATAGATAGATAGATAGATTTTCAAAAGGCCTTTGACAAAGTTCCCCACAAACGTTGACTGCTAAAACTAAAAGCGCATGGAATACAAGACGGTGTGTTGAAATGGATAGAAAATTGGCTCAGCGACAGAAAGCAAAGAGTAGTCATAAACGGTAAGGCATCAAAATGGACCAATGTAAGTAGCGGGGTACCCCAGGGATCGGTACTAGGACCAATTATCTTTCTAATTTACATCAACGACATAGATGAGGGTCTCACCTGTACAATCTCAAAATTTGCTGACGATACAAAAATTGCAAATAGCGTACTCTCAAAAGAACAAGTTGACGATATGCAACACAATCTAGATAAATTGTCATGTTGGGCCCAAATTTGGCAAATGAGTTTCAATGCGGATAAATGTAAAGTACTACATATCGGATACCTAAATGAGAAAGCAAACTATTCGATGAATGGCACTCAGCTTAAGAATGTAAACAGAGAAACCGATCTGGGAGTAACAATATCGAGTAACCTAAAACCGAGTCAACAATGTTCAGAAGTTGTTAAGAAGGCAAACAAAATAATTGGCTTTATAGGCAGGTCATTTGAGCATAAATCCAAAGAAGTTATCCTAACCCTTTACAATTCATTAGTCCGCCCTCTTCTGGAATACTGCGTTCAATCCTGGTGCCCTTATTACCAAAAAGATATAAACAAGCTAGAACGAGTTCAACGTAGAGTTACCAAAATGATACCTAGCCTAAAGAACAAACCATACGAAGAGCGTCTTAGAGAATTAAATCTATTTCCTTTAACCCAGCGCAGATTAAGAGGTGACTTAATTCAAGTGTTCAAAATCATCAAAGGCATCGACAATATGAACTGTAGTAAGTACTTCACTATCGACCAATCTAATTACACGCGGGGAAACGGTTGCAAAATTATTGGTAAATCTTTTAACTCACACGAATCTAAGAATTTCTTCTTCAATCGAGTTGTCAACTTGTGGAATGGGCTTCCCCGAAACGTTATAGACTGCATCACCGTTGATTCATTTAAACTCCGCCTAGACAAATATCTCGCATCAAACCCGCGACTGACTGCGTTTGTAAATTAATAACTTTATTTTATCCCCCCCTCAGTTACTAACCCATCTGTCCCCTACTAACTTCCTAATCCTGCCACGGACATTAGTTCCAGGGCAGTAATTTCCTTTCCAATGTTCCCTTACCATCTCTAAACCACTGTTTGGACACTTGATCCTCAGTGTTTTGGAGGACAAGCAACCTAGAAGGGTCACTAGATCTGTTGTTGCTTGATTTCCTTTGTACCTGTCTCCTGGCCCTAGACAGTCTGTAGTTGTAGTTTCTCTTGTCATCATCGAGCCCTCGGTGGGGTGTGGCTTCTGCAACCACTCCCTCATTGGGAATGCGTCATCACCAACCAGAAAGTAGGGCACTGGCTGGTCCTCCCCTGGGAATGGCTCGGGTGGTGGCAATCCTGCTGCTCCATCCTCCAGGGCCTTCCGGATGTCAGTCACCTGGAATATACCACCATCAGATGCTGACCCGTTCGCTCCAACGTCAACGTACATAAATTTTCCCAGGTGATCGACTATTGCCAGGAGCACAATGGAGTGGTAGTGCTTGTAATTGTAGTACAAGGATCCGCAGTTGCTTGGAGGCTGTATGGCAACGTGCTTCCCATCAATTGCCCCAATGGTGTGTCCGAAGTTCCACCTATCCTTGAAGCCCTTGGCGACCTCCTTCCAACCTTCAGGTGTTGATGGGCACACTATTTGCTCCTCCATGTATTCCTGTATGATTGCCTCACACGTCTCCCGCACTGCCAGTGATATCGTGTTGGCACCTACACGGAAGTTCAGTGCCATGCTCTTATAGGCCTCGCCAGTGGCCAAAAAGCGTAGTGTCATGGCAACTCGCAGTCCGGGCTCCAGGGGCTTCTTCCAGTTGGTCTCGTCCTTCTTGATCCTGGGTGTGACACGTTCGACAATGATATTAAACAGCTCCTCGTCCATACGCAGAAAGTATTTATAGGTAACCACGTCAGTTTCCTGGAGTTTCTTCAGCAACTGGTGGTAGTGTCCGTGTGTCTCTCACTGTGCCACCCATGGCTTGACGCTGCAGCTTCGGGGTTTCCTTGGTCGTCGTGGCCGTCGAGGTTGAGTACGTTGGGGTTCACGTTCTTTGTCCCTGATGGCGCGGGCAGTAATCTGATATCTGAGGTTGGCATTAACTATCTCCTGCCTTAAGATTGCCAACTCCAATGACTCGTCATCCATCTCTTCTGGTCGTGATGGGTCCGGGAGGTTGCTTTCCTGTGACATGTTGCTGTGTTGGGTGCACTGTACAAATGAAGTTTGTGTGAGCACACCCTCTCTTTATATAGTGGGGTGATGCATAACCTCATAATCGTGTCATAATCGACTTATTCTAGTCACGTTCGACTTTCATTCTGGTTTCATTCCGGTTGGGTTCCTGACTTCGGGTGGGGTTCGGTTTTCATTCATTTTTAAGTCGGGTTACTTCGGGTGTGATTCGGTTTTAACTCGGGTTGGTATCGGCTACTCGGGTCACCGTCGATTAGCTTTCGACTCATGGTCGATTCAATTCCGTTCAACTTCTGGTGAGTTTCGAGTAATATACGGGATAACATCGACTCGTATTCGAGACGCATTCGAGTCCCTCGGGTAGCATTCGAATTGCTTTCTAGTCATAGTCGGGGTATGAGTCTCATTCGGGGACTTCGGTTGAATTCGTGTGAAAAGTGCAAGTCATTGCCTTCGGGTTACTGTCGGGTCGCGGTCGACCTCTGTATGACGCGGCCTTTATGCACAGTATGTGACTGTGTCTTTTGATCAGGAAAAGGAAAACACAGAGCTTCGGTATCAATATTGCACTCTGACTCGTCAGCAAAGTTATTAGTTAAAGTGTTTTGTGGTTTCTCTTTCTGCACACAACGGACACTGTTGTGGATCTGTGGAACGTTTTTTTTTTCTGGGAACACAATTAAGGAGAGGTCATATTGGAGGTAACTTCTGAGGCACACATATCTTCGTGCATAGGGAGGATTTTTACAGGGGATTTCTTTACCTCACCTTTGGTTTGCACTACAGAGTGGTGATGAGGTCAGTTGGAAGTCAGGAATGATTGATAGACAGGGTTACTGGTAATTTTTACTGGATGGGAACATTGTTTCTTTTTTAAATGGATTAACCGTTGTCCACAGTGGCGGATTTAGGGGGGGGGGGGGGGCCATGGCCTAGGGCCCCGCGCCTCCAAGGGTCCCACACCTTGGCTTGGGATTAAAAAATATATATAAAAATATAAATGAAAAGTTGATTCACAATTTGTATTTTCGGTTATTATTTTTTGTTAGGGGTTAATGGCATTATGACTTTTAGAACATAAAATAATGGGTATCAAATGTGTAATGATTGCGTTATATTTATTTTAAAACCGTAAAACGAGTAATCCGTTTACCTGGTAGAAGAAAACATTAGTTATCCCTGATAATTAGGCTACCATGTCCGTTTTCTTCAATGACGGAATATTTTGTTTAAATATTTTTATTTCCCCTTACAGTTTCTGATATTGTACATTAATGTCAGTTTATTTATTATGATAATCAATAAGTTTTTAAACATTATTATTAATCAAACATACCATATTCATGTTATAAGGTATTAAATTCAAAAGTTCGCGTACCCTCGAATGTTACTGGCGTGGGGTAAACAGACTTGACCGAGCAGCTGGGCTGAGAAGGTAGGAATGGATGTTTTGTTAACATTATATTATTGATTATTGGGACTCTAGGACTCTTTCCTCAATTTCTCTCACCGATCCTTACTTATAAATACCCGTGATTAAGTGGTTATGTTACTGGCACTGCCTATGCCTTGCATTGTTGCTAAACCAATTATTATTGATGGGAAGTATATGGATAGTGGGCGCCGCTATAGCACAGAGCTCGGCACGCTCGTTTCCTAGCCCAGACGAGATTCAACAGGAGCAGATAGTTCCCGTAGGTGGAGGTGCAATTTTGTATGCCTAGGTCTATGGAATCTAGACCCATGCTAATCAATCTTCTTAGTCCTTAGGCTGTTTGCCTACATTAGCTTAACCCATTCAGTAGGCCTACCAGTGCCATCCTTTTAACAAAAATCTGGCTTCTTTTAGACAATTGTATTATATTATAAATGTGTAATGGCCTATATATCAATATATATATTTTATCTATATAATTTATTATAGGTGAGATGACGGGCCCCCAACCAACGATACACCGAGTGGCCAGCGTAACCACTCAGGCAACCTCAAAACCCCAGGACAGACGACGAGGACGTTTACCTGAGTCCCCCTTACGAGTCTGCCGGAATCTACCTGAGTTGACCATGCCCAGCCGCCCATTCCACAGTTCTCTTTCACACCCACAGCCATATAAGAAAACGGAGGACTCTCTCAGCCAGTCACAAGCCACCATCCTCAGTCAACCACAACCGCCCTGGAACCACCAATTAGAACCCTCCTTTTACGTAGCCTCCACCAGAAGTGACGCTCCCTGTATTGTTCCGCCAGATTTGGAATATGATGAGCACTCCCTTATGCAATCTACTCACCAGCACCCCAGATATTGCAGGAACAAATGGACCTGATGACGCCCGACTACTCCAGGCCCCCGAGGATACAACTACAATCCCCTATGTGTATGTCTGAGTATAATTAGAAGACCTGCAAGACAGCTGCTCCAATTTTAGCTTTAAGTGTTTCCTATTTTTCATAGCAGCCCTGAACCTTCCAGCTGCCCCCTTTAAATATTGTAATATTACCTTGGAACCAGGCCCATATGATAATACCTAAGTTTCAAGTCTAGAATGTATATGTACATCACAACAACCATTTTTCCTCTTTCCTCAATACCCCTTTTCCCTTGAGTTCATTGACACCTGAAGCAAGAAAATATTTGCATAGGACCTCAGAAAAACCTGAGGAAAGTACACACCACCTCACTTACTGACTAGGCATTAACTTTCTGGGACGGGCTAGTTAAGATCAGTGTTGCTACGGTGCCCCCCCCCTCACCACCTCACTTACTGACTAGGCATTACCTCTCTGGGACGGCCTAGTTAAGGACAGTGTTGCTACGGTGCCCCCCGACCTCGCCCCCCTGGCCCTCGAGAGTGCCCCCTGGATGTTGGTCCCCTTCCGGATTGCTGAAGGGCCACCTGTCTTTTGCCTGGCGCCCTGAACCGAGGACCCCTGCTCGAGCTATGGACGTAGGCCTGGACCTAGGACCCCTGTTCGAATTACGTAACCAGGCCTAGATCGAGGACCCCTGCTCGAGGAGGTAACCAGCTGTGCAAGATTGGCTACAACCCTCTACGCCGGCCAGACCAGCACTCTCGCCCCCCTGCCCTCCCAAATACTTAAGTGTTTCTGTGTCTTTCTCTGTTGGTTATTGTTGTGAGGTATTGATTATGTAAATATGTGAACCGTGTTGTGCCCTGATTTACTTGTGATCTGTGCCCAAGATCCCGTACTTGCGTAATAAGTTTCATCCTTCTGAACCTGTGTTATTCAGTGTTAATCTTGCCTTAATTCCTTGACCCTTGTTCAAGACTTTATTTAATTCATAACTTACGCATACGTTACATATCAGTGTCATTAACATATATTCAGGCCCACCACGCTCGCAGATTTACTGACTACGTGTATGTTGATTTATTACTTGTGAGTTGAAGTCCCAATATATTCCGTGATCAATCCATTTATATAATCGCTATTTACCTAGAACCTACGCCCAATTTTCCAACGATTGCTCAGTGTAATTCCTAAAATCTATTCAGTGATCGCATATGAAATATATCTTATAGACGTGCTTTTATGTTCTTGTAAATCTTGATGTTGTGATATTTCGAATACCGTGTTTAGGAATTCTTTCCTCCGTGCTTCGTGTCACTTTCATCCACCATACACTAATTGTATCTGTGTATTTTATTCACCTCGCCCCTGTTAACCCGTTCAGGTCCGAGCCTAGTACTGCCTGTTTTAAGTATCAATGAGTAGGACTTCGTCGCCTACGCCCATGTACTAATTGTGCCTGTACATTTTATTTCCCTCGCCCTGTTAACTCGTTCAGAAGCGAATCTGATATTGCATTAAATATCAATGAGCTAAACTTTGTCATTAGCGCCAATCTAGTTATTAAGTACGATCTACCGATCGATATCTATTAATCAGTCAGTTCTCACTTTTTGAGATTAAACTATAGTATTCATTCAAGTCTGAGTCTATTGGAACTCAGTTAGTTATTTTGTTGATCTTCGTGTGTTGTCTTAATCGCGAATATTGAAGGTTACATCTTGACCTAATTAATACCAACCAGTAGACCTATTAAACTACCTTTTCGCTCTTGTTAAATTCACGTTATTACTTTGCTTTACCTAAGAAAAATATAGAAACACGAATTCCTAACTTCGGTTCGTTATCGTAGCATATGTTCAAGTAATATAATTCCGTAATAAGATATAACTTCCTTGAGCGCGATTTTGATACTTCTCAATTACTATAAATAATAATCTTAGCCTTTTCCTGTAAAGTAAATTAACATCGCACTGCAGCTAAGTTCATAGTTGCATTAACTAGAAAGTATTATTTACCATCTCAGTTCACCTGGTGACCTTCCCAGTGACCTGACCAGAGGGCAAGCTCACGCGGTCAGTTTTAAAAGGGTCAGCTGAGCCCCACGCGTGACTCACCTTGCCTCCTGTGACAGTATCTTTATAACCTAAACTCTTCTCATAGTCACCCTAGGATCATTATCTAGGGCATTGAAGTCTCTTTGAAAGCGGAAGATACTTGACTCTCATTTATTATTGCATTGAAGGTTAAACTTGATTCTTGTACATTATGCCTTTATGTATGTTTTTCCACATGATCTGATTTAATACTAGACTCTCACGATTGAGTTTTTCTGGTATCAGTAACATTGTTCTGAAATAAGGACAATATATATATTTGCTATTATTGTGGGATTTTCCTTTATGATTATTATTCTCAACCAAATCTCATGTTTATTCAATAAAATATTTATATGTGTTCTTCCTTGTGTTGTTATTGAGTATTATATTGAACCTTTGAATACCATTTTTACTGCTTATAGAACCTACTCGGGATGTTCCTGTCAAGTATATTTAAGTCCATCAAACCAGAATTGAATTGTTTTACGGACTGTATCAAGGGAACTAAACGATCAGAACCCGGCACAACACTGGTAGCCAGCGGTGTCTTGATACGGCGTACCAGTACAGAAATTCTAGCAATTTTAAAAAAAAAATCCTCAGTATTCAATTGACAATATTTTACTCTCATCATGGTTCGAAATCCCGGTCTTTAAAACCGAGGAGCATGACATCTATACTTACCTGGAAATAGTCAAACCTATCCTAGACATGATGTTTAGGGAAGATGATGCTTCCAAGATACACACCATTGTACTTAAACTAGGAAAATATGCATCAAAGGTATCAGGATATGTGCGTGATAATATGCCAGGGTTGACATGGGCCCAATTAGAAGTTTATGTCAGATCAGCTGTTAGCCCCATATTAGGTCAGACGATTGCAGACAAAAAGTTTCATGCAGTCACATATACTGGCGATTTAGATGGGACCATCGACAAGCTGCAACAACTGGCAATGAACGCTTTCCATGAAGAAACAAACGCACAGAGAAGAAAACTAGTGTTCAAAGCTCTAGTCAGGATCCTCCCTGACCCGGTGGCCAGACATTTCTCCATCATAGACCCTACTAACTATGATGCAGACCTGCTCACAATTAAGAGGATCATGGCAATGCATAACCCGCAAGAACCAAGTCAACCCAGCACCACCAACAAGATAGCAGCAGTGATTAGCAAAGTCACTACTCACCCTACTCCTAGCCCTCTCATTAACAGAGGCCCCGCAGTCCCCAAACCCTCAGACAGAATTGAAGAATGGGCACGGATACGCCCTGCTGACTGGAAGCCGTGCAACTCTACCTGCTTGCTTTGGTCAATAAAGAGGTCCTTTGGGGAACTCACAAGGAAAAGGAACAGAGCTCCAAGTTGGTGGGCCCAAATACCGTGGGTCAAGCCACGACCAGTGTCCGCTATCACGGAAAATAGCATGGCGGGCATAGAAGAAGAAGACATGGAAGACACCCCAGAGATTTCAATGCATCAGCCGGAGCCGATCCAAGCAGAAAACTTGGATTTTTAGCTCGCCCCCCCCCCCCCCACAAATCGTCGCGACCATGGCGGGGGCTCATGACAATACACCACAAGGAGGACTTCCGGTGTATCACAAACTCACTCTGAATGGGATGAAAGTGCGGCTCTTAATTGATACGGGGGCTTCCTGTTCCTGTCTTTTCCTTCCCTTTTTCCAGAAACATAGCAAAAGTTTCGGAGGCATTGTGCCCTCCCACATAATCTTAATCAGTGCCAACGAACAGGCTATTCCCAACCTGGGTCAAACTCGTCCGTTGCACGTCCAACCCCCCCTTCCCCATCCAGGGGTGAAACACTCATTTGTAGTGTACCCCAGTGAAGCCAAATATGACGGCTACCTAGGGCTAGATTTATTAGCAGCCCTTTACGCCTCCATAGATTGTTGGCACAGGACTTTGTCATACGACTATCAGTCCGAAAAAAAAACAAGCCACAACAAACCCCAACCCCCCCTAATGTCAAACAACCTAAATCCCTTCCCAACCACCCTACCTATGACGTCACTGCCCCTCCAGTCCTAGCCAATCACATCACAACCTTACCTAACTCTGAATCCTCCCCATTCCCCAAATGCCCCTCCCAACCTAACCCTTGCTTAAATGACCCTCCCCAACCCACACCCCATCCTGAACCTCATTCCTGCCCTACCCAGATCCTGTCTCCTGCCATAATCTCTAAATCAACAACCATTCCACCTCATCATGAACAATGGGTCCCTTTGGCATCCAGATTCCAAGGGCCTGCCCTTTTGACCCCCCACCTCCGAAGCCCTTTCAATGGGGCCTGCCTAACCGCTCCCACTTTGCTACCTCAACACATAAATTGCATTAAGATTGCTAACATATCAGAACAACCTATCCAGCTACCCAGAGGTTTAGAAATTGGAGAACTAGAAATGTACTCCGAAGAACTAACCCCACCTGTTGACCCTTCTCCCCCCTTTTCCAACCCTCTTCCTGACATACCCTCTACTCTAACCCCCCACCAACAGACAGACCTCAAAAACCTCCTTCTTTCCTTTCAAGATATTTTCGACACTTCCAACCGAGATATGGGTAACACCCAAGTCTTATATCACCCCATTCAGACCGTGGGCCACCCCATCAAGCAACCTATCAGGAGGAAAAACCCCATTCAACGACTAGAAGAAGAAAATCAAGTTCAAGACATGCTCACAACAGGAATAGTGAAACCCTCCCATAGCCCTTGGTCTTCACCGGTGATGCTCGTCAGAAAGAAAGACGGATCCACCAGATTCTGTGTCGACTACCGCCAGCTAAACGACGTCACCATTAAAGACGCCACTCCCCATCCCAGGATCGACGACTCTCTCGACTCTCTACTAGGAGCCAAATGGTTCACCACCCTAGACCTGCAAGCTGGTTATTGGCAAGTACCTGTCCTAACCGAACATCAACAAAAAACAGCATTCTCCACTAGCCAAGGAAAACTTTATGAGTTCACTGTACTTCCGTTTGGGCTCTGCAACGGACCAGCCACCTGTTCCAGCTTAATGGAGTCAGTGCTACAAGGTTTAACTTGGGAGACATGTTTGGCGTACCTCGACGACATCATCGTGTTCGGCACTACCTGGGCAGAACACCTCCAACGCCTCAAACAAGTATTCCAGAGGATTAGAGAGGCCAACCTCATACTTAATCCCTCCAAATGCACCCTGGCCCAAAAACAAGTCAACTTTTTTGGTCACGTAGTGTCAGAAGACGGTATCGCCCCAGATCCGGCAAAGTTTGAAGCCATCAGTAAAATCCCCCCCCCCCCCCCCTCCACCAACGTAAAAGGCGTACGTGCTTTCCTCGGCCTGGCCTCTTACTATAGAAGATTCGTTAAGAACTATGCCACCATTGCTAAACCTCTGCATGACCTCACCAAGAAAGAAGAACCTTTTTGATGGACAGAAGCTAGACTGCAAGCTTTTCAGACTCTCAAAACCAAATTAGTTGCCTCCCCCGTTGTATCCTTCCCTGACTATACCCAGCCTTTCCGACTCTACACTGACGTATCCCAATTCGGAATAGGCGCAGATTTAGGCCAAACCCGTGATGGGAAAGAGCACATAATTGCTTGTGCAAGCCGTTCCTTAAACCCTGCAGAAGTCAATTACCCAGCCACCAAGAGAGAATGTTTAGGCATAATTTGGGCCTTACAACACTTTAAAGCATACCTAGCAGGAGTAAAAGTAACAGTCATAACAGATCATCATGCATTGCAATGGCTAAGAAAATCAGACACCAAGAACGCCTTAATTGTTCGTTGGAGGGAATCCCTGGAAGAGTTTGACATAGACATAGTCTATCGACCAGGGAAATTGCATACAAATGCGGATGCTCTCTCTCGCCTCCCCCTGCAACATCAACATGCCACAGAAGAAGAAGACCCCCCTCACACTATCCACGCCATTCACCATCTAGGACAAGTAGAAGAAAGCCAACAAGAATTATTAAACAACTATCAACGACAACAAAAGCCCGACTGGGTCCCGAGAAAACTGTTTAACCAACTATCCAGGCGTGGGGATAACTTATTCACTCTAAAAGGAAAAATTATGATCACCCCCCAAAATGCATTTCCAACTATGCAATCAATACACATTTAGCTCAAAAACGTCTCATCGCCACCTTCCAACAAGTGTACTGGACACCATCTCCTTACCTAACCGCCAAAAAGATAACAGAAGCCTGTAGAGAATGTGCCCTAGGAAAAGACAGAACCAGGACACCTGGCCCCACAGGAAAACTAGTTGCATCTAAACCATGGCAACTCCTTGCAGTCGACATTATGGGACCCCTCGAAAACAGCCATGGACACAAATATATCATTACCTTCGTTGACACCTACTCCAAGTATGTAATATCATGCCCAGCCAAAGAACACTCTGCTTTGGCAGTGGCAGAAGCACTAATCCAACATGTGTTCCCCTACTTCGGATTGCCTGAAGCCATTCACTCCGAAAACGCCTCACAATTTACCAGTCATGTGTGGTCACAATTATCACTGATGTGTGGCTTCAAAATCAGTCACTCTTCTCCCTACTGGCCCCAGGGGAACTCCATCTGTGAAAGGAGCCATTATAGGTTTGACTCCTGTAAGGAGATAAAGAAAACCTAATATTTAGTAGTGGCCCCGTAATCATTGACGAACATGCCTATTACATAAGGCATCCTCTTCAAACACTAATTCGCCGTAGTTTGAATCTACCGCGCAGAGCATTTAAAATCTGAGGAGCCTTCATCATGAGCGCACGCGACCTCACTCATGGCTTCAGTCATTATGAATTGGGTTCTCACTACGAAAAAACTTCGTAAACAATAAAAACAAAAACAAAATAAGAATAACTATCCAATAAGCTTTCCATCATATCGTGGATGTACTTGTGTGGATCTTTGACCAGACGCTGATTCAGGCGTCATTCTTCCTTCACTGACATATCAAGTAAACCAAAATCCTTAATACATCAACGAATGGGAAGGGGATGGTCGGGAGGGCCCCAGTCGTCAATGATTACGGGGCCACTACTAAATATTAGGTTTTCTTTATCTCCTTACAGGAGTCAAACCTATAATTTATTAGTGGCCCCTCCATCATTGACGAACATGCCTATTACATAAGGCATCCTCTTCAAACACTAATCCGCCGTAGTTTGAATCTACCGCGCAGAGCATCTAAAAACTGAGGAGCCTTCATCATGAGCGCACGCGACCTCACTCATGGCTTCAGTCATTATGAATTGGGTTCTCACTACGAAAAAACTTCGTAAAAAATAATAACAAAAAGAAAATAAGAATAACTATCTAATAAGCTTTCCATCATATCGTGGATGTACTTGTGTGGATCTCTGACCAGACGCTGATTCAGGCGTCATTCTTCCTTCTCTGCTCTGCGCTCAGCCTGCCCGGACGTGTCTCCCCACGCTCCGCTGGTTCCGCATTTGCTGCGTCCCTAGTGAGTTTTTTCTCATTTGTTTACTCCGGGATGTATCGAGTAAGGTTAGGATATGCGTAGCAGGAGTGTCCTGGGCTGGTTGCCCGCAGTGCAGTGTATTTTGGGTCGTGTGTTTGGGGCATCTATTTCGGATGTACCCTCGTGGTCCTGTTGTGGACTTGTGATCGTTTCACAGTTGAGTTAGCTTGTGATGCAGGCGGCTTTCATTACGCGTTAATTATGGCTGCCTTTTATCTTTCTGATGAGGTAAGCTTTGCTTACTGACGTTCCCAGCGTATTTTTCTTCACTTAGTGAAGTTTTTTCTGGGTCCCGAGTCAGTCTTCCCTTTGCCGGAAGTTTTTGCTACAGTGATGTGTTGGCGGTGGTTCCTGTTGTTATATTTCCAGTGTTTTGTGTATATTTCAACATTTCTTATGCCGTCTACTTAGGCCTAGCCAGCCACTCGTAGCTTTGCCACATGTACAAGTGTTATTGTTTATTTTTATAAATATGCCCTACTGTGTCATGTGTATCCGGGTTTTAGTTGTGTATTGGCTAATTCCTCGGACTATGTTTGTTTCCTGGTTTAGTTGTGTATTGGCTAATTCCACGGATTATTGTGTGGTCTTAGGCTAGTCGTGCGTGGCTTTCCTTCGTGTCCGTTGTTCGTTCAGATGGTGTCTGAACGGGGTGTCTTCCGGCGGGTTTTTTCTCGGTTTCACCATGAAAAAAACCCGGCCGAGAGCCGTGTTGGGCCACACGTGGTTTCAACACAGGCTTGTGTCCCCGGCGATGAGGTGTCTGTGGCTCTCCAGGACTGCGTCTCCTGTGTTGGTGCCTGTTTTCAGGCTCCCTTTGATTCCCGGCGGAATGGCTGTACCCATCAAAAGACATTGTTCATGCGAACATATGTTATGAGGTTTTTCTACCCGGTTTTACAAACCACATGAAAAACCTAGCTGTTGTTAAGGGCTTTCCTCCCCGGCGATCTTTTACAAAGAAGTGGGGACAGGAACTTATGGGGTTAACGTTTTGACATCTCACCCGGCGGGTGTACCTTGGTAGGGTGGGATGAACAACTAAGTCATTCAGTTAGTTAACCGATCCATTTTAAGTGATACGTTATGTATCGCCGCCTTTACACTTACGGCGATTGAAGGTTCAATTGGGGGTTAACATCGTTTTTACACCCGGCGGGTGCTCCTAGGTGGAGGTAATAAGGAATTTACAATTCAATTTCGATTTAACCACTTATTTTAGGGATACGTATAGGTATCGCCGCCATCATACTTACGGCGATCTTTTTGTGACAATTCGTTAGAAATCAGATCTCGTATCAGCCTGCCCTGTGTTATTCTACTAAAATATTTCAAGGGCCGGCGTCTTTATGGGGGGTTGTTTTTGTTCCAAAATTGAATCTGGAGACAGTCACCACCAGAAAGACTATAAACGCCATGCTGGACCGTTATATTATGTCAGAGGGTATTCTTCACTTTCTTAAAAAGATATGTTTAGATATTCTGAGCCCCGCCGCATAGCGAGCTGTGATCGTTGTGTCATTACATCTCGTTACCCGGTGGGTTATTAACACTTGTGTGCGAACATGTTGGGTTAACCTTATGAGCATTAATTCCTGGAAATTTTCTTTTTTTCCAGAGCTGGGCTCCGGCGGACCTATACAGACCCGGCGGTAGTTTTCCCCACCAGTCTCTGTCATGGCGACCTTGGCCCCAGTCTTTGCTTTATGCACTACCCCTACCTGTGCCGGTATCCCTATTTTTGCGCATACTCTTTGCATAAAGTGTGTTAAATGTCTAGACCGTTCAAGGGGTCTGTGGGTCATGCGTAATTGTTCTTTTTGCTCCCAATTAGCTGTCAAGGTCCTATGCGACAATGATAAGACCGCAGCGGTCGCGTTAAGAGAAGTGAGGCAACAGATGTCAGCATACACTACGATTGTTGCTCATAAGTCACTTCAATGTGACAACGTCCCTCTTTGGGATAGATTGCTTTTTGAACACCCTCCCCCTAAACGTTCCTCTCGAGTCACTTGTCATAAGCCGGCGGAGACTGGTCAGGGTTCTGTGTCTTCTGCTGCTACTCCGAAACGTCCAAGAGAGCCTACACCCCCGGCGTCCGCCTCCTCGTCTCGGGCGAGATCTCGGTCTAGGTCACCTCTCAGACGCCAGTCATCTAGTCTTGCCTCTTCACCATCGAGTAAGAAGAGTAGGACGGAAAGTTCCACCAGTGGTCACGGCGATGAATCCTCCAAATCAAAGAGTAGTTCACGGTCACACCGTAGCCATAAATCTTCCAAAAAGGATTCCCATAAACGAAAGACCTCCCTACATTCACCAGCTTCTAGTGCCTCTCATCGTACCTCTACCCCAGACAGAGTTTGTGTTAGGTCTCAAGGGTCAAGTGCGGTGCCTGTCCCTAAAGAGGATTTACCCATTAATATTTTAACCCTGGAATTGGAGAGTTCAGGGGGATCAGTGATTGAGAATGTTTCAGACTCCCAAGAGAGTGTAGGCCAGGGCCTCGGTGTTTGGCGATTTGCTCAGCCAGGGTCTGACCACCCACTTCCGACTCAAACGAGTCACACAGTAGCTGACGTCCACAGAGACGCGGCGATCCCATCCTCTATTCCTGACTTATCTTGGCAGCAAGGTACCCCAGCTTCGGCGGGGTCTTCTCAGGAGGATCAGGAGGAGAAAGACGAGGTCTCAATAATTTCGGAGATGGAAGGGCAAGAGTCAGGTTCAGGTTTTGACGCCGCGCAGGATATTAATGATTCACCAGTAAGTTCATCATCAACTCAATTTGTCACTGCGCAGGAAATTGATGGGCTACTTAGTCATGCTTTATCTAAAAAATTTGGCCAACAACAGGAAACTCCCACAGTGGACTTGGGGGCTCCCACGACAAGTTCTACGGTACGGCCTCTGATGGCTTCTATTGCTTTATCTAAGATCCCTAACCCCCCCACTCTGTCACCATCAGTGGTTACTAGGCCTGCTACGGCGGCATTGACCACTTCGAATGTAAGGGTTATAACGGATGTCAATCCACCCCCTCTAGACAAGGCGCCTCTCAGAAAGGTAGCTATGCCCTTGCTTTATGGACCAGACGAGTCATGGGTCCTTTTGACCCCCACTAAACCAGAGCTCGCCCAACCTACCTTGTCAGGGGAACTCCCAGTACCGCGTGAGTGGGTCATCCAGGGCAATAAATCAAAGAAATTAAGGGCCTTGGATATTTTGGGAAATGTACTAGATGTTAACATAAAGGCTATACCTAGTTATTATCACCAAGACTATTTTGTGTATGCTACTAAGCCAGCTTTACCCCCTGCCTCAGCTTCAAAATTGTTTTCAGACTGGTCTAAGCTGGATGGGTTTAATGACATTAAGACTCTGTCAGCTCTCACTCCTGAACTTGATTTACAAACCGTCACAGACGAAGCAGCTAATCCAGTCTTGAAGGTGGGGCAGTTGGGTCCAGGACCTTGGGTAGATTGGGAGATAGAGGCTCAAAACTTTGCAACCACATTTACTTCCAAATCTTCCCACCAGATCCCTCAAGATACTCATTCGTGGTTCTCCATGCCGGTATGTTCTGCCGGCGGAGTCCCGTCAGCTTTGTTTGCTTTCCTAGCTGCCCCTAAGATTAATCTTTGTGAGCTAAAAGACCCTTTCACTACCCCTACCCCAACTCACCTAGACCGAGAATTTAGGCTAAGGGGGAAAGCTTTTCGCCTGTTCTCTCAGTACATAGTGTCTCAACAGGTAGCTAAGTCTTTACTTCGGTCCACTCAGGCAATCGCAGACGCGGATGCCAGAAGATCGGTTGAATTATCCCGGCGACTGCTACTCCAGTCGTCAATCCAATCTCTGGGTGACATACGCACCGCCTTGCTTGAGGCGGTACGAGCAAGACAAGATCTCAGAATGTCTTTAGTTCGCAAACTGCCTGATCGCATTGCGAATCAGGTGGTCATGTCACCAGTGCTTACTCCCTCGTTAATGTCCCCTGAAGTGTGGCGAACAGTGTTCAATATGGCGCAGGCCTCTAAACAAAGTCCCACCCCTTCTAAGAAACCTGCCTTTAACTTCCCCAAACCCAGGCCAACCGCTAAAGCTCAGCCAGGGGGATCTAAGCCATTTCTTCCGCCTAAGTCCTCCCACTCCCCCCAAGGTCAGTACAGGCATAGACAGAGTAAGTTTTCAGGTCAGAGAGGACGCGGCCATAATAAGCCAGGTCAGGCTCCAGCACCACCAACCCCACCATCAAAAAACTAAAGTCTCTCTCACTCCCGGTGCCAACCTTAAGGCCGGAGGACCCGAGCGTAGTACAGCCGGCGAACCCATGTCTGCTAACTGGGTCGTTCCGAACGTGTCACCAAGCATGGCCATTAAACACTTGGGCACGGATGGTGGCACGCAAAGGCATCACTTGGCAGTGGCTCCGGCGACCTCGCTTACGTCAGCCGACAACGGCGAATTTTGTTTCTTTAGAGGTGGAGTCACTGGTCCAGGAAATGATTGCCAAGAATGTCATCATCCCGGTCCCCCCAAATCACCCTGTATTCACGTCCAAACTATTTTTGGTTCCCAAAAGGGACAGTGTTCAGATGAGACCGGTCGTAGACCTGTCTTATCTGAACCTTCACATTCACAACGAGTCTTTCCGAATGTTAACAGTACACCAAATCAGGCTAACACTTCCGCCGGGAGGTTGGATGTGTTCACTAGACCTGACAGACGCCTATTGGCACGTATCGGTCAACAAAAGATTTCAAAGGTTTTTGGCCTTACGGATCAGGCACCAAAAATTTTGTTTTTCAGAGGATGCCGTTCGGTTTGAACCTAGCACCTCGATTATTCACGAAATTAGTCCGGCAAGCCCTGATGCCATTGTTAAAACAAGGGATCAGAGTCTTGTGGTACCTAGACGACTGGCTGGTGGTGGCAGAGACACAACAATTATGCATCAAACATGTCAACATAATTTTAAATCATGTCAAAACTCTAGGGTTCAAGGTAAATCTGGTAAAGTCAAACCTTGTTCCCTCACGAGTAATTTCTGTGGATAGGTCTGGTCTGGGACACGGCCGCTCTCACTCTGAGTCAGAGTGTGGACAATCGCAACAGGTTTCGCAGGAAACTGTTCATGTTTCTTCACAGTCTGACTACGACGCGGAGGGTCTGGGAGTCTCTGGTCGGCTCTCTCAACTGGATTCAACTAACTGTCATGTTGGGCCGGTTGAAAGTAAAACGCTTACTATTGGAAGGCAACAAATATTTCCCACTCTTACCGGCGGGAAAATTATGGCCCATCCCGAAATTAATCCACACCTTACTAGCGGTCTGGGCAAAGAGGGAAACGTTGCACTCAATAATGTCATGGACCTCTCCTCCACCAACGGTATGGGTAGACACGGATGCGTCAGGCACAATAGGGTGGGGATTTCAGTCAAATCAGGGGCACCAGGGTCAGGGGCTTTGGTCCCACTTAGAAATCTCTCACATCAATGTCAAAGAATTACTAGTCCCCTTGTATTTCCTTCAGGCTCACGGCCCTGCGTTACGGGGCAAGTCGGTGGCCTTCAGAATGGACAAACTGAACGCAGTTCACTGTATTCAGAAACAAGGATCAACGAGGTCAAGGAGGTTGCTAAACGTGTCGGAAGAGATTTTTACTCTAGCCAACAGACTAGACATTTATCTTCACGCATCTTATCTCCCAGGCGTAGCGAACGTCTGGGCAGACGCTCTGTCCCGGAGACAGAGCACGACAGTAGAATGGGAGCTCAAGCAACCCATTTTCAACCTAATGATTGCAGAGCTCTCCCATCCACAAGTGGATCTGTTTGCGTCCGAGGAGACTCACAAACTCCCTCTATACCTCACCCGCCGGACGAAAACGCCGGCAGGGGGGCCAGACGCCCTAGTGACAGACTGGAACAGATGGAGCTCCATCTATCTGTTTCCACCGCCAGATGCGTCACTAATGTGCCACGTAGTGAACAAACTACGAGATTATCGAGGCTTAGTCTCACTAATCGCGCCCCTGTGGTACCAGCAATTGAAAACGTGGTGCCCGCACCCGGTGTCGCTCCCGGTCGGGTATTTCCACTTAGACACGATTGGCAACCTAGCGACCTCGCTGACTTTTGCATTATGGACATTCAGGAGGCCAAGTGGCTAGCACCATACGGTAGAGATGTGACCAATAAATTATTAAATCAATATACTCAGTCTACGAAACGACAGTATCACTCACATTGGCAAGCCTTTACTTCTTGGATCATCAGAACAGAACAGACTGTGCCATCAGTAGCTTTAGTGTTCAATTATTTAAATTATCTGTTTGAGCAGAAACATTTATCTGTGGTAACGTTAAAAAATCACTTAACTGCGATTAGAGTGCCCTTTTTAGACCTTACAGGTCTCTCCATACCGGTGGCGGAGGAAACAGGTTTTATGAGAGCTTGTTTTAAACTCCGCCCACCTCCCCGTCAGCTCATGCCCACTTGGTCTCTGGACAAAGCTTTGTCTTTACTTCACTCTCGTCTGTACCAAAATACTGCAGACTTTGCATTACTCTTAAAAAAGGCTGTTTTCCTTTTGGCTTTGGCCACCGGGAACAGAGTGTCTGAGCTGGCGGCGATGAGTAACACACCTAATTGCCTTAGGTTTGGTAGACTTAATGAATGTATTTACATTGCACCTTCCCCAGGATTTGTAGCCAAGAATGAGCATAGTGCACACGTGTTTTCTGAGTTCACGGTGCCGGCGTTAAAAAGGGGAAAGGTGCATCATAATCTTTGTCCAGTGCAAGCTCTAACCAAATATTTGAGATTAGCTCCTCTCAACCCCCAAGGTGCTTTATGGGTAGCAAGTACGGGTAAACGCTTACTGAAACGGCGATTAGCCTCTCTTCTGGTCGAAGTCATTAAAGAGAGTAATCCCGGCGTTGTGGGTCGGGCCCACGATTTACGCAAATGGGCAGCCTCTTTACGTTTCCTGAAAAAAATTTCAGTAGAAGATATTGCGTCCACTCAGTTGTGGGCGTCTAATCATACGTTTTTGTCTAGATACTTGTCAGTTGCTCTAGATAAACCTTCCTTACCATGTATAGCTTTAAGGCAGAGGGTCTAGGTGGCCCTGCAGTCACTTTTGTTTACTTTCAAGGTAAAGGGGGGGGGGGGGGGGGGGGGCAGTCAGTTGACATAGGACACCCTAGACCCCGCCGGAGTGTGAGAGCTGTGATACAATTTATGGTTAATGTGATATGAACATTTCTCAGCGAGAAATTGTGCTAAGTACAAATGTTAGTACAAAACAACGGGGTTGTTATAGTAGTTTTAGCTGCGAAAGCAATTTAATATTAAAACAGTGAAGATCCTTTGCAATTTATCTCCACGATTATTTTGGGGTTTATTATGTGCACATATAAACTGATAACTTGTTATTTTTGTCACCACTCGTTGAGTGGGGTGCCTTTGTAACTACAGATCTGTTTACAGAATCTTCAGGGTTACCTATTTTTTGTCAGGCAGGCTTCTTTGAAGCACGCACCTGCCTGAACCCCTTTCTTGTATATTTCCGGCCTACGCCGTATTAAATATATTTTTCAAAAGTAAGAATAGTATGTGGTTGTTTTTATTATCTGCTTTTCTAGAGTTATGATATGATTACGAATGTCCCCCTCCAGTCTTAGAAATCAGGCATGTTCGTCAATGATGGAGGGGCCACTAATAAATTATAGGTTTGACTCCTGTAAGGAGATAAAGAAAACCTAATATTTAGTAGTGGCCCCGTAATCATTGACGACTGGGGCCCTCCCGACCGTCCCCTTCCCATTCGTTGATGTATTGAGGATTTCGGTTTACTTGATATGTCAGTGAAGGAAGAATGACGCCTGAATCAGCGTCTGGTCAGAGATCCACACAAGTACATCCACGATATGATGGAAAGCTTATTAGATAGTTATTCTTATTTTCTTTTTTTTATTTTTTACGAAGTTTTTTCGTAGTGAGAACCCAATTCATAATGACTGAAGCCATGAGTGAGGTCGCGTGCGCTCATGATGAAGGCTCCTCAGTTTTTAGATGCTCTGCGCGGTAGATTCAAACTACGGCGGATTAGTGTTTGAAGAGGATGCCTTATGTAATAGGCATGTTCGTCAATGATTACGGGGCCAGTACTAAATATTAGGTTTTCTTTATCTCCTTACAGGAGTCAAACCTATAATTTATTAGTGGCCCCTCCATCATTGACGAACATGCCTGATTTCTAAGACTGGAGGGGGACATTCGTAATCATATCATAACTCTAGAAAAGCAGATAATCAAACAACCACATAGTATTCTTACTTCGAAAATATATTTAAACATGGCGCAGCCCATATATATACAAAAAAGGGGTTCAAGCAGGTGCGTGCTTCAAAGAAGCCTGCTTGACAAAAAAGGGTAACTCTGGAGATTCTGTGAACAGATCTGTAGTTACAAAGGCACCCCACTCAACGAGTGGTGACAAAAATAATAAGTTATAAGTTTACATGTGCACATAATAAACCCCATAATATTCGTGGAAATGTTTTACAAACGATCTCCACTGTTTAAACTAAATTGCTTTCACAGCTAAAACTACTATAACAACACTGTTGTTTGTACTAACAATGTACTAGCACAATATCTCGCCCTGAATAGAACAGAGAAATTTTCATATCACATTATCCATAATTTGTCTCACAGCTCTTACATTCCGGCGGGGTCTAGGGTGTCCTATGTTACACTGACTGCACCCCCCCCCCCCCCCTCCTTTTCCCCTGGATGGAAACAAAAGTGACTGAAGGGCCACCTAGACCCTCTGCCTTAAAGCTATACATGGTAAGGAAGGTTTGTCTAGAGCAACTGACAAGTATCTAGTCAAAAACGTATGATTAGACGCCCACAACTGTGTGGACGAAATATCTTCAACTGAAAAGTTCTTCAAGAAACGTAAAGAGGCTGCCCATTTGTGTAAATCGTGGGCCCTACCCACAACGCCGGGATTACTCTCTTTAATGACTTCGACCAGAAGAGAAGCTAATCTCCGTTTCAGTAAGCGTTTGCCCGTACTCGCTACCCATAAAGCACCTTGGGGGTTTAGAGGAGCTACTCTCAAATATTTGGTTAGAGCTTGCACTGGACATAAATTATGGTGCACCTTTCCCCTTTTTAACGCCGGCACAGTGAACTCAGAAAACATGTGTGCACTGTGCTCATTCTTGGCTACAAATCCCGGGGAAGGTGCAATGTGAATACATTCATTAAGTCTACCAAACCTAAGGCAATTAGGTGTGTTGCTCATCGCCGCCAGCTCAGACACTCTGTTCCCGGTGGCCAAAGCCAAAAGGAAGACAGCCTTTTTTTTTAAAGTAATGCAAAATCTGCAGTATTTTGGTACAGACGAGAGTGAAGTAAAGACAATGCCTTGTCCAGAGACCAAGTAGGCATGAGCTGACGGGGAGGTGGGCGGAGTTTAAAACATGCTCTCATAAAACCTGTTTCCTCCGCCACCGGTATGGAGAGACCTGTAAGGTCTAAAAAGGGCACTCTAATCGCAGTTAAGTGATTTTTTAACGTTACCACAGACAAACGTTTCTGCTCAAACAGATAATTCAAATAATTAAATACTAACGCCACTGAGGGCACAGTCTGTTCTGTTCTAATGATCCAAGAAGTAAAGGCTTGCCAATGTGATTGATACTGTCGTTTCGTAGACTGAGTATATTGATTGATTAATTTATTGGTCACATCTCTACCATATGGTGCTAGCCACTTGGCCTCCTGAATGTCCATAATGCAAAAGTCAGCGAGGTCGCTAGGTTGCCAATCGTGTCTAAGTGGAAATACTCGACCGGGAGCGACACCGGGTGCGAGCACCACGTCTTCAATTGCTGGTACCATAACTGCGCCGGCCACAGGGGCGCGATTAGCGAGACTAAGCCTCGATAATCTCATAGTTTGTTCACTACGTGGCACATGAGTGATGCGTCTGGCGGCGGAAACAGATAGATGGAGCTCCATCTGTTCCAGTCTGTCACTAGGGCGTCTGGCCCCCCTGCCGGCGTTTCCGTCCGGCGGGTGAGGTATAGAGGGAGTTTGTGAGTCCCCTCGGACGACGCAAACAGATCCACTTGTGGATGGTAGAGCTCTGCAATCAGTAGGTTGAAAATGGGTTGCTTGAGCTCCCATTCTACTGTCGTGCTCTGTCTCCGGGACAGAGCGTCTGCCCAGACGTTTGCTACGCCTGGGAGATAAGATGCGTGAAGATAAATGTCTAGCCTGTTGGCTAGAGTAAAAATCTCTTCCGACACATTTAGAAACTTCCTTGATCTCGTTGACCCCTGTTTCTGAATACAGTGAACTGCATTCAGATTGTCCATTCTGAAGGCCACCGACTTGCCCCATAAAGTAGAGCCGTGAGCCTGAAGGAAATACAAGGGGACTAGTAATTCTTTGACATTGATGTGGGAGATTTCTAAGTGGGACCAAAGCCCCTGACCCTGGTGCCCCTGGTTTGACTGAAATCCCCAACCTATCGTGCCTGACGCATCCGTGTCTACCCATACCGTTGGCGGAGGAGAGGTCCATGACATTACTGAGTGCAGCGTTTCCCTCTTCGCCCAGACCGCCAGTAAGGTGTGGATTAATTTTGGGATGGGCCATAATTTTCCCGCCGGTAATAGTGGGAAATATTTGTTGCCTTCCAATATTAACCGTTTTACTTTCAACCGGCCCAACATTACAGTTAGTTGAATCCAGTTGAGAGAGCCGACCAGAGTCTCCCAGACCCTCCGTGTCGTAGTCAGACTGTGAAGAAACATGAACAGTTTCCTGCGAAACCTGTTGCGATTGTCCACACTCTGACTCAGAGTGAGAGCAGCTGTGTCCCAAACCAGCCTTATCCACTGAATTACTCGTGAGGGGACAAGGTTTGATTTTACCAGATTTACCTTGAACCCTAGAGCTTTGACATGAGTTAAAAGTATGTTGACATGTTTGATGCATAATTGCTCTGTCTCTGCCACCACCAGCCAGTTGTCTAGGTACCACAGAACTCTGATTCCTTGCTTTAACAACGGCATCAGGGCTTGCCGGACTAATTTCGTGAATAGTCGAGGTGCCAGGTTCAAACCGAATGGCATCCTCTGAAAAACAAAATTTTGGTGCCTGATCCGTAAGGCCAGAAACCTTTGAAATCTCTTGTTGACCGATACGTGCCAATAAGCATCTGTCAGGTCTAGGGAACACATCCAACCTCCCGGCGGAAGTGTTAGCCTGATTTGGTGTACTGTTAACATTCGGAATGACTCGTTGTGAATGTGAAGGTTCAGATAAGACAGGTCGACGACCGATCTCATCTGAACACTGTCCCTTTTGGGAACCAAAAAGAGCTTGGACGTGAATACAGGGTAATCTGGGGGGACTGGGATGATGACATTCTTGGCAATCATTTCCTGGACCAGTGACTCCACCTCTAAAGAAACAAAATTCGCCGTTGTCGGCTGACGTAAGCGAGGTCGCCGGAGCCACTGCCAAGTGATGCCCTTGCGTGCCACCATCCGTGCCCAAGTGTTTACCGGCCATGCTTTGTGACACGTTCGGAACGACCCAGTTAGCAGACCAGGGTTCGCCGGCTGTACTACCCTCGGATCCGCCGGCCTTACTACTGGCACCGGGAGTGAGAGAGACCTTAGTTTTTTTATGGTGGTGGAGTTGGCGGTGGTGGACGCTTCACCGGCTGGCTGGCGTTGGCAGAAGACGGGCCCTGACCTGGCTTATTATAGCCGCGTCCTTTCTGACCTGAAAACCTACCCTGTCTATGCCTGAACTGACCTTGAGTGGAGGAGGACTTAGGTGGAAGAAAGGGCTTAGATCCCCCCGGCTGAGCTTTAGCGACTGGCCTGGGTTTGGGGAAGTTAAAGGCAGGTTTCTTAGAAGGGGTGGGACTGTGTTTAACGGCCTGAGCCATATTAAAAACCGTTCGCCACACTTCAGGGGACATTAGAGAGGGAGTGAGCACTGGTGACATGACCACCTGATTCGCAATGCGATCAGGCAGTTTTCGGACTAAGGATATTCTAAGATCTTGTCTCGCTCGTACTGCCTCAAGCAAGGCAGTGCGTACGTCACCTAATGATTGGATTGACGACTGAAGAAGCAGTCGCCGGGACAATTCAACCGAACGTCTGGCATCCGCGTCTGCGATTGCCTGAGTGGACCGGAGCAAAGACTTAGCTACCTGTTGAGACACTATGTATTGAGAGAACAGGCGAAAAGCTTTCCCCCGTAGCCTAAATTCACGGTCTAGGTGAGTTGGGGTAGGGTAGTGAAAGGGTCTTTTAGCTCACAAAGATTAATTTTAGGGGCAGCTAAGAAAGCAAACAAAGCTGAAGGGACTCCGCCGGCCGAACACACTGGCATGGAGAACCAAGAATGAGTATCTTGAGGGATCTGGTGGGAAGTTTTGGAAGTAAATGTGGTCGCAAAGTTTTGAGCCTCTGTCTCCCATTCCAACCAAGGTCCTGGAGCCAACTGCCCCACCTTCAAGACTGGATTAGCTGCCGCGTCTGTGACGGTTTGCAAATCGAGTTCTGGAGTGAGAGCTGACAGTGTCTTAATGTCATTAAACCCATCATGCTTAGACCAGTCAGAAAACAATCTTGAAGCTGAGGCAGGGGCTAAAGCAGGCTTAGCAGTATAAACAAAATAGTCCTGGTGATAATAACTAGGTATAGCCTTGATGTTGACATCTAGCACATTCCCCAAAGTATCCAAGGCCCTTAATTTCTTAGATTTATTGCCCTGGATGACCCACTCACGCGGCACTGGGCGCTCCCCTGACAAGGTAGGTTGGGCTAGCTCAGGTTTAGTGGGGGTCAAAAGGACCCATGACTCGTCTGGTCCGTAAAGCAAGGGCATAGCTACCTTTTTGAGAGGCGCTCTGTCTAGAGGGGGCGGATTGACATCCGTGATAACCCTTACATTCGAAGCGGTCAATGCCGCCGTAGCAGGCCTAGTAACCACCGATGGTGACATAGAGGGGGGGTGAGGGATCTGAGGCAAAGCATTAGAAGTCATCAGAGGCCGTACCGTAGAGCTTGTCGTAGGAGCTCCCAAGTCAACTGTGGGAGTTTCCTGCTGTTGGCCAAAAAATCTAGATAAAGCATTATCAAGTAGCCCATCAATTTCCTGTGCAGTGACAAATTGATTTGATGATGTACTCACTGGTGAATCATTAAGATCTTGTGCGGCATCGAAGCCTGAACCTGACTCTTGCCCTTCCATATCCGATATCATCGAAACCTCGTCTTTGTCATCCTGTTCCTCCTGAGAATATCCCGCCGAAGCTGGGGTACCATCTTGTTGCCAAGATAAGTAAGGAATAGAGGAAGGGATCGCCGCGTCCCGGTGGACGTCAGCCACTGTGTGAATAGTTTGAGCCGGAAGTGGGTGGTCAGGCCCCGGACGAGAATATCGCCAAACACCTAGGCCTTGGCCTATACTCCCGTGGGAGTCTGAAACACTCTCAACCACTGAGTCCTCTGAACCCTCCAACTCCAGGGTTAAAATGTCAATGGGTAAATCATCTTTAGGTACAGGTACTACACTGGACCCTTGAGACCGAACACAAACTCTGTCTGGGGTAGAGGTATGACGAGAAGCACTAGAAACAGGTGAGTGTCGGTAGGCCTTTCTATCATGGGAATCCTTTTTTGAAGATTTATGGCTGTGGTGTGACCGTGAACTACTCTTTGATTTGGAGGATTTATCGCCGTGACCCCTGGTGGAACTTTCTGTCTTACTCCTCTTACTTGATGGTGAAGAGGCAAGACTGGGTGGCTGGTGTCTAAGGAAGGGGTGACCTAGACCTAGATCTCGCCGGAGACGAGGAGACTGCCGCCGGGGGTGTAGGCTCACGGTGACGTTTCGAAGTAGCAGGGGCAGGAGATGACACAGAACCCTGTCCAGTCTCCGCCGGCTTATGACTAGTTACTCGAGAGGAACGTTTATTAGGGGGAGGGTGCTCAAGAAGAAGCCTATCCCAAAGAGGGACGTTGTCACATTGAAGTGACTTATGAGCTACAATCGTAGTATACGCTGACATTTGTTGCCGAACTTCTCGTAAGGCGACCGCTGCGGTCTTATCATTATCTTGGAGGACTTTGACACTTAGTTGGGAGCAAAAGGAACAGTTGCGCATCACCCACAGACCTCTTGAACGGTCTAGACATTTAACACACCTGATACAAAGAGTGTGCGCAAAAAGAGGGACACCGGCACAGGTTGGATTAATGCATAAAGCAAAAACCGAGGCAAAGGTAGCCATGACAGAGACTGGTGGGAACTTACTGCAGGTCTGTATTGGTCCGCCGGGGCCCAGCCCTGGAAAAAAAGGAAAATTTCCAGGAATTAATGCTCATAAGGTTAACCCAAAATGATCGCATACAAGTGTTCATAACCCGCCGGATAACGAGGCGTAATTTCACAATGATTACAGCTCGTTACGCGGCGGGGTTCTTATAAAGATATCCGAATATCTAGACATGTCTTTAAGAAAGTTTTAAGAAGACCCTCTGACATAATATAAAAGACCAGAATGGCGTTTATAAAGTCTTTCTGGCGGTGACTGTTACAAGATTCAATTTTGAAAACAACCCCCCACAAAGACGCCGGCCCCTGAAGTATCTAGCAGATTAACACAGGGCAGGCTGATACGAGACCTGACTTCTAATGAATTGTCACATAGATCGCCGTATGGTGAAGGCGGCGATACAGAGCCGTATCTCTCAATTAATTGGGTAACTAGCTTGAATTGTAAATTCCGTATTTCCCCCTCCCAGGAGCACCCGCCGGGTGTGGCCAACTTATGAAAAAAAAAAAAAAAAAAAAATCGTTAACCCTAATTGAGCCTTCGATCGCCGTAAGAGTGAGGGTGGTGATACATATAGTATCACTAAAATGGACCGGTTAACTAAACTGAATTACCAATTCGTTCATCCCACCTTCACAAGGTACACCCGCCGGGTGAGATCTGATGTCTTAAACGTTAACCCCATAAGTTCCTATCCCCACTTCTTTGTAAAAGATCGCCGGGGAGGAAAGCCCACAACAACAGCTAGGGTTTTTCCTTTGGTTTGTAAAACCGGGTAGGAAAACTACATAACATATGTCCGCATGAACAATGTTAGATGGGTACCACCAATCCGCCGGGAATCATAGGGAGCCTGAAACAGGCACCAACACAGAGACGCAGTCTTGGAGAGCCACAGACACCAACTCGCCGGGGACACCAGTCTGTTTTGAAACCACGCGTGGCCAAACACGGCTCACGGCCGGAGTTTTCATGGTGAAACCGAGAAAACCCCGCCGGAAAGTAACCCACCCCGAACAGACACCATCTGAACGCACATAGGACCCGAGAGATAGCCAAGCACGACTAACCTAGGGACCACAAATATAATCCGTGGAATTAGCCAATATAGTATAACCCCCCTGGGGGTTAGGGAATAGAATATGCCCCACGTGCCTTCTGCGTGTCGTAAGAGGCGACTAAAGAGGTTGGGTCAGTGGGCTTGCGACCCCCACCCGGAAAAAATATCGAAGCAAGGAAAAACGAACGAACAGCCTCGGATGCGGACGGAACCAACGTTGACGAACCACGACCGACTAAGGACATGCCTTCGGACATTCTGAGAATGGCTACGTGGAATGTTAGTGGCATGAATGATGGCACAAAAGAGAGAGAGGTTCTGGAAGTGTTAGTGAATGCCAGGCTGGATGTATGTGGAATGACAGAGACCAAATGGAAAGGTTCAGATGTGAGAGAGTGGGAGTGTGGAATGGGTGTGTGTGCTGGAGTGAGTGAAGGAACAGCGAGAGAAGGTGCATGTTTGTTTGTAAGTAGCAAATGGAAGGAATGTGTAAGAGAGTATGGGTCTGTGGGTTCAAGATTGTGTGGGTGAGAATGAAAGTAGGAATACAAACGTGGGTGATTGTATGCGTGTATGCCCCGACAGAGGATATACTTGAAAGAAAGAAAGAGGAGTTCTGGATGAATGTGGAGGCGTGCCTGGAGAAGTTTGACAAGAACGAAAGAATATTTCTGATTGGGGATATGAATGGTAAGGTGGGTGATAGGAAAGTTGAGGGAGTGGTGGGAGGGTGGGGGGTACCATCAGAGGTGAATGGGAATGGTAGTGCACTTGTGGACGTATGTGTGGGGAGGAGGCTGTGGATAGCCAACACCTTCTTCCGACACAGAATGATCCACAGGTACACGTGGAAACGGATGTTGACGATGAAGGATAAGACAGTGGTGGAACGAAAGTCATTGATTGATTATGTATGTGTGGATGAACGAATGAAGAAATCTGTGATGGATGCTAGGGTGTATAGGGGTATTGGAGGGGGTCTGTCTGATCATTATGTAGTGGTAGCTAAGGTTAGGATACAAAAGAAGGGGGTGAGGAGAGCGGGAGGGAGGCGAGAGGAGGGTGGAATGGTGAGGAGGGTGGAGAGGTTGCAGGAGGAGGAAATCAGGGAGGAGTACAGGAGAGCAGTGGAAGACGACTAGGTGGGTTCGACTTGGAAGTTATGGAGGAAGTGGAGGAGATGAGCAAGGTGTTTAAGGATGAGATCTGTGCAGCATGTGAGGAGGTTGTGGAGTGAGGAGAAGAGGGAGGGGAGTGAAAGGTTCAGCAAGGTGGGCAGAAGAGGTAAGAATAGCTGTGGAAGAAAAGAAAAGCATATAGAGAGTGGTTGGGTAGTAGAGGGAATGAAGATTCCGAGAGACAGAAACGAGCGAGGTACGTGGAGAGTAAGAGGGTGGTGAAGAGAGTAGTGAAGGAAAGTAAGAGAAGAGTAGATGAGTAATTTGGAAGGAATCTGAGTGTAAAATGGAGGGAGAGTAAGAAACTGTTCTGGAAAGAAGTCAAGAAAGTTAGGGAAGGTAGCAAGGGAAACAGTAAGGGTGTGAAAGATAAGAATGGGAGAATGCTAGCTGAGAAGCAAGAGAGAGTCGAAAGATGGAGGGAGTACTTCAGTGAGTTGCTAAATGAAAGGAATGAAGAGCCAGCAAACATAGCTGGATATGGTATGGGAGGGAGAAGAAGAGAAGTAGTGGAGGAGGTGGGGATCAGGAGGTCAGAAGTGTGGGAAGCCATGAAAAGAGTGAAGTTGGGGAAAGCACCAGGAACAGATGGAGTGTGTGGGGAAATGTTGAGGTATGGTGGTGAGATAGTGATAGAATGGGTATGGAAAATGTGCAAACTAGCATGGGAGAAGGGGAGTGCACCCGATGACTGGAAGACTGGCATAATAGTCCCCCTATATAAGGGCAAAGGGGAAAGAGGAGTGTGTGGTAACCACCGAGGAATATGTCTTCTAAGCGTAGTAGGGAAGGTATACAGTAGGGTAGTGATTGAGAGAGTGAGAGTGAGAACGGAGAAATGGATAGGCAACGAGCAGGGAGGTTTTAGGGAGGGAAGAGGATGTGTAGATCAGATTTTTACCCTGAATTGTGTTGTGGAGAAGTATCTGGAGAAGAAACAAAAGGTGTATGTTGCCTTTATGGACTTGGAGAAGGCCTATGACAGAGTGGATAGAGAAGGTTTGTGGAAAGTACTTAGAATATACGGAGTAGAGGGCAAGTTGCTGAAAGCAGTGAAGAGCATGTATGAGGGTGCAAAGGCGGCAGTACGTGTGGAGAGTGAGCAGAGCGAGTTCTTTGACCTGAATGTTGGTTTGAAACAGGGGTGTGTGATGTCCCCGTGGTTGTTTACTGTATATGATGGAGTTATGAAAGAAATACTATCAAGAGCAGTGGATGTTGGTGTATCGCTGAAAAGGGAGGGAATTGAGTGGAAGCTACCTATACTGCTGTTTGCGGATGATACAGTTCTGATGAGTGATAATGAATGGGAGTTGCAGGGTCTGGTAGATGAGTTTGGAACAGTGTGCGAAAAACGGAATTTGAAGGTAAATACGGGGAAGAGCAAGGTTATGGTCTTCGAAATGGGTGAAGTCACAGAGAGTGAGGTGAAGCTGAGTGGCCAGGCTATGGAGAACGGCAACTATAAAGTATCTGGGCAGTGTGTTGAGTAAAGATGGGACTATGGATGAAGAGGTGCGGGAGAGGGTACAACAGGAAAAGAGGGTTGTAGGAACGCTAAAAGCAGTAACAAGAAATAGGGTGGTCAGTATGGAAGTGAAGAAGTCCTTGCATGACAGTGTGGTAATCCCGACACTGACTTACGGAAGCGAAGCATGGACGTTGGTTGAGAGACTCAGACCAAGAGTGAGAGCAGTGGAAATGAATTACTTAAGGAGTGCGTGCGGAGTTACATGGAGGGATAGACAGACTAATGAGGAAGTAAGAAGGAGGTGTGGTGTGGAGGTAGATGTGCTGGAAAGTGTGAAAAGGAACAACTTGAGATGGTTCGGCCATATGGAACGTATGGAAAGCGAGAGAATGACTAAGAGGGTGTACGAGAGCGAGGTGGAGGGACAGAGGGGGAGAGGTAGACCGAATATGAGGTGGAAGGATGGAGTGAGGAAGTACATGAACGAAGGCGGTGCTGGTTGGGGGGAGGGGCGTCGACTGACTGGGGACAGAGGTGCATGGGGGCGGTTCGTTCGTGGCCACCCCTTCGGGGATCACGGCGTCAGGCAATAGATAGATAGATAGAATTAGCCAATACACAACTAAACCAGGAAACAAACATAGTCCGTGGAATTAGCCAATACACAACTAAACCCGGATACACATGACACAGTAGGACATATTTATAAAATAAATCAATAACACTTGTACATGTGGCAAAGCTACGAGAGGCTGGCTAGGCCTAAGCAAACGGCACAAGAACTGTTGAGATATAAACAAAAAACACTGGAAATATAACAACAGGAATCACCGCCAACACACCACTGTAGCAAAAACTTCCGACCAAGGGAAGACCGACTCGGGACCCAGAAAAAACTTCACTAAGTGAAGAAAAATACGCTGGGAACGTCAGCAAAGCAACGCTACCTCATCAGAAAGATAAAAGGCAGCAGCAGAAATAATCGCGTAATGAAAGCCGCCTGCATCACAAGCTAACTCAACTATGAAAAAAAAAAAAAAACACCTGTCCACAACCGGACCACGAGGGTACATCCGAAATAGATGCCCCAAACACACGACCCAAAATACACTGCACTGCGGGCAACCAGCACAGGACACTCCTGCTACGCATATCCTAACCTTACTCGATACATCCCGGAGTAAACAAATGAGAACAAACTCACTAGGGACGCAGCAAATGCGGAACCAGCGGAGCGTGGAGAGACACGTCCGGGCCGGCTGATCGCAGAGCAGAGAAGGAAGAATGACGCCTGAATCAGCGTCTGGTCAAAGATCCACACAAGTACATCCACGATATGATGGAAAGCTTATTGGATAGTTATTCTTATTTTGTTTTTGTTTTTATTGTTTACGAAGTTTTTTCGTAGTGAGAACCCAATTCATAATGACTGAAGCCATGAGTGAGGTCGCGTGAGCTCATGATGAAGGCTCCTCAGATTTTAAATGCTCTGCGCGGTAGATTCAAACTACGTCGAATTAGTGTTTGAAGAGGATGCCTTATGTAATAGGCATGTTCGTCAATGATGGAGGGGCCACTAATAAATAGAACCATTGCCAATCAGATCAGAACCCGCCTGCAACAAATGGACTCCAAAGACTGGTCCAGCCAAGTAAGGATTGTGCAATGGGGCATCAACACCTGCCCAAGAGAAGATGGAATTACCCCCCACGAACGAGTAATGGGAGTAACCCCCCTCCTCCTCCCATTACGTCATCTCGCGCTGCACCGTATGAACCATCCTCTAATTTCGACCAAAATCTACTACACCTCAAGAACAGACTTCGCCAAATAAAATATGTGCAAGATCTTCAACCTGATGAGACCCCTAGAGCCAGCCCGCATCACATTGGCGACCTCGTCATGATTGCACACCTGCCAGTCCCCTCCAAAATGAAACCTAGATTCAAGGGCCCATTTGAAATCTTATCTGTGCCCAACTGCTATCAAAATACCATTAATTATTTTGGGGAACCACGCACGTTTCGTAACAGACATGTACGTAGATTTCAACCAATCAATGACAATGATGTAATGCTCGCTAATCCAGATCAACATGACAGGTTACCAAATGACAATAATCCCAACTTAGAATCCACAGAGTCCACCCTTCCTGAGCTGCTTCCTCCTTCTTCTCCCTCTCACCTCAACACCCTTCTGACCTAAACAAGTTACATAAACCTACCCCACCTACCACTAGCCCCTTCCAACATACACCAGTTCCTACACCTGTTCCCCCTATTCCTACCCGCACTGTCTCTGCCCCTCCAATACTCTCTAATAAAACCACTATCCCTACTCCCACTGCACCTTCCCACACCACAACTGCCCAGCCTTCACCTACTATAACCCTACCTTCATTTTCTCAATCATCAGGTACTCAACCAACCACTCCTATCAACATCAATCTGCCTTCAACTTCTCGACCCCAAGCTAGTCCCTCCCCCTCTAACAAAACACCTAACCCCACCACCCCTCAACTCCAAGCTACTCCTCCCCCCCCTCCTATACTATCTTCTCAGATTACTTTACCTACCCCTCTTACCCGTTATAACTAAACCAACTTATGCCTCCAAACTAAAAACTACTTCACCCCTCATCAACACTAGCCCTCAATCCAACCCTTTGATCAGACCGACCCCACACAAACTAAATCGGCCCCCCTCTCTCACAGCTCAGCTTCTTCCCCCTCCCCTCAGCCTAGTGTACCTCAAACTACCCTAACACCCTCTAAATCCTCAGTTTGTACGAGATTTGGCCGACGTGTGACACCACCTCAACGATGGGCCCCCACCTTCAAACCCACATACAAGAAAGCCACCCGACCAGCCCAGCCCTCCAAAGTTAGTGCAAATAAATCCAGCCACCAACACCCAAACGACAAGGCCGTCACTACAACTTCAACCTCCACCAGGACCAGACCATCTACTAGTCCTCCTGCAGCCACAGCACCACAACCCTCAACCCCTTCTCCACAAATCCAAGAGGCCACCATGAAAGTGATAAATGTGGTTTCACTACAAAGCTATACACCAGTCCCCATCACCACTACAAATAGCTTGCTACAGCTAGCCAAGGACGCCAAGGAAGACTGGCAAGTAGAAGTCACACTCGACCCCAACCAACCTACTGATGCCCCCTCCGTGGCATGGTCCCTCATCCTAGGCTATGCCCCAACCCTCACCACATCACCGACATCCAAGACCTACCTAATTAGATCGCGAGGTCGCGATTTTTTTTATAACGAAGGTGGTGAGATGACGGGCCCCCAACCAACGATACACAGAGTGGCCAGCATAACCATTCAAGCAACCTCAAAACCCCAGGACAGACGACGAGGACGTTTACCTGAGTCCCCCCTACGAGTCTGCCGGAATCTACCTGAGTTGACCATGCCCAGCCGCCCATTCTACAGTTCGCTTTCACACCCCCAGCCATATAAGAAAACGAAGGACTCTCTCAGCCAGTCACAAGCCACCATCCTCAGCCAACCACAACCGCCCTGGGACCACCAATTAGAACCCTCCTTTTACGTAGCCTCCACCAGAAGTGACGCTCCCTGTATTGCTCTGCCAGATTTGGAATATGGTGAGCATTCCCTTATGCAATCTACTCACCAGCACCCCGGATATTGCAGGAACAGATGGACCTGATGACGCCTGACTACTCCAGGCCCCCGAGGATACAACTACAATCCCCTATGTGTATGTCTGAGTATAATTGGAAGACCTGCAAGACAGCTGCTCCAAGTTTAGCTTTAAGTGTTTTCTATTTTTCATAGGCGCCCTGAACCTTCCAGCTGCCCCATATAATATTGTAATATTACCTTGGAACCAGGCCTATATGATACCTGAGTTTCAAGGCTAGGATGTATATGTACCTCACAACAACCATTTTTCCTCTTTCCTCTATACCCCTTTTCCCTCGAGTTCATTGCCCCCTGAAGTAAGAAAATATTTGCATAGGACCTCAGAAAAACCTGATGAAAATACCCACCACCTCACTTACTGACTAGACATTACCTCACTGGGACGGTCTAGTTAAGGTCAGAGTTGCTACGGTGCCCTCCCCTCCCTCACCACCTCACTTACTGACTAGGCATTACCTCCTTGGGACGGCCTAGTTAAGGTCAGTGTTTCTACAGTGACCCCCCCCCCCCCTCGAGAGTGCCCCCTGGACGTTGGCCCCCCTTCCGGATTGCTGAAGGGCCACCTGTCTGTTGCCTGGCGCCCTGAACCGAGGACCCCTGCTCGAGCTATGGACGTAGGCCTGGACCTAGACCCCTGCTCGAATTACGTAAACAGGCCTGGACCTAGGACCCCTGTTCGAATTACGTAACCAGGCCTAGATCAAGGACCCCTGCTCGAGGAGGTAACCAGCTGTGCAAGATTGGCTACTACCCTCTACACCGGCCAGACCAGCACTCTCGCCCCCCTGCCCTCCCAAATACTTAAGTGTTTCTGTGTCTTTCTCTGTTGGTTATTGTTGTGAGGTATTGATTATGTAAATATGTGAACTGTGTTGTGCCCTGATTTACTTGTGATCTGTGCCCAAGATCCCGTACTTGCGTAATAAGTTTCATCCTTCTGAACCTGTATATTCCTTACGTATTAATCGTGTTTTAATTCCTTGACCCTTGATCAAGACTTGATTTAATTTATAACTTACGTATACGTTACATATCAGTCATTTACATATATTCAGGCCTCCCACGCTCGCAGATTTACTGACTACTTGTATGTTGATTTATTACTTGTGAGTTGAAGTCCCAATATATTCCGTGATCAATCCATTTATATAATCGCTATTTACCTAGAACCTACGCCCAATTTTCCGAGTGCTCAGTGTAATTCCTAAAATCTCTATTCAGTAATCGCATATGAAATATATCTTATAGACGTGCTTTTATGTTCTTGTATATCTTGATGTTGTGATATTTCGAATACCGTGTTTAGGAATTCTTTCCTCCGTGCTTCGTGTCATTTCCATCCACCATACACTAATTGTATCTGTGTATTTTATTTACCTCGCCCTGTTTACCCGTTCAGGCCCGAACCTGGTACTGCCTGTTTTAAGTATCAATGAGTAGGACTTCGTCGCCTACGCCTATGTACTAAGTGTGCCTGTACATTTTATTTACCTCGCCCTGTTAACTAGTTCAGAAGCGAATCTGATATTGCGTTAAATGTCAATGAGCTAAACTTCGTCATTAGCGCTAATTTAATTACTAAGTACGATCTACCGATCGATATCTATTAGTCAATCAGTTCTCACTGTTTGAGATTAAAACTATAAGTATTCATTCAAGTCTGAGTCTTTTGGAACTCAGTTAGTATTTTGCTTATCTTCGTGTGTCATCTTAAGTACGAATATTGAAAATTATATATTGATTTAATTTATACCAACCAGTAGATCTATTAGAACTACCTTTTCACTCTTGTTAAATTTACGTTATTACTTTGCTTTATCTAAGAAAAATATAGAAACACGAATTCCTAAGTTCGGTTCGTTATCGTAGCATATGTTCAAGTAATATAATTCCGTAATAAGATATAACTTCCTTGAGAGCGATTTTGATACTTCTCAATTATTATAATTAATAATCTCAGCCTTTTCCTGTAAAGTAAATTAACATCGCACTGCAGCTAGGTTCATAGTTGCATTAACTAGAAAAAGTATTATTTACCATCTCAGTTCACTTGGTGACCTTCCCAGTGACCTGACCAGAGGGCAAGCTCACGCGGTCAGTTTTAAAAGGGTCAGCTGAGCCCCACGCGTAACTCACCTTGGCTCTTGTGACAGTATATTTATAACCTCAACTCTTATCATAGTCACCCTAGGATCATTATCTAGGGTATTGAAGTCTCTTTGAAAACGGAAGGTAGTCGCCTCTCATTTATTATTGCATTGAAGGTTAAAATTGATTTTTGTATATTATGTCTCTATGTATGTTTTCCACATGATCTGATTTAATGCTAGACTCTCACTATTGAGTTATTCTGGAATCAGTAACATTGTTCTGAAGTAAGGACAATATATATTTGTTACTATTGTGGGATCCTCCCTTATGATCCTGACCATTACCATAATCTTATGCTTATTAAATAAAACCTTTGTGTATGTTCTTCCTGGTGTTGTTATTGAGCATTATATTGAACCTTTGAATACCATTTTTACTTTATCTAGAACCTACTCGATACGTCCCTGTCAAGTATATTTAAGTCCATCAAACCAGAACTGGATTGTTTCACGGACTGTATCACGGGAAATAAGCTATCAATACCCGGCACAACAATTTTAATACCACAAATTTTTGTGATATATTTGAAGATAAATATGGAATCTATATGCTCTAAAGATCATATGAAAATTTGCTTTAACCCTCGGAAAAAACGGTCAATATACAGGAGACGCAACAATATAGGTAAAAAAATTCTAATGATAGTTTTGAGTTCCTATCATCATATGCTTCATTTCTATATACTTTTTATCCCCGGGGAAAAAAAAATCGTGGAATTTTTAATTTTTTTCTTGGGATTTTTTTTTCATTAACCTAACCAAAAAACCTAACCTAACCTAATCTAAATGTATTTGGGGGCTATTAGGTTAGCTTAGGTTAGGTTTTTTGGTTAGGTTAATGACAACAACAACAAAAATCCAAGAAAAAAAAAGAAAAAAAATCCCAAGATTTTTTTTTTTCCCCCGGGGATAAAAAATATATAGAAATGAAGCATATGATGATAGGAACCCAAAACTACCATTAGAAATTTGCTACCTATATTGTTGCATCTCCTGTATATTGACCGAAAAACCTAATAAAAAAGTATGGTAGGCCCACTAAAATGTCTTTCGTAACAAGGTTATTAAAATACCACAGGAACGAAAAACCTGAGAGCGAAACCTCCAACCCTAACGAGCCACAGGAACGAAAATCCTGAGAGCGAAACTCCCATCCCCAACGAGATCCCAGGCCCCTTTTCCATTCCCGATTTGGTCTCTCTCTCCCTCTCAATTCATTCCACATATTATATGTCTCTCAATCACAGTCTTCTAATATACAAACCACAATACTTTACTCACTGATATTCTTGATGTACCACCTAAGTATGTATTTAATTAGGTAACCACCATACAGGCTATAATACTTTCATTGTGTAGGTTCGAGGCGATCTAAGACACCTTAGCTTCCATTTCACACCAAATCAGATCGTGATTACGTCAGCCCTGTATTTAGTTATATAACAATCAGAGTCCCCCCAATTCTAGCAATTCTATGTCTCTAACCTCCCGTTGTTTTATCCACTAACTATAGATTCCCAACCTTTAACCATGACTCTATACACCCGATAACCCTATGCCAGTTATTGTATTGATTTAGGCCTGTTAATTCGGATAAACTCACTATGACCAATCTGCAGACGATTATCAGGAGAGATGCAGGAAAGCTACCTCGTATCTCCCTTTCCATGACGAGTATAGACATATGTACCCCCGTGCTCAGTCGCCCCCCCTTGCCTTGTTCTTCTAGTAACTAAGTGTATATAATATTAACCGGAGTATGCCACCAGTATTGATACGACATAGCGGCACTGTCCTTGTGTCGTATTGTGCCACGTGCATACCAACCCGGTTTCATCATCTTATTAGGACGACGGCTATAATGTCGTCATTCATGCATGTATTCAATCCTTAGGTAAATTATCTTTTATCCGCCATTGTGTTCATCTCTTCCATTTACTTTTCCACAATTGTTATACGTCTTCCAATCACCTCCTTTGTATCCACAATCCAAACTACTCTATTTTGCTTCGTGACCATATGCTCAGTGGTACCCTGTTTTGGGTCATCCTGTCCGCTTATCCTTCACGCCCCGCTGCACACACCACCCTACCTGTTCGATCGTAGGGAAATGCCACCCCTATGTCCAGCGCATTAAGGGTCACTATCCTAGGTCACGAGCGGCGCGGCGCCTAGCCTCAAACCACCCCTTTACAATTCACAACCCTCCCCCACCTCGCGTATCCACTACCCCTCGTGTCCTACACCTCTTACCCGCCGGACTCTACCTACATGATGATGAACATAAATACACCTTAATTTAATACACCCATGCCCTGTCCCTAAGTTAGGATATCAATATCAACATACCCTAAAATACCTTGTCTTGCCAGACTAAGTTTCTGAAGACCAACCGCCCCCATAAATCTATGTATGTTCTTCCATCCGAGAAGTAATATGTTAACCCCTAAAATACCTTGTCTTGCCAGACTAAGTTTCTGAAGACCAACCGCCCCCATAAATCTATGTATGTTCTTCCATCCGAGAAGTAATATGTTAACCCCCATGTCATAATTGATAAGAAACTATGATACCCAAGGGTACACCATTGTATATATAACCATTATTCCTGTAAGACCTAGACAGAGATAATGACTGAAGATGTAAGCCACCATGCAGTAACTCTAATTCTTACCCCAACCAGAGATTGTATAGATAACCCTTTTTTACCATTGTCTCGACACATATCTACCACGAAACAATAACAAAGTACCCCTACGAACTGCCGCTTTCTTTGGTCTATATTTCATAGAAAACGCAGTTCCCAGGGACAACTAGATCAGCAAGAAATTGTGTCAAATAATAGTGTCCATAACCCCTCGTATTGACGAGTAATAATACACCATGTTTTTCTCTACTTTTATCCACAGTCAAGCACACACCTACAGTTAACCTTCTCTTCCCCACAGCCCCACAGTCCACATGATTCTATCCTTTCCAGACTCATATACCACCACATATTGCTCATCCCCCGGTAGCGTTTGGCTAACATACCTTCCCTGTCATTAACCCCCAGGCTACGATACCAACTGTATTCTAATGCCACCCCTACGCCCAGAGACCTTAGGGTCAAACTTCCACGTAGCCCCCCTTAACCCTCTCCCTCTCGTTACCCCCCCACACTCCTCGACTCCCTTCCGACCTAGCCTCTCCAGCATACCCCCTGAATATCCTTAACTTTTCCGTTACTAACATTCAAACCTTTTGTATATATACTCCTATCCAGCCTACCTTTCCCCAGTAGGAAGGAACACCATTAGAACTTTACTAACCCTTTGCATGCCATCTATTCCCTCACAACCCATTCACAACCCTGTACCAAATGATCGTCAGTGCGAGGCTAGCCGCCTCGCCAGTGACTAACTTCTATTGCCATACTTCCAGATAAATGTGGCAGAGTTAGCAACCCAGTCTCCCCCACATCCAACAAACCATGCAATTAACAACCCAACCAATTAAACCAGCTGGTCAAGGCACCTTCGGTTTTAGTATTACGAACACCCACATCTGTCTCATAAACAGAGGGTTATTACAAACACTTGTAATATGGCAAGCCCCCAGCCACAGCTGCCCGGACGACCATCACAGAGAGAGGACGCGCACCTCCCCCTTTTCACCCACCCGAGGAGGGAGACCCCGACCCCTGCGGAGGTATACCTGACCCCTGTTTTGACTTCCGGGTCATTGCCAGGTAGCCCAGGAATTCTTCCTATCACTGAACTAACCATGTATAACTAACACCCTGACTAACCTCTATTAACCCACAATAACCCAGTAACCTTTCTTGCACACTTCAATAACCAAATTAGCACCTCAGCTATACCATAGAATGAAGACTGAACAATCTAAGAGAGACGCTCCTATCACAGCTGTCCCAATCCTCCTCGCAAAGTAGATCCAGTCTCTCTCCCCTAAATACTTCCAGTATAGCCAAAATAGTACCTCTTACTAAGGCTCAGTTATATCACATGATGAAGGCTCCATATAGCCATGTGCCACAACAGTAATCACCACCTTACCTAGTTCCCGTATCAATTGAGAGCTCAAATAAGTTCATCAAAACTCGAGATCCCTATGGGCTACAGGGTCCAAAACTGCCCCTATAAATCAAGCTCCAGCCCCCAGTAAAATCAGTTGAAAGATAGACACCAACCAGTGGTTGGTCACCAGAGTTGACCTCGAGCTCTATCATTGTTGGTTGCTGAGAATTGAGTTCCAGAGCCGGCAGACTCCGTGGCAGATTTGGATAGAAGGACCTGTCCACGTACTTGAGAACTCCCTACATATAGACCATCTGGACGGCCGCGGAACCAGTCGTTAGCCCCCAACATCACGGACGCAAGATAACCAGGACCAGACCAATCAAATACTACCCAAGATTCACTCTATCAGTACTACAGTGTTATAGTGCTATTTAGAGATTCACTTATTAATATTTCTATGAAGTGGCTATATCTTTGCCCCAGTATAATTCATATATAACCATTCCATTAGGAAGTGCTAAGCGTATCAGTGTTTATTAATTAACAGGCGATATTAACTCTCGTAATTACCCATGTATCCAGATATTATTACGTAGAATTGAAACCCTAGTGATATCTGAATGTTCGCCCACTGATTTGCATTCTATGTATTTCTGATACAAGAATATAAAACTTAGATCAGTACCCCCTGAGGTTACTAGAATTCCCGTGCTCTAAAATACGCGTGTCTAATCTAGTCTGTGAACTACTACTAGTGCATCAGAGCTACCAGTAATAAATCTAACAGTGAATATGAATCTATAAGTAACATTGATGGTCTCCAGTATATAAACTTGTGAATAAAGCCAGTGATCAGAAGATTAATACCTGAACGTTGGAAGTGGGAGACTAGGCTCCATCCAGATCGACTTATGCTAGTGTTGTTCAATTCTATCATTTGTCTTGCACGAGTATTCAGAAGTGTGTATATCAATAAACGTGATCGTGTGTCTTGTTACCGTGTGTTTATTTTGTGTTCTCTATTCCTCATACCTTGTTTTGTGCATGCAGCCTTCTATACCCAGTCAGTTAGAACTCACATTACCCAAGTTAATCCTGTAGAAAAACAGGGCATAACAGTTATCAATATAGGTTTGATTCCCGGAGGGAAATAGAGAAAACCTAATATTTAGTAGGGCCCCGCAGTCATTGACGATATTGCCTATTAATATAATAGTCTCCATTCAACACCCGCGTCAGCCATTTGAATTAACCGCCGCGGGAGGAACAGGAGTACAGCTTCATAAGTGCAACGCGTATTCTCTTATGGAATCGTCATTATGAATTGGGTACCCTACAGAAAAAACTCTGTTAAAAAAATAAAAAAATAAATTAACTTAATGTCTGTTATATTATGGCTTTCCATGTGTGAATTTCTTGTGCGTGGCTACCCGACGCCCGGTCCCCTAGCGGCCATTTCGTCCTTCAATGATATATCAAGATACCACAAAAGAAGACACGAATGGGAAGTGGGATGGATGGGAGGGTTTATATATCGTCAATGACTGCGGGGCCCTACTAAATATTAGGTTTTCTCTACTTCCCTCCGGGAATCAAACCTATAATTTAATAGTGGCCCCTTCGTCATTGACGATATTGCCTAGATTACCAAGACTGGAGGGGGACATTCGTGACCCAGCACACCACCAGCCATAGGTACTAACCAAGAATCCGTACAACATTTTAAGTGTCTATTGTGTACATACAATAGTTTAAAAAATAGAAAAAGAGGGCAAGCAGTGCATTACTTCAAAGAAGGTCTGCTTGTATGTGACTTGATTTCCGCTTGAAATCCTTCACATATTAAATGGGAACACTCTTGTACTCCCATACTTAGACCCAGTATTCCTTGGAATATGTTTGGCCTTTAAACTTATTAGTACATAGTTGCGACTAGGATAGATTTCTAAAAGAAGAGTTGAACGCAAACTTTGAATGCAACTAGTTTGCCTCATCTCACCGCTCGTGATTCGTGATCTTCTCACAGTCTCAGGCGGAGGGGTTGCGTACCCCTTGTTATATTTGATCGACTAGATACAACTGGTCGTATCTCACAATGAGATCTTAACCTAAAACAAAAGAAAAAACAAAATTATTGGCGAGCTGTATACTCAGCTCGCTTCATTAATATCACAGATCGTGACTTCCTTATAATTATCCGGCGGAGAGGTTCAAGGGGTCTATGGGCTTACCAGCACATCCCCCCCCCCCCCTTTTCCTTTCCCCTAAATTGCTAAGCCCCTGGACTAGCTAGACCCGCTGCCGTGATGCCACACCGGGCAGTTGTGGCTTATTCAGAGCCATATACAGGCATTGTGTCCAGACCCCACGGTTGGGAAAAAAAAAAAAAATAGTGCTAGTTATGCCCTCAATGGAAGGTTTTGCAAAACCTTAGGGGTAAAAAAATATAACTGGCTAAGTAAATAACAGCACTTTCGTGACCATCGGGAGGAACAGAACTCCGTCTTCTAAACTACTAACGAGGAAACATCCTCTACTTGGATTGTCCAATCATACTTGGAAAAAAACGAAAAGAACATTTTTCGTTGTTGCAAACACGTTCTCGGTCTGTTCTTGTCTGTTACTTACCTACGTACCACCTGTCCGGCGGGGTTGAAGGTTTTGGTCCTCCAGTACCCCCCCCCCCCTTTTTAAAAGCAGCTTACCACGAAGGTACCATACCTACAGACTCGTTGCCATACCAGGCCCATAGAGTGATTGGTCGAGCGAGAGAGAGAGGGAAGATAACCCATGAGAGGACCATGCTGGCTCGGCCGGGATGATCCCATTAACTTGCCTTAAGCACAGGCACCGGATATACCAAGCCGGAGGCTAGTTCGATGTTCGTAAACGCCGGGAGCCTGCCAAAATGTAGTCAAACGCACGGCCAATTAGTGGCCGTGAAGGTAGAGGAGAACGTATTACGGTCAATGGTAACGTGTCTATTGTACCTGGGATACTCCCGGGTCAATGCCTCCAATGCGATCCCCATTTCAAACTGGGTGGAGGGGAGAAGTGTGAACACTGACCGTAAAAGACACGTTACTCCACTTAGGAAACCTAAAAGGGGGGGGGAGAACCCCCTAGTTGCCGCGTAGGGCTTGTAAATTCATGCCTGAATTAATTTGAAAGGGAATGTGAGAGAGTCTGAAGTTTTCAGTTCGATCAGGTTCCACTATTTCTTATTAACACCACATCCTAGACTGACTGGTAAAGGGAAGGCGATCCTAACCAGCTTCCTATCTTGGAATTGGAAATGTCGGGCTTAGTTAGTCCCTGTGGAGCCAGAATTCATCTTGCATTCAAATATCGGGTCGTGCCCAAGGCTCGATTAGCGCCCAAAACTAGTGTTAAGCGCATTATTGCGGGTGTCGGGGACCAACTGGGGTGAAAAAACCGGAGGTACGTTTATTCCACCGTTTCCGGCGAACGCCGGGATGAGAAAACCAACTAATGGGAGAAGATGCTTTGAATTCCAAGTATTTTAGGTCACACAAAAAAATCCAACATTAGGTTCAACTGCCAGAAGGCTGCTCATACTGTCTTAAGGATGGGCGCCGGGATCTAGTGAAACCCAGTGGAGGTTCCACTGCCAGAAGGCTGTGTCTACTGTCTTAATGATGGCGCCGGGACATAGTGAAACCCGGCGGGCTTCCACCGTCGTGGACTTATACAAATAGTGAACCACCTATCCTCGTAGAAGAGGCGAGCCAGTCCCGAGGGGTTGATCACAGCAGGTATTGACTACCAACGTGGAGTCCTTGACGACTTGCCTAAATGAGCCATCTTAATCGAATGATTGGGATGGCCCTGCCGGTGCGTGGTCTAAATTAACTATCATACGACATGCATTACTGAGCCATCCCAGTTGAATTATTGGAATTGCTCAGACGGTGCTTGGTAGACCAGATAGACTAACGGCGTCTTGAAAACTGTATTGACCCCTATCTCGAGACTTTGGTAAAGTGAAACTCCGTGGAGTAGACAAAACTCCGATCCAGGGGCTGAATAACCCCCAAAAAAGCCTGTTACCGAATCTTCTCGGGAACTAACCTATCATAGGCAGACGATAAGACACGACAGAACAAACCGTGGAGCCGGGTCAACCTTAGAGCTATTTTGTAAGTGGCAAAGCCCTGTCACGCGTGTACTACTATACATAGCGGTACTCGCTCGTTTACCTCGAAGAGTCTACTCCTGGGACGTCCATCTTTCTGGGAATCCCTGGCTGTGACTCTCGATCAATAAGCGTCCTTAAGGTATAGAACTTGTAGTTGTGCCCTCATCAAGCGCCAACTGCGAGGGATTCCACCCTTGTACTTTTGTGATCTTAATCCAAGATGAAAACGAATCCCTAAAGTACCGAAATTAGGTATTTTTTAAAACTCATAAAAAAAAAAAAAAAAAAAACTTCTGTACGTACAGAACTATTTCCACTAACTGGTAGATACATAAGCATGGCCTGAGCCTATATCACGTCTTTACCTCTTGTAACTTAGTAGATTGAGTCAACTTGAAAGGAACGTCACCACTCTACAGTAACTTGTGCTAATATATGGAAACCAGCCGGGAAGCCACGGTATACCACCGGGTGCGTACGGCGGAGCGACATTTCGAAAACCTCTGTTAGCCAGGGTCCTGGACCGAAATATTATTATGTTTTGGGCGGTGAGATTGAATCTCGAAAAACCGGACCCAAATATCGTAATTGAAGTGACTCTTACGGATAAATTCGAAGATTTTAGCAAGGGGGACTTAGTAAAATGTTGTGCCTACTCCTATACAACCGGAATCTTAATGAAAAACGACTCGATAGTAAGCTTGGAGCAACCGACTGTCATTGTGTCGGGGAGGCAGACAGTGTCCGATCCACTGGCCCTACACTGATTCCAACCCATGGTATAACACCTTACCCTCTGGTCAGCTAGAAAACTTGTAGACTGCACCAGCTAATCATCTATCGCCGGGGGGCAAGCCCTAGGCAGTATTACTGTTTTAGTAGAGGTTTTTAAGTCGTCTCGACTGGCACTCGTACCATCTAAGTGGATAAGGTGGAAAACATACCGGAGGCATCTATCCTGACCGCTTGTCCGGCGGTCATTGCGGGTATATGCCGTCTCGCCTCAACCCTGTTTTATTAACCCGAAAACAAGCGTCCAAGCGAAAAATTTCTCTATTTCCCGCTTTGACATATTGACCGTGAAACACGGCATATGTAGGTCAAAAATTGAGGAGACATCTTGGTGTAGGAAAAAAATGGATAGCGCCCCAGACGATCGTTTGTACTCATTAATACGAGTCGATCTTCAAAAACCCCGGGGACTGATGCGACTTAGATCGCCTATCATTACGTGGTATTCCGACTGGAAGATAGTGAACTCCGGCGGGCCATGTCCCTAGAGTTTACAGTGGGTGATATTCCCACCAGTCTACCGAGCGTAAATTTCCGAAACCGTGTCTATGTATTCTTCCTCGATTCCTACCCATCCACCGGGGAAGTGGAGGAATTGAAGCTAGAGGTCATTGGGGTACTAAACTTGTGCCCCTGACCTGAAACCTACGTTTGCCTTACTGAGTCCGTAATGTACTGTTTTACTCCGCCAAAACAGGGGCGAACGCGCCGGAAGGAACGTTACTCCCCAAAAACAAACAAGACTCTGGTGGAGTCCAGTGGCCGGAGAAGAGCGAAAGGTCCGTTGGTTATACCGTGTTCATAAATGGTGACTAAAAGTCTGAGGGGTTAGACAAAGACTTGACCCTATAACCCGCCGTCATAAGTTGACGCCGGGTAGGAAAAAACACCATAACTGTGCTCGTCACATCTCCCCTTACCGGAGACGAACAGCGTCTAATGAAACCCAAGTATTTGAATTCTGATTGCCGTTCCGGGTTTGCAGGGCCCGATTGTCCACCGAGAAGGCCCTCACAGGGATTAGCCAATTAGAGTTATTGTCATAAATGTAGTGTTTGGGGGGCGTGCGAGGTAGTGAACCTGAACCTTTCCGGATGGTAGAACTAGGCTTGGAGACTTCCAGGTACCTATATCAAGAAGACAACCCGTAGATACAACGAACTTGGCGTCTACGAATATCCGTGTTATGTGTTCCACATAATGAAAGTACCATTCGAAACTCTACTTGGAAGACTTATGTCCCTAATTTACAGCTGAATAGATCCTAATTCATATTCGTTATCCGTAATATCTCATAGTTGTAACTATGATAGATCAACGAAAATAAGGTAAAAAACGTTGCACCATCTCACCAACTTTATTTAGGATAAGATAAAAACAAGCCGTCTTGCCGGCTTAGGTTCAGCTGAAAAATTGTGAGCCGTCTCGCCGGCATATCTGCATGACAATTATGAGCCGTATCACCGGCTTAATTAATCGTAGGGACCATTAAATGAGATACTAAGTGAGACCATCTTACCTTAGACTTAACTAGGAAGAAAGACTGACTTACCCTTTCTTGCGACCTCGGCTCTCTCCTGTCACTCGGGAGAGCGAGGGCCGCAGCTGGAAGTGTCCGATCTGTCGCCGGGGTGTCAATCTAGAACGGTGTCGGGCGAAGCCAGGTGGGTTCTTTTACCGGGGGGGGGGGGGGGGTTTGGGGTTTACCTCAACGTGGTCCTAGTAACTGCTAATGGACCATTGTTCAACTAAGTGTTGAGTATGTGTTGCATAGACACAACGATGACTATGACCTTGGGGAAATTTGCATTGAAAGTTAGCTTCTACAATCAATTTCCACTTTGTGGCATAGGAGGCAAATTTAGGTAAATATCGATCAAGGCTGCAAGGCCCGGATGATCTAGGAAAAAAACTCCCCCATTCCGCAAAAAGATCTACGCCCACCGGGCATTGCTGGGAAGTCCAGAGACAAACTTAGATCCATCCTGCACCAATCTCAGTGTGCAATTATCGGAATGTTAAAGCAAAAAACAGGTAAGCATGGCGGCCAAAGTGAAAAACTTGTAAAATGGAACTGAACCCCCCCCCCCCCCCCCTTACGGGGAACGGGATCGTCCTTTGCCATGCCGCTCAGGATGTGAAGAGATCTGGAAAGAAAATGTCAAGGAATCAATGCTCATAAGGATATCCTGAGAGGTGTTATACATCCTACCTCAAGTCCGCCGGAAAATTAGAAATAGCCACTACTATACACACTGGGGTTATTCGGTGTGGAACTGCTTACCTGTGACAAGTGTCACTGGCCCAAAAAACGTGTTTACAGAGTGTTTCCCTTCCGTGACTATTTCAAATAGTGCAAGCGTATTACTGCGCCTCTTCTACTATCAATGATGGCATATAGTCCGACCCACCTGACTGTATCGCCGCAGGGCGATTAAGCATTAGGACCAGGTTATATAGTATTTCCCACTTTGACGGTATCGCCGAGCGATTAAGTCTTGTTGCGTGAGGCTAACGTTCAGGGCGAGTTCCCTCGGCGGGCCGAATAAAAGGTTCCCTTTAGGAAGTAGCATATCCGCCGGGAGGTATGTGGTTCAGCACAACGCCGGGACATTTAGATAGTTCCTTAAATCTCTGCAAGAGTAGAAACCGGCGGCCCTGCTGAGAAAGCCGCCGGAGAAACAAACCCAAAATATTTCTAGGTATTGACTTCGCCGGGAAGTCAACCCCCCAAAAAACTCCCGCATACATGCACACCACGCCGGGACATTTGGATAGTTCCTTAACCCTTATTTAGCGGCGAGCAACATAAGTCGAGTTAAAAAAAGCTGGACTATGTGGCGGCGCTCGACATAACTCGAGTGGCAATTTCAGCACGTAATGTGGCTGAGAGAGAGAGACAAGTGGTGGCAGGAGACTAGCGAGCGTATGACTGCTCCAGACCACCGCGGCGAACCTACTGACACAAATCTCAGCTCCCTCCTCCCTCTCTCACTCGCTACATACTCAATTATGTACTGAAAGTACCGAATTACCTGCTTTTTGCACTCGCGTTGCACGGTTATTGCAAGAAAACTATCCATCATACAAGGATCGTTATGGTGTCATTCGAAAGCTCTGTTTATGCCCTTTCAGGGATAGGTACTTGTTTTACGTTCTGGGTCTTATTTAGGCATGAAAATGATCACGTAAACAGCCCTATTTTGGCTAAAAACACCCCGCTGTGCGGTACACATAAATAAACCGCATAGGCCGCTCGTAAGGTGTTAAACATCTGCAAGAGTAGAAACCGGCGGCCCTGCTGAGAAAGCCGCCGGAGAAACTAACCAAACGATTTCTAGAGGTGTTGACTTAGCCGGGAAATCAAATCACCCCCAAAAAACCCCACAAACAACAGGACGTCTCCCAAAGAAAAAAAAACTAGGAACATGTAAAGCAGACAAGCGTAACAACGGGGATAACATAGGCTATAATAAACACAGAGTAAATTTATAAACAATAAATATATCTCTAGCCTACACTGGAGATCCCTAACGAGGCTGGCCACGAGGCTCGACGAAACAAAACCTGGTAGAAACCATACGCTCCAACGAACTCGCAGGAGGAGCAGCACACAGATGCTCCGAAGAACCAGCAGCAACAGCAGCCACCACACGCTCCGAAGAACAGACAGCAGCAGCACGGGGAAGAGGGGCCCACGGAACGGAGCCCAAGTGCAGAAAACGGACTCCAGAAGGCACCGCACCTCGTGCGGCCACCCTTGAACCAGAGCATCTGCTAAAAATATAAATGCAACTGCCTCATAGCGATGGCCTGAAGCATAATCTTGTGGGAAGTTAGCCTCCTAACTAATCTATAAGAGAGCTAAGGTGCATAGAAGAAAACAAAAACAAACCTCATGGCGCGTCGAACCTGGTAGGCCTATACGTCGGCGCCTGTTACAATAGTACCCTATATTGAATTACACACTCCCTTCGGGCGTACCAATGGGGCAGCCTGTGCTAGCTAATCTAAAACCCTGTCCACTACACTTCAGATATATACAAATGAGCAAAGACTCACGAGAAGCGAGCGAACGTCGAATGAAGCTGGAGCACAAGGACCCCCATCCTCATGGTACGGCCGCTGGAGGGAGAAGGACGAGATGGCCGCTAGGGGACCGGGCGTCGGGTAGCCACGCACAAGAAATCCACACATGGAAAGCCATAATATAACAGACATTAAGTTAATTTCTCTATTTTATTTTTTACAGTTTTTCTGTAGGGTACCCGATTCCATAAGAGAATACGCGTTGCACTTATGAAGCTGTACTCCTGTTCCTCCTGTTCCAGTTATCGACAGCTCCAATGATCATATGAAAATGTGTTTTAACCCTCGGAAAAACCTAAGGATAAAATTGAAGACAACCCGGATACGAGCCCCATCGATAATTATCAGTGTTCTAGAAGTTTCATGGACGAAACTTTGTTGGTGTACAGTTGGTCAAAGTTCCAGCTGACCCACCCTCGCTCTGGGGCTCTCAGAATTATCTGGCAATACTGGTGTAGGAAGGAGGTGTGTCTTACAAAGATTGGGATTGGTATATCTGATTTCGGCTATATCATGGTTAGAACATATACTAAACAAGGGAAAGTAACTTAAGTAAGCCTATCTCAAATAAAAATGCATACATCGATATGTATGATCCCGAACATTCACCCAAAGTTCGTAGATTTGCTTAACCCCTCGGGCCCGGGCTCGCCATCCTAAGGACATTGTTGGGAGCCCGGGCGATCTGGCTGAAAAACGTCTTTAATAGGCTACCCCTATCTTTTTTATTTTAACTGCTAAAGAATTTCCACGCATCTCTAACGTAGTGCTGTTTTTTATCTGTAAACTGGCGTTGAGTAAAGCTCTCTAGGGCAACTGGTTCAGTTGTGATGACAATTTCCGTGGAGAGAGATTCGATGCAATGTTCACAATATCGGACCTTTGCAGACACTAATTTCGTCATAGCATACAAAAACAACATTGATCCGACGTCTCCTTCTTGGTTTCGGAGGTGCGGTGTTGCAAAGACAGGCTTTATTTACATACGTCGGATGCACGGCTTTCATAGCATGCTTAATAGGCTTTCAAGCTTACGGATTTTAAAATGACACCCGGGCTCCTGCCCATCTGCCGCTGTGTCATTTAAAAATGCTGCCCGGGCGGGAAGGGTTAAATATTCAAGTTATTATATCCACTGATTGGCAACACATATAAAACCTGCTGGCTGCCCCAACATATTTTACTTGATTTTATAAGAATATTTATTTCTGTTTTATTGGTGGCTGCTTAACCCTTCCCACACGGGGCCGCCCTCCTAAGGACGTTGTTGAGATCCGGGCGATATGGCCGAAAAACGTATTTAATAGGCTACCCGTATCTTTGTTATTTTAACTTCTAGAAAATTCCCACGCATCTCTAAACATACTGCGGTTTCCAATCTGTAGACTGGCGTTGAGTAGAGCTCTCTAAGTCAACTAGTTCAGTTGTGATGACGATTTCCGTGGAGAGAGTTTTGAGGCGATGTTAGCAATATGACACAGTTTTCAACACTAAATCTGCCTTAGCAGACCACACAACAACAAAGCTCCGACGTCTGCTTGCTTTCGGAGGTGCGCGCGTCGCCTTCGACCAGCTGTGTTTACATACGTCGGACGCACGGCTTTCAAAACAAGCTTAATAGGCTTTCAAGCTTACGGATTACAAGGGGACACCCGGGCTCCTGCCCATCTGCCGCGGTGTCCTTTTAAAATGCTGCCCGGGCGGGAAGGGTTAATGAAGGAGCATTTAGTCTTCATAACGTGAACATTACAGTCTAATTTGCAGTAATATACAGGACAGACACAGGTAACACATTAATGGCAAGTGGTATCCCTGCACCACTAAACCAGTATTGCCAGCTAATTCTGCGAGCCCCAGAGCAAGGGTGGGTCACCTGGAACTTTGACCAACCGTACATTTAATTTCCATCGCAAATTCACTATAAGTGAAGTACGAGAAACTGTTGGATTGTTCACTCATAAACAGGAAACGTGAGCTGGGTTTAGACCGTCACGCACCCTTAATTACCCTTCTGGCCCGGGCTCGCCCTCCTAAGGACGTACTGCGGTTTCCAATCTGTAGACTGGCGTTGAGTAGAGCTCTCTAAGTCAACTGGTTCAGTGGTGATGACGATTTCCGTGGAGAGAGTTTCGAGGCGATGTTAGCAATATGACACAATTTTCAACACTAATGTGACTAAATCTGTCTTAGCAGACCACACAACAACAAAGCTCCGACGTCTGCTTGCTTTAGGAGGTGCGCGCGTCGCCTCCGACCAGCTGTGTTTACATATGTCGGACGCGCGGTTTTCAAAACAAGCTTAATAGGCTTTCAAGCTTACGGATTTTAAAAGGACACCCGGGCTCCTGCCCATCTGCCACGGTTTCCTTTTAAAATGCTGCCCGGGCGGGAACGGGAAGGGTTAAACAGGGAACGTGAGCTGGGTTTATACCGGCGCGGGACTTGAGTTTAGCTTTAGGTTACAAGGTGAGATTTCAGGTTCAGTGACCCACCAAATAGGTGAGGGGGATCCCATATTCCGTCCTAAAGCAATTTTTGGCCCGAACGCTGCAATCCTGACTTTTCACCATTATTTGTTTTCGACCCTATTTTTTCTAGGTGACACAAGCGAAACTTCACTACATTTTCAACATTTTGTTAGACCCACTTCCCATGCTCTGAAAAATTTACAAAAAAAATTGACCCAGGTGGCCGGGAAAGCTCTTTCCAGTGCTCCCGTTCCCGTTCCGCTTAGCCAAATAGGGGAAGCTGGAGCGAAAGGTCTATGAAGATCATAACATATCTACTAGACCTTGTTTTGCCTTGTTTTGACAGAGGTCATCAAATATTTAATTCTTTGTTTTGACCCCTTTCCCTTAGGAATTTGGGCATGATTTTCGGATATGTTGCTCGGGGATATACATATAATATACATCTGCTCCTAGGTTTTTATCACAATCGGAAAGTGTTAACTGGGGGTAACCCTCATTTGATTTTCCGCCTCAAGGTGAGCAATCGCCCTGATTTAGGTATCATTGGGAGAAATGAAAAAAAAATTCTCCTAATGATTGTAAGGCAACAAGAATATGTGTACCCCCATTAACCTATAAAAAGCGAGCTGTGTGTAGTGAACACCACAGTTCTGGGCGGCAATATTAGGCTCCAATCCTGCCTATAATCGTAATTTTACGATACATATCATTATTACTTATTCATATGTGCCTATTTTACCTTCACTATGAAGATAGTAACCTGTAACAGCAATAAAACAAGTGGGAATATAATTTTTCTGGTCAAAATCGCGAATAGACATGGAGCGGCCCATTCATGAAATGTGGAGCACAGTGAGGCAACTCCTCCCCTCGCGAGCTCTGGAGCACGACTGAGAGTCCCACCCCGCAGTCTACCTCTTCCAGCGCACTCGCTAGGCACATAACCACAGCCTCCTACCAGCTTGCCAATGTTAGCATGAAAATATACCAATGAATTAGGGAATAACAGGGAAAATAAGTTATAATTAAAGGGGGGGGGGGAAGGAGGGGATGTGGAGGAGTGATATGAGGTATGGGAAGAAAAAAAAATTTAAGTGCTACTGGGGCCTTTTTAAAAAAAAAATTTAGGCCTTCCCTCTTAACCCGGGAACTGCGGGAAGACTCTTAAGAGTTCCCCCGGCGGACTGCGGGAAGACTCTTAAGAGTCAGAGAAAAAAAAATTAACTTTAAACATCGAAAAAAAAAAAAAAAAATTGTCCCTGGGCCATGCAAAATATCACTCCTCTACCTCCCCTCCTTCCCCATTTTCCTCCCCTCCTTCAGTTATCACCTATTTTCCCTGTTATTCCCTTATTCTGAGGTATATTTTCGTGCTAACATTAGCGAGTTGCAAGCAGGGCATTGTCAACACTGTTAGCAAGAGAGAGAGAGAGAGAGAGAGAGAGAGAGAGAGAGAGTATCGATCGACTGTGTCTCAGTGGCCTTGGGGGAAATTGGCGGGAAAGCAGGTTGCCTCACCCATACATTATATAACTCGCGGCCTGTATCTCCGATTTTGACCATCCAAACGCTGTTTTCACTCGTTTATTGTTGTTTCAGGTTAATACCTTTATAATCTACCCATAATAGGCGCATATGGATAAGTATTAATGCTATATATGGTAAAATGAATATTTTAGTGATGGAAACAGCTCAAATACGTCAGCACAGGCAGAGGTGTCTAATTACCCCCATGCACACTTCTTAGGTTAAGAGCTTTGCCGCCGTTGCCCAGTAAAACCTCTTATAGTACAGCAGCTAAGGGCCACATATCAAACCCATTGTGCAAAATGTGACAAAAGCATGAAAATTGGCACACATGTAGTTTAACATATGTACTTTCATATAAAGCTAGGTACCCATTGCTATCGTCATGGTTTCTAGCCGCCATCTTGGATTTCAAAATGGCCACCATGAAAATGTGTTTTACACTATATTTCAGCTTCTATTTAACCTAGAAACATTATTTTAGGGTCTAAACCAACATTATCAGGGCCAAGGAATTCATTTTTGCCATTATCAATGTCCTAAAATGACAGCCATGTTGATTTCCAAGTTGGCCGACTTGGACCCTTTCACGCACATATGACGCAGAGGTTGCCAGATAAGCAATAAGAAATAGAGTTCTCTCACTCTTATAATTACCTCTCCAAAATTAGTTTTCTGCCCACAGCTAACTCAAAGACGGTTGAAGTAACTAAACTAAAGGTTTCTAAATACCCCTGATGGTAACAAAGGTTTTTTAGTATCCCCAATAGGCTCAAAATCGCGTCATATGTCGGAGAGGGTTTAGAGCTTTCTCGCCGTTCCCGGGTTAAAAAAGGCGAGGAATTCATTGCTGTGGTCCTTTTCTTAAGAAAATCAATATGTGTTGAACTCACCCGTGAATTTTGTAATGGTGAGAAGGTTCAATACGGAATTTGTTTTCTTCAAAATTGACTGACAGTGTCAGCTTTCGAACAGCAGATTCTCCGAGTTAATTAACACATGTCTGGCTAATTTACATAGATCAATCATGATTCATGATCAGTATAGGGTGGGGAACCGATAAAATGGAAACCCAGATTCACAAATGAAGTCCGCAGGGTTTAGTCCGCCTCAATTTTCAAAAATTCGTACTCGGTCTCCTTTTGGAGCTAAGGCTGCCAAAAAATGCCAAGATTTTCTTCTCTTTGAGGTGCATCTGCACAAAATTTAAACGTGTGGTGAGTAGGGCTTTTTTTGAGGATTACAGATTGTTCAAAAGACCTTCAGTCCGCAGTGCGATCACCTTGACTGTACTAGGTTCCTAGGTAAACAAGTTAAGTTCGGGAAAAACTTCGGACTAAACCTTGCTCACTTTTTTAGCTGAAATTGAATGTATTTGTGGAACCAAAGAAGATATGTTAAATCTGATTGCATATATTGATTCAGCTTAAAAAATGCACTACATGAATGAATTATTTCGTTTTGCAAACTGCAGCATTATGCCAACTACTAATTGTTAGGTTAGGTTAGGTTCAAAATGACTCAACAGCTACATGAGTATGTTCATCCTGGAGAACTTTGCATGCTGATGACAACCTAAGTATTATTATTTCTCTACAAACAGTAGTTTTGGAGACAAACCAAATTATATATATATATATATATTTTTTTTTTGGGGGGGACTTAATATATGGGTGATTTCAATGCTACCCCTGGTAGTGATCTAAAATTGGTGAGCAAGGTTTAGTCCCTGCTTAAAGTGAGACTTCATCCTGTTACTTAAATGAGCTCACATTTAGTACACAATTCATGTCGGACTAAATTTGAGCAGTTTCAGGTACGGTAACAAAGTTTAGTCTCACTTTAACCTTGGAGCAGGGCCCTCTGCTGCAACACAATGCCGCCCTAGGGATGCAGGAGGTGCGGGGGCCACTAGGAGGAAAACATAAAAAAAAAGAAATCTGTCTCTACCACCACCGCGCCACCGCCACCACCACCACCATCGCCATCCGCCCCTGCCAGTGCAAGTGGGAGGAAAGTGAGTGGCAAGGCGAAAGCTAAGATAAAACTGCCTACCTCAGCTGACTCTACCCTTTCCTCCTCTGCCGCTGCCCCTGCCCATAAGACAACCAAGAGAATTAGGAACGCTAAACCCCTGACTCCATCAAAGTATGACGCCCTGCTCTTCCACTCTGACGAGGAAACTCAGACCTTTGACGACGACGATGATGCAAGGGAGATGGGGTGGGGAGTTGACAGTGACAGGGAGTCTGCGCACGAAGCGGGTGAGGAAGGGGTTTCGTGTGATGAGGAGAACAATGACAACCTGCTGTACAGGGACCACGACAGTGACATTTCTGACGGTGTCGCTGACGGGGTAGATGACCCACCTATCCCGGATGCCAACGTCCACAGATTTGTATGGTCTGACGGGGCCAATTTCCAACCTGATTTGCACCACTTTGATGCAAGTCAATCTGGGTCATCTGGAACTTGGCCCTGTGGGGATGATGCATAGGAAAGTTATTTTTTCCTCGCATTTTTCGATGTCAAGCTAATCACGTTCATTGTGGCCCGAACAAACGCCTACTGTAGGTGGGTAAAAGATAAAATTGACGTGATTTCTCCCCGGGCAAGAATATGAGCCTGGGTAGATACAACAGTGAAAGAATTTATGATTTTTTTGGCACTGTTGATGTTGATGCCTCATAATCAGAAAACATGTACTGCAACACTTTTGGAAACATGACGCCCTCATCGCCACCCCAGTTTTCAATAAATATATGAGCCGTGATAGGTTTGCATTGCTGCTAAGATTTATGCACTTCGCAGACGATGATAACCCTAACAAGGCTGATAGAATATGGAAAATTTGGGATGTTTTCACCACGTTGATGGAGAGGTACAAGAGACACTTTACCTCCTTCCACAACTTGGTGATTGATGAGTCACTCGTACTGTTCAAAGGTTGTCTAGTGTTCAAGCAGTACATCCCCCTGAAGAGGCATAGGTTTGGCATAAACTTGTTTGTGTTGTGCGATTGTGAGACCGGCATAGTGCTTGACATGATCGTCTATACAGGAACTGATATAGACGTGCCAAAAGTCGCTACCAATGACCCCTTGGGCATGTCTGGGGCCATTGTAAAGACAATTATGGAACCTTACATGGGCAAGGGGCACACATTGTACACCGATAATTGGCATACTTCTGCTCTCTGCCAGTATCTACATGACAACAAAACGGGGTCATGTGGAACTGTCAGATGCACCAGGAAGTTCATGCCCAAGTTCGTCGGTCAGCACATTCCACTTGATAACCCCTCGTCCAGTGACACCCCATCAGAAGACGAACTAGCCCAAGAACACCGCGAACGACGAGAACGGAGACGGCGAAGAAGAGGACAAGGAAAATTTAAGAAAGTGGAGAAGTCGGGAAAACCCTGGCAATCCAGTGGAAGGACAAGCGAGAAGTTCACCTGCTTTCAACTGTCCACACAGGTGCACAGGTTGACTCAGGTAAAGTCCACTACCATACGAAGAAACCCATCCAGAAACCTGACATGGTAGTGGACTATACCAAATTTATGCGCCTGGTTGACAAGTCTGACTGCCAACTTGCTGGCGTTGAGTGTCTGAGGAAGACTGTGAGATGGTACCACAATTTGTTCCTCCACCTCGTTAACATCACGATGCTCAACGCCTTCAACATGTGGCTGACATGCCAGTGATGAGGAAATAACCAAACCAATAATAATAGAACAACCTCACCCATCATGTCTAAATCTCCCTCAGAGCCAATACCAACCAAATCTTCAACTGCAAACAATACCTAGGCCTACATCCTCCTCTTATAAACCCTCAAAGACCTTCATGATTTGGTCAAGCATTTGCAGGCCCCTATAATTACATCTAGCGCATCTCCTTTTCCTTTGTATATATTTACTATTACACTTTTGTGCCAATCCTCGGGGATTTTCTCCTCTTAAATAATGGTGTTTATCATCTCAGTGACTAAGCTGACACCAGTCTCCCCAGAGGCTTTTATCATCTCAGCGACAATGTCAGAGCACCCTGGAGCTTTACCGTCCTTCATTTTATTGATTGCGTCGCTCACTACGGCTGGTGCTATCAAAGGAGGGGGTCCAGATATTGGTTTTTCGATACTAAGCTGTTCCTTATCCCATTCAAACTCTACATTTAGCAATCGTTCATAGTGGGACTTCCATGCTTCTCTGATTTCATCTTCTGCATACACAATCGTCCCATTATCGTTTCTAACACACTATTCACTGTTGATGAAGTTATGAAATGTAGGTGTTTTTTGTGTTGTGCGGAGTTTTGTTTCTTGTAAGATGGCAATGTGTATGTTGTGTTGTTTGATAAAGTGTGAAAGTTTGTGTTTCTTTGTGTTAATGCCATCTATGTTTAATTAAAGAATGTTGATGTTGTGTGTGCGGTTAATGTTGGGTGCTGCTGCACGGGGATGAGGTGGGGGCCAGGGTGGGGGTGAGGAGGAAGGAGATGGGTGAGGTGGTAATGGGGATGGGGATTGAGGTGTAGGAGATGAGGGTATGGATGGATTAGGTTGGGGTGCGATGTGAGGAATTAAAGATGTGGATGGTACAGAAAGGATTGGTGGGTTGGAAAGGAAAGGTGTGAGGGGTGTAGGTGAGGGGTTTGACTGTGAAAGGGAGGGGCATGTGGTACAGGTCCAAGTGTTTGTATTTTTTAGTGGCCCCTTCATCATTGAAAATGCGCCTTAACATTGTGTATGGCCAATCTTTGAACTCAGGCTTGCCTTTCAAACTACCCACCTAGGAGAGAACAAAATACGATTGCCACACATCGTGAGGGAAACGCTCTTAAATATAACAAAACCACTCACGGACTCGTCCTATGTGATGTGGGTACCACTACTAGAAAAAAGTAGTAAAAGATAATCAATAATAAATGAATTAAACATGATCCCTGCTATTACGCTTCTCAGGCTTCTGCTGTCTAATGTGCGCGTCGCCTCGGTCTCTCGGAGCACTCTTCGTCCTTATTCTCCTAGGCACCGACCATGTCGAACGTGCGTAGAGGTGTGCCCAGCCTCCTTCATTCGTCTCCTGCCCTCTAACTCGTGAGTCTTTTCTCATATGTACACGCTATATGCTGAGGTCAGCGTAGCTTATCGACTAGGATTAGGCTGTGTACACCTTTTTCCACTTGCGATTAGGAGACGGTTTTCCGGGTATTTGGAAAAAGGTTAGTTTTTGTTAGGAGGAGTCCTTGTTGTGATAGGGCAAGGCTCCCACGTGCGTGTTTTATTGTCCTAGTTCATTCTGATTTAGTTCTCTTTAGTCATGAGGCTTCTTTTAGTGATCCGGGGCCCGCTTTTCGGCCCGTTTAAGGGTGTTCTGCGGTTTTGTTTCTACACCACGAGGGCACGTGCGTTTTAGATTGTCTCACTTAGCCGAGGGGTCTAGCACGGAGCCATGACGCTGTTCATCTTACGCTTCCCGATTGAAATGTGTTGGGTTTGGAGGACTTCGCTGCTGTGCAGGTTTGTTACATCGATATAATAAGAACATAAGAACATAAGAACATAAGAAAATGGGAGTCTGCAGAAAGCCGATTGGCCTAAGCAAGGCAGATCCCTGTCCCACACAACCCCAATTACAAAGCCCAATTATAGGCTCAACACTCTAATACCCTGAGGATCATCTTACCAAAACAGTTAGAGATTAACGCAGGATTACGGGGGTCAGCAGAGCGCTGATTGGCCCAACCCTGCTGATCCCACTTCACACCCAACCCTTCTCGTCCATATGCTTATCCAATTTTATCTTAAAGCTCCCTATCGTTTTTAATCCCACTATAGCACTTGGTAGTCCATTCCACCCATCTACAACTCTGTTACCAAACCAATATTTGCCTATATCTTTTCTGAAACGAAATTTATCTAATTTGAAACCATTCGTACGAGTTCTTTCGCTATCACTGAGCTTTAGTACATTTGTCATGTCCCCTTTGTTAATCCCACTAACCCACTTGAACAACTCTATCATATCCCCTCTAACTCTGCGTCTCTCTAACGAATGTAAGCCTAATTTCTTCAACCTTTCTTTATACGGAAGATTTCTAATATTATGGATCATTTTTGTCATTCTACGTTGTACTCTCTCCAATGAATCTATGTCCATTCTGTAATAAGGACACCAACATTGAACAGCATAATCCATATGGGGTCTCACTAATGACAAGTAAAGTTTTAAGATAACATCAGCAGTTCTGTTACTCACACTCCTTGAGATGAACCCGAGAATCCTGTTTGCCTTGTTTCGAACGCTTATACACTGTTGTCTAGGCTTCAAATCATTGCTAACAAACACACCTAGATCTTTCTCACAATTCGAGTTTTCTAATTCCACATTAGCTAGTTTATATTTAACATTTGTATGCATCTTCCCTATCTTTAATACCTTGCAATTGTCAATGTTAAACTTCATCTGCCAATTTACTGACCATTCGTGTAAGGTATCTAGATCCCTTTGGAGGCACTCTATATCTCTATCTGAATCAATAATGATTGCTGTCACCTGCCCACTTCTAGCTGGCCTCCTGTAGGTTTGTTAGTTATAGCTAGGATGTGTTATTTATTGATTATTTAATTAATGTATAACTATGCCATAATGTGTGCATGTTGTGTTATCTAGTATCTGGGAGGTATGGCCCTTCCGGCGGGATTAATTAAGTGAGACTTGTGACAACGTGCCTCTAGTCGCTTCACGCGGTTTTCCCGCCGGGAAATTACCGGAAGAGCCTAGAGTAATGTTTATTTCAAGTTATCCTTGTTTGGCACAGGATAGGTTGGAATATCTCTGTTTTGTGTTGCCGGCGGTGGTAATTTTTCGGGAGGATGAAAATTTACTTCACGTATCTTGAGGGTCCCCCGGCTTGGCCGACGCCCTCACAACATTTCCGCCTCAAGGCCTAACAGAATACGTTCGTAGCTTGGAACTAATCAGAACGTTATCCTGGTGGTTTAAAGTGGGGAGCCACAACCGCCGGGAAAAACGGCTGAGCCGAATACGAACTCACCACTTCCTATCTTGAGCATCTCAGTAATCTGTGTAGCTTATATCATGGCGCTGTCCGCCGGGTTTGAATGGACAATAGATTCACTTAGTGTTGGACGCCGGAATCAGTTTATTCACTAAGATGGGATTAAGTCAGTGTTGGTCACTTAGGTAAGAAGTTATAACTCACGTAACATCTGGTATGCTACACAATACTCAGAAGTAGCATTTTTAAATGATACTTAACGTAAGGGAACCAAGATTGTACAGTATAGTGTTATTCAATTCTTTTTTCTCTTTCTCGTTAGAATTTTTATTTTAGCTTTTCCAGCCTAGCATCTCCCTATGAGCATTGATTCTTGAATTTTTCAACCCTCAGGTCTGCACCCTGGACGCCTAAGAGGATAAGCATTTCCCCCGGCGGGAGGGAGCCATGGATCCGAGTGGGTATACGTTTTGCTCTGGCTCTCAATGTGCAAACTTAGCTGTTATTGGACATAAATTCTGTGTAAAGTGTATTCCGTGCTTAGACAGATCTCGTGGTCGTTGGCTGGCCAAATCGTGTTCCCAGTGTTCAGTGCTTAGAAACGGTTTCCTTACTCACTCAGATGAGCAGCGTAAGACAATTTTGCTCCATATCCAATCTGCGTTCGTAACTTACTGCAAAATCGTAGCGCATAAATCTTTACAGCTGGATGATCCATTGTTAGAAGACTTATTAAAGAAAGTGCCTTCCGCTTATGTCGCCAGTAGCTCTAGTGCGAGAAAGAAAGTTACGCCTCATACCGATACACCCAGTACTCGAGATGCTCCCGCCCGCCATCCCAAACGACCCAGGACCTCTGACAGGACCTCGCCGGGAGTGTCTGCTCCACCTGCCCGGCGGGATAGGTCCCGCTCACCAATTGATGCTCCCAGGTCAACCTCCCCTCTTATTCAACAAGAGTCGAAAAAGCACCGTCCAGATTTCGCTGCCGCTCTAGCTAAGGGAGACGACAGGTCGAAGGACAAGAAGAAGCACTCTAAGAAGTCTTCGACGAAGAAGCCAGCTCAGCTGCCTCCCCCTAAGCCAGAACACACCCCATCTTCGTCGCGGCGAAATTCTTCACAGGACTCTGTCATCAGTGTAGTTGGCTCCACAAACCGGTTTACGATCCCCCACCGATCACGGCAAGACCCCCAAGTTATTCCGGTACTAGGGTTAGATCGCGGCAGCAGTACACTTTCAAGCCGTCACGAAGATACTTCCTCAGAACAATTTGAAGATTCATTCGTTGAGCCTATGGATACTTGTCCTATCCCAGATCTACGCTTGGAGGACCTTGCTCAGCCCGGCGTTCCTGTCACACAGACAAGAATATGTGACACTGCTGTCCGGGCTGGCGAGTCTCGGTTGGAGGCTTCACCAATTCAGGTTCAACCTCAAATTAATGTTCAGAGTCTTCCAGTCACAGTCACCCAGCGGTTCCCACTTCGGGTCCCTCGGCTATGTTGCCCTCCCATATTAAATTGTTCTCAGACCTAATTCCGCCCCCCCCCCCCCCTCCCTTGATCATTCGATACCATCTAAGAAGGGGCCTATGCCTCTTTTATAAGGTTCCGATACATCCTGGACAGTTCTTACGCCCACTCGCCCAGAGGTCGCGCAACCGACAGTAGCAGGTGAGAGCCCGGTACCGGATCATTGGGTTGTAGAGATGAGTGAAGCTAAGAAGTTAAGGGCTAAGAATCAATCAGGTGATGTTTTAGATGTTGTAATCAAAGCTATCCACAATCTTTATAATCCTGAATATTTTGTCTATGCACAATCCCCGGCACTGCCCCCAGCTTTAACTGGAAAATTATTTTCTGATTGGAACAAGTCTGCCGGTTTGAATGATGTCAAAACTTGATTAGGTATGACCCCAGAGTTAAAAACAGCCCCTTTTCGAGATGATTCAGGTACCTCAGTTATCCATATAGAGGGTGGGGAGTCAGGGCCGTGGGTTGTGTGGGGACAGGAAGCCCAGCTGTATGCCAGCACCATTACTAACTAGTAAGAGCAGTCACCAGCTCCCGCCGGAAGATCACCATTAGTTCTCCATGCCCGTTGGCAAGGCGGAAGGGACACCACAAAACATTTTAGACTTTTTGGGGGCCCCTAAATTATCTTTATGTCAGTTAGTAGAACCTAAAACATTTTAGACTTTTTGGGGGCCCCTAAATTATCTTTATGTCAGTTAGTAGAACCTTTTTGTTCCCCTACTCGAGTGCAAATAGATAAGGATTTCAAAATAAGGCAGAAAGCCTGGAGGTTGGCGTCCCAATACTTGCTCAGCCGCTAACTTGCGGCTTCTTTAGCCAGGACAACTGAGTCGGTTACGGACGCTAGCACCCATAAGGCACTATCGCTTACTAGGCGTTTCTTGTTCCAGAACTCCGTTCAGTCCTTAGGCGATACCCGCACGGCTCTCTTAGAGGCGGTGAGGGTGCGTCAAGATCTGCGGGTCTATCTGGTAAAGAGACTCCCGGTGGAGATAGGTAGAAGGTTAATTTTATCTGATGTGTTCAGTAAAACCCTTGCATCCACAGATGCCTGGCGCACCATTAATTGCCTATTAGACTCTCACAATGCCACTGCTTCCAAGTCGAAGAGTGAGCCTGCATTTAAACATAAATACAGCAAGAGTTCCTTTCGTGGGCAGTCCCAGTCAAATCAGTCATCCAGGACTCACACAACACCTGGAAGCAGTGGCACACCTAGTGGTTGCGGTCAGTTCAGGGGTAGAGGGAGATGGTTCAGGGGACAGTCAAGGGGTAAACCTAGCAGCAATGATAGCAAAGCCTCTCATCCCAATAACACTAAGTCAGAGTCACAACCCTCCCAATAAAATAACTGAGACACCACACAGCTCTCTCACTCTCGTGCCAATGGGGACGCCCGTCCTAACTAATCTAAACCTATTCTAGAACATCTTGGATAAATACAAATGAGCGAAAGACTCACTAAAAGACGAAAGAATGCAGAATGTAGAGAGGACGGACAGCGCGTCCACTCGGCATGACCACAGGGAGAGGAAGACCGCTATGGCGCTGGGCAGATCAGCGTCTTGGATAAATTCCGCACGGGAAGACATCCACAAGTATGGGAAGCTTGATTATAGCAATTCTTAAGTTAATTTTTCTTTTTATTATTTACGAAGTTTTTTCGTAGTGAGCACCCGATCATAGGGACGATTCCGTAAGAGAATTAAGTGTACCCTTACGACGTAGCCGCTTTTCTTCCTGTGGCGGTTGTTTCAAACGAGCTGACGCAAGGGCTTGAAAGAGTGCTATATTATGTAAAATAGCCATATCGTCAATGATGAAGGGGCTACTAATAAATTATAGATTATACCCCACCCCCCTCTTCCTCCCTCAACTTGGCCTTTTATATTGCACAGGTTATAGCAGTTCAGGGGTTAAGGGGAGGCAGTTGGTTTTACGGGTCCTCCTCCTCCCTCATGTTTAGCCCTATTAGTCATGAGGCTTCAAGACATTCGCCCCATTAGTTTGGTGATTTTCAGACCTTTTGCCCCATTTCTTTGCCAATATTAAGACCTTTTGTGCCATTTAGGTGTCAATTTTTGTCCTGGCGAGCGACAGCGAGCCTTTATTTTAAAAAGGAATCGGCCTTCAGCCGAAACATTTTTCTACCGAAAAATGTACAGATTTATATCGAAGGGGGTCTTGTGTGTGTTTTTTTAAGTTTGATAGAGGTTTAGAGAGAAAACTAAACCCCCTCCTTAAACCATTGAGCCGAACCAGTAAATTATGCTGCACAATACTGTCTGAGATGCCTTACACACCAAAGCCTTTATTCTTCTACCAACATTTCTGGGACCTTAGCCAGCCGGTTGGTCTAGTGGATAGCGTCTTGACTTCCTACCCAGGAGTCGGCCGTTCTCACTGAGATACTGAAGAAACAAAAAGTCTCCCATCATTAAGCAAAGAAAATGTCAAAAGACAAGGGACAAACTAAAACAAAGTCAAGAAAGAAAATGAGAAAAGATAGTCATCATAGAAAACGTTCTTCCAACACCAGTCGAGGGGAAACTAAACTGAAACCTGCCAACACCACGATCATATCTAAGAAAGAGAAATTGCCGCAAACTACCCAACACCCCACCGACAGAAAGGATAAGAAAGCTACGACAACAGGAGGAGAGAAGACGGAGCAACAAGAAAGCACGCTCAAGGAGACAACGCGTGGGTACATGTCATATTTATAACATATTATGTGGTACCAACATTGTAAAATGCTAACTGAATAAATATTATTATTATTAAAGGGAAGCGCGAGTAGCCACCATCCGTATAGAATGTCCGCCCACACCAGGAAAAACTATTCCACACAGCAGCCCAAGAGAAGAAAGGTCGTGTTCAGCCAAAAGGAAGAAGACTCCAGCTACCAACAAAAATATTAATGATGAACATATACATTGTCTTGGTACTGTTAACTTATCCTAATTATGCTATCCTACTAGACTACCAATAGCTAGAATATCTGTATTATATTTCCTGTGCAATTAGTCTAAGTCCTGTATTATTACCCTTATATAATGATAAACAATACATTGTCCTTTTGTGTATACTGTACTATATTAATAATGGCCAAGACGCTGTCTCTCCATTATTAATGTAGGGATTGCCAGCATGACATACCCTTAACCTATGCTAATATTAATTAAAATGCCCCAGAACGAGAAGCCCATCACAGAAGCCACGAGCGAACATCACGTACACAGAAACACCCGAAAGAAAGGTCCACAGAACGAAAGGACCAGCGGACCGAGCCAACCAATTCCGACAGGCCCAAGCCCGCAGGGCTAAGCAGCTCCAAACCACACATACCTACCCCTTCTAAACTGACCGTCTTCCACACCTCACATACACTACCCCTCGTGTCCTACACCTCTACCTACATGATGACGAACATAAATACATCTTAAAGTTAATACACCCATGCTCTGTCCCTAACTTAAGATATTAATATCAACATACCCTAACATACCTTGGCTTGCCAGACTAAGTTTCTGAAGATCAATCGCCCCCATAAATCTATGTATTCAATCCTTAGGTTAAGTATTAATATCAACATACCCTAAAATACCTTGTCTTGCCAGACTAAGTTTCTGAAGACCAATCGCCCCCATAAATCTATGTATGCAATCCTTAGGTTAAGTATTAATATCAACATACCCTAAAATACCTTGTCTTGCCAGACTGTTTCTGAAGACCAATCGCCCCCCTAGATCTATGTATTCAATCCTTAGGTTAATTATCTTTATCCGCCATTGTGTTCATCTTTTCCATTTACTTTTCCACAATTGTTATACGTCTTCCACTCACCTCCTTCGTATCCACAGTCCACACTACTCCAATTTGCTTCGTGTCTTACACCTCTTACCCGCCCGACTCTACCTACAGGATGATGAACAGGAATATATATTCATATTAAAAACACCCATGCCCTGTCCCTCGGTTGAGCCAATGCCAACCAAAGCTGACAGCCATATATTTATTAGTGGCCCCTCCATCATTGACGAACATGCCTATTACATAAGGCATCCTCTTCAAACACTAATCCGCCGTAGTTTTGAATCTACCGCGCAGAGCATTTAAAATCTGAGGAGCCTTCATCATGAGCGCACGCGACCTCACTCATGGCTTCAGTCATTATGAATTGGGTTCTCACTACGAAAAAACTTCGTAAAAAATAAAAACAAAAATAAAATAAGAATAAAATAAGAATAACTATCCAATAAGCTTTCCATCATATCGTGGATGTACTTGTGTGGATCTTTGACCAGACGCTGATTCAGGCGTCATTCTTCCTTCTCTGCTCTGCGCTCAACCTGCCCGGACGTGTCTCCCCACGCTCCGCTGGTTCCGCATTTGCTGCGTCCCTAGTGATTTTTTTCTCATTTGTTTACTCCGGGATGTATCGAGTAAGGTTAGGATATGTGTAGCAGGAGTCCTGGGCTGGTTGCCCGCAGTGCAGTGTATTTTGGGTCGTGTGTTTGGGGCATCTATTTCGGATGTACCCTCGTGGTCCTGTTGTGGACATGTGATCTTTTCACAGTTGAGTTAGCTTGTGATGCAGGCGGCTTTCATTACGCGTTATTTTATGCTGCCTCTTATCGTTCTGATGAGGTAAGCTGTGCTTCTGATGTTCCCAGCGTATTTTTCTTCACTTAGTGAAGTTTTTTCTGGGTCCCGAGTCAGTCTTTCCTTAGTCGGAAGTCTTTACTACAGTGGTGTGTTGGCGGTGGTTCCTGTTGTTATATTTCCAGTGTTTTTGTTTATATTTCAACTTTTCGTATGCCGTCTGCTTAGGCCTAGCCAGCCGCTCATAGCTTTGCCACATGTACAAGTGTTATTGTTTATTTATAAATATGTCCTACTGTGTCATGTGTATCCTGGTTTAGTTGTGTATTGGCTAATTCCACGGACTATGTTTGTTTCCTGGATTAGTTGTGTATTGGCTAAATCCACGGATTATTGTGTGGGCCCTGGGCTAGTCGTGCTTGGCTTATTCCCAGGTCCGTTGTGCGTTCAGTTGGTTTCTGAACGGGGTGGGTTACTTTCCAGCGGGTTTTTCTCGGTTTCACCATGAAAAAACCCGGCCGAGAGCCGTGTTGGGCCACGCGTGGTATCAACACAGGCTTGTGTCCCCGGCGAGGAGGTGTCTGTGGCTCTCCAGAACTGCGTCTCTGTGTTGGTGCCTGTTTCAGGCTCCCTATGATCCCCGGCGGTCTGGCTGTACCCATCTAACTTTGTTCATGCGGACAGATGTTATGAAGTTTTTCTACCCGGTTTTACAAACCACATAGAACAAACCTAGCTGTTGATTGAGGGCTTTCCTCCCCGGCGATCTTTTACAAAGAAGTGGGGACAGGAACTTATGGTTTACATCTCACCCGGCGGGTGCACCTTGGTAGGGTGGGATGAACGTCTTGGTCATTCAATTTCGTTAACCGATCCATTTTAAGTGGTACTTTGGGTATCTCCGCCTTCAGCCGGACAGCGATCGAAGGCTCAATTAGGTTTAACATCTTTTTACAAATTTATCACACCCGGCGGGTGCTCCTGGGAGGAGGAAATAAGGAATTTACAATTCCATATAGTTAACCAGTTAATTGAGAGATACGTTAATGTATCGCCGCCTTCAAACTTACGGCGATCCTTTGTGACAATTCGTTAGAAATCAGATCTCGTATCAGCCTGCCCTGTGTTATTCTGCTAAATAATTCTGGTGCCAGCATCTTTGTGGGGGGTTGTTTTTCAAATATTGAATCTTCAGACAGTCACCACCAGAAAGACTATGTTATAAATGCCATACTAGTCCTTTATATTATGTCAGAGGGTATTCTTAACTTTCTTAGGACATGTTTCGATATGCGAAATCTTTATAGGATCCCGCCGCGTAGCGAGCTGTGATCGTGGTGACATTAAGGCTCGTTACCCGGCGAGTTAGTGACACAGTGGTGTGTGTGTGTGTATGCGATCATGTTGGGTTAACCTTATGAGCATTAACTCCTGGAAATTTTCTTTTTTTCCAGAGCTGGGCCCCGGCGGACCAATACAGACCCTGCAGTAGTTTCCCACCAGTCTCTGTCATGGCTACCTTTGCCCCAGTTTTTGCTTTATGCATTACCCCTACCTGTGCCGGTATCCCTATTTTTGCGCACACTCTTTGCATCAAGTGTGTTAAATGTCTAGACCGTTCAAGGGGTCTGTGGGTGACGCGCAAATGTTCATTTTGCTCCCAATTAAGTGTCAAAGTCCTCTGCGATAATGATAAGACTGCAGCGGTCGCCTTACGAGAGGTTAGGCAACAGATGGCAGCATATACTACGATTGTGGCTCATAAGTCACTTCAATGTGACAACGTCCCTCTTTGGGATAGGCTTCTTGTTGAGCACCCTCCCCCTAAACGTCCCTCTCGAGTAACTAGTCGTAAGCCGGCAGAGACTGGTCAAGTTTCTGTGTCTGCCCCTACTGCTACTGCGAAACGTCGACGGGAGCCTACACCCCCGGCGGCAGCCTCCTCGTCCCGGGAGAGATCTCGGTCTAGGTCACCTCTCAGACACCAGCCATCTAGTCTTGCCTCTTCACCATCGAGTAAGAAGAGTAAGACAGAAAGTTCCACCAGTGGTCACGGCGATAAATCTTATAAATCGAAGAGTAGTTCACGGTCACACCGCAGCCATAAATCTTCAAAGAGGGATTCCCATGATAAAAAGGCCTCACGACATTCACCAGTTTCTAGTGCTTCTCATCGTACCTCTACCCCAGACAGAGTTGGTGTTCGGGCTCAAGGGTCCAGTATAGTGCCTGTACCTAAAGATGATTTACCCATTAACATTTTAACCCTGGAATTAGATAATTCAGGGGGCTCAGGGGTTGAGAGTGTTGCGGACTCCCAAGGGAGTGTAGGCCAAGGCCTAGGTGTTTGGCGTTATTCTCAGCCATGACCTGACCACCCACTTCCGGCTCAAACTATTCACACAGTGGCTGACGTCCACCGGGACGCGGCGATCCCATCCTCTATCCCTGACTTATCTTGGCAACAAGGTGATACCCCAGCTTCGGCGGGCTCTTCTCAGGAGGAACAGGATAAAAAAGACGAGGTTTCAATTATCTCCGATATGGAAGGGCAAGAGTCAGGTTCAGGCTTAGACGCCGCACAAGATCTTAATGATTCCCTAGTTAGTACATCATCAAGTCAATTTGTCACTGCACAGGAAATTGATGGGCTACTCAGTAATGCTTTATCAAAAAAATTTAGCCAACAGCAGGAAACTCCCACAGTGGACTTGGGAGCTCCCACGACAAGCTCTACGGTACGGCCTCTGATGACTTCTATTGCTTTAACTCAGATCCCTCACCCTCCCCCTCTGTCACCATCAGTGGTTACTAGGCCTGCTACGGCGGCATTGACCACTTCCAATGTAAGGGTGATAACGGATGTCAATCCACCCCCCTAGACAGAGCGCCTCTCAGAAAGGTGGCTATGCCCTTGCTTTACGGACCAGACGAGTCATGGGTCCTTTTGACCCCCACTAAACCAGAGATTGCCCAACCTACCTTGTCAGGGGAACTCCCAGTACCGCGTGAGTGGGTCATCCAGGGCAATAAATCTAGAAAATTAAGGGCCTTGGATACTTTAGGCAAGGTACTAGATGTCAACATCAAGGCTATACCTAGTTATTATCACCAAGATTATTTTGTGTATGCTGCTAAGCCGGCTTTACCCTCTGCCTCAGCTTCAAAACTTTTTTCAGACTGGTCTAAGCATGACGGATTTAATGACATTAAGACTCTGTCAGCTCTCACTCCAGAACTCGATTTGCTAAGCGTCACAGACACAGCAGCTAATCCAGTCTTGAAGGTGGGGCAGTTGGGTCCAGGACCTTGGGTGGAATGGGAGGCAGAGGCTCAAAACTTTGCGACCACATTTACTTCCAAAACTTCCCACCAGATCCCTCAAGATACTCATTCTTGGTTCTCCATGCCAGTGTGTTCTGCCGGCGGAGTCCCTTCAGCCTTGTTTGCTTTCTTAGCTGCCCCTAAAATTAATCTCTGTGAGCTAAAAGAACCTTTCACTACCCCTACCTCAACTCACCTAGAACGAGAATTTAGGCTAAGGGGAAAAGCTTTTCGCCTGTTCTCTCAATACATAGTGTCTCAACAGGTCAAAGAGGACGCGGCTATAATAAGCCAGGTCAGGGCCCGTCTTCAGCCAACGCCAGCCAGCCGGCGAAGCGTCCACCACCACCAACTCCACCACCATCAAAAAACTAAAGTCTCTCTCACTCCCGGTGCCAGTCTTAAGGCCGGCGGATCCGAGGGTAGTACAGCCGGCGAACCCTTGTCTGCTAACTGGGTCGTTCCGAACGTGTCACCAAGCGTGGCCGTTAAAAACTTGGTCACGGATGGTGGCACGCAAAGGCATCACTTGGCAGTGGCTCCGGCGACCTCGCTTACGTCAGCCGACAACGGCGAATTTTGTTTCATTAGAGGTGGAGTCACTGGTCCAGGAAACGATGGCCAAGAATGTCATCATCCCGGTCCCCCCAAATTACCCTGTATTCACGTCCAAGCTATTTTTGGTTCCCAAAAGGGACAGTGTTCAGATGAGACCAGTCGTAGACCTGTCTTATCTGAACCTTCACATTCACAACGAGTCATTCCGTATGTTAACAGTACACCAAATCAGGCTAACATTTCCGCCGGGAGGTTGGATGTGTTCCCTAGACCTGACAGACGCTTATTGGCACGTATCGGTAAAGAAAAGGTTTCAAAGGTTTCTGGCCTTACGGATCAGGCACCAAAATTTTGTTTTTCAAAGGATGCCATTCGGTTTGAACCTGGCACCTCGATTATTCACGAAGTTAGTCCGGCAAGCCCTGATGCCGTTATTAAAGCAAGGAATCAGAGTGTTGTGGTACCTAGACGACTGGCTGGTGGTGGCAGAGACAGAGCAATTATGCATCAAACATGTCAACATAATTTTAAATCATGTCAAATCTCTAGGGTTCAAGGTAAATCTGGTAAAGTCAAACCTTGTTCCCTCATGAGTAATTCAGTGGATAGGGCTGGTCTGGGACACAGCTGCTCTCACTCTGAGTCAGAGTGTGGACAATCGCAACAGGTTTCGCAGGAAACTGTTCAGGCTTCTTCACAGTCTGACTACGACGCGAAGGGTCTGGGAGTCTCTGGTCGGCTCTCTCAACTGGATTCAACTAACTGTAATATTGGGCCGGTTGAAAGTAAAACGTTTAATATTGGAAGGCAACAAATATTTCCCACTCTTACCGGCGGGAAAGTTATGGCCCATCCCAAAATTAATCCACACCTTACTAGCGGTCTGGGCGAAGAGGGAAACGTTGCACTCAATAATGTCATGGACCTCTCCTCCGCCAACAGTATGGGTAGACACGGATGCGTCAGGCAAAATAGGTTGGGGATTTCAGTCAAATCAGGGGCACCAGGGTCAGGGGCTTTGGTCCCACTTAGAAATCTCCCACATCAATGTCAAAGAATTACTAGTCCCCTTGTATTTCCTTCAGACTCACGGCCCTGCGTTAAGGGGCAAGTCGGTGGCCTTCAGAATGGACAATCTGAACGCAGTTCATTGTATTCAGAAACAAGGGTCAACGAGGTCAAGGAAGTTGCTAAACGTGTCAGAAGAGATTTTTACTCTAGCCAACAGACTAGACATTTATCTTCACGCATCTTATCTCCCAGGCGTAGCAAACGTCTGGGCAGACGCTCTGTCCCGGAGACAGAGCACGACAGTAGAATGGGAGCTCAAGCAACCCATTTTCAACCAAATGATTGCAGAGCTCTACCATCCACAAGTGGATCTGTTTGCGTCCGAGGAGACTCGCAAGCTCCCTCTATACCTCACCCGCCGGACGAAGATGCCGGCAGGGGGGCCGGACGCTCTGGTGACAGACTGGAACAGATGGAGCTCCATCTATCTGTTTCCGCCGCCAGATGCGTCACTAATGTGCCACGTAGTGAACAAACTACGAGATTATCGAGGCTTAGTCTCGCTAGTCGCGCCCCTGTGGCCGGCGCAGTTGTGGTACCAGCAATTAAAGACGTGGTGCCCGCACCCGGTGTCGCTCCCGGTCGGGTATTTCCACTTAGACACGATTGGCAACCTAGCGACCTCGCTGACTTTTGCATTATGGACATTCAGGAGGCCAAGTGGCTAGCACCATACGGTAGAGAGGTGACCAATAAATTATTAAATCAATATACTCAGTCTACGAAACGACAGTATCAATCACATTGGCAAACCTTTAAGTCTTGGATCATTAGAACAAAACAGACTGTGCCGTCGGTAGCTTTAGTTTTCAATTATCTGTTTGAGCAGAAACGTTTATCTGTGGTAACGTTAAAAAATCACTTAACTGCGATTAGAGTGCCCTTTTTGGACCTTACAGGTCTCTCCATACCGGTAGCGGAGGAAACAGGTTTTATGAGGGCATGTTTTAAACTCCGCCCACCTCCCCGTCAGCTCATGCCTACTTGGTCTCTGGACAAGGCATTGTCTTTACTTCACTCTCGTCTGTACCAAAATACTGCAGATTTTGCATTACTCTTAAAAAAGGCTGTATTCCTTTTGGCTTTGGCCACCGGGAACAGAGTGTCTGAGCTGGCGGCGATGAGCAACACACCTAATTGCCTTAGGTTTGGTAGACTTAATGAATGTATTCACATTGCACCTTCCCCGGGATTTGTAGCCAAGAATGAGCACAGTGCACACGTGTTTTCTGAGTTCACTGTGCCGGCGTTAAAAAGGGGAAAGGTGCACCATAATCTATGTCCAGTGCAGGCTCTAACCAAATATTTGAGAGTGGCTCCTCTCAACCCCCAAGGTGCTTTATGGGTAGCGAGTACGGGTAAACGCTTACTGAAACGGAGATTAGCGTCTCTTCTGGTCGAAGTCATTAAAGAGAGTAATCCCGGCGTTGTGGGTAGGGCCCACGATTTACGCAAATGGGCGGCCTCTTTACGTTTCCTGAAGAATTTTTCAGTAGAAGATATTGCGTCCACACAGTTGTGGGCGTCTAATCATACGTTTTTGACTAGATACTTGTCAGTTGCTCTGGACAAACCTTCCTTACCATGTATAGCTTTAAGCCCTACTGTCACTTTTGTTTAATTTCAAGGAAAAGGGAGGGGGGGGGGGGGGGGGTGCAGTCAGTGTAACATAGGACACCCTAGACCCCGCCAGAGTATAAGAGCTGTGATACAATTAGGGTTAATGTGATATGAAAATTTCTCTGCGAGAAATTGTGCTAGTACAATGTTAGTACAAAACAATGGAGTTGTTATAGTAGTTTTAGCTGTGAAAGCAATTTAGTATTAAACAGTGGAGATTTTTTGCAAATTATTTTTCACGAATATTATGGGGTTTATTATGTGCACATGTAAACTTATAACTTGTTATTTTTTGTCACCACTCGTTGAGTGGGGTGCCTTGGTAACTACAGATCTGTTCACAGAATCTCCAGAGTTACCCCCTTTTTTGTCAAGCAGGCTTCTTTGAAGCACGCACCTGCTTGAACCCCCTTTTTTGTATTTATATGGTCTGCGCCGTAATTAAATATATTTTTTCAAAGTAAGAATACTATGTGGTTGTTTGATTATCTGCTTTGCTAGAGTTATGATATGATTACGAATGTCCCCCTCCAGTCTTAGAAATCAGGCATGTTCGTCAATGATGGAGGGGCCACTAATAAATTATAGGTTTGACTCCTGTAAGGAGATTAAGAAAACCTAATATTTAGTAGTGGCCCCGTAATCATTGACGACTGGGGCCCTCCCGACCGTCCCCTTCCCATTCGTTGATGTATTAAGGATTTTGGTTTACTTGATATGTCAGTGAAGGAAGAATGACGCCTGAATCAGCGTCTGGTCAAAGATCCACACAAGTACATCCACGATATGATGGAAAGCTTATTGGATAGTTATTCTTATTTTCTTTTTGTTTTTATTTTTTACGAAGTTTTTTCGTAGTGAGAACCCAATTCATAATGACTGAAGCCATGAGTGAGGTCGCGTGCGCTCATGATGAAGGCTCCTCAGATTTTAAATGCTCTGCGCGGTAGATTCAAAACTACGGTGGATTAGTGTTTGAAGAGGATGCCTTATGTAATAGGCATGTTCGTCAATGATTATGGGGCCACTACTAAATATTAGGTTTTCTTAATCTCCTTACAGGAGTCAAACCTATAATCTATGTATGTTCTTCCATCCGAGAAATAGATGTTAAAACCCCATGTCCAAATTAATAAGAGATTAAGATACCCACGGGTACACCAGTGATCTAGAACCATTGCCCCCGTAAGACCTAGACCGTCGTGACTACAGATGTTAGCCACCCTGCTATAACTTAATGCTTACCCCAACCAGAGATTGTATATATAACCTTTTCTTTGTCCATTACCATCATAGTGTCACGAAACACTAACGAAGTACCCCTACGAACCGCCGCTTTTCCTTGGTCTATATTTCATAGAAAACGCAGTTCCCAGGGACAACTAGACATACAAAAACTTGTGTCAACTAATAGTGTCCATAACCCCTCGTATTGACAAGTAATAATACACCATGTTTTTCCCTACTTTATCCAGTCAAGCACACACCTACAGTTAACCTCCTTCTCCCCCACAGCCCCACAGTCCACATGATTCTATCTTCTCCAGACTCATATACCACCCCATAGTTGCATCCCCCGGTAGCATTTGGCCAACGTACTTTCACTGTCCTTTTCCAACTCCAAAATCAACTGTAGCCTAATGCCACCCCCACGCCCGGAGACCTTAGGGTCAAATTTCCACGTAGCCCCCTGAACTCCCCCCCTCTCATTAACACCCCGCGCTCCTCGACTCTTGTCCGACCTAGCCTCTCCCTCATACCTCTTGAAGATCCTGGATTATTCCGTTGCTAAAGCTCTCCAACCTTTTATATATATACTCCTATCCAGCCTACCTTTCCTTAGTAGGCCGGAACAACATTAGAACTTTACTAACCCCTTGCATGCCATCTATTCTCTTACAACCCATTCACAACCCTGCACCCCATGGTCGTCGGTGAGAGGCTAGCCGCCTCGCCAGTAACTAACTTCTATTGCCATACTTCCAGATAAATGCGGCAGAGTTAGCAACCCAGTCTCCACCACATCCAGCAAACCATACAATTAACAACCAATCGATTAAAACCAGCTAGCCAAGGCACCTTCGGTTTTGGTATTAAGGACACTCACATCTGTCTCATAAACAGAGGGTTATTACAAACACTGGTGATATGGCAAGCCCCTAGCCACAGCCGCCGGACGACCATCCCAGAGAGAGAGCGCCCAGCTACCCCTTTTTACCAACCCGAGGAGGGAGACCCCCACCCCTGCAGAGGTATACCTGACCCCTGTTTTGACTTCTGGGTCATTGCCAGGTAGCACAGGAATTCTTCCGATCAATGAACTAACCATGCATGTCTAACCCCCTTACTAACCTCTATTTACCCACAATAACCCAGTAACCTTTCTTGCATACTCGGATAATCAAATTAGCACCTCAGCTAGACCATAGAATGAAGACTGAACAATATAAGAGAGACGCCCCTATCACAGCTGTCCCAGTCCTCCCCGCAAAGTAGATCCAGTCTCCCTCCCCTCAATACTTCCAGTATAGCCAAAATAGTACCTCTTACTAAGGCTCAGTTATACTAAAATATGAAGGCTTCCTATAGCCATGTGCCACAACAGTAATCACCACCTTACCCAGGCCCCATAGCTATTGAGAGCTCAAATTATTTCATAAGACTCGAGTTCCCTATGGCCTACAGGGTCCCAAAACCGAGCCTATAAACCCAGCTCCAGCCCCCAGTAAAATCAGTTGAAAGTTAGACACCAACCAGTGGTCAACCCCCTGAAGTTAACCTCTAGCTCTGCCCTTGTGTTGTTCCTGAGTTGAGAGATTCCCGAGCCAGCAGACTCTGTGTAGGATATAAAATAGAAGCATCTGTCCACGTACAAGTATCTACGTGCACCTTATAACCTTCACACACACTAGTGGGTATATAAGCGTGTAGGCAGCACCGATCGCCAAGAGATCCGACTTGAGAACTTCCTACATTTGGACCACCTGGACGGCCGAGGAACCAGTCGTTAGCCCCCAACATCACGGACGCAAGATAACCAGGACCAGACCAACAAAATACTATCCAAGATTCACTTATTAGGACTAACGTGTTATAGTCCTAATTCGAAATTCACTTATTAAACTTTCTATGAAGTGGCTATAACTTTGCCCAGTGTAATTCATATATATATAACCATTCCATTTGGGAAGTACTAAGCGTATCAGTGTTCATTAATAAACAGGCGACATTAACTCTCGTAATTACCTTTATCTAGATATTAAAACCCTAGTGATATCTAACGTTCGCCCACTGATTTGTGTTCTACGTATTTCTGCCATAAGAATATAAAACTTAGATCAGTACCCCCCTGAGGTTACTAGAATTCCCGTGTTCTATAACATATGCGTGTCTCATTCTAGCTGTGAACTACTACTTGTGCACCAGACCTGCCAGTGATAAATCTAATTAGTGAAATAGAATCCATAAGTAACATTGAGGTCTTCCAGTATATACACTTGCGAACCAAACCAGTGATCAGAAGAGTATACCTGAACGTTGGAAGTGGGAGACTAGGCTCCATCCAGATCCACTAATGCTAGCAGTTCATTTCTATCATTTGTCTTGTACGAGTATTCCTATTTTCCTATGCTCCCTATTCATCTACTTAAATAAACGTGATCGTGTGTCTTGTTACCGTGTGTTTATTTTGTGTTCTCTATTCCTCATACCTTGTATTGTGCATGCAGCCTTATATACCCAGTCAGTTAGAGCCCACATTACCCAAGTTAATCCTGTAGAAAAACAGGGCATAACATTGGCGGCAGCGGTGGTTCTTGATTCGGATAAAAGGTTGCATTACATTGCAAGTTTGGAACAGCCAGAACACGATAACATCATGGCGCACCGTTCTCACATTCCCATCCCACATTATGATGGAGAAACTTACGAGATCGAAACGTTCATGGACATAGTGAAACCCGTACTTGACCTAGTTTATACCACGGATGCAGAAAAAATAGCTGTGACATTAACGCACCTGGGAAAAGCCGTTTCCCTAGTTGCCTATCAAGTGCACCCTGCTCTCACCTGGGCCGAATTTCGCCCAATAGTGATAGAAGCCATTAAGCCTTCGTTGGGTGTTTTCGTGGCCCACACCCGTATCCAAGACACTAAATTCGAAGGCGATCTAGATGCCACAGTGAATAAGATTGCCCAACACATAAAAGTTTCTTTCCCCACATTGACCAGAATCCAACAAGAGCAGCAGATTCTGGTCAACCTTGTATCTATATTGCCCTCAGCAGTAAAAGACCATTTCCGTGTGCACGATTTCGTCGGATACCAAAAAGATCTCATCACGATCCGACGTATTTTGGCCGTGCGCACAGAAGCACCCACCCAAATCGCTGTAATCAAGAGGTTTCCCACGCACGCACCCGCAGCACCCCGACCACCAAAACTCCAAGAATGCCTACCCATCCTCATCCTTCCACAACAGACCCACCTACCCTTCCGGCAAGCCCCAACCCAGTAGACCCCGGTTCCAACCTACCCAGCCACGCAGAATCTTCAACCGGAACAAAACCTACAACACCTACCAAAGTAAAAACCCTACCTTAGTAATTATCAACCCCTATGATTTCCCTGCCTGTAATGCTCAGTGTGTCTTCCATCAAATTCATGACTCTGCCAAACCTCGCCCCTTTACTCCTCGCATTTCTGTAAATGAAGAGGAGTTGGGACAAGAGGAAGATATGGAGGAAAGACACACTGGGGAAATAGCCCCTATCATGACCTCAGAGGATACCGAGGAAACCCTGGAGGAGGTAGATACCGATCCCCAGGATTTTTAAAGTACCCCCCGCCCAAGATGGCCTCGGCGGGGGACGCCATAACTGACCGCACTGCCCCTATTTATTACATGGCTAAAATCAAGGACATTCCTGTCCGCTTGTTAATCGACACGGGAGCTGCCAAGTCATGTTTGTTCAAGTCTTACTATGATCAACACCACCGACTATTTGGCCCCTTGTTAACCACCAAAGCAGAACTAATCTCAGCTGCTGATACTTACTTAAATCTCCTAGGAGACACTTTGCCCCTATCAGTAACTACCCCTGCCCCCCATGCTCGTTGTTATCACACGTTCACAGTATTTTCCTCCCACTGTAAACATTACTATGGTTTCCTTGGACTTGACCTCCTTCAAAAACTCCAGGCCCAGGTTGACTGCGGCCAAAGGCTGATCTCATTTAAAAACAAATTCCAACCCAAAGCCTCTGACATACCCATCACGCAGAAACCCATTCACCAGAAGAAAAAACACTTTCCCCCTCAACAAACCCTGAGTCAGGGTTACCAAGATGCAGCTAGCACTAAGGTGACTCCTAAACCCTCCCCTTGCCCAGAGTTCCCTCAAAATATCACCCCACTCAGTAAAAAAAAGGCCTCAACAAACGAAAGAAGACAAGTCCAAGCAACTCCCTCTCGGTAATCCCCTCCATTCTCGTAATTCTGTCCAGGATAAATCCTCCCATGTTTTCAGGACAGACTCTGATATATGTAACCATAATTCTATCAAATGTTTATGCACACATGTTTCCAGGGAAAATGCCGACCAATGTACCCCACAATGTTTTCCCCATGCCCCCAGAAATGTTCAGCTATCCCACAACCAACAACAATTCCCTTGTGACAATTTTCCGTCAGTAGCTCCCTTCCCCCCCCCCCCCCCCCCACACACAATTCACACCCCTAGAAAATTTCACAACCCCACACTTGACTCGCCCTCTCCTGACAAACAAACTCACCAGTCCCACATAACCTTTAACCAGACCGTTACTGCCACCAAGAAAATTCCCCACATTCGTCCTGTTAACAACCCCAAATCAATACACCAGTCCTCCACCAATAACCCATGTTCTACACCTCACTCTTCCCCCACCAACCCTCCGCAGTCCCACCAACAAATCCCGTTTTCTAAATCGCTCACCTCTCACCACCCTGACCCGCCCGCACGCGCCGTTAATCCCCCCCTCACGCGTGCCGACCGAGGGACACAACCATGTTCCCACCATGCATCTACATATGTCCAGCTATTCCCCACCCACCCCAATTCCCCTTGTGACAGTTTTCCGTCAGTAGCTCCCTTCCACCCCCACACAATTCACACCCCTCGAAAACTTCACAACCCCACACTTGACTCGCCCTCTCATGACAAACAAACTCACCAGTCCCAGATAACCTCTAACCAGACCGTGACTGCCACCAAGAAAATTCCCCACATTCGTCCTGTTAACCACCCCCAATCAATACCTCAGTCCTCCACCAATACCCCATGTTCTACACCTAACCCTTCCCCCACCAACCCTCCACAGTCCCTCCAACAAATCCCGTTTTCTAACCCCCTCACACCGCGCCCCACTGATCCTCCCACACGCGCCGTTAATCCCCCCCTCACGCGTGATCCCCACCAAAGTGACCTTTCCCCCCTTATGCGTACCAAGCACCTGCTCACCAATCAATCCCCCACCATCATTAGCCCAGCTGTAGTTCAGGATAAATGCCAAATTCCCCCCCGCCTTCAAAAATGGGTGAACCTTCGACCCATACCCCAAACTCACATGATATTTTCCCCCACTACCACGTCCACCAACCCCAATCGTTGCCTCTTACAACCCGCCATCATTTCCGCTCGCATCAACCACATCCTCGTGGCAAATATCTCAGAGGAATCTCTGACATTACCAAAAGGTCTCATTATAGGAGACCTCGAAACGTTTGATGACCTCCCCATGGATTTTAATGACACCCCTACCAGCCTCCAATTGCCCCCTCTCCCGGACACATTATCCGACCACCAAAAAAACGGCATGTACGACCTATTACTAGAGTTCAGTGACGTGTTTGCCCAACAACCCACCGAAATCGGACAGACAGATGTAGAACAACACATCATTAACACCACAGGCCCCCCCATACGACAACCATCCCGTAGAAAAAATCCCATACAACGTCAGGAAGAGGAACGCCAAGTCCAAGAGATGTTAGAGGCCGGTATTGCCACCCCGTCCATTAGTCCCTGGTCTTCCCCTGTTGTCCTAGTCAAAAAGAAAGATGGATCAACCCGTTTTTGCGTCGATTACAGAAGGTTGAATGATGTAACCATTAAAGACGCTACGCCCTTACCCCGGATAGACGATTCCCTTGACTCCCTACACGGATCCAGATGGTTCACTACCCTCGACTTGCAAGCAGGGTATTGGCAAGTGCCTATCAAGGCCGAGGACCAAGAGAAAACAGCATTTTCCACTAGTGGTGGCCACCACTACGAATTTAACGTCCTACCTTTTGGCCTCTGTAACGGACCCGCCACTTTCTCCCGTTTGATGGAAGCGGTACTACATGGCCTAACCTGGGAAACCTGCCTAGCCTATCTCGACGATATTATTGTGTACTCACCAACCTGGGAAGAACACCTCCTCAGGTTGAGACAAGTCCTTCAAAGAATCCGAGCCGCCGGGTTGAAATTAAAACCCTCAAAGTGTGAGATTGCCCGAAATAAGGTAGATTTCCTCGGCCACATAATATCTGAACGCGGTATTGCACCAGACCCAAAGAAACTGCAAGCCATACAAAACCAACCCCCACCCACCACCGTTAAAGGAGTACGTTCGTTTCTAGGTTTAGCCACATACTACAGACGTTTCGTCCCCCATTTTGCCACCATAGCCAGACCCCTCCACCAGCTCACCCACAAAGACACCCCCTGAAAGAGACCTGGCATTTAACACTTTGAAACAAAAGCTAGTCCAAGCCCCTATTGTCGCTTTCCCTGATTACCATAAACCGTTCCGTCTTTATACCGACGTATCTCTGTACGCCATTGGTGCAGTTTTAGCCCAAGTCAGAGACGGAGAGGAACATGTTATAGCGTATGCCAGCTCCACCTTCAACCAAGCACAACAGAACTATGCAGCCACCAAGAGAGAGTGCTTAGGGATCATTTGGGCACTCAGCCACTTCCGGTCATTTGTTTTGGGCGCAAAACTCGATATAATAACCGACCATCAATCGTTGCAATGGCTGTGTAAGTGCGAAACCAACTCAGCCATTTTGGTACGTTGGAGGGAGACACTAGAGGACTACGACTTTACAATACAGTATCGTCCAGGCAAACTCCACACCAATGCAGACGCCCTGTCACGTTTGCCAGTACCAAAAGACCCCCCCACCAACCTAGCCGCCTTACAAAACACTGAGTTGTTATCTACCCCCATCCCCCAACATAATTCCCCCTCAGCCCCCTCCCTAATTCAATCTTGGGAAGCAAGAATCAGACCACCCTGGATACCGTTAAATGTCTTCAGGAAACTGACTCGCTGGGGAGATCAACTTGCCACAGACTCTGGTCACATAATCTTAGACCCCACCATTGCCCACAACTACATGATTGCCATCCACGAGGGAAACGGCATACACCTTGGACAAAAGAAGATGTTGAAAATCTTCACAGACCAATACTGGACCCCCAACCCCTCCAAAATTGCACAACGAGTGACAGAATCCTGCAAACCGTGTTTATTGCGGAAGGATAGATCACGCACCCCAGGCCCAGCTGGTACCATGTCAGCTACCAAACCGTTCCAATTCCTATCCCTCGACATCATGGGCCCGTTTCCTTCTTACGCTGGCAAATGCTATATCGTCACATTTGTTGACGTATATTCAAAAATTTTAATAGCCTGCCCAGTTAAAGATCACACAGCCACCACAGTCGCCACACTGCTTGCCACAGAAGTATTCCCTATATTCGGCCTTCCCCTTGCTCTTCTATCCGACAATGCCCCCGAGTTTAGTGGACACGTTTGGCAACAGTTCACCCAACAATGTGGTATTAAGATTAAACACTCATCCCCGTACTGGCCTCAAGGAAATGCTATATGCGAACGCAGCCATCGCACCATCAACAATCAGTTACGGACAAAAATGATTGCTCTTAACACCTCAGACTGGCCATCGCAACTAAAGATGATACAATGGGGCATGAACACCTGTCCCCGAGAAGACGGTATTTCCCCTCATGAACGTGTTTACGGCGTACCCCCCCTGTTACTGCCGTTCCACCATCACGCTCACCTCCCCTCCACCGCCTCCACAATTGACCCATTGCAACATCTGCAAAACACCCTCCATACCGCCCAAACCTGTCAAGACACCAAAACTGATAACCCCAATGACAAAAACCCTTTCGCCATCCATGACACCGTAATGGTAGCTAACCTCCCTATAACCAACAAATTAGGCCCTCGCTATGTCGGGCCCTACACCATCACACAAGTCCCAAACGCCTATCAAGTCACCATCGATTATCACGGCGTGACTCGCACGTTCCGAACTAGATTCGTCCGAGCATTTAAACCGCTCCAACCACAAGACAATACCCCACTCCACACGTCTGAACCAGAATTAAACACCCCTACTAAACCGTCCACTCAGGCTATGAATATTCCCACACAAACCCCTAAGGACCTAAACCCTCCGACACCGAACAGACAAATCATTCCTCAACATACCCCCTAAACTAACCTCCACAAACCCCAAGCCCCCACTATCACACCCTCCTCCACCATGACACCGTCTTTCACTTCTGATAGTCAAGTACCTCCCCAACTTATCCAAGTACGAAAACCTCCACCCACAACCCCGACCACAACAGAAACTCTCCCGTCTAGCCCTGAGATACCTCCCCCAGGCACCACAGTAAGAACCCCCCCCCCCCCCCCCCCCCCCCCAAAACCAAGTACACTGCCCAACACACCACACAATCTACCTCAGTAACCTCACGCTACAACTTACGCCCACGACAAAAATCTTTTAAAACCTCCAGAAAACACACCCTGCTAACCAAGTTCCGTAGGGCTGCCAGACCACTGCCCTCCTCCTCCTCTTCTTCTTCTTCGTCGAATTCTCCTCCACAAAAGGAAAGAAGACGAATAATCACCAGTAAACACCCTAAACCCTCCAACTATATTCCAGAAGTAACAACCCCCACCCCCCCACGAAAACACATACCTTCCTCTTCAACCTCATCCCCTCTCTACCCCCACCACACACCCATAAAACCGCCTACTTCCACCACCAGCAAATCACCGACCTCACCAAAGAACACACCCCACACACGTTCCTACCCCCAACCCTCCAACTTAAATCTACACTCCCTACCCACCCGTCTAGCCCCCCCCCCTATCCACCCCCTTCCCCTCCACTATCCCTGCAACCCCACCCACACATCAACCAACCTCCTCATCTCATCAAACACCCAACCAACCAACCCCTAAGAAATCCCCCCCCAAAGTCACCCCTGAGAGAACCCCCATACATACCCCCACCAAATCCTCTTCCATTCCGCCTACCACCCTCACCCAGCAAAATCCTCCACACGCATCTACCTCTCAAATAACCCCCGACCTCGCCCCCAATAGATGCCCTTCACCTGTAAAACATTCTTCCCCTCAATATAAAACATCGTCGAGCGACTCAAGTCCCACGACAAACATCTACCTTCCCACCAGGACCGCCAGAGGTAGAATAATCAACAGACCCATCAGATTTAAAGACAGTTATACAAACATAACACCCCGTTCTGACACTAAAGACCCAAGCCACACAACACACACACCCCTTCCTTCTCACACACCTCCTTCACCCACCTTACTTAAACCGATCTTGCGCATTGCCTCACTATATTTTCCCAGCCTACAACACCGCCCAAGAAAACCCCAAAAACCCCAGACTCATATTCCCCCTTCATCCCCAGCTCCGTTTTCGCGCGGTAATCCCTCCCCTTCGGTTAGTAACACATTCACCACACTAAACAGACCTCCTGTCAATCCCACACATCTCACTCCGACCCCCACGGGGGAAAACTACAAACCATTCATACGAAAGGTTAAAGTAAAAAAACCCACTGGACGTTTAGCCCGTCTACAACGCCCACATCAAGCCCGGGCAACCGCCCGCCACAACACAGAAGACACATTCTTACAGGTATACCTTGACCTGCAAAAGAAACCTGACCCTCGCTCTCTTGCTTGGTGGGACCTTCTAAATACCCTCAAAATGACCCACCATGACTATGCTTCTTTTTACTTCACACTTGAGGCTCGGGGACGAGCCTACAATGAAGGAGAGGGAAGTAAAATGCCCCAGAACGAGAAGCCCACCACAGAAGCCACGAGCGAACATCACACAGAAACACCCGAAAGAAAGGTCCACAGAACGAGAGGACCAGCGGACCGAGCCAACCAATTCCGACAGGCCCAAGCCCGCAGGGCTAAGCAGCTCCAAACCACACATACCTACCCCTTCTAAACTGACCGTCTTCTACACCTCACATACACTACCCCTCGTGTCCTACACCTCTACCTACATGATGACGAACATAAATACATCTTAAAGTTAATACACCCATGCTCTGTCCCTAAGTTAAGATATTAACACCTTACGAGCGGCCTATGCGGTTTATTTATATGTACCGCCCAGCGGGGTGTTTTTAGCCAAAATAGGGCTGTTTACGTGATCATTTTCATGCCTAAATAAGACCCAGAACGTAAAACAAGTACCTATCCCTGAAAGGGCATAAACAGAGCTTTCGAATGACACCATAACGATCCTTTTATGATGGCTAGTTTTCTTGCAATAACCGTGCAACGCGAGTGCAAAAAGCATGTAATTCGGTACTTTCCCCATATAATTCAGTATGTAGCGAGTGAGAGAGGGAGGCGGGAGCTGAGATTCGTGTCAGTAGGTTCGCCGCGGTGGTCTGGAGCAGTCATACGCTTGCTAGTCTCCTGCCACCACTTGTCTCTCTCTCTCAGCAACATTACGTGCTGAAATTGCCACTCGACCTATGTCGAGCGCCGCCACATAGTCCAGCTTTATTAAATACGACTTAAGTTGCGCGCCGACTTTTAGGGGTTAATATCAACATACCCTAACATACCTTGGCTTGCCAGACTAAGTTTCTGAAGACCAATCGCCCCCATAAATCTATGTATTCAATCCTTAGGTTAAGTATTAATATCAACATACCCTAAAATACCTTGTCTTGCCAGACTAAGTTTCTGAAGACCAATCGCCCCCATAAATCTATGTATGCAATCCTTAGGTTAAGTATTAATATCAACATACCCTAAAATACCTTGTCTTGCCAGACTGTTTCTGAAGACCAATCGCCCCCCTAGATCTATGTATTCAATCCTTAGGTTAATTATCTCTATCCACCATTGTGTTCATCTTTTCCATTTACTTTTCCACAATTGTTATACGTCTTCCACTCACCTCCTTCGTATCTACAGTCCACACTACTCCAATTTGCTTCATGTTTTACACCTCTTACCCGCCCGACTCTACCTACATGATGATGAACAGGAATATACATTCATATTAAAAACACCCATGCCCTGTCCCTCGGTTGAGCCAATGCCAACCAAAGCTGACAGCCATATATCTATGTATGTTCTTCCATCCGAGAAATAGATGTTAAAACCCCATGTCCAAATTAATAAGAGATTAAGATACCCACGGGTACACCAGTGGTCTAGAACCATTGCCCCCGTAAGACCTAGACCGTCGTGACTACAGATGTTAGCCACCCTGCTATAACTTAATGCTTACCCCAACCAGAGATTGTATATATATAACCTTTTCTTTGTCCATTACCATCATAGTGCCACGAAACACTAACGAAGTACCCCTACGAACCGCCGCTTTTCCTTGGTCTATATTTCATAGAAAACGCAGTTCCCAGGGACAACTAGACGTACAAAAACTTGTGTCAACTAATAGTGTCCATAACCCCTCGTATTGACGAGTAATAATACACCATGTTTTTCCCTACTTTATCCACAGTCAAGCACACACCTACAGTTAACCTCCTTCTCCCCCACAGCCCCACAGTCCACATGATTCTATCTTCTCCAGACTCGTATACCACCCCATAGTTGCATCCCCCGGTAGCATTTGGCCAACGTACTTTCACTGTCCTTTTCCAACTCCAAAATCAACTGTAGCCTAATGCCACCCCCACGCCCGGAGACCTTAGGGTCAAATTTCCACGTAGCCCCCTGAACTCCCCACCTCTCATTAACACCCCGCGCTCCTCGACTCTTGTCCGACCTAGCCTCTCCCTCATACCTCTTGAAGATCCTTGATTTTTCCGTTGCTAAAGCTCTCCAACCTTTTATATATATACTCCTATCCAGCCTACCTTTCCTTAGTAGGCCGGAACAACATTAGAACTTTACTAACCCCTTGCATGCCATCTATTCTCTTACAACCCATTCACAACCCTGCACCCCATGGTCGTCGGTGCGAGGCTAGCCGCCTCGCCAATAACTAACTTCTATTGCCATACTTCCAGATAAATGCGGCAGAGTTAGTAACCCAATCTCCACCACATCCAGCAAACCATACAATTAACAACCAATCGATTAAAACCAGCTAGCCAAGGCACCTTCGGTTTTGGTATTAAGGACACCCACATCTGTCTCATAAACAGAGGGTTATTACAAACACTGGTGATATGGCAAGCCCCTAGCCACATCCGCCGGACGACCATCCCAGAGAGAGGGCGCCCAGCTACCACTTTTTACCCACCCGAGGAGGGAGACCCCCACCCCTGCGGAGGTATACCTGACCCCTGTTTTGACTCCCGGGTCATTGCCAGGTAGCACAGGAATTCTTCCGATCAATGAACTAACCATGCATGTCTAACCCCCTTACTAACCTCTATTTACCCACAATAACCCATTCACCTTTCTTGCATACTCGGATAATCAAATTAGCACCTCAGCTAGACCATAGAATGAAGACTGAACAATATAAGAGAGACGCCCCTATCACAGCTGTCCCAGTCATCCCCGCAAAGTAGATCCAGTCTCCCTCCCCTCAATACTTCCAGTATAGCCAAAATAGTACCTCTTACTAAGGCTCAGTTATATTAAAATATGAAGGCTTCCTATAGCCATGTGCCACAACAGTAATCACCACGTTACCCAGGCCCCATAGCTATTGAGAGCTCAAATCATTCCATAAGACTCGAGTTCCCTATGGCCTACAGGGTCCCAAAACCGAGCCTATAAATCCAGCTCCAGCCCCCAGTAAAATCAGTTGAAAGTTAGACACCAACCAGTGGTCAACCCCCTGAAGCTAACCTCTAGCTCTGCCCTTGTGTTGTTCCTGAGTTGAGAGATTCCCGAGCCAGCAGACTCCGTGGCAGATATAAAATAGAAGCATCTGTCCACATACAAGTATCTACGTGCACCTTATAACCTTCACACACACTAGTGGGTATATAAGCGTGTAGCCAGCACCGATCGCCAAGAGATCCGACTTGAGAACTTCCTACATTTGGACCACCTGGACGGCCGAGGAACCAGTCGTTAGCCCCCAACATCACGGACGCAAGATAACCAGGACCAGACCAACAAAATACTATCCAAGATTCACTTATTAGGACTAACGTGTTATAGTCCTAATTCGAAATTCACTTATTAAACTTTCTATGAAGTGGCTATAAATTTGCCCAGTGTAATTCATATATATAACCATTCCATTTGGGAAGTACTAAGCGTATCAGTGTTCATTAATTAACAGGCGACATTAACTCTCGTAATTACCTTTATCTAGATATTAAAACCCTAGTGATATCTAATGTTCGCCCACTGATTTGTGTTCTACGTATTTCTGCCATAAGAATATAAAACTTAGATCAGTACCCCCCTGAGGTTACTAGAATTCCCGATTCTATAACATACGCGTGTCTCATTCTAGCTGTGAACTACTACTTGTGCACCAGACCTGCCAGTGATAAATCTAATTAGTGAAATAGAATCCATAAGTAACATTGAGGTCTTCCAGTATATACACTTGCGAACCAAACCAGTGATCAGAAGAGTATACCTGAACGTTGGAAGTGGGAGACTAGGCTCCATCCAGATCCACTAATGTTGGCGGTTCATTTCTATCATTTGTCTTGTACGAGTATTCCTATTTTCCTATGCTCCCTATTCATCTACTTAAATAAACGTGATCGTGTGTCTTGTTACCGTGTGTTTATTTTGTGTTCTCTATTCCTCATACCTTGTATTGTGCATGCAGCCTTATATACCCAGTCAGTTAGAGCCCACATTACCCAAGTTAATCCTGTAGAAAAACAGGGCATAACATTAATCATGAGAACTAAAGTACATTTACTTATGTACCGGTACTAACATTATTGCAAACTCTTTTTTAACATGCCTATATGCGGACGATGCAGTCCTGTTGGCGGAAAATGCAGAACTTCAGAGAGTGGTCACTGACTTTGAAGGGTATGTGAAAAGAGAAAGTTAAAGGTCAATGTAGGGAAATGTAAGGTAATGGTGTTTGAGAAGAATGCATGAAACCATAGATTTTAAGGAAAAATATAGAATCAAGAAAGAACATGAGAAAAGTTGTAAAATAAAAATGAAAAATTAAGTACTGGAAGAGGTTGAAAGTTTCAAGTATTTGGGAGCTGTAGGCTACTATGCAAATATGGTAAAATGGAGAGAGAGATAAAAGAGAAAAATGCAAGGGAGAAAGGTGATTGGAGAACTTGATAGTATTCTCAAAGGAAGAATGGTTAGCCAGGAAGTCAAACAGTCACTGAGAAACAGAGTGCTGCTCCCAACACTCTCGTATGGAAGCGAGACATGGACAGCAAGTGACGAGGACCTCTCCAAACTGAGAGCTGTGGAGATGAGCTTTTTCAGAATGGCAGCTGGCATGAATAGGCTAGATGGGCCGAGTAATAGGCAAGTGTACGAGTCCTTTGGAATGGAAGAGCAGGCTTTGGGCATTGATTGTGGTGTGGTTGAGTGGATAAAGAGAAGTACTTTGAGGTGGTATGGTCATGTTCAGAGAATGGATTAAGACAGAATGCCAAGAAAGATATATGGGAGTCAGGCGAGTGGAACTGCTAGTAGTGGAAGACCACCTATGGTATGGGAAAAGAAAGTGGAAAAATATATTGAAGAAAAACTTCCACGTAGTGGAGGGGGCATTGTGGCATGGGCAAGGGAGGCATGTCTTGACAAAGTAGCTTGGAGACGTTTCTGTCATGGCCATCCTCTAGCAGGGGTTTCCCAGGGGTAACAAGGCGTCGGAGATGATGATGATGATGATGATGATTTTGTATGATTAACATGATACTGCTGTTTGCAGATGATACAGTTCTGATGAGTGATAATGAATGGGAGTTGCAGGGTCTGGTAAATGAGTTTGGAACAGTGTGCGAAAAACGGAATTTGAAGGTAAATGCGGGGAAGAGCAAGGTTATGGTCTTCGAAAGGGGTGAAGTCACAGAGTGTGAGGTGAAGCTAAACGGTCAGACTATGGAGATCGTCAGCTCTTTTAAGTATCTGGGCAGTGTGTTGAGTAAAGATGGGACTATGGATGAAGAAGTGCGGGAGAGGGTACAACACGGGAAGAGGGTTGTAGGAACGCTGAAAGCAGTAACAAGAAATAGGGCGGTCAGTATGGAAGTGAAGAAGTCCTTGCATGACAGTGTGGTAATCCCGACACTGACTTACGGAAGTGAAGCATGGACGTTGGTTGAGAGACTCAGACCAAGAGTGAGAGCAGTGGAAATTAATTACTTAAGAAGTGCGTGTGGAGTTACATGGAGGGATAGACAGACTAATGAAAAAGTAAGAAGGGGATGTGCTGGAAAGTGTGAAAAGGAACAACTCGAGATGGTTCGGCCATATGGAACGTATGGACAGCGAGAGAATGACTAAGAGGGTGTACGAGAGCGAGGTGGAGGGACAGAGAGGGAGAAGTAGATCGAAGGAGAGGTGGAAGGATGGAGTGAGGAAGTATATGAACGTAGGCGGTGCTGGTTGGGGGGAGGGGCGTCGACTGACTGGGGACAGAGGTGCATGGAGGCGGTTCGTTCGTGGCCACCCCTTCGGGGATCACGGCATCAGGCAATAGATAGAACATGATCAACTAAAATACCTCATGTCCTCTATGCTACAAAAACTATCATTCTTATGATATATAATAATATACTAAAGATTAGATAAAACCTATTTTTTATTTTTCCCACGACATTAATTAAAGTGCCCTCACTACTGCACTGTTACAATGATCAATAAACCACATTGCCTTACCTAGATACTATGTTCACTATATATTCCAAATACAGTGGAGATTGCACCTAAGATTGCACCTATAAGATTAGGTGCTAAGATTGAAACAGCTAAGATCGGGGCACTGATCTTATGAGGAAAATTCTAATCGGTTCCATGCTCATTCTAACAGTTGCACTTTTTCCCAGTTTTAGCCTATGAAAACATTTTTTTTTTTCGACATAAAGTAGGCCTAAATCTTATGCATTGTAAATGATAATGTAGACATGGCTAAATAACAGTCCTAACCATAAAACTTATGTGCATTATATATACTGTAGATTGGGGTATTTTTTCTATCATGGGATTTTTTTTTAGGCCTATAGGTTCTAAATTCGTCCAGTCACCCCTCAAGTACCCATTTCGCCCCAAATACATCCAATAAATACATATTATTATGTTCTCTCCACTAACCAACTTTACTCCTAAACTCGATTAATGAAATTAACAAACACATGTGGCAGTCCGGGGATTCGAACCCAGGACGCTCACACCGAAAATCAACACACTTATGCATTGCACCGCGAAGACAGTTAAAAGAATGTTGCACAAGCCTACAATTTATTATGCAGTTTCGAATCCTGCATACCAATCTTAGCATGTACAATATCCCAACTGCACTATCGGAGGCTATGAATATGTGTGAATGGAAATAGTAATTATTGGGGCACTTGACCCTAGGGAAGGCCTCTCGATAAACTACAGTAAACTTCCGTTAATCCGAAGGGCAGCGGACCGGCCCTCGTTCGGATTAGTGGATTTTTCGGATTATCGGACTTTACCCCCTATGAACCTGTGTATGACGAAAACATTGAGGCATTAGGCCACCCAAATGACACAATGGTGCACACACACATATCATAATTATGTTCATGAAATCACTTCAAAAGTTTACCATTGTCATTGTAGCCTACTTCAAAACATTCAGATTAATGGTCAAAGGAATCTGCTGATATAAACGTAAACACCATATGTCCGCATCGTCGTCGTCTTCTTCTTCCGTCTAGTCTACTAGCGAGTTTGTCTTGCTCTTGAAGATCAGATCAGATGTGGTTCGGGAAGTAATGCTTAACAACGGCACTTCCCTGAGAGGTTCTTGTTATTTTCCTTTTGTGATTTTCCTTTTGTGACGTGCTCTGTTATATTATATTGTATTGAAAGCACCCTTGGGACGCTCCGATCACTGAACTATAAATAGTAGCGTATCGGAACGTCCAAAGGTGCGTTTTCAAGCTCAAGACTGAATGCGCTTGCAGAAAATGCGGTGCAAGCCAGTAGCGCATCGGAGCGTCCCAAGGATGCGTTCTAGAGCAAAACAAACTCTCTAGCAGACGATGTGCTGTTTACGTTTATATCAGTAGCTTCCTTTGACCATTAATCTGAATGTTTTGAAGTAGGTAATAGGCTACAATGACAATGGTAAACTTTTAAAGTGAATTCATGAACATATGATATGTGTGTGCTCCATTATGTGTCATTTGAGTGGACTAATGCCTCAAAAAGGGGACTTTGGGACTTCTTGAAATTCGGACCATCGGGTGAATTCGGATTTGGCCTCAAATTGAAAAATTCGGACTATTGGGAGATTCGAATCATCGGTCGTCGGATTAAAGGACCTTTACTGTACTACTGAACCAGAATTAATTATTATGTTCTCTCCACTAACCAACTGTACTCCTAAACGTATAAATATATATTATGAGAAAATTACTTAAAACAGACTTTATTTTAAATCAGTCATATTTAGCTTAGCCTAACATTGTCTAGGCATTTCCACCGCTTTCGTCAATGGACTGGCCTATGCTCTGTATTTTGAGCATGAATTTCCTTCATTGCTACCACCAGGCCCACCATCACCAGATGTACTAGAGGTTATAATAAACGCGAGAGATAAGGGGTTCAGGCACAAAAACGCTTGCAAACAGTTGTTTATTCAACACAAATACGGGTGGACTGTAAGCGTCTGCCTAGTGATGACGTCATACAAAGATGGCGGCATCTTACGCATTTGACTATCGGATTCACTCGGATTTCGTCTCTAAGTGGCAAACACCTGGCAGATTCTTTTAGTTATGTTAAACTTTTTATTGTTTTTGTTTGTTTTCTAGTTTTATGTAGAGTTTTTCATTATTTTTGCTCTTTTTTCGGGTTTCGACTGGGATTTTTGTGCGAAGATTGAAGCTTTTTGAGCAAAAATGGAAATTGGGAATATTTGGTGTGTACCACGAAAATTGAAACAGCGAAGACTGCTGTGGCGAAAATGGGGGCTCCACTGTACCTTGTTATGTTTACCGCACATGCCCGCCTTCACTTGTTCTGCTTACCATTCCTTGTAACGGAATACGCTCGCCCGTGATACCCGTGCACTATTGTTCTATTATACTGAGAACCACGTTCTCTTGTCCTTTTCCTATGATATTATTATAAGCCCCTTGTTACTATCCTTCTATATTAACCATAGCCATTATAGAGTGCTCCCTTATAATTGAGTACTATGATAAAAACTGAAGCAGATGAAGTCTCCCGCCAGATTAAGAAAGGCTACTCACACCAACAGGGAATGCACGCTCACGCCCTTGCTACACTCAAGGGGTGAACGGGTACCTCGCAGTAATCGTCAACACTATGCTGGAGAAATCTGAAAAGGTTAAGCAATTCTGGGGCTTCTCAATTACTGGCATACCAAGTTGAGAGTCCTCAGGATTACCCTCCCATTCAGTTGGATAGACGGCATACCGAAAGTCTACTTGTCTGAGGAGTCAATACCCTATTGAGGGATCCTTGTTAATTGTGGCATACCATCAATTAACATAGATGCCTTTAATAGGCTGCACCTTTAATAGTAAAAGGTTGAAGTATCCAGGCATACCTACAATTCAAAGTTTTACTATTGAAAACGCAACCACTGTATCCTACCAAAGGATCTTTGTTACTAGTGGCATACCACCAGTTAACATAGACACCTTTCTTAGGTTCTACTTTTAATAGTAGAAAGTTGAAGTATCAAGGCATACTTACACTTCAACACTCTACTATTAGAAACTACACTCTAACTTCTCACAAGGGATCTTGGCATACCACGGTCACTTGTGTAGGTAAGGGCTCTGCGGGACACCTTCACATGTACTCAGCATATAGAATTCCTAGGTGCATTCTGTCCGTGGCATACCATTAGACTTTGCAACTAAAAGGTTTAAACACCGCCCCGAGTTCCTTGAACCTCTTACAACGGTCAGTGGCAGTCGAGAAGACGCTAATACTGTCTCTTCGTGTTAGCCCGATACTGTACAGTATAGTGCTACTTCGTCATAACTTAGGCACTATATTTAAGACCCCAATTCAAGAGTACCTGAACGGAACTTCATCACCGTTTAACCCGGGAACGGCGAGAACAGTCTTAAGAGGTTTGGTGGGCAAGGGCGAGGACCCTCTTAAGAGGTAAGGCCTAAAAAAAAACTTTAAAAGGCCCCAGTAGCACTTAAAACAAGTTGGGTTTTCTTCCCTCCATACCTCATATTACTCCTCCACATGTGTCAATATCCCCCCCCCCCTTCAATTATCACCTATTTTTCCTCTTATTACCATCTTTATTGGTGTATTTATCATGCCAATATCTGCAACCCGGTTCCAGGGTATGGTGTTGCTACCGAGCGTATGGAGTGCGAGAGAATGAGGGAGAGGAGGTTCAGTGTGGCTGTAGGCTCCAGAGAGAGAGGGTGTACGTCTCTGCTGGCTCACAATTCATGAATGGACGTTTGGCAAATAATAGCGATTTTGACCATCCAAACACTATTCCCACTTGTTTTATTGTTGTTTCATGTTACTATCTTCATACTGAACGTAAAATAGGCGCATATGAATAATTAATAATTATATTTATCGTAAAATGACGATTATAGACAGGAATGGAGCCTAATATTGCCACCCAGAAGTGTGGTGTTCACTACACATAGCTCGCGCTTACCGGGTTAATATAAAGGTCAGGATAGTCGAGTATCCCTAAGCTATATATACTCACGTTTGTCTGATGAGGTGCCTAACTATTATAGTTACGGAGCCACATTTAAGACCCCAGGCCAATTAACCCATCTGTAACCTACTTCACACGACAGGCTAACCTAGATGGCCTATGGAGACTCAGAAGACTGCAAGCTGCTACATAACAAGCCTCGAGTTATGGATTTTTTTTTTTTAATATTAGTTAAACCAGACCACTGATCTCCATAAAAGAACTCTCATAGGGCTGGCCCAAAGGATTTGATCAAGATATATAACTAAACGAGTCAAGATAGAGACGGAAGGGCAGTAGGGGTACAAATCGAGGAAGGCGAAGACACGCAGACATTTCTCGCCAATTCACCAGTTCAGCCGGACCACATGAGCTCCACATCAGAGCTCTTATAGGGCAAGGCCGAAGGATGAGGCAAGAACTGCTACACCACAACACCAACCAAGAAGTGATCAGGGCGAAGCATGAGGAATCAGGTCAAAGGTAGAACAAATCACATCGAGAAGCAAAAAATGCATTACCGAAGGGAATCAAGTCAGTCCGGCCACAACAGCAACCGAAGAGACAAATCAGGTCAGGAGTCTGCTACCTATCCAGGCCAGGGAGACATGAGATATAGGTTGCCCAAGGACAACCGAATGGGACAGAATAAAAATAGAAGGGGTAAAACATAGCAAGAGAAATTGAAAAACTATTCAAAATTAGTCTAGCTGACGACGAAAGCTCGAGGGGAGATAAGAAGGGAAATGACCACAACCATCCCCCATCAAGCGCCAGTCGCCAACCCCGATGCCCCCCAACTGCACCAAGGAGAGTACAGTAAACCCCTGCTAACTCGGACTCTTTTTACTCGGAAACCCGCACTTCTCGGAATGGCATAGGCCTCTCGGAGATGTCCCTGTATATCTCGGCAATTTCCGAGTTGTACGGGATTTGTTTCCGGTTTACAATGTTCTCTCACTCGGTTTTAAGTGATTTTAGGATGAATTGAAGCCTGTGCCTTTTAATTATTGTGTTAATATTAATTACTATGTGCTGTACTGTCCCTGAAAACATAATAAGGGTCGTATTAGTCATTAATATGATAAATTTCACATGAAAAAAAATATATATATATATCCCCGTGCTGTAGGCCTACTCCCTCCCCTTCCCGTCCCGGCCTCAACCCCGACCCCTTTACTGTGATGTTGATAAGCCTTGTGCTACACCCTATTGATAATGCAAAACTAATAAACACACTTAACCCTCCAGCCCCGGCTATGTATTATATATATATTCCTCGAAACCCGGGTGTTTTGGCCGAAAAACGTCTAGGCTAGGCTACCGTATATTCATTAATCAGACTGCTTTCCGCATTCCCGCGCATCCCCAAGCGTAGCTGTGTTATTTACCTGTAGAATGGCATTAAGTAGAGCTCTCTAAGTCAACTGGTTGAGCTGTGATGATGATTTCATTGGAGATAACTTTATGGACAAAACAGCCACTTTACACCACTTTTCGATACTTAACAACAACATACAGGCACACACGAACAAACGACGCTCTCCTTCTTGTGGCCGGAGATGCGGGGCGTCGGTCCAGCCGGCTGTTGTTTACATGCGTCGGACCGACGCCTCGCACACGAAGCTCACAGGCTTTCAACCACTGGGCGTTCAAGAGGCCATCCGGGCAGCTGTTATATGCTTTTTTATGGGCGTTCAAGAGGCCTTCCGTGGTGAGAGGGTTAAAAGTGTATGTTATTTGGTCTCTATATAATCTGTGAATCATTTCCGATATGATGGAATTAAAGACATTTTTTCCACCAACTCATAATCAGCAAAAACGACACAAATGTCAATTAAAAACATGTTACAATATTTCCCCATCAATTTGTGTATACCGTGGGAAAAAACAAAACAAAAATCTATTAACCTCTCCACTGCGTACCCCCTATAGTATACAGCCACCCCTGTGCGGAGGTATTTAGAGTGTTTCCTTCACTCAAATCGTCATCGTACCATAAATATCATTAATACTTATCCATATGCGCCTATTTTACGTTGATTATAAAGGTATTAACCTGTTACAGCAATAAAACAAGTGGAAACAGCGTTTGGATGGTCAAAATCGGCAAATTAGATCGGGAGTTACATAACTTAACCCGCTGAGTGCCAGCCAATTTTGACGGTGTGCTTCTGCCAGTGCCAGTTTTTTTTTTTTTTTTTTTTTTTGGCTAAATCTATCAAGTTGGGAGAGAAAGGAAGGATAATGGTAAAAAAAACACTCCCCTTGTCCATTTTCGCCAGAAATCAGATCCCCGATGGTCCCGAAAGTAGCTGAAAAGACACTATAGACTACAGAGACTTTTATGGTATCGGAATGTATGGGTGGGAGGGTGGTTTTTGGGTTGGTGGGGGGAAGGTAGAAGGGTAATTGACTTGTGTTACACATATGAAGCCGATTGGTGAGGTAGTTTCGCCACCACGGATTTTCCTTTTTTTTCCTTTCTACGCTGGAAGTGGGTGGTGGGAGGTGGTTGGGGGAGTGGTGGAGGGAAGGCAGAAGGGTAAGAGACTTGTCACACAAATATGGAACCGATTGGTCCAATCGTTTCGCCGCCATAGATTTTCCTTTTTTTTCCTTCTGACGGGACCGACAGTCAGCGAGTGGGTGGGAGAAGGGATTTGGGATTTTTGTGGTGGGTAGCCAAAAGGGTAAGGTACATGTGGTAAAAATATGAAAGCCATAGGTGCAGTAGTTTCGCTGCTACAATTTTTTTTTCGGCGAGGACGTATATATACGTCCCTGGCACTGGGCGTGACAACACCCTAGGACGTATATATACGTCCCTGGCACTCAGCGGGTTAAGGCTGAGGCAGCCTGCCAGCCAGCCAGCCGTCATGACAGCTGGAGCGACACTGTCGTGGAGTTCCCTCTCTTTCTCTCTTTCACTCGCTGTGTAGCACATACAAGCACAGCTTGCTCATGAATCGCTATTGATAACACGAAATATATCGACGAAATAAGGGAATAAGAGAGAGAATAGGTGATAATTGAAGGGGGGAGGGGGAGGGGGGAAGGAGGGGATGTGGAGGAGTGATATTTGGCATGGCCAAGGGGCAATACAAAAAAAAAAAAAAAATATGATACCGGGCTGATTTAAATGTTTTTTTTTTAGGCCTTGGATTATATAAGGCTTCTCGCAGCGCAGCGGTAGGCCTTATATAAGTCTTACCGCAATTGCTGGGTTAAACGTAAATCTTCCGGTCTCCGAAGCTCGGCGCCTCGCACAGTAAGACGGAGGGGAGGGTTGAAATATTTTGTTGACTATCTTATTTATTGTTTATCTATGTGCTGGAAGGATATTATATTTTTCAATTCCATCGCATTAGAAATGATTCAAAGATTACAAAAAGTCCAAATAAGACATAGTTATGTTAATGTATAAGGAAGTTAGGTAGATGCATTAGAGAGATAGATAGATAGAAAGAGTGTATACCGTGGGAAAAAAAACAAAAAAAAATCTATCAAACGTAAATCTTTGGTCTCCGAAGCTCGGCGCCTCGCAAAGCAAGACGGAGGGGAGGGTTGAAATATTTTGTTGACTATCTTATTTATTGTTTATGTGCTGGAAGGATATTATATTTTTCAATTCCATCACATTAGAACCCCGCCGATAGGGAGTCACCGTGTCGCGGTGGCGGGGCTTGAAGCTTGGCCGGTGGACTCTGTTCCTAGAGGGGACAGACCTTCTTATGTTCGAGGCTCCGCCGCCCTAGTGGACCAAGACCTCCCTCCTCGTAGGTTTCCAGAGGCCTGCAAGGTACCACTTTTCTGTCTTTTTCCCTCTCTAACTTTGTCCTTTTCTTTGCTTCCCCTTCTTCTATCGTTGACGACTGGACTACTCTATATAATTGATGGAGGGTGGATGTGGACGGCGTTCCCTTCCACCCGTAGAACTGGAGTACCTGACGTGCACGCACGAGGGGAACCTTTTATCGTCAAATCTCGCACTCAGTGCTGGACCCGAAGCTGACGAGTTGACCGTCTATAAGCACAGGGGGTAGGGATGTATATCAGGGTTTGACTCCTAGGGCAAATACCAAGTCCTCTAATTATAGGCTCTGTGGTGGGTATGGAGCTTATCCCGGACGAATCATAATACCTTCGTCATATGGAGACTTCCTCTGAACCCTTGATCACCGGCACATGCATGGATATGGATATTGAGACTGATTCACCTTCCTTGACCGTCATCCTCTCGGATGGTGGTGGCACTATGCCGGATTCTTTACCGGCCCCTGCACCGTCCTTGGACTCACCCCTCTCTATGGACCCCCCCTATATCCCTGACCTTGGCAAGCCTTCTACGGATAATGTGACGAATTCTCCATCGTCGGATAGAGAGATCGATCAGTTGGTCTCCCCGGCATCAATTCCAATGCAAAGTACTGCCGCTGTGACCAAGATTAGCGATGACAACCCCACGGTCTCAACCTTAACTTCTAAATTACCAGATCATGATCCTAGCCTTAGACTACCTATTCATTCAGTCGAGGACCTTGATGATGAAGCTAGGATGCCCTCAGCTGACACCCTTACAGATACTTCGTGTATCCCTGACCAGTCTGCGACTACATCTGTTACCATCTTACCTCAGGATGCTGGATCTGCTACCTCCATCAAACCTGCTTATGTACCTCGAAGATCTCAAAGGCCTACTGTCACATCAACTAACCCTCGGCCGTTGCATACCTTGAGTACCGGTACTGAAGGGAATTCAACTGCCCATACTGTGCATCCTGCCCCAACGACCACTGATTCAACTCTGACTTCACAAGCTACCGACACATCCACTCCTCATTCCTCTCATAAAGGATCTACATCTACTGTGCAAACCCTCAAGCCGCATGTTCCTCAGCGCGCACGGAACAAAGGTCATCGTACCACATATACCCCAGTCCCAAAACCGACCCTAGACGCCATGTTTCGTCCCCCTGATTGGCCTCGATTCTTCGAGGTCACTGGTGACCCCATGGACGATCTTGATCTTTATGATTCTCTTGCTTCGACCTTCGGTGACTTCACCGTACACACTGTCGGGAAAGGAAAACGCATGATTGAGGCTGCCACACAAGAACAATCAGAAGCCTTACAAGACCATTTTCTCACCCACGTTGGCAGGTATACAGGTAAGGAAGACAAATACCTTAATCAGCGCATAGGTACAGTGGCCCTCCCCTCGGACTTCAAAATTGCTGATCAAGGCTTTCAAGACTCGGCCCCACACATCTTGAAATTATTGAAAAATACAGACCCTTCCATCGTCAAAGTAGACACTTATGTTGTGCCCCAACGCTATAATCGACCCAGTTTGCGTATTGTCAAGGTATTCTTTAAGAGGCACGTCCTCCCCATGCATGTCAAACTAGCTGGACGACAACTGCCAGTACGTCGCTACGTTTATAGACCTAGACAATGTACAGAATGCTGGCGTTTTGGTCACACTACTGCACGGTGCAGAGCACGCTGTCCTCGTTGCCAATATTGTGGCTCTGAGCTCCATGATCTGGAACACTGCCAGTCAAAGGAGGCCAGTTGAGCAAATTGTGACGGATGCCATGAAGCTAACAATAGGGACTGCCCACATTACAAATTCCAACGGGAGATACTACACCTACAGGCCTCGTCGGGTCTCCCACTCAGGGCGGCCGAAACGCAACTCAGGGACGAAGGCAAAGCTCCTCCCTACCGGAGATATGGACCTCCCGCAACAGCTGCTACTCTCCGTCCGAAGGGACCATCTACATCACAAAACAGTCCTCGACGTTCTCCCTCCAGTGAAACATTTCGCCTCGCTAATCTCGCTTCTCCTGGGTTGTCCACTTCCAATAGATTCGAGGGCTTTACCAGCATCTCGGAAGATATGGAATTTTGGTCAATGCCTACGGAGGAGGTCGTGCGACGTACCCCTGACCACGTAAATGCTCCTTCGCCACAACCTCAACTACTAAGGACACAGGCTTCTAAAAAACGCAGGATTGCCATACCAGTTAGGCCCCTTTCTCGTGATTCGGACAACGACTCACCCACCCAACTGTGGACCATGCCTAATCACGATCCAGACTGTGGATGTCACGACTGCGGAAAATACTTTCTCCTCCGGCACAAAGCCTCCAATCCTAGAGCCTTCGAAGAACATTTAAGGAACTTTGTATCCTCTCGTAGTCCAATAAACAATAAGCAACATCACAAACCCCCTTGCTATTGTGTTTCTCATATCCAACACCCTGACCTTCCACCCACAGACGTAATGACGCAATTCATGAAGGACAATAATCTCATTGACTCCGATCTGACCGAAATGGTACTCACACGGTCTGCATTTGATGTCCATCAATCGACGACACCCGTTACCCCAACTCCTCACGAAAAGTGTGGTACTCGTAAACGTCTACTCACAAAGGACGCTCCCTGTGATTCAGACCCTGATGAACACCCCCCAATTCCAAATACTCCGCTTCCTCTTGCCACTCGTACGGAAAGCACGACTGAAGAACTTATGCATCTGGATACCCCTGTGCCACCCTCCTCTGATAACCCCCATTTGATCTGCAGCAAGGGTATTCCCCCTGGTGGCTGCGGATGCTCTGGATGTTTTCGGGAGTACATCACCCCACATCTCTCTGAGCCAGATTCTCAAATACTTGCACGAGCAAACGCCTTCATCATTGCACGTACTCTCCCCCCTAACACAGATACTGCCACTACTTCGCCGCAGGACTTTATACATACATTACAGCTAAAGCTCCTTCACTCTCCAACACTTGTTCCCAAACTTATAAAACAATTCTCTGCAATAAATGACGATGAATTACCCAATTCATCTGCCCCTACGTCTCAAATCCCGCAAGCAACTATCCCTCCCCGTTCTTCGCCTGACTCCTTAAACGACATCACACCCAATACAGATGTGTCCCACTCTGCTCACAATGCCTCATAATATTGTCCAGTGGAACATTAACGGATACCAAGCTCGCCTTCATATGGGAGAATTACAAAGACTCATTCGCTTATACTCTCCAATCTGCATATGCCTACAGCATGTAGGCAATATTGTGATCCCCCCCAGACATTACTCTGTCGCTGTTAGTTCTCCGATTACCCCCACACACTATCGTACAGCAATTCTTGTTCATTACCAATATCCTTTTCTTCCCGTCACCCTCAATCCCAATCCATTTCAAACTTCTGCAGTTACCATCTCCCTCCCACAGCTTCCATCCCTCACTATTTGTTCGTCCTACAATCAACCCTTTTGTAAACATGACACAGCTTATCTTCTCCATATCACACAACAACTAACTCCTCCTTACCTCATTCTTGGTGACTTCAATGCACATTCCCCACTATGGGGAAGCCCGTTTACAGACACCCCGGGTAAACATATCGAAAACCTTCTGATTGACTCACAACTCTGCTGTTTGAACCTAGATTCCCTACATTTTGGTCTGCAGCACACAACTCGTTCTCTGCGATAGACCTTTCACTTGCTTCGACTGACGCCGCCCCTTTATTTGAGTGGTCGGTTCTGCAGGAAAGATTCTCCAGCGACCACTACCCGATTATTTTTAACTACTTATCCCCTGAACCCTTTACACAACTACCTCAATATAATCTCTCCAAAGCTAATTGGCTGACATACACGCAATCCACAGCTGATATTGAAGATTTCTCGGATATGATCACCCCCAAAGTTAACTTTGAATATTTCATGTCTTTCTTAACCTCTACTGCACAGCATCACATACCATTCACCTCCTCCTTGCAACATCCTCGACGAGTCCCTTGGTGGTCACCCAAACTGGCTAGCATGATCAAATTCAAACACAGGGTAGAGCGTCTTCTCAACAGGGTGGGTGATAAGCAACGGAGAATTAAAACCTCCCTCTCCAATCTTGCTACTCATCCTCAATGCTTCCGTTTCATCACCATCACCATTGAAAAACTTGCCCTCAAAACTTTCTATAATAAAGTCTGCGCTATTGTCAAACGCAATATCATCCGAAGTAAAGTGCTTTCGTGGCGCTCATACATCTCGTCCTTCACTAGTCGCACCCCTATCTCTACTCTGTGGAGAAAATTTTGTAGTGTTGACGGGCGAACTGTCCGTCCTCAACTCTCTCCATTACGGGACACTGATTCGGACTCTTTAACCCATGATCCCCACGTCATCACTGCTATGCATGCAACCCATTTCAGTGAAGTTAGCTCTAACCTATCTTTACCTCAACAATTCCTCCGCTTGAAACAAGAGAAGGAGTCCCACCCGATCACGTTTTCCGGAGGTTGCACTCATGACTATAACGCTCCTTTCTCATTACCTGAACTTCAACATGCCATTGACCACTGCTCGGATTCCACCCCGGGTCCTGATGCCATTCCCTATGCGTTCATTCGTCATCTTCATCCACGTGCACTAAATTATCTTTTGCAACTTTATAATCAATTATGGGATAGACATTATTTCCCACCAAATTGGCGACATGCGTATACCATACCCGTCCCAAAACCAGGCAAAGATCATAGTTTTCCGACAAACTATAGGCCCATAGTGCTCACCTCATGTTTATGTAAACTTATGGAAAAAATTATCAATCCACGCCTTCTTCATTATGCAGAGGCGCATGACTTATTATCCCCGTATCAACATGGTTCACGTCCCGGCCACTCTACATTACACTCTCATCCACCTGGAGCACCAAATACGTGAAGGATTTTCGAAGAAACAACCCACAGTGGCGGTTTTCTTCGACATTGCGAAGGCTTATGATACCACTTGGTGTTATCGCATTCTAAAAATCCTCCATAGATCTGGTATGCGGGGCTCCCTTCCCCAATTCCTCCAGAACTTTCTATCTAACCGCACATTTCAGGTTAAAAACAACGGTATATTATCTGCAATAAAACCTCAAACTAATGGAATACCCCAAGGCTGTTCCCTAAGTAGTGTACTCTATGATATTGCAATAAATAGTTACAAAATGCCTCCCTCCTGATATCTCTCATAGCCTCGATGTGGATGACTTAGCCATTTATTATACGTCTCCTAGTTTAACACACATTCAACATCGTCTAAACACTGCTCTTCATTCCATACAAGCTTGGGCGTCCTCAACTGGTTTCCGCTTCTCGACTGAAAAAACCAATGCTGTCGTTTTCTATCGCGACCTTAGACACTTGCGTAAGCAGTCCATCACCCTCTCTATGGGTTCTTCCAAGATTAAATTCCTAGCCTCCACTAAATTCCTTGGCCTTATCTTTGATACCCACCTAAATTGGAAATCCCATGTTGCCACTCTGGGCTCGGTGCCTTCAGCGCATGAATGTCCTCAAGTCTGTGGCACGTGTTCATTGGGGTGCTGACCGATCTACGTTACTGCTCTTTTATCGATCCACCATTCTATCTGCCCTGGATTATGGTTGCCCGGTATATGGCACTGCCTCGGCATCCACATTGCAGACACTTAACTCCGTTCATCACCTTGGCATACGTATTAGCTCAGGAGCTTTCCGGTCCTCTCGTGTGTACAGTGTGCTCAGTGAGGCTGGGGTCCTGCCATTAACGTATCATCGTCAGCTGGTTCAGCTGCGAACTGCCATCCGTCTCCAACAGGATCCCACATTGAAGGACCTTTTCTGTTTACTCCTACTACTACCTTGCCTTTTACCCTGGCATGAATGATGGCACAAAAGAGAGAGAGGTTCTGGAAGTGTTAGTGAATGCCAGGCTGGATGTATGTGGAATGACAGAGACCAAATGGAAAGGTTCAGATGTGAGAGAGTGGGAGTGTGGAATGGGTGTGTGTGCTGGAGTGAGTGAAGGAACAGCGAGAGAAGGTGCATGTTTGTTTGTAAGTAGCAAATGGAAGGAATGTGTAAGAGAATATGGGTCTGTGGGTTCAAGGATTGTGTGAGTGAGAATGAAAGTAGGAATACAAACGTGGGTGATTGTATGCGTGTATGCCCCGACAGAGGATATACTTGAAAGAAAGAAAGAGGAGTTCTGGATGAATGTGGAGGCATGCCTGGAGAAGTTTGACAAGAACGAAAGAATATTTCTGATTGGGGATATGAATGGTAAGGTGGGTGATAGGAAAGTTGAGGGAGTGGTGGGAGGGTGGGGGGTACCATCAGAGGTGAATGGGAATGGTAGTGCACTTGTGGACGTATGTGTGGGGAGGAGGCTGTGGATAGCCAACACCTTCTTTCGACACAGAATGATCCACAGGTACACGTGGAAACGGATGTTGACGATGAAGGATAAGACAGTGGTGGAACGAAAGTCATTGATTGATTATGTATGTGTGGATGAACGAATGAAGAAATCTGTGATGGATGCTAGGGTGTATAGGGGTATTGGAGGGGGTCTGTCTGATCATTATGTAGTGGTAGCTAAGGTTAGGATACAAAAGAAGTGGGTGAGGAGAGCGGGAGGGAGGCGAGAGGAGGGTGGAATGGTGAGGAGGGTGGAGAGGTTGCAGGAGAGGAGGACTACAGGAGAGCAGTGGAAAGACGACTAGGTGGGTTCGACCTGGAAGTTATGGAGGAAGTGGAGGAGATGAGCAAGGTGTTTAAGGATGAGATCTGTGCAGCATGTGAGGAGGTGTGTGGAGTGAGGAGAAGAGGGAGGGGAGTGAAAGGTACAGCATGGTGGACAGAAGAGGTAAGAATAGCTGTGGAAGAAAAGAAGAAAGCATATAGAGAGTGGTTGGGTAGTAGAGGGAATGAAGATTCCGAGAGACAGAAACGAGCGAGGTACGTGGAGAGTAAGAGGGTGGTGAAGAGAGTAGTGAAGGAAAGTAAGAGAAGAGTAGATGAGGAATTTGGAAGGAATCTGAGTGTAAAATGGAGGGAGAGTAAGAAACTGTTCTGGAAAGAAGTCAGGAAAGTTAGGGAAGGTAGCAAGGGAAACAGTAAGGGTGAGAAAGATAAGAATGGGAGAATGCTAGCCGAGAAGCAAGAGAGAGTCGAAAGATGGAGGGAGTACTTCAGTGAGTTGCTAAATGAAAGGAATGAAGAGCCAGCAAACATAGCTGGATATGGTATGGGAGGGAGAAGAAGAGAAGTAGTGGAGGAGGAGGTGGGGATCAGGAGGTCAGAAGTGTGGGAAGCCATGAAAAGAGTGAAGTTGGGGAAAGCACCAGGAACAGATGGAGTGTGTGGGGAAATGTTGAGGTATGGTGGTGAGATAGTGATAGAATGGGTATGGAAAATGTGCAAACTAGCATGGGAGAAGGGCAGTGCACCCGATGACTGGAAGACTGGCATAATAGTCCCCCTATATAAGGGCAAAGGGAAAAGAGGAGGGTGTGGTAACCACCGAGGAATATGTCTTCTAAGCATAGTAGGGAAGGTATACAGTAGGGTAGTGATTGAGAGAGTGAGAGTGAGAACGGAGAAATGGATAGGCGACGAGCAGGGAGGTTTTAGGAAGGGAAGAGGATGTGTAGATCAGATTTTTACCCTGAATTGTGTTGTGGAGAAGTATCTGGAGAAGAAACAAAAGGTGTATGTTGCCTTTATGGACTTGGAGAAGGCCTATGACAGAGTGGATAGAGAAGGTTTGTGGAAAGTACTTAGAATATACGGAGTAGAGGGCAAGTTGCTGAAAGCAGTGAAGAGCATGTATGAGGGTGCAAAGGCGGCAGTACGTGTGGAGAGTGAGCAGAGCGAGTTCTTTGACCTGAATGTTGGTTTGAAACAGGGGTGTGTGATGTCCCCGTGGTTGTGAAATACTATCAAGAGCAGTGGATGTTGGTGTATTGCTGAAAAGGGAGGGAATTGAGTGGAAGCTACCTATACTGCTGTTTGCGGATGATACAGTTCTGATGAGTGATAATGAATGGGAGTTGCAGGGTCTGGTAAATGAATTTGGAACAGTGTGCGAAAAACGGAATTTGAAGGTAAATACGGGGAAGAGCAAGGTTATGGTCTTCGAAAGGGGTGAAGTCACAGAGTGTGAGGTGAAGCTGAACGGTCAGGCTATGGAGATCGTCAACTCTTTTAAGTATCTGGGCAGTGTGTTGAGTAAAGATGGGACTATGGATGAAGAGGTGCGGGAGAGGGTACAACAGGGGAAGAGGGTTGTAGGAACGCTAAAAGCAGTAACAAAATAGGGTGGTCAGTATGGAAGTGAAGAAGTCCTTGCATGACAGTGTGGTAATCCCGACACTGACTTACGGAAGCGAAGCATGGACGTTGGTTGAGAGACTCAGACCAAGAGTGAGAGCAGTGGAAATGAATTACTTAAGGAGTGCGTGCGGAGTTACATGGAGGGATAGACAGACTAATGAGGAAGTAAGAAGGAGGTGTGGTGTGGAGGTAGATGTGCTGGAAAGTGTGAAAAGGAACAACTTGAGATGGTTCGGCCATATGGAACGTATGGAAAGCGAGAGAATGACTAAGAGGGTGTACGAGAGCGAGGTGGAGGGACAGAGGGGGAGAGGTAGACCGAATATGAGGTGGAAGGATGGAGTGAGGAACTACATGAACGAAGGCGGTGCTGGTTGGGGGGAGGGGCGTCGACTGACTGGGGACAGAGGTGCATGGGGGCGGTTCGTTCGTGGCCACCCCTTCGGGGATCGCGGCGTCAGGCAATAGATAGATAGATAGATCCTGCCAATTACTCGCATCTTACAATATTCCAACACCTCATTCACCCCTCCCCTGTATTTCAATTACCCCCTGGATTCTTAAACACCCTGAAGTTTGTTTCCATTTGACTGACCAAGTAGAGGCTGTGACTCCAGTCCAACGCCGTACCTTAGCATTACAACATCTTGATAGTCATGTTCCAGCTGCCTTCATCTACACTGATGGTTCGAAGGTTCCGGATGCCGTAGGTAGTGCAGCGGTTTCTGACCATGGTATCCATCAAAGCTCCCTACATCCTTGTTCCACCGTTTTCACTGCAGAGTTGTGGGCTATTCATGGTGCCCTGACCCTCATCTCTGCACTTACAAACAATCCTCCTCACGTAGTTTGTTGTTGTTGTTTTTCCCCAAGCTGCCTGGCCGAACAGCCCCAAGGCCATAACCGAGCACCCCCACAGAACCCCCCCCGCCGACCACAATAAAGCCTGGGTGACCGAAGCCACTCCATGGCGGGGAGCTGAGGAGGGTGCGGAAACGCCCGGGAAACCAAAGCCCCACCCAGGGCCCTGTGCCCCTCAGCAATTATGAAGAGAAAGTTGAGGGGCAAAGGAAAGATGTGACACTTTGGCTTCCAATCTTGGTAGATTAGGTCAATCCACGCAAGAGACGTCGTCACTTGAGATCTAGAAAATATACAAGTAAAAGGAACAGTCAGAGTAAGCTATGGGTATGGCAGAGATCGCTCAGTTCTCACTCTGATAGACCAGCCCATCACCACATGACTAGAACCCAATCCTCTCAGCATCAGCTAGGAAAGGCCCTAGAAAGCCGCCTTTGGCGGGGGGATAGCTCCCCTATTTCAACCCTTTTCGGGGTTGGGCACCCGCCCTCCTCCTCACGTAGTTATCTGCAGTGACTCAAAAAGTGTGTTGCAAGCATTAGGAGAGTACGCCCCACGTGACCCATTGATCATCGATGTTATCCTGAAAATCCACGAATTAAAATGCAGCTCTCGATCCATCACCCTCTGTTGGATCCCCGCCCATGTAGGCATTGCGGGTAACGAACGTGCTGACGCCCTTGCTAAACAGGCCTGTCTAGGTGCTCCGGCATCCACCGTCCTCAGATCGGATGACCTAATTCCTGTAGTTCGACGGCATATTCATGATAAGTGGCGCTCAGAATGGAGGGATCAACCTTTGGGAGGTCACCTTCGTTCCATCAAAGACGACATTCACATGTGGCCCTCTTCACTCAGCCCCTGTCGCGCTGACCAAACCCTCTTAACTCGATTACGCATAGGACACACGAGACTCACTCATGGATATCTAATATCCTTTCTGACTCAGATTCATTCTCGTTCATAGCCATCCGCCATTTCTTAGCAGCTCTTAATCTCTACGATGAAATCTGACCAGTGACCTATATGACTTGACTTACTATCCCCCCGCCGACCACTAGCCTTATGAGGGCCTCGGCCCAGAGGGCTAGTTTAAATTAAACACGTCTTCAACAACAACAACATCACATTAGAAATTATTCAAAGATTACAAGAAGTCCAAATAAGACATAACTATGTTAATGTATAAGGGAGTTAGGTAGATGCATTAGAGAGATAGATAGATAGAAAGAGAGAGTTGCAGAGGGGAAGTGAGCGATAAACACGAACTATGAACTATTATGAGACGGACTTAATTGGTTCTGAAAAGACAAAGGAGACATTTTTATTGACTCTTTTTCATGTTATTATTTGTGTGCTAGAAGGATAATATTGTTTTCAATTCCATCGAATTAGAAATGATTTATAGATTACAAAAAGTCCAAATAAGACATAGTTATGTTAATGTATAAGGGAGTTAGGTAGATGCATTAGAGAGATAAATAGATAGAGAGAGAGTGGCTAGGGGTGAGCGAGCAATAAAATACTAACATATATGAGACGGACTTGTTTCTGAAAGACAAAGGAGACATTTGTATTTACTCTCGTTTTCATTTTATTATTTGTGTGTTAGAAGGGTAATATTGTTTTTAATTCCATCGTATTAGAAATGATTCATAGATTAAAAAAAGACCAAATAAGACATAGTTATATATATGTATAAGGGAGATAGATGCATTAAATAGATAGATAAAAAAAAACAAAAAATCTAAATTTCTCTGGAGACGCGGACTTTCCTCTTCTAATTCGGAATTTTCCCTCTCTTAAGTGGGATTTCGGACATCTCGGAAAATCGGACATCTCGGAAGTGGTCTCCCCCAATTAGTCCGAGATAGCGAGGGTTTACTGTAGTAACAGGGGGATCAGTATTGGAAAACTGAACTAAGTCGATGCCAGTGACGAGGCATAAGAAGTCAGAGTCCACAATTATTGACTCTGCCAAATTATACCAGTGCACCCAGTGTCCAAATGAAGTTAGAGTTCCCAGAGATCAATTCTGCCAAAATTCCTAAAAAGTGGTAATAAGTTAGCCTACAAATATCGACTCTGCCCAAAATTCATACGAGTGCTACAAATATCGACTCTGCCAAAAATCCACACCAGCGAGCAAGGTGATCAATATTATAGGTTTGACTCCTGTAAGGAGATAAAGAAAACCTAATATTTAGTAGTGGCCCCGTAATCATTGACGAACATGCCTATTACATAAGGCATCCTCTTCAAACACTAATCCGCCGTAGTTTGAATCTACCGCGCAGAGCATTTAAAATCTGAGGAGCCTTCATCATGAGTGCACGCGACCTCACTCATGGCTTCAGTCATTATGAATTGGGTTCTCACTACGAAAAAACTTCGTAAAAAATAAAAACAAAAAGAAAATAAGAATAACTATCCAATAAGCTTTCCATCATATCGTGGATGTACTTGTGAGGATCTTTGACCAGACGCTGATTCAGGCGTCATTCTTCCTTCACTGACATATCAAGTAAACCAAAATCCTTACATCAACGAATGGGAAGGGGATGGTCGGGAAGGCCCCAGTCGTCAATGATTACGGGGCCACTACTAAATATTAGGTTTTCTTTATCTCCTTACAGGAGTAAAACCTATAATTTATTAGTGGCCCCTCCATCATTGACGAACATGCCTGATTTCTAAGACTGGAGGGGGACATTCGTAATCATATCATAACTCTAGAAAAGCAGATAATCAAACAACCTCATAGTATTCTTACTTTGAAAATATATATAAATACGGTGCAGCCCATATATATACAAAAAAGGGGTTCAAGCAGGTGCGTGCTTCAAAGAAGCCTGCTTGACAAAAAAGGGTAACTCTGGAGAATCTGTGAACAGATCTGAAGTTACAAAGGCATCCCACTCAACGAGTGGTGACAAAAATAACAAGTTATAAGTTTACATTTATTAGTGGCCCCTCCATCATTGACGAACATGCCTATTACATAAGGCATCCTCTTCAAACACTAATCCGCCGTAGTTTGAATCTACCGCGCAGAGCATTTAAAAACTGAGGAGCCTTCATCATGAGCGCACGCGACCTCACTCATGGCTTCAGTCATTATGAATTGGGTTCTCACTACGAAAAAACTTCGTAAAAAATAAAAACAAAAAGAAAATAAGAATAACTATCCAATAAGCTTTCCATCATATCGTGGATGTACTTGTGTGGATTTCTGACCAGACGCTGAATCAGGCGTCATTCCTCCTTCTTTGCTCTGCGCTCAGCCTGCCCGGACGTACCTTTCAGGCTCCGCTGGTTCCGCATTCGTGGCGTCCCTAGTGAGTTTTTTCTCATTTGTTTACTCTGGGATGTATCGAGTAAGGTTAGGATAGGCGTAGCAGGAGTGTCCTGGGCTGGTTGCCCGCAGTGCAATGTATTTTGGGTCGTATGTATGGGGCATCTATTTCGGATGTACCCTCGTGGTCCTGTTGTGGACACGTGAACTTTTCACAGTTTGGTTTAGTTGGTGATGCAGGCGGCTTTCATTACGCGTTAATAATTGCTGCCTTTTATCCTTCTGATGAGGTAAGCTGTGTGTTTGCTGACGTTCCCAGCGTATTTTTCTTCACTTAGTGAAGTTTTTTCTGGGTCCGTGTCAGGCTTCCCGGGGTTGGGAAGTTATCGCTTCGGTGGTGTGTTGGCGGTGGTTCCTGTTGTGATATTCCAGTGTGTGTTTATATTTCAACTATTTTCATGCCGTCTACCTAGGCCTAGCCAGCCGCTCGTAGCTTTGCCACATGTCTAGTGTTATTATTTATTTTATAAATATGCCCTACTGTGTCATGTGTATCCGGGTTTTAGTTGTGTATTGGCTAATTCCTCGGACTATATTTGTTTCCTGGTTTAGTTGTGTATTGGCTAATTCCACGGATTATGTTGTGACCTTGGTTAGTCGTGCGTGTCTCTCCTCGTGTCGTATTGTTCAGATGGTGTCTGTTCAGGGTGGGGTTTGCCTTCCGGCGGGTTTTTCTCGGTTTCACCGTGAAAAATCCTGACCGATGAGCAGTGTTAGGCCACACGTGGTTTTTAACACTGGCTGGTTCCCCGGCGAGGGGAGGTGTCTGTGGCTCTCCAGGACTGCGTATCTGTGGGTGCCTGGTTTCAGGCCTCCCTTATAATTCCCGGCGGGATGGCTGTACCCATCCTTACATATATATTTAGTTATATATAAAGAAACGACGTTCGTGAGAACACTCGTTTTTTATAGGTTTTTCTACCTGGTTTACGACAAACCACAGGGAAAACCTAGCTGTTGTTTAGGCGTTCCTCCCCGGCGATCTTTTACAAAGTAGTGGGGTCAGGAACTTGTGGGGTTAACTTTTAGACTTCTCACCCGGCGGGTGCACCTTAGCAGGGTGGGATAAAACGACTTAGGTCTCTTATAGTTAACCAATCCATGTGAGTGATACTCTGTGTATCGCTGCCTTTACTCTTACGGCATTTGAAGGATCAGTGAGGTTTAACCAAATCGATTTCCACACCCGGCGGGTGCCCCTAAGTAAAGGAACTAAGGAATTTATAAACAAATTCAATTTCGATTAACCTTAATTGGGTGATACTTTCAGTATCGCCGCCTTCTATTTTTACGACGATCGTTTGGGACAATTCGTTAAAAAATCAGATCTCGTATATTCCTGCCCTGGGCTATTCTACTAAAATATTTCAAGGGCCGGCGTCTTTATAAGGGGGGGCTTTGTTACAAAATTGAATCTTGAGACAGTCACCACCTCCTACAGACTATTAGTGCCATACTGGACCATTATATCAGAGGGTATTCTTCATGTTCTTAGCTAAGAAGACTTGTTTAGCCTCTTTATACCCAGCCGCGTGGCGAGATGTGTTAGCTGTGTCTTTGCATCCCGTTACCCGGCGGGTTATTAACACTTGTATGCGAACACTTGGGTTAACCTTATGAGCATTAATTCCTGGAAATTTTTCTTTATTTTTCCAGAGCTGAGCTCCGGCGGACCAATACAGACCCGGCGATAGTTCCTCACACCAGTCTCTGTCATGGCTAATGTGACCCCAGTTTTTGCCCTGTGCATTACCCCTACTTGCGCGGGTATCCCAATTTTTGCACATACCCTTTGCATAAGGTGTGTTAGATGTCTAGACCGTTCAAGGGGTCTCTGGGTTACACGTAATTGTTCTTTTTGCTCCCAATTAACCAATAAAGTCCTGTGTGACAATGACAAGACCGCGGCGGTAGCGTTGAGAGAGGTCAGACAACAAATGTCGGCCTACACTACCATTGTCGCACATAAGTCACTTCAATGTGACAACGTCCCACTTTGGGATAAGTTGCTGTCAGAGCACCCTCCCCCTAAACGTACCTCTAGAGTAAGGGGTTTTAAGCCGACAGAGACTAGCCAGGATTCTGTATCGTCTGTGGAGACGTTTAAACGCCCGAGAGAGCCTACTCCCCCGGCAGCCACCTCCTCGTCGCAGGCGAGATCGAGGTCAAGGTCACCCCTCAGACAACGGTCTTCAAGTCGGGCCTCTTCCCCGGCTAGTAAGAAGTGCAAGACTGAAGCTTCCCCCAGGGGCCATGGTGGTGATTCTTCCAAACCTAGGTCCAGTTCGCGGTCACACCGTAGCCACAAATCCTCCAAAAAGGATTCCCATAAGAAGTCCTCTCGACATTCTACTAAGTCTAGTGCATCTCATCGTACCTCTACACCTGACAATGTTTCTGTTACAGCCTCAGAGTATAGTGAAGCGCCTGTCCCTAAACAAGATTTACCTATTGATATTTTAACCCTAGAAATGGAGAGTTCAGGATATTCAATAATTGAGAATGTTTCAGACTCTCAAGAGAGCGTAGGCCAGAGCCTCGGTGTTTGGCGATTTGCTCAGCCAGGGTCTGACCATCCACGTCCGACTCATACGAGTCACACAGTAGCCGATGTCCACAGGGACGCGGCGACCCCATCCTCTATCCCTGATTTATCTTGGAAACAAGGTGCCCCTGCCTCGGCGGGGTCTTCTCAGGAGGATCGGGAGGAACAAGATGAAGTGTCATTAATTTCAGATAGGGAAGGACAAGGGTCAGGCTCAGGCCTGGACGCCGCCCATGATAATACTAATTCACCTGAAAGTTCTGCACCTAACCAGTTTGTTACAGCACAAGAAATTGATGGGTTACTTACTCATGCTCTATCAAAATTCTTTAATCAACAACGAGAAAACCCCACAATGGACTTGGGGGCTCCCTTGACAGGTTCTGCGGTACGGCCTCTGATAACGTCAATCGATTTATCTAAGATTCCTAACCCTCCTACTCTGTCACCGGCAGGGAGCTCTAAGCCAGCTACGGCGGCATTCACTACGTCAAATGTCAGGGTCATTACGGATGTTAATCCACCCCCTCTAGACAAAGCGCCTCTTAGAAAGGTAGCTATGCCCCTGCTTTATGGGCCAGACGAGTCATGGGTCCCTTTGAACCCCTCTAAGCCAGAGCTTGCCCAGCCTACCTTGTCAGGGGAACTCCCGGTACCACGTTAGTGGTTTATCCAGGGAAATAAGTCTAAGAAATTAAGGGCATTGGATGCCTTGGGTAATGTTTTGGACGTAAATATCAAGGCTATACCTAGTTATTATCATCAGGATTATTTTGTTTATGCATCTAAGCCTGCTTTACCCCCTGCCTCAGCTTCAAAACTTTTTTCAGACTGGTCTAAGCTGGATGGGTTTAATGATATTAAGGCTCTGTTGGCTATTACTCCTGAACTAGATTTACAGACCGTCACACACGAGACAGCTAATCCAGTGTTGAAGGTGGGACAGTTAGGACCAGGACCTTGGGTGGATTGGGAGGTAGAGGCTCAAAACTTTGCAACCACTTTCACTTCTAAATCTTCCCACCAGATCCCTCAGGATACACATTCATGGTTCTCAATGCCGGTAGGTTCTGCCGGCGGAGTTCCGTCAGCTTTATTTTCCTTTTTAGCTGCCCCTAAGATTAATCTTTGTGAACTAAAGGAACCATTCATTACCCCTACCCCTTCTCACCTAGACAGAGAATTTAGGCTAAGGGGAAAAGCTTTCCGCCTGTTTTCACAGTACATAGTTTCTCAACAGGTGGCTAAGTCTTTACTCAGGTCTACTCAGGCAATCGCAGACGCGGATGCTCGAAGATCAGTTGAATTATCCCGGCGTCTGATTCTTCAGTCGTCAATTCAATCCTTAGGTGACATACGCACAGCCTTACTTGAGGCGGTGCGAGCACGACAGGATCTTAGAATGTCATTAGTTCGCAAGCTGCCTGATCGCATTGCTAACCAGGTGGTAATGTCCCCAGTACTTACACCTTCTTTAATGTCCCCTGATGTATGGCGAACAGTGTTTAACATGGCACAGGCCGTGAAGCACAGTCCCGCACAGGCTAAGAAACCCGCATTTAACTTCCCCAAACCTAAGCCTCCTACTAAAGCTCAGCCAGGGGGTTCTAAGCCGTTTCTTCCGCCTAAGTCCTCCCAATCCCCCCTGGGTCAGTTCAGGCATAGACAGAGAGGGTTTTCAGGACAGAGGGGACGCGGCCAGTATAAGCCGGGGCAGGGCCAGTCTTCGGCCCACACCAGCCAGCCGGCGAAGCGTCCAACACCACCAAACCCACCATCAAAAAACTAAAGTCTTTCTCACTCCCAGTGCCTACCTTAGAGCCGGAGGAACCGAGGGAAGTACAGCCGGCGAACCCTTGTCTGCTAACTGGGTCGTTCCGAACGTGTCACCAAGCATGGCCGTTAAAAACCTGGGCACGGATGGTGGCACGCAAAGGCATCACTTGGCAGTGGCTCCGGCGACCTCGCTTACGTCAGCCGACAACGGCAAATTGTGTTTCATTAGAGGTGGAGTTGCTGGTCCAGGAGATGATTGCCAAGAATGTCATCATCCCGGTACCCCCAGATTACCCTGTATTCACGTCAAAACTGTTTTTGGTTCCCAAACGGGACAGTGTTCAGATGAGGCCGGTCGTAGACCTGTCGTATCTGAATCTTCACATTTACAACGAGTCTTTCAGAATGTTAACAGTTCATCAAATCAGTCTAACACTTCCGCCGGGTGGCTGGATGTGTTCCCTAGACCTGACAGACGCCTATTGGCACGTGTCGGTCAACAAAAGATTTCAAAGGTTTCTGGCCTTGAGGATCAGGCACCAAAATTTTGTTTTTCAGAGGATGCCGTTCGGTTTGAACCTAGCACCTCGATTATTCACGAAACTAGTCCGGCAAGCCCTGATGCCATTGTTAAAACAGGGAATCAGAGTGTTGTGGTATCTAGACGACTGGCTGGTGGTGGCAGAGACACAACAATTATGCATAAAACATGTCAATATCATTTTAAATCATGTCAAAACTCTAGGCTTCAAGGTAAATCTGGTAAAGTCAAACCTTGTTCCCTCAAGAGTAATTCAGTGGATAGGGCTGGTCTGGGACACCGCCGCTCTCACTCTGAGTCAGAGTGTGGACAATCGCAACAGGTTTCGCAGGAAACTGTTCAGGTTTCTTCACAGTCTGACTACGACACGAAGAGTCTGGGAGTCTCTGGTCGGCTCTCTCAACTGGATTCAGCTAACTGTCAAGTTGGGCCGGTTGAAAGTAAAACGATTAATATTGGAGGGCAACAAATATTTCCCACTCTTACCGGCGGGAAAATTATGGCCCATACCAAAATTAATCCACACCTTACTAGCGGTCTGGGCGAAGAGGGAAACATTGCACTCAATCATGTCATGGACCTCTCCTCCTCCAACGGTATGGGTAGACACGGATGCGTCAGGCACCATAGGGTGGGGATTTCAGTCAAATCAGGGGCACCAGGGTCAGGGACTTTGGTCCCACTTAGAAATCCCTCACATAAATGTCAAAGAGTTACTAGTCCCATTGTATTTCCTTCAGGCTCACGGCCCGGCGTTACGGGGCAAGTCAGTGGCCTTCAGAATGGACAATCTGAATGCAGTTCACTGTATTCAGAAACAAGGGTCAACGAGGTCAAGGAAGTTGCTACTCGTGTCGGAAGAGATTTTTGTTCTAGCCACCAGTCTAGATATTTATCTTCACGCATCTTATCTCCCAGGCGTAGCGAACGTCTGGGCAGACGCTCTGTCCCGGAGACAGAGCACGACAGTAGAATGGGAGCTCAAGCAACACATTTTCGACCTAATGATTGCGGAGCTCTCCCATCCACAAGTGGATCTTTTTGCGTCCGAGGAGACTCACAAGCTCCCTCTATACCTCACCCGCCGGACGATAACGCCGGCAGGGGGGCCAGACGCCCTAGTGACAGACTGGAACAGATGGAGCTCCATCTATCTGTTTCCGCCGCCAGATGCGTCACTAATGTGCCACGTAGTGAACAAACTACGAGTTTATCGAGGCTTAGTCTCGCTAATCGCGCCCCTGTGGCCAGCGCAGGTGTGGTGCCAGCAGTTAATAATGTGGTGCCCGGACCCGGTATCGCTCCCGGTCGGGTACTTCCACTTAGACACGATTGGCAACCTAGAGACCTCGCTGACTTTTGCATTATGGACATTCAGGAGGCCAAGTGGCTAGCACCATACGGTAGGGATGTGACCAATAAATTGCTCAATCAATATACTCAGTCTACTAAGCGACAATATCAATCTCATTGGAAAGCTTTTACTTCTTGGATTGTTAGAACGGAACAAACTGTACCCTCAGTGGCATTGGTTTTTAATTACTTGAACTATCTGTTTGAGCAGAAACGTTTATCTGTGGTTACTTTGAAGAATCACTTAACTGCGATTAGAGTGCCCTTTTTCGACCTTACAGGTCTATCCATACCGGTGGCGGAGGAAACAGGATTTATGAGAGCGTGTTTTAAACTCCGCCCACCTCCCCGTCAGCTCATGCCTACTTGGTCTCTGGACAAAGCTTTGTCTTTACTTCATTCTCGTCTGTATCAAAATACTGCAGACTTTGCTTTAATCTTAAAGAAGGCAGTTTTCCTTTTGGCTTTGGCCACCGGAAACAGAGTGTCTGAGCTGGCGGCGATGAGCAACACACCTAATTGTCTTAGGTTTGGTAGACTTAATGATTCAATTTCCATTGCACCCTCCCCGGCGTTTGTAGCCAAGAATGAGCATAGTGCACACGTGTTTTCTGAATTCACGGTGCCGGCGTTAAAAAGGGGAAAGGTGCATCATAATTTATGTCCAGTGCAAGCTCTAACCAAATATTTAAGAATAGCTCCTCATAACCCCCAAGGTGCTTTATGGGTAGCGAGTACGGGTAAACGCTTACTTAAACGGCGATTAGCCTCTCTTCTAGTAGAAGTCATTAAAGAGAGTAATCCCGGCGTTGTGGGTAGGGCCCACGATTTACGCAAGTGGGCGGCCTCTTTACGTTTCCTGAAAAACTTTTCAGTTGAAGATATTGCGTCCACACAGTTGTGGGCGTCTAATCATACGTTTCTCTCTAGATACTTGTCAGTTGCTCTAGACAAACCTTCCTTACCATGTATAGCTTTAAGGCAGAGGGTCTAGGTGGCCCTGCAGTCACTTATGTTTATTTTCAAGGAAAGGGGGGGGGGGGTGCAGTCAGTTGACATAGGACACCCTAGACCCCGCCGGAGTATGAGAGCTGTGATACAATTTAAGGTTGAAATGTGATATGAAAATTTCTCTGAGAGAATTTGTGCTAGTACAAAGTTTAGTACAAAACAACGGTGTTGTTATAGTAGTTTTAGCTGCGAAAGCAATGTAACATTAGTTCAATGGAGTTCATTAGCAATTGATCTCCACATGTATTTTGGGGTTTATGATGTGCACATATAAACTTATAACTTATTATTTGTCACCACTCGTTGAGTGGGGTGCCTTTTGTAACTACAGATCTGTGTTCAGAATCTTCAGGGTTACCTATTTTTGTCAGGCAGGCTTCTTTGAAGCACGCACCTGCCTGAACCCCCTTTTTCTTGTATATTTCCGGCCTACGCCGTATTAAATACATTTTTCAAAAGTAAGAATACTATGTGGTTGTTTTTATTATCTGCTTTTCTAGAGTTATGATATGATTACGAATGTCCCCCTCCAGTCTTAGATATCAGGCATGTTCGTCAATGATGGAGGGGCCACTAATAAATTATAGGTTTGACTCCTGTAAGGAGATAAAGAAAACCTAATATTTAGTAGTGGCCCCGTAATCATTGACGACTGGGGCCCTCCCGACCGTCCCCTTCCCATTCGTTGATGTATTAAGGATTTTGGTTTACTTGATATGTCAGTGAAGGAGGAATGACGCCTGATTCAGCGTCTGGTCAGAAATCCACACAAGTACATCCACGATATGATGGAAAGCTTATTGGATAGTTATTCTTATTTTCTTTTTGTTTTTATTTTTTACGAAGTTTTTTCGTAGTGAGAACCCAATTCATAATGACTGAAGCCATGAGTGAGGTCGCGTGCGCTCATGATGAAGGCTCCTCAGTTTTTAAATGCTCTGCGCGGTAGATTCAAACTACGGCGGATTAGTGTTTGAAGAGGATGCCTTATGTAATAGGCATGTTCGTCAATGATTACGGGGCCACTACTAAATATTAGGTTTTCTTTATCTCCTTACAGGAGTCAAACCTATAATGTGCACATAATAAACCCCATAATATTCGTGGAAATAATTTGCAAAAGATCTCCACTGTTTAATACTAAATTGCTTTCACAGCTAAAACTACTATAACAACCCCGTTGTTTGTACTAACATTGTACTAGCACAATTTCTCGCAGAGAAAGTTTCATATCACATTATCCATAAATTGTATCACAGCTCTTACATTCCGGCGGGGTCTAGGGTGTCCTATGTTACACTGACTGCACCCCCCCCCCCCCATTTGTCCTTGAAAGTAAACAAAAGTGACTGAAGGGCCACCTAGACCCTCTGCCTTAAAGCTATACATGGTAAGGAAGGTTTGTCTAGAGCAACTGACAAGTATCTAGTCAAAAACGTATGATTAGACCCCCACAATTGTGTGGACGAAAGATCTTCTACTGAAAAGTTCTTCAGGAAACGTAAAGAGGTTGCCCATTTGCGTAAATCGTGGGCCCTACCCACAACGCCGGGATTACTCTCTTTAATGACTTCGACCAGAAGAGAAGCTAATCTCCGTTTCAGTAAGCGTTTACCCGTACTCGCTACCCACAAAGCACTTTGGGGGTTAGAGGAGCCACTCTCAAATATTTGGTTAGAGCTTGCACTGGCCATAGAAATGGTATTTTGGTACAGACGAGTGTGAAGTAAAGACAATGCCTTGTCCAGAGACCAAGTAGGCATGAGCTGACGGGGAGGTGGGCGGAGTTTAAAACATGCCCTCATAAAACCTGTTTCCTCCGCTACCGGTATGGAGAGACCTGTAAGGTCTAAAAAGGGCACTCTTATCGCAGTTAAGTGATTTTTTAACGTTACCACAGATAAACGTTTCTGCTCAAACAGATAATATAAAAAATTAAAAACTAACGCGACGATGCTTTGTCCAGAGACCATGTAGGCCTGAGCTGACGGGGAAGGTGGGCGGAGTTTAAAACCTGCCCACATAAATCACTTTCAGATAAATGTTTCTGCATGAACAGATAAATTAAATAATAAACAACCCACGCCACCGGGGGCACAGTTCGTGTTGTTCGAAGAATCCGAGACGTAAAAGCTTGCCAATGCGATGAAAACTGTCGCTTTGTAGACTGGGTATAATGATTCGTGAATATCTTGGTCACGTCGCTACCAGATGGTGCTAGCCACTTGGCCTCCTGACTGTCCAAAATGAACAAGTCCGTGAGGTTTCTAGGTTCCCAACTGTGTTCTAAGTGGAACACCCCGACCAGGAGTGACACTGGGTGCGGGCACCACGTGTTCAAATGATGGTACTCCACTGCGCCGGCCACAGGGGCGCGATTAGCGAGACAACGCCTCGCTAATCCTGTAGTTTGTGGACTACGTGGCACATTAGAGACGCGTCTGGCGGCGGAAAATAGATAAATGAAAATCAACCTGTTCTCGTCCGTCATCAGAGCGTCAGGTTCGTCCGCCGGCGTTATCGGCCGGCGGGTGAGGTATGACTGTGAGTATCGCCATACACCTTGGCTGTGGCTGTCCCTCGCTTGCGAGCTCGGTATACTCCCTGAATGGGAGCCCTCGTCCGAGTCCCGTAAAGGTTTATGATAATTAAAAACTCCCATAGCTCGTTAACACATTGAAAGTAGAGCCTGGGGAGCAAAATCATAAAGTATACTAATTAAGGTAATTTATATTTTAAGTGTATTAAAATAAATTACTATCAATAAACATAATATTATCATAATATAATCATAGAAAATATATATGTTTATTATGATTCAACTATTAAATTATTTCATTAACAAATAGAAATAAGATAGGGCTACCTGAGCTTAACGGCGTTGAACATACCGCAATGAGAGGTTCAAGTGCCGACACGACAGAGACTGGGGGAAAACTACCCCGTGAACTACCTGGTCACCTGGTGCAACACCGGTACTCCGCCCTGGAAAGAGAAATTTCCGGGGATTAATGCTTAGAGGGTTACACCCAAAAAATGGTACAAAATATGTGCCTCAAAACCGCCGGTCAACGAACCGTAGCACTCCATCACTACTTTTCGTTGTCCCTTTAGTTTCATATTAAAGATTTCAGCATATCTTTACCCGTCCAGAAGATTTAAGCATATCTTCTGAACCCTCATAAAGATGAAGCATATCTTTATTAAAGATGAAGTCTTGCCAATATCCCTTTACACTTGAAACACTAGTAAGATTCCGGCATCTTTTTATACTATAAAAAGTCTAAGCCTATCTTAATCTCTAATCTGGCTTCTCCCAGAAGCCCTCATAGATCGCTGTCTTGAAGGCCGTGACACCCTATTGTATCAATCAATTGTTTGGCAAAATATCGCGAATTGCAAATCAGTTAATATAACCACCCAACGGTACAACCGCAGGGTTTTATATGCAATGTCAAACCAATTGTACCTGCCCCAGACCTCTTTGTAAAAAGGTCGCCGGGAGGGAAAGATTAAACAAACAAACGGCATTGTTTCAATGGCTTATTAACCCGACAAGCGCGAAATAGACCTAGGGGCTAGGGTAGTTATTTGTGCATTTCTAGCCTTGGATTCTGACAGAATTCGTTATATTTACAATATAGAGCATTATTTGTTTTCGGTATGCTTTTATTTTACATATATGATGTATATATGAACCTTCAAGAGTGCTAAAATAAGTGGGAAAAGCATTTGGGTGGTGAAAAACGAAGATATTGGCCACCCGGTCATAATCTCAGGTGAGAGAGAGCCACAGGCAACCCTCCTCTCTCGCTGTCTGTGAGGTAACTGAGACGAGCGGGGCGGTGTGGGCCGGTGTCTGGGTGTTACATAACGATCTTTTCTGCAACACACTTGTGCTACATTATCGCGGGAGAGAAAAATAACCGATAAATGATGATAATAAGAGGAAAAATAGGTGATAATTGAGGAGGGGAGGGAGGGGGGAATAAGGTGGGGAAGGAGGGGAGGGGGTGGGTGAGATTTACATGGATGAGTACTGGAGGGGAATTATCTCACCTAGAGACAAATTCCTTTGTTTTGATAGGCCCTTTTTTTTTTTGGAAGGCTTTTTTTATGGTCTTGCTTCCGTGTGGCCTATCGCGTTCCCTATAGGAAGCCTTCCGTGAGGCCTATCGCGCTTGCCGGGTTAAGGATTTCAGCATATCTTTTACCTGTCCAAAAGAATTAAGCATAACTTCTTAATCCTCATAAAGATGAAGCATATCTTTATTAAAGATGAAGTCTTTCAAGTATCCCTTTACACTTTCAATTGTTTGGCAAATTATCTTGAATCGCAAAACCGTTAATATAACCACTCAAAGGTACAACCGCCGGGTATTATATGCAATGTCAAACCAATTATACCTGCCCCAGACCTCTTTGTAAAAAGGTTGCCGGGAGGTAAAGACCCAACAAACAGACAGCAATGTTTTAATGGCTTTGAAAAGCAGAGAAAACCAAGTCCAACAGGTGTCAGCCTGATCACCTAGAAAACTGAGTGGAGCCCCCCTCGATGGGAATAACCCAGGAAGCCTGATCCCAGGCTCGACCTTAGAAAACGCAGTTTCTGATGAGCCCTCAAGCGACCAAACTCGTCGGGGTAACTTACCTATTTTAGCCATCCTGACTAAAACTCGGTAAACAAAAACGGTGTTCTCGGAGCAACGAGAAAAACGCCGGAAAGGTAACCCACACTAAACGATACATTACAGGAGGGCGTAATGCATAAAGTAATGAATAACACAGGAAGCCTGATCCCAGGCTCGACCACAGAAAACGCAGTTTCTGATGAGCCCTCAAGCGACCAAACTCGTCGGGGTAACTTACCTATTTTGAGCCATCCTGACTCAAACTCGGTAAACAAACACGGTGTTCTCGGAGCAACGAGAAAAAACGCCGAAAGGCAACCCACACCAAACGAGACATTTTAACACTTTTTAAACAAAGGGTGTGCGCAAAAATAGGGATACCTGAACAGGAGGGCGTAATGCATAAAGCAAAAACCGGGGCAAAGGTAGCCATGACAGAGACTGGTGGGATACAGTAAACTTCCGTTAATCCGAAGGGCAGCGGACCGGCTCTCGTTCGGATTAGTGGATTTTTCGGATTATCGGACTTTACCCCTATGAACCTGTGTATGACGAAAACATTGAGACATTAGGCCACCCAAATGACACAATGGTGCACACACACATATCATATGTTCATGAAATCACTTCAAAAGTTTACCATTGTCATTGTAGCCTATTAACTACTTCAAAACATTCAGATTAATGGTCAAAGGAATCTGCTGATATAAACGTCTTCTTCTTCTTCCGTCTACTAGCGAGTTTGTCTTGCTCTTGAAGATCAGATGTGGTTCGGGAAGTAATGCCTTAACAACGGCACTTCCCTGAGAGGTTCTTGTAATTTTCCTTTTGTGATTTTCCTTCTGTGACGTGCTCTGTTATATTATATTGTATTGAAAGCACCCTTGTCTTGTTGTCTTGAAAGCACCCTTGGGATGCTCCGATCACTGAACTATAAATAGTAGCGTATCGGAACATCCAAAGGTGCGTTTTCAAGCTCAAGACAAATACGTCCAAAGGTGCGTTTTCAAGCTCAAGACTGAATGCGCTTGCAGAAAATGCGGTGCAAGACAGTAGCGCATCGGAGCGTCCCAAGGATGCGTTCAAGAGCAAAACAAACTCTCTAGCAGACGATGTGGAAGAAGAAGAAGACGAAGGTGTTTACGATTATATCAGTAGCTTCCTTTGACCATTAATCTGAATGTTTTGAAGTAGATAATAGGCTACAATGACAATGGTAAACTTTTAAAGTGAATTCATGAACATATGATATGTGTGCTCCATTATGTGTCATTTGAGTGGCCTAATGCCTCAAAAAGGGGACTTTGGGACTTCTTGAAAGGTGCGTTTTCAAGCTCAAGACTGAATGCGCTTGCAGAAATAGCGGTGCAAGCCAGTAGCGCATCGGAGCGTCCCAAGGATGCGTTCAAGAGCAAAACAAACTCTCTAGCAGACGATGTGGAAGAAGAAGAAGACGAAGGTGTCTACGATTATATCAGTAGCTTCCTGACCATTAATCTGAATGTTTTGAAGTAGATAATAGGCTACAATGACAATGGTAAACTTTTAAAGTTAATTCATGAACATATGATATGTGTGTGCTCCATTATGTCATTTGAGTGGCCTAATGCCTCAAAAAGGGGACTTTGGGACTTCTTGAAAGGTGCGTTTTCAAGCTCAAGACTGAATGCGCTTGCAGAAAATGCGGTGCAAGCCAGTAGCGCATCGGAGCGTCCCAAGGATGCGTTCAAGAGCAAAACAAACTCTCTAGCAGACGATGTGGAAGAAGAAGACGAAGGTGTTTACGATTATATCAGTAGCTTCCTTTGACCATTAATCTGAATGTTTTGAAGTAGATAATAGGCTACAATGACAATGGTAAACTTTTAAAGTGAATTCATGAACATATGATATGTGTGTGCTCCATTATGTGTCATTTGAGTGGCCTAATGCCTCAAAAAGGGGACTTTGGGACTTCTTGAAATTCGGACCATCGGGTGAATTCGGATTTGGCCTCAAATTGAAAAATTCGGACTATTGGGAGATTCGAATCATCGGTCGTCGGATTAACGGACTTTTACTGTACTTACTCCAGGTTCTGCGTAGACCCGCCGGGACCCAGCTCTAGAAAAAAATAAAATTTCCAGGAATTAATGCTCATAAGGTTAACCCAAACATGTACCCACACAAGTGTTCAAGAACCCGCCGGGTAACGAGACGTAATACTCAACGACTACAGCTCGCTACGCGGTGGGGTTTCCTAAGTAAAAGATTTCAGAATATCTTAATATGTACAAAAGATTTACGAATACCCTCTGACATAATATATAAAGACCAGCATGGCGTTTATAACTGATCAAGTCTTTCCGGTGGTGTTTGTTTCAAGATGCAATTTTGGAAAAACCCCCCTAAAAAAGACGCCGGCCCCCGGATGATCTCGTAGATCAAAAACTGGGAAGCCTGACAAATATACGAGATCTAACTTCTCCCGAAGTCTCTTTTTAGATCGCCGTATGTCGAAGGCGGCGATACAAAACGTTTCCCTCAATTGTCTGGTTAACTAACTGAATTGTAAATTCGTTATGCCCATCCTTCCAAGGAGCACCCGTCGGGTGTGAATAATAGCTTTTTTTTAAACGTTAACCCCAATTGTGCCCTAAAGCGCCGTATGTTGAAGGAGGTGATACACAATGCATCCCTCAATTGTCTGGTCAACTAAACTGAATTTTGCAAATTCGGGCATCCCACCCTTCCAGGTTACACCCGCCGGGTGATTTAAAGTTTAAAAGTTAACACCAATTGTTCCTAACCCAACTTCTTTGTAAAAGATCGCCGGGGAGGAAATACAACAACAGCATAGTTTTATATTGGCTTTGCAAAACCGAAAAAACTACAAACACGTGTCCGAATGAACACTGTTAGATGGGTACTGCCAACCCGCCGGGAAACATAAGGAGCCTGCAACAGGCACCCCAGAGATGCAGTCCTGGGGAGCTACAGACACCCACTCGCCGGGGAAACAAGCCTGTTATAAAACCACGCGTGGCCAAAACTCGGCAACCAGCCGGGGTTATCAAGGTGAAACCGAGAAAAACCCGCCGGAAAAAACCCACCCCGTTCAGATACCATCTGAACGCACCACCGGACCGAGGCGTAGCCAAAACACAACTAACACCGGGCCCAACATAGTCCGAGGAATTAGCCAATACACAACTAACCCAGGACACATAAATAGTCCGTGGAAATAGCCAATACACAGCTAAACCAGGACACACATGACACAGTAGTACATATTGAAAAAATAAATCAATAACACTTGTATATGTGGTAAAGCTACGAGAGGCTGGCTAGGCCTAGGCAGACGGATAACATTAACAAGTCGGAATATAAACAAAAGCACTGAATTATATCACAACAGGAACCACCGCCAACACCCCACTGTAGCAAATACTTCCGGCACCGGGAAGAACTGACTCTGGACCCAGAAAAAACTTCACTAAGTGAAGAAAAATACGCTGGGAACGTCATCAAAAATACGCTACCTCATCAGAAAGATAAAAGGAAGCAATAACGCGTAATGAAAGCCGCCTGCATCACAAAGCTAGCTAACTGTGAAGAAGTTCACCTGTCCAAAACAGGACCACGAGGGTACATCCGAAATAGATGCCCCAAACACACGACCCAAAATACACTGCACTGCGGGCAACCAGCCCAGGACACTCCTGCTACGCCTATCCTAACCTTACTTGATACATCCCGGAGTAAACAAATGAGAAAAAACTCACTAGGGACGCAGCAAATGCGGAACCAGCGGAGCGTGGAGAGACACGTCCGGGCCGGCTGATCGCAGAGCAGAGAAGGAAGAATGAAGCCTGAATCAGCGTCTGGTCAAAGATCCTCACAAGTACATCCACGATATGATGGAAAGCTTATTGGATAGTTATTCTTATTTTCTTTTTGTTTTTATTTTTTACGAAGTTTTTTCGTAGTGAGAACCCAATTCATAATGACTGAAGCCATGAATAATAATAATAATAATAATAAACGGTTTATTAAAGAATGGCAGCCTCATGAGCTGAAAATACACATTTTACAATTTAGTGGATTTTACAGATATGAGGATGGTAAGCTTAGTTTACAAACAAAATAAATAAATACAATAATGATGCATGTGCAGAATACAAATTATCATAAAATAACCATGAGAGTAAGTGATATATAGTACATATATACATTTATTTACTTACTCATATACAGAACATTCGTATATACATGTACGTGCGCACATACATACATACATATGTCCGTATACACAAACGCTCACGTATGCACACAAACATACATGCATACAGAAACTGTTTTGGTATGGTCAGGGTAAAGAGGGTGCAGCTACTGCAGACCATTAACTGGGAGGTTAATCCTCGGTATAGTGTGTCTGTCTGTCTGTCTGTCTGTCTGTCTGTCTGTCTGTCTGTCTGTCTGTCTGTCTGTCTGTCTGTCTGTCTGTCTGTCTGTCTGTCTGTGTGTGTGTGTGTGTGTGTGTGTGTGTGTGTGTTTGTGTGTGTGTGTGTGTGTGTGTCAGAAGGCGAAATATGGAAGAGCTGGGCGTTCTATTGTTAAGGGTGGAAATACATGGATGAAGATACGCGAACACTTAATAATAAGTGTCCTGGGCTGGTTGCCCGCAGTGCAGTGTATTTTGGGTCGTGTGTTTGGGGCATCTATTTCGGATGTACCCTCGTGGTCCTGTTGTGGACAGGTGAACTTTTTCACAGTTAGCTAGCTTTGTGATGCAGGCGGCTTTCATTACACGTTATTGCTTCCTTTTATCTTTCTGATGAGGTAGCGTATTTTTGCTGTCGTTCCCAGCGTATTTTTCTTCACTTAGTGAAGTTTTTTCTGGGTGCCGAGTCAGTTCTTCCCTTTGCCGGAAGTGTTTGCTACAGTGGTGTGTTGGCGGTGGTTCCTGTTGTGATATAATTCAGTGCTTTTTGTTTATATTCCGACATGTTACTGTTATCTGTCTGCCTAGGCCTAGCCAGCCTCTTCGTAGCTTTACCACATATACAAGTGTTATTGATTTATTTTCTAAATTTGTACTACTGTGTCATGTGTGTCCTGGTTTAGTTGTGTATTGGCTAATTCCACGGTCTATTTATGTGTCCTGGGTTAGTTGTGTATTGGCTAATTCCACGGACTATGTTGGGCCCGGCGTTAGTTGTGTTTTAGCTACGCCTCGGTCCGGTGTTGCGTTCAGATGGTATCTGGACGGGGTGGGTTATTTCCGGCGGGGTTGTTCTCGGTTTCACCTTGATAACCCCGGCTGGTTGCCAAGTTTTGGCCACGCGTGGTTTAAAACAGGCTTGTTTCCCCGGCGAGTGGGTGTCTGTGGCTCCCCAGGACTGCGTCTCTGGGGTGCCTGTTTCAGGCTCCTTCTGATTCCCGGCGGGTTGGCTGTACCCATCTAACAGTGTTCATACGGTCACGTGTTGTTTGTAGTTTTTTCGGTTTTGCAAAGCCAATATAAAACTATGCTGTAGTTGTATTTCCTCCCCGGCGATCTGTTACAAAGAAGTGGGGATAGGAACAATTGGGGTTAACTTTTAAACTTTAAATCACCCGGTGGGGGCAACCTGGAAGGGTGGGATGACCGAATTTGCAAAATTCAGTTTAGTTGACCAGACAATTGAGGGATGCATTGTGTATCGCCTCCTTCAACATACGGCGCTTTAGGGCACAATTGGGGTTAACGTTTTTTAAACTATTATTCACACCCGGCGGGTGCTCCTTGGAAGGATGGGAATAACGAATTGACAATTCAGTTAGTTAACCAGACAATTGAGGGATACGTTTTGTATCGCCGCCTTCAACATACGGCGATCTAAAAAGATACTTCGGCAGAAGTTAGATCTCGTATATTTGTCAGGCTTCCCAGTTTTTGATCTACGAGATAATTCGGGGGCCGGCGTCTTTTTTAGGTTTTTTTTTTTTTTCCAAAATTTAATCTGGAAACAAACACCACCGGAAAGACTTAATCACTTATAAACGCCATGCTGGTCTTTATATATTATGTCAGAGGGTATTCATAAATCTTTTGGACAAATTAAGATATTCTGAAATCCTTTTCTTAGGAAACCCCACCGCGTAGCGAGCTGTGGTCGTTGAGTATTACGTCTCGTTACCCGGTGGGTTATTTAACACTTGTGTGCGAACATGATTGGGTTAACCTTATGAGCATTAATTCCTGGAAATTTTAATTTTTCCAGAGCTGGGTCCCGGCGGGTCTATGCAGAACCTGGAGTATGTTTCCCACCAGTCTCTGTCATGGCTACCTTTGCCCCGGTTTTTGCTTTATGCATTACGCCCTCCTGTTCAGGTATCCCTATTTTTGCGCACACCCTTTGTATAAACTGTGTTAAAATGTCTCGTTTGGTGGGGGTTACCTTTCCGGCGTTTTTCTGCTTGCTCCGAGAACACCGTTTTTGTTTACCGAGTTTTAGTCAGGATGGCTAAAATAGGTAAGTTACCCCGACGAGTTTGGTCGCTTGAGGGCTCATCAGAAACTGCGTTTTCTGTGGTCGAGCCTGGGATCAGGCTTCCGGTGTTATTCATTGCTTTATGCATTACGCCCTCCTGTAATGTCTCGTTTGCTGTGGGTTACCTTTCCGGCGTTTTTCTCGTTGCTCCGAGAACACCGTTTTTGGTTACCGAGTTTTAGTCAGGATGGCTAAAATAGGTAAGTTACCCCGACGAGTTTGGTCGCTTGAGGGCTCATCAGAAACTACGTTTTCTGTGGTCGAGCCTGGGATCAGGCTTCCTGTGTTATTCCCGGCGAGGGGGGCTCCACACAGTTATTTTGTTTGGTCTTTCCCTCCCGGCGACCTTTTTTACAAAGAGGTCTGGGGCAGGTATAATTAGTTTGACATTGCATATAAAACCCGGCGATTGTACCTTCGGGTGGATATATTAACGGATTTACGATTCGCGATAATTTGCCAAACAATTGATTGATACAATAGGGTATCACGGCCTTCAAGACGGCGATCTATGAGGGCTTCTGGGAGAAGCCGGATTAGAGATTAAGATAGGCTTAGACTTTTTATGGGATAAAAAGATGCCTGAATCTTACTAGCGTTTCAAGTGTAAAGGGATACTTGAAAGACTTCATCTTTAACCCTCCAGCCCCGGCTATGTATTATATATATATTCCTCGAAACCCGGGTGTTTTGGCCGAAAAACGTCTAGGCTAGGCTACCGTATATTCGTTAATCAGACTGCTTCCCGCATTCCCGCACATCCCCAAGCGTAGCTGTGTTATTTACCTGTAGAATGGCATTAAGTAGAGCTCTCTAAGTCAACTGGTTGAGCTGTGATGATGATTTCATTGGAGATAACTTTATGGCCAAAACAGCCACTTTACACCACTTTTCGATACTTAACAACAACATACAGGCACACACGAACAAGCGACGCTCTCCTTCTTGTGGTCGGAGATGCGGGGCGACGGTCCAGCCGGCTGTTGTTTACATGCGTCGGACCGACGCCTCGCACACGAAGCTCACAGGCTTTCAACCACTGGGCGTTCAAGAGACCATCCGGGTACCTGTTATATGCTTTTTTATGGGCGTTCAAGAGCCCTTCCGTGGTGAGAGGGTTAATAAAGATATGCTTCATCTTTATGAGGATTCAGAAGTTATGCTTAATTCTTTTGAACAGGTAAAAGATATGCTGAAATCGTTAATAAACAATTGAAACAATGTTGTTTGTTTGTTTAGTCTTTCCCTCCCGGCGACCTTTTTACAAAAAAGGTCTGGGGCAGGTACAATTGGTTTGACATTGCATATATAACCCGGCGGTTGTACCTTCGGGTGGTTATATTAACTGATTTGCAATTCGCGATCATTTGCCAAACAATTGATTGATACAATAGGGTATCACGGCCTTCAAGACGGCGATCTATGAGGGCTTCTGGGAGAAGCCGGATTAGAGATTAGGATAGGCTTAGACTTTTTATGGGATAAAAAGATGCCGGAATCTTACTAGTGTTTCAAGTGTAAAGGGATACTTGAACGACTTCATCTTTAATAAAGATATGCTTCATCTTTATGAGGATTCAGAAGATATGCTTAAATCTTCTGGACAGGTAAATATATCCTGAAATCTTTAATATGAAACTAAAGGAAAACGAAAAGTAGTGGTGGAGTGCTACGGTTCGTTGACCGGCGGTTTTGTGGCACATATTTTGTACCATTTTTTGGGTGTAACCCTATGAGCATTAATCCCCGGAAAATTCTCTTTCCAGGGCGGAGTACCGGTGTTGCACCAGGTGACCAGGTAGTTCCCGGGGGCGGGGTAGTTTTCCCCCAGTCTCTGTCATGTCGGCACTTGAACCTCTCATTCCTGTATGTTCAACGCCGTTAAGATCAGGTATCCCTATATTATTTTTATTTGTTAATGAAATAATTTGTTAATGAATTTAATCACTGAATAATAATAACCATATATATTTTCTATGATTATATTATGATAATATTGTGTTTATTTATAGTAATTTATTTTAATACAATTAAATATAAATTATATTAATTACTATACTTTATGATTTTGCTCACCAGCTCTGCTTTCAGTGTGTTAATGAGCTATGGGAGCTTTTAATTATCATAAACCTTTACAGGGCTCTCTTTCAGAGAGTATACCGAGCTCGCAAGCGAGGGACAGCCACAGCCAAGGTGTATGGCGGTACTCACAGTCCTGGCAGGACAGAACACATCCCTTTGTGACTCAACTAGTGCTGACGTCCACCGGGATCCCGATGTACCATCTTCTATCCCAGTTTTAACATGGCAACATGTGGAGGTCCCGGCTTCGGCGGGATCTTCCCATGATAAGCCAGACTTAACGGATGAAGAACAACGATCTCTGGTCTCAGAGATGGAGGTTCAAGAGTCCAGTCACCTTCTAGGCGACTCTCAGGGTACTGTCGAATCTCCACGGAGTTCGTCATCGGCTAGGTATGTACCGGCGGAAGAGATTGATGGACTACTATTGAATGCACTTAATAGGTTCTTTGGCCCTACGCCGGAAACTCCTTCTGATACGGGAGATCCCGCGATGTCGACGAATGTGCGACCTCTGGCTACATCCTTTGCTTTAGCTAAAATACCTAACCATCCGCTTGTGTCAGACCCAATTTCCAATGTGCCAGGCACAGCAGCTCTCACTACTTCCACTGTGCGAGTCATATCAGACATATCTCCCCCTCCTTTAGACAAGGCGCCAGTAAAAAAACAGGAGCTATGCCTCTTTTATACGGGCCTGATGAGTCAGGGGTAGCAATGTTACGGAAATGTTTTGGATGTTCATATTAAGGACATTCCAAGTTATTATAACCATGACTTATTCTTCCCACCAAATCCCTCCAGAACGCCATTCTTGGTTCTCTCTTCCGGTTTTTAGTGCCGGCGGAGTCCCCTCTGCTTGGCTGCCACCCCCAAATAATCAATTTGGGCGTATTATAAGCTCCCTTTAGCACGCCTTCCCCAGCTTACCTAGACCGCGAGTTTAGGTTAAGAGGAAAAGCGTTTAAACTGTTTTCGCAATATATGGTTCCCAGCAAGTAACAAAGTCTCTGTTACGCTCTTCTCAGGCAATAGAAGCCGCGGAAGTCAGGAAAGCCATTGAACTTTCCCGGCGCTTGCTTCTCCAGACTTCCATCCAAGTCTTTAGGAGATATTCGGACGGCCTTATTAGAGGCAGTTCGAGCAAGGCAGGATCTGAGGATGTTCTTAGTGAAGAAACTTCTTGACCGTATTGCAAGCCAAGTAGTTCTGTCTCCAGTTCTAATTCCTTCTTTGATTTCACCAGCAGTTTGGAAGACTGTTTTCAATTTGGCACAAGCATTCATGCAAGGTCCCCGCAAGCCCTGATGCCCTTGTTAGAACAAGGGATCAGGGTCTGGTGGTATCTGGGCGACTAACTGGTGGTGGCAGAAACAGAAAAGTTACGTATCAGTCATGTCTACGTTACGTTAAACCATCTCATATCTCTAGGATTCAAGGTCAACTTAGTAAAAGTCAAACCCTTGTTCCCCCACGAGTATTTCAGGGGATAGGGCTGGTCGAGGACACAGCTTCTCTCACTCTGAGTCAGAGTGTGGACACTCGAAACAGATTTCGCAAAAACTGTTTATGTTTCTCCACAGTCTGACTACGACACAGAGACTTTGGGAATCTCTAGTCGGTTCTCTCAACGGGGTTCAGCTAACTGTGAAGTTGGGCCGGTTGTAAGTCTAACGTTTAATCTTGGAGGGCAACAAATTTTTCCCACTATTACCGGCGGGGATAGTATGGCCTATCCCAACGTTATTACACAACTTACTAGCGGTTTGGGCGACGAGAGAAATGTTGCACGCAGTCATGTCATGAACCTCTCCTCCGCCGTCGGTATGGGTGGACATGGATGCGTCAGGCACGATAGGTTGGGGCTTTTAGTCAAACCTCGGGCATCAGGGTCAAAGGTTTTGGTCCCATTTAGAAATCTTCCACATCAATGTCAAAGACTTACTAGTCCCCTTATCTGTCCTTCAGGCTCACGGCTCTGCTTTACGGGGCAAGTCGGTGGCCTTCAGAATGGACAATCTGAATGTGGTTTGCTGTATTCAGAAACAAGGGTCAATAAGATCTCGGAAGTGGCTAAACGTGTCAGAAAAGATTTTATACTAGCCAACAGGCTGAACATTCATCTTCACGCATCTTATCTCCCAGGCGTAGCAAACGTCTGGGCAGACGCTCTGTCTCAGAGACAAAGCACATCAGTAGAATGGGCGCTCTTGCGTGTGCAGAGCTTTACCATCCACAAGTGGATTTGTTTGCGTCTGAAAAAGACTTGCAAACTCCCACTGTACCTCACCCGCCGGACGATAACGCCGGCGGGCGGTCCTGACGCTCTGATGACGGACGAGAACAGGTTGAGTTCCATTTATCTATTTTCCGCCGCCAGACGCGTCTCTAATGTGCCACGTAGTCAACAAACTACAGGATTAGCGAGGCGTAGTCTCGCTAATCGCGCCCCTGTGGCCGGTGCAGTGTGGTACCAGCATTTGTACACGTGGTGCCCGCACCCAGTGTCACTCCCGGTCGGGTTGTTCCACTTAGAACACAATTGGCAACCTAGAAACCTCGCGGACTTGTTCATTATGGACATTCAGGAGGCCAAGTGGCTAGCACCATATGGTAGCGACGTGACCAAGATATTCACGAATCAATATACCCAGTCTACAAAGCGACAGTTTCAATCGCATTGGCAAGCTTTTATGTCTTGGATTCTTAGAACAAAACAAACTGTGCCCTCGGTGGCGTTGGTTGTTAATTATTTAATGTATCTGTTCATGCAGAAACATTTATCTGAAATTGTTTTATGAGGGCAGGTTTTAAACTCCGCCCACCTCCCCGTCAGCTCAGGCCTACATGGTCTCTGGACAAAGCATCGTAGTTATTCTCGTTCCCGTATGTACCAAAGACTGCAGATTTTACAAAAGGGCAGTATTCCTTATGGCTTTGGCTACCGGGAACAGAGTATCTGAGCTGGCGGCAATGAGCAACACACCTAATTGCCTCAGGTTTGATAGGCTTCATGAGTGTATTCACATTGCACCTTCCCCAGGATTCATAGCCAAGAATGAGCACAGTGAACACGTGTTTTCAGAGTTCACGGTGCCGGCGTTAAAAAGGGGAAAGGTGCACCATCTTTTTTGCCCAGTGCAAGCTCTAACCAAATATTTAAGAGTGGCACCTCTAAATCACCAGGGTGCTTTATGGGTCGCAAGTCCGGGTGAACGCTTGATGGAGCGTACACTGGCTTCTCTCTTGGTCGAGGACTTTAAAGAGAAGAATCCCGGCGTTGTGGGTAAGACCCACGATTTACGCAAGGGGACAGCCTCTTTACGTTTCCTTAATAATCTTTCGGTGGAAGTTATTAAGTCCACACAGTTCTATCTATCTATCTATTGCCTGACGCCGCGATCCCCGAAGGGGTGGCCACGAACGAACCGCCCCCATGCACCTCTGTCCCCAGTCAGTCGACGCCCCTCCCCCCAACCAGCACCGCCTTCGTTCATGTAGTTCCTCACTCCATCCTTCCACCTCATATTCGGTCTACCTCTCCCCCTCTGTCCCTCCACCTCGCTCTCGTACACCCTCTTAGTCATTCTCTCGCTTTTCATACGTTCCATATGGCCGAACCATCTCAAGTTGTTCCTTTTCACACAGTTGTGGGCCTCTAATCAGGAGTTTTTGACTCGATACCTTTCAGTAGCTCTGGACAAACCTTCCTTGCCATGTATAGCTTTACGGCAGAGGGTCTATGTGGCCCTTTTAGTCACGTTTTGTTTAATTTCAAGAAAAAGGGGGGGGGGGGGGAGGGTGCAGTCAGTGTGACATAGGACACCCTAGACCCCTCCGGAGTATGTGTTCAGAACATACGAGCTGTGATACTGTTTGTAGGCATTGTATTATAAAATTTCTCTGTAGTATTCATTGCAGGAAATTGTGCTAAAGGCCAATAGTAGTGTTACAACAATTCTTGTTGTAAGTAGCTTTGGCTGTGAAGCAATAGATTTTTGAGAAATCTCGGTAGTTGCAACTACGAATTTTACTTTTGAAGTAATTACTTCTCCATAAGTACACGAGTTCAGTACTTCTACGAATGTACAAGAATTCATTTATGTTTGGTTATATTTTTAGGAATATATCCACTAGTTAATGGGGTTTATATGTGCACATGTAAACTTATAAGTTTTTAGTTTTCACCACTTACTTTAAGTGGGGTGCCTTCTTAACTAGCAGATCTGTGTACAGAGTCTCAGAGTTAACCCTTTTTCAAGCAGGCTTCTTTGAAGCACGCTCCTGCTTGTACCCCTTTTTGAAGATTTAGGCTGTATAAAGTTTATGCACCCGAATATCTCTTTTTTTACAAGAGTAAGAATACTATGTGGTTGTTTGATTATCTGCTTTTCTAGAGTTATGATATGATTACGAATGTCCCCTTCCAGTCTTAGAAATCAGGCATGTTCGTCAATGATGGAGGGGCCACTAATAAATTATAGGTTTGACTCCTGTAAGGAGATAAAGAAAACCTAATATTTAGTAGTGGCCCCGTAATCATTGACGACTGGGGCCCTCCCGACCATCCCCTTCCCATTCGTTGATGTATTCAGGATTTTGGTTTACTTGATATGTCAGTGAAGGAAGAATGACGCCTGCAGTAGCGTCTGGTCAAAAGATCTACACAAGTACATCCACGATATGATGGAAAGCTTATTGAATAGTTATTCTTATTTTCTTTTTCTTTTTATTTTTTACGAAGTTTTTTCGTAGTGAGAACCCAATTCATTATGACTGAAGCCATGAGTGAGGTCGCGTGCGCTCATGATGAAGGCTCCTCAGTTTTTTAAATGCTCTGCGCGGTAGATTCAAACTACGGCGGATGAGTGTTTGAAGAGGGTGCCTTATGTAATAGGCATGTTCGTCAATGATTACGGGGCCACTACTAAATATTAGGTTTTCTTTATCTCCTTACAGGAGTCAAACCTATAATTACACATTATTAATAATATTAACAATGGTTGGGATAGGACTATTTTTATATCTGTCAGTTCTTGCTCTTATTGGTTGGAGTGTGTTGAAATGACGAGCTGCACGTGTAGGTCTAGGGGCGTCTGGTGGAAGTAAGTTTCTGTGTCGTGGGTGAACAAGCAGCTTAGATGCAAACTGTTTGAGTGTGTTGTAGTGGTGGGTTGAGAGTGCAGGTATGCTAAGGGTGGTGAGAGCTTCCTCGTACCCTGGATATGTGCCACCCAGGATGATCCTGCATGCCCTCCTCTGAACTCTCTCTAGTTGACGTTGTTGTGTTAGGGTTAGAGAGGAGGACAAGGCGGGAGAGGCGTAGGTGAGCTTAGGGAGTATGAAGGTGTTATATATACTCTTCAGCTCATTCTCCGGCGTCCCCAGGGATCTCAACCGCCTTAGCATAAACAACTTGTAAGTGGCGGTCCTGACTGTGGTAGTTACATGTTTCTTCCAGTTCAGTTTGTTGTCCACAGTGATTCCGAGGAGTTTGGTGGACTCAACAAGCTGAAGGGGATGAGGACCAATTGTGACAGTGGGTGGAGGAAGGTCGGTAACGGAAGTGTTGATGTGCATGACCACTGTCTTGTCATGATTGATAGTCACATGATTGTCTGTGGTCCAGGCTTGAAGACGGTCGAGGATGTCTTGTAGGGGGTCATAGTTAGGGGAGGTGTTATCGACAGTAATGCCGACTGTCGAGTCATCCACGTACTTCCAGTGGAATGGGGTGTCCTTTAGGGCATCATTAGTCAAGATGAGGAACAATAGAGGCCCCATCTTTGTGCCCTGTGGGACTCCACATGTGATGTCTAGGAAGGTGGAGATGAAGCCTTGGTATCGCACTGCTTGTCGTCTGTCACTAAGGAAGTCGGTCAACCACGCAACCAGGGTAGGATGTAGCCCCAACTTTATGGCTTTGTTGATGATGATGGTGTGGTCAACAAGGTCAAATGCTTTCCTGAAGTCAATAAAGGCAAGGGCAAGGGAAGTCTTTCTCTTCTCAAGATTTGTGTAAATATAATCTAGGAAGCTAATAAGACAGTGAGTGGTGGAGGAGGTTTTTACGTTGCCAAACTGTTGGGGATCTATCAAGTGACGGATTTGTGAGTAAGCCCAGGTGAATACAAAGTCCTCACAGATTAGACTAGGGATGGGCGTAATGGCAATTGGTCTGAGTTCATTAAGAGAATGTGGGGAGGGGGTTTTGGGGATTGGAGTGACGTATGAAGTTTTCCAGTCTGCAGGGCATTTACTTTGCCTTAAGGAGGCATTAATTATCGAGCAAAGGGGGCCAAATTCCACCGAAAATTCTTTGTATATTTTCATGGGTAGGTCTACTGGGGTTGTTGATCTTTTTTATTTGAAACTGGAAAGCTTTTTGGCCACTTCAAATTCTTGAACAGTTACTGGGGGGCAAGGGGATGGGAGGAAGGCAGGGAGGTTGGTGCGGTCTAGTTTGGGGAGGGTTTGGCAGATGGTAGAGAAGTGATTATTTATCAGTTCAGGTGCATCTACACGAGGGACATGGGAAATACAGGGGATCGAAGGAGTCCCACTACTTAAGCCACAAAGATTCTTAATTTTAGAGTACCACTGACTGATATTGGTTTGTTTTAAATGATGAATCTTTGTAGGGTAGTAGGACTTCTTCGCCCAACGGATTTCCCTTATCACAATGTTGCGTAGGTCCTTGTAGCGATTGTTGTCCGTGTAGAAGGCCTTGTTCCGATTCTGCATCAGTCTCTTGATCCGAGGAGTAATCCATGGGACGTCAGAGGGGTGCATGAGTGAGGTCGCGTGCGCTCATGATGAAGGCTCCTCAGATTTTAAATGCTCTGCGCGGTAGATTCAAACTACGGCGGATTAGTGTTTGAAGAGGATGCCTTATGTAATAGGCATGTTCGTCAATGATGGAGGGGCCACTAATAAATAAACAGAGTGCCAGTATATCGACTCTGTATTTGCCCTCGTCAATATTAAGTAAATAATAATACCACATCTGAATATAAATTCATTTACTAGGCATTTAACGACATTTCAGTATATTTCCATAACTATACGCTAATTTAATATTGTATAGAAGATTACAGCCTAACTGATTACTTATACCTGAGCTCCATCTAGATATTCGATCGTGCTCGAAGAATAGTAATTCTCATTGTATTATATTACTTACAGTAAAACCCCTCCCATCCGGCGCTCTCAGATCCGGAAACCCAAGAGATCCAGACATGCATTTCAATCCAAACTCATGTTTCAGCCAACCAGACTTGTCTGGATGGCTTGGAAAAAATAAAAGTCAATCCGGAAACGAACGAGACAAATAAAAGTTACCGCACATATTGTTTACATCCAGCGTTAGATATCCAGACTTGTATGTCAGCCATCCGGATTTGTCTGGATGGCTGAAACCTAAGTCTGGTTGTTTAAGTTAGATATCCGGACTCATGTTTCAGCCATCCGGATTTGTCTGGATGGCTGAATATATATCCGGACTTTTGGCAGATCCAGACAGGGTTCTCCCCCAATTAGTCTGGATGGGCGAGGTTTTACTGTATTCATGTTTTAATATATTCTTATCTCAAATCCATGTACGTAGAGTTTAAGTTAAATAAACTGTTCTATAAACTATATTTCGGTGTTATATGTATCCTCTACTTGTTTCTTTGCATGTATTGTATGAACGCTAAAGTCCCAGTCTTGAAAGAACTCACCACAACCAATAAGTTAAACCTGAATAAAATCACGGCATAACACTCACCAAGCTTGGGGGGTCAAGATTTGTTCACAAACCGTATGGAGTCTCTGTTGGCTGATAGTGAAAATTGAATCTCAAAGGAAAGAAGTTGCATGTAACAAAAGACCAGACTATTATTATTATTATTATTATTATTATTATTATTATTATTATTATTATAAAAATATACCCGGTTAGCTATATTTATTTTACAAACTGACAGACCAGAATTGTCCAAATAATTGGCATGAGAAGTGCTTGTGTGATAGTGTTTTAACCCTTCCGTACGAGGTTGTTGTTGTTGCTGTTCCCCAGGCTGTCTGACCGAGCAGCCCCAAGGTCCCGAGCAAGGCCAAGGCCATAACCGCGCGCCCCATGCTTACCACTAATAAACCCCAGGTGACAGAAGCCATTCCAAGGCGGGGAGCTGAGGAGGGTGCGGAAACACCCGGGACACAGAAGCCCCACCCAAGGCCCTGTGCCCCTCAGCAATTTATGAAGCGAAAGTTAAGGGACAAAGGAAATATGTGACGCCCACGGAAGAGACGCCGTCACTTGAGATCTAGAAAATATATAAGTAAAAGGAACAGTCAGAGAAAATCCCAGAGGATTGGCACAAAAGTGTAATATTAAATATATATAAAGGAAAAGGGGATGCGCTAGATAGAGGTAATTATAGGGGCCTGAAAATGCTTGACCAAATCATGAAGGTCTTTGAGGGTTTGATCAGGCAAAGCATCTCCGTTGATGATATGCAGTTTGGTTTTATGCCGGGACGGGGTACAACCGATGCTATCTTCATAGTCAGGCAGATACAGGAAAGATACTTACTAAAAGGCAGGGATCTTTACTTTGTGTTTGTAGACCTGGAGAAGGCCTTTGACAGGGTGCCTAGAGATGTTGTGCAGTGGGCTATGAGGAAACTTGGTGTGGAAGAGTGGCTGGTGTGTGTGATAATGAAGATGTATGAGGATTCGCGAAGTGCGGTGAGGGTGAAGGGTGTACTGAGTGATGAGTTCGCAGTCCGTGTTGGAGTCCATCAGGGTTCAGTGATAATCCCCCTCTTTATTATGATCCTGGAGGCACTGTCTAGAGTTTTTAAAGGCAGACTCCCGTTGGAACTGTTTTATGCAGACGATTTAGTCCTAATAGCTGACAATATGCAAGATACTAAGGCCAAATTCAGAAGATGGAGAGAGGGCATGGCGAGCAAGGGTTTAAGAGTCAATATTAACAAAACCAAGGTTATGCATTGTAGATTGAGATGAGGCAATGTGGAAAAGAGCGGTGCATACCCATGTGCAGTGTGTGGAAAGGGTGTGGGCGTAAATACGATTCAATGTAGCATCTGTCGACGCTGGGTGCACCATAGGAGTAAGCGCTGTAGTAGAATAAAGGACCCCTGCCGAAGGATAAGTCAGAAATAGAGAAATTTAAGCACGTAGTGTGCAAAGGCGAGCTTGTGTTAAGTGATGATCCTGTGGCTGTGAATTTTGGAAATGAGTCATTGGAGCTGGTGGACAAGTTTTGTTACCTAGGAGATACCATCTCTGCCGATGGTGGGGCCGAGGCTGCCACTGTCGCTAGAGTTAGATGTGGCTGGGGGAAGTTCAGAGAACTGCTGCCAATTCTGACCATGAAAAGAATGCCTCTCAGATGTGGCTGGGTTAAGTTCAGAGAACTGCTGCCAATTCTGACCACGAAAAGAATGCCTCTCCCCCTGAAGGAAAAGGTGTATGCCTCATGTGTTAGAAGTGCAATGATGTATGCCTCAGAAACATGGGCCATTAAGGGGGGTGACCTGCTTTATGTTATTTCTGTCCTTTTCTCTCTTTCTCTGGCTTGTATCCATTCGGCCCCATTCAGCCAACTATTTTAAGACGTTTATCCCCATCTAGGTGTCGATTTCTTCCTGGCGAGCGATAGCGAGCCAGCATTTTATGAAGTAATCCGGCTTCGCCGGAGACATTTTTCTATCGAAAAATGTACAAATTTGGCCTGCTGTCAAACAAAAATAAACAAAATGCTGGCTCGCTGCCGCTCACCAGTAAAAAATTTAAACCTGGATGGGGATAAACGTCTTAAAACAGTAGGCTGAATGGGGCCAAATGGATACAAGCCAGAGAAAGATAGAAAAGGACAGAACAAAAACAGGT